>LDAU01000109.1:0-654258 GCA_001447515.1 Pseudocohnilembus persalinus
TCACCTTCTTATTCACCTTCTTATTCACCTTCTTATTCACCCTCTTGCTCACCCTCTTGTTCACCCTCTTGTTATTCTCCTTCTTATTCACCTTCTTATTCGCCTTCTTATTCTCCTTCCTATTCACCTTCCTGTTCACCTTCTTGTTCTCCTTCTTGTTCTCCTTCTTGTTCTCCTTCTTGTTCTCCTTCTTGTTCACCCTCTTATTCACCTTCTTATTCTCCTTCTTATTCTCCTTCCTATTCACCTTCCTGTTCACCCTCTTGTTCTCCTTCTTATTCGCCTTCTTATTCACCCTCTTGCTCACCCTCTTGTTCCCCCTCTTGTTATTCTCCTTCTTATTCACCTTCTTATTCTCCCTCTTGCTCACCTTCTTGTTATTCTCCTTCTTATTCACCTTCTTATTCACCTTCTTGTTCTCCTTCCTACTGTTCTCCTTCTTATTCACCTTCTTATTCGCCCTCTTATTACTCTCCTTCTTACTCTCCCTCTTATTACTCTCCCTCTTATTGTTCTCCTTCTTATAGTTCACCCTCTTATTCTCCCTCTTGTTATTCACCTTCTTATTGTTCTCCCTCTTGTTGTTCTCCCTCTTGTTATTCTCCTTCCTATTACTCACCTATATAAAAATATAAACATGTAAACCTTAATAAATTTCTACTTAGTGTTTCAAAGATAAATATATAATTTCTAATAAAATATATATATAGTTACCTTCTTATTATTCGCCTTCTTATTATTCTCCTTCTTATTATTCTCCTAAATTAATATAAATATATGAATAATTTTAACAATTTTTCTATAAATATATCTATCAATAAAAATAGTAACCTTCTTGTTCTCCCTCGCCTCCATCCTAATCTTAATCTTAATCTTAATCCTAATCTTAGTCTTACTCAGGAAAGCAGAATACTCCTCCACAATTAAGGCAATTGTCTTCATTCTAATGACAAAATTCTGCCGCTGGCTTACTATCCTCTGAACACCACGATTATAAGAAACTTGGTGGGCAGCCACATTCCTAAAAGTAGCATTCTCCTACTGGATCTTAATCTTCATCTTAGTCTTAATCTTAATCTTAGTCTTAGTCTTAATCTTAATCTTAATCTTGATCTTAATCTTGATCTTAGTCTTCTTCACCTTCTAGTTCTTCATCATCGTCTAAAACTTCTTCTTAATCTTCATCTTCTTCCTACAAAAATCTTCTCTTTCCAGTATTTTAAACAACTTATATTATAATGTCAAAATTAAAATTTTTGTTATTCCAATAACTATTCCATAAATTAATACCCTTTACTTAGAAACCATCTATTTCTAATATTTAAAGAGCTTTTATTATTTCAGTACTCTCAATATAATACATAGGATTAACTATTTTTGAAGCGAGTACACCTATGATTAATTTATCTTATTCAACTCCTTCAAAATTTTATATTTAATTCCCATTTTCATTTTTATTTAACCAGAATTTATAAATTTCAATTAAATAATCAACACTTCTGTTATTTAAATCCTTATAATCATAATCATACATCAATACCTATACATAATCAATATCTTACAAAGAGTTTCTAATTATAGGTACCAAATAATTTTCAGGCTTCGTTGGATAGCTTTATAATTCGGGCTCTTTTATTTACTCATTAGGATAAATAAAAATATTAGGAGCTGTTAAAAATATCAACTTTTAATCTCCAAGTTCAATTCTTAAATTTGTTATAGTATCAATAACATCCTAGGGTTTTGCGCCAATCGTAGACAAATTCAAATCAATTCCATCTAATTTATATTAATTTAAACAGTTCAAAATAGAATTTGTAAAAGTTTTTTTATTTTCAAATCCAGGTGTTATGTCAAATAAATCACCTCCGATGGATAGCAAAACCTTTTTATTTTATTCTTACAATTTTTTTATTAATTCGGATGGCATTTCATCGAATACAAGTTCTCCTTTATCTGAAACATCACTAAAAGCTAGTAAAACATGGGTAATGTCAGGAGAAATTTCATCCTCATTAGAAAAATTGCAAAATTAATTAGAAAAACCACACCAGTACATAGATAGTACTTGGTTATCGTCGTTCTCTAAAAAATTCTCTACAAATTTTAAAATAATTATAAATATAATTTTATATATTTATAAAATTATAATTATGCTCTTATAGTCAAAAATATATGCAATCTGTTAAATAAAAAAAATCCTAATTACCAATAAAAAAATAGAAACTATAACTTTTTTAAAATTATTAAAAATTTATAAAGGATAGTAAACACTATACAAATTTTTGTCAAATTTATACTAATTAAGTATAAAAATATATATTTATACTGTTTTCTATATTATAAAATAGTAAATCAAATTATTTAAAAAGCAAATGAACAATTTTATCAACTTTTAATAAATAAAATAACGAAAAATTTATAAATTTTATATTTCTAAATTTACTTAAAAAATTTTAATGAAACATAACTATTTTAATTTAGTATTAATAATAATACTTTATATTTATAATTATAAAATAATTAATTTTGATTTACATTATTTCTAAATAGAAGCTATAGCACTTATGAACAGAACTATAAAAGTTAAAATTGTCAATTTATTTTTCATTTTAAATTTTTTTTTAAATTTTAATTTTTTTTATTATATAATTGAAATGTATCTTTTTCATTTTATGATTTATATATCTACATAATATATGTATAAAATTATATAAAAATGAAAATTTTAAAAAACTATGACAATTACAACTTCTTTTTTAAAAATCAGTTTAAAATAAACTAAAATAGTCCAGAAAATTTTACCCAAAAAATAAATATTTATTTATGAAATTTAAATAGTTTAAAAACTTTTTAATTTTATTTGTAATATTATATACTTAATAAAACATATAATATACTAAATCGTTGTAATAATTATATGATTTTTACTATATATTAAAATAATAAATAAAGATAATATAAACAAACATTATAAAACTATTTTTTAACCATTATATTCACCAAAATATATATTCTATATATTATTTTTTGTAAAATATATAAAATAATTTTCTTTTTTTTTGGGCCCACATTTATTATTTAAATAAAAAATTATTTTCATAGTGAAATTATTATTTAATATTTATACTTCAAAATTTCTCTATAGACCTTTAAGATATCATTAAGTATTTCTCAAATTTAAAATCATTCTCTTATAATTTTATATTAAAATGAATTAAATATATATTATATAATAATTATACTTTTGAATTATATTATATAAAAAATATATTATAATATAATTGAAAGTTAATTTAAATTTATAAAAAAGTAAAAACTATAACTCTGAATCATATTTTATAAGTAATTAATTTTAATGTTTACATTATATTCTTTATTTTTATTAAAATATTAATTTGTAATTTAAATATTATTACCATTTATTACTTAAGACTCGCGATTAAAAAAAATATAAATATTAACAAAAAAATTACTTGGACTTATTTTTATGATTATCTTGACCTATAATAAGAAAATCTTTAATTTTATATTATATCAATCAAAAAATTCATTAGTTTAATAATATATTTTTTTATATTCAAAAATAAACGATAATTATATATATATAGTATGAATATATTTATTATATATAAAATTGTACTCATTTTTATCTAATTAAATTAAAACTTTTCTTAATGTACCAGTTTTATATTTGTGGTATATATATGGTAGATAAAAAATTTACACTACTTAAAAAATACTTATAAAAAGAAATAAACTAAAAATATCTTATAATATTATTATAAATAATTAAAAATACATTATTATTAGTTTA
This sequence comes from Pseudocohnilembus persalinus, assembly GCA_001447515.1. Lineage (NCBI taxonomy): Eukaryota > Ciliophora > Oligohymenophorea > Philasterida > Pseudocohnilembidae > Pseudocohnilembus > Pseudocohnilembus persalinus. The sequence goes on from LDAU01000109.1 coordinate 3,818, forward strand.
ATATTAAAATAAAATTTCATCATTATGTACTTGTATATTTAAAACAAGATTTTTATTTGCCTATGTATATGTATTGATTTTTGTATGCTTATATATATGTATTAAATAATTAAATTTTTATTAACTACCAAATAAATATAGATATAGCCTTTCAAAATTAAAATATAGAACAAATTATTAAAAATTATTTAAGAAATTTAATATGTTTATATACTATTATTTATAAATGCCCAAAAAATATATGTGTTTTTTTAACTCAGATAAAATTTATATACTAGTAAATTAAATTTATTGATCAACTATATATTAACTTAAATTAACTTAAAAATGTATCTAGAAGAATTAACTAATATGTATAAAATTGAAATATGTCAAATATGTTATATTAGAAAATATATTAAAAATCAATTTTTACTTACATTAAAGTTAAAAATTTAAAAAGTGACTATTTTGAAATATAATTAATTTAAAAAAAACTAACTTTTATTTATAATAATAATTTTTTCTCAAACATCAATTTAAATTAATAAAGTTATTAAATTTATTTTTTCCTTTTAATACAATTTGAAGTATTTAAGAAAAATTTTAAGATTTAAAAATAATTTATATTTTCTATAAAATCATCAATTTATTTTTTTAAAATATATGTATTCTTATATTTTATAATTTTATTTCTATTTGTTGGTAATCATATATTTAAAAGTTCTTCAAATTCCATTTAATATTATAATAATCATATAAATAAAATTTTGTAAATTCCCTTAAATTTCAATTTTCATTTAAAAAATAATATGATTTTATACTCTTTCCATAGTTATAATCAAATAAATATATATAATTTTAAAAGGATCTTGACATACCATTTATCATAAATTTCTGAATGAATTAAAACGCTTTTTAATTTTAATAAACCTTTATTTTATGTATCATATAATTTTGATTTAATAATTACATATTATATCAAAAAAATAAAATTTAAATATTTAATCAAATTTCAAAAAAAAATCTCATTATAATTTTTTATCAAATCTAGATATGCCCAATAAATCCTATAATTTACCTTTTATAATAAATATAAGAAATTTTAAATAATTTAAATAAAAATTTTTTATTTACCTTTATAAAACTATTTATAGCTTTAATTTTCATTTATATTTCAAAACCATATTGATATAAATTTAATAAAAATAGAACTAAAAATATATACTAAAACTAATTATAAATTTAAATTTAATATTTTTAATTGTTTAAATTTATAATTTACAAAAGGCAATAAAATACTTAAATCAAAATTATTTAAAAATATTTTATTCAAAATATTATTTTTTTTTTATACATAAATAGGAAATATATTATATTTGCTATCGTAAAATAGTTCCTAAAATAACTATAGGATTAAAATTAATTAGTTTATCTTTGGCTAAACATTTATAATAAAAACTTTATTCATATCTAATAAATGATTTTTTTTTGACATTTTCTTAGAATTTAACTTTAATATATTTAAAAAACAATTTTTGCAAACAAATATTAAAAAATTAATAAAAAAGTTATATAACTAAAATATAATTTCACTAATGTAAGGCTTTTTAAACATATATGATAATAAATATTTTATTTATATTAAAAAAAAATATATTAAAAAATTTTCATCTTCTTTTTTTCATTAAACAGCTAATTTTAGAATATTTTAAATTCCGTTAACAGATTTTCTTTCATCTCTATTAAATTAATCATCACTAATAACAATTTTTCCTTTATTGAACCCAGCAATTTTCTCGATATCTCTAATTATTCTCGAAGTACCGAAATATTCATGTTAAGCTTCTTTGTCTTTAATTTAATGTCCTAAACTTACACAACATATTCCATCAATAATTAAACTATTATTATTATCCATATTTTCTTCCAAAACAAAATTATAAACAATTTTCTCATTTTTAACTATCAAATGAGGTAATTAATATGGTTTGACCCATTTTTATTATTTTTCATTGTATACTGGATGTTTAGGAGTAATTTTTAAACCGCTGTCTTTCAGTTGGACCATTGGGAAATAACCGTATTTGTTATTTACTCCACTGTTGATTTATATAACACATTTAATTTATCCTGTTTTTCCATTTAATCCTAAAATTTTATCTCCTTTTTATAATTATTTAACTTTTTTAATATTACCATCTGCCAACTTAACCAAACCATTACCTTAAAAACACCCCCCACCACAATTATAATAATCATTCATGTCAATTTTTTTATCGTCTTCCTCTTCTTCTTATTATGGTTAAATATGATTCTTAACAATATTATTATTATTGTTATTGTTGTTGTTATTTTAAACATTTTACTTTTTATTTTAAACATTTTACTAATTATTTTTAACATTTTAATTTTTATTTTACTATTGTTACTTCTACAATTTTATTTTCATATCATAATCATTCTACTTTTTAGAGGGTTTAGGTGCAGGTAATTTCAAAAATGTTTATTCAACCTCTTCTTTAATTTTTTAAAAGAAAGCGCCTCCATATTTCTAAATTCCAGGGTCACAAAAATTATTGCACTATTGTTTCGAGTGAGCGTGACATAAAGATGGCAAAAAATGTTTTCCCCAATGTTCAAAAGAGTAATCTTTAGCAACAGCCAGTTTAACTTCCCCATCTACATCTTATTTTAACCCTTTTAGTAACTCTAAGGCCTAATCAACTCTTCCCAATTTAAAAGCATCTTTATCTTCATCCAAATCATACTATAAGTCTTCTAAATGTTTTAAATCTTTAGTTATAGCAATTCCTAATTACTCTATTATTTCTTAAGCTTATTAATTTTTCTTTTATTTCATTACTTTAACAGCTTCTTAAACTTAATCAACAAAGTGATTTCTGTATTAATGAGGTATAACTAAAGGATCTTCCCAGTCATTGTAAATTTAATTCTCTATTTTACCAAAAGTCAATTTTTTTTTACTGTAATCAAAGTACTGTAATTTGACGTCCATGTATTCAAACATTTTTTCGGTTCTTTTTTCGTCAGGGACTTCAATTTCAAAAACAATATCTCTAGATTAATCAAATTTTAAATCACCAACCTAAATTGTACATTTTTTTCCCTTTTATTTAACTGGTAAATTTCCAAGTACATGAGAAATTTTTACACCATTTTTCATTTCAATATCTAATTGGCAATTACTTCCCATAGTGCTCAAAATATTAGCTATACCATTTACGAAAACAGTTCCTTTTTAATAATTAATTTTAAGTTAAAGACAATAGTAAACAAAGTTATTGTATTAAAATAATATAAATCAGGTCGATTTTAATTAAATATAAACAAAAAATTTTTTTACCAATGAATCCTGGACAAGGAATAAAGGAATACTGTCCATTTCCAATAATAGCATATTTATCAAGCAAAGGAGTATCTATATGTTTACCAAATGCATAAGAATTCAACGAAAAATCGAAATCGGGGTGAGAATCTCTATATTTTTAAAATTAATTGACCAATCCACTTGGGGGAAAAATATTGGGTTCTCCATCAGTTAACAACATTATAGCTTAATGATTTTTTAAATCACTTTAATTTCTTAGCATTTCAAGTCCTTAATTAACTCCGGCCCAAATATTAGTGCATCCCTCATCTTATAAATTATCCGTAGCAATCAAAGCCAAATTCTTGTTTTCCTCAGTCATATGCACTAATTAAAACTAAAAAAAATTTTTTAATATTTTAAATATTTTACTTAATTTTTAAATTAAACTTCTTTTATCTAAAAAATTATATTTTTATTTTTTATTTTTTAATTATAATATATATTACTTCAATTCTGGAATCATCACTATAAGACACCAAACCAAACCTGTCTTATTCATTCATATTTTTTATAATAGTTTTAGTAGCATGTTTTAGTAAGTCCAAATAAGACAACCCATGTTTTTCTTTAATTCCGTCGGAATTTTTAACGTGAGCTTCCGTGGCCATTGAACCAGAAATGTCCAAAACGCAAACTACATCGCAAGGTAATCTTTCTTATCCTTTAGGAGTTTCAATTGAAATTTTCACGAAATTTTTCCTATTTGAAATACTCAAGTTAACTAAACCTTGATTAAGAAGGTCGTTTTTACCTTAAACTGCCATTTTTATTTCGTCAGCAGCCTGTTCAAGTCCTTATACCTGTTGTTCCATACTTTATTTATTTTTTTATTTATTTATTTAATTATTTTATTTTTATTTAATTATTTTATTTTTATTTTTAATTAATATTGTTTAAATATTATCTTACTTTTTTTTTTTAATTAGAAAAACTTCAATTTTTTGTTCTTTATTTAATTTAATTGTTTTATTTTTAATTACACAAAACTATAGTAAATACAGGTAAAAAATTCACATAAATATAGGTTGTTGAGATGATCCCCTATAAATTCTGATTATTAGTATAAATAAATACTTAATTATCACAATTTTTATAATAAATATTACATCATTCACAAAATAAAAGAAATAAATATTACATAATCTTAAAAATCATTTTTGTTGATTTATTTAATAATTTTTACTAGAAAAAAGTATTCATAAAGAATAGGAAATGTCAAATAAATATTATAAATAATATTTATAATTTAAATTATTAAAATGCATTTATCATATTTTTTTTATAAAATAAATACTTTATTATTAATTTATATAAATAATATAAACTATTTGAATATTACTTAATACTTATATAAATATAAACATTTATAATTATAAATACATTAAAAAATTAACTATACACAAATAATAAATTAATCACTTTAAAATTTTATTTTAAAGCAAACAATACTTTTTATAATTTCAAATATTAACTATTTAAAGCCCACTTTCATTTAAACTTTAAATATAACTAAAATTACTTTAAGCTCTAGATCGATCATATATACTTTTATCATCAAACTATTAACTAGGATTTCTTGAATCATTATCACTATCATCATTTTATGATTTGGTATCAAATTGCGTATTTAATTCTATCTATGCTCTAGAAAATTTATTAAAAAATATTTCTATATGATAATTTAGTAAAATTTTATTAATCTATTTAATAATTAAATAAAAAATATAATTAAATTAATTTTTACTAAGATTTTTCTGATTTTGAAGATTATTTTTTATTTTTTTATTTCTTGTTTACAAAATAACCAAAAATACATACACAACATTTATCTTTGATAATTTTTTTTGCCTGTCCACTAAATCCATAAACCAATGCATTAAAAAACCCCATTAAACCTCCAAAAAATAAATGTAAAGCAGAAACAATTTCAATTTCATCATCAAAAAACACATATATTCTGTTAAAAGTTCCAAAAATCCAACAAATAACAAGAATAAACGGATAATACATTAAATTTTTTACAAATTACAATTAATCAGATTCCTAATCTACAACAGTTTTTAAATACCTAATTAGCTAATATTATAAAAATAAAATTAATTCCTTATTTTTTTATAAATATTTTTTTTTTAATTATATTATAAACACTATTAAATTTTTATTACAGTTATATAAGTGTAAAAATTGTAAGTAATAGCAATCCATAAAGGCCCGTAAAATGTAAGCATTCTTAATATTAAAACTCTAGTTGGATTTTAAGTATCATCTATCCAACATATTACACCAGCTGGTCCATAGTCATCAGTTATAACTGGTATCAAACTCATTAATAAAGGCACACCATAACAAATATAAGTTGATATTTTTTAATTTTTTAATAAATTTGTAGTATCTAATAATAAAATAAATTAATATCAAAGTTTTTATATAAGTTATGCAAAATTTTTCAGTATTTATAAAAATTGGTAAAATTTATAAAGTATAAGAATTTTTTTGGTGTTTCTTAATTTTTTTTATATTATTACCCGATAATAATGCAGATTTCATAGTGAAAGAAATTGCCATTGTCCATAAAATAGACCCTAATCCTGCATAAGTCGATAAAAATCCTTACATATAACACAAAACTTTGTTTTATTCACCATCAACATAATCAAAATTCATAATTTAAGACACCGAAAATAAAAAGTCTGTAGTTTGCAAAAATAATATCATTTTATAAGAAGGTGAATTCAATTCTTTTCTGTATTTAAAATAAACTACCCATATAAATAATATTCCCAATATTGACATTGAATTCGAAATTAAATCTAAAATTATCAAATATTCTTCATTTATAGATAATGTGTCTCTTAATATTCTTCTATGTATTTTGTTTACTTATTACCCATTTTATAAATTTCCTTATATAGGTTATAATAATTTAAATACATTATTTATATATTCCATTTTTAATAACCAACAAACTTAAAATATTTGTATTATACTTTGTTAACTTAATAAATATTTTTAATTTTTTTTGTTTTTTATATAGGTAAGAATATTTATTAGTTTTTTTAATTTAATTAATTAAAAAATTAGTACTTTCTCTAACATATCTAAAAATAAACGATTCTTAAATTTCAATTAATACTAATTTAATAATAGAATTTAGTTTGCATTTACTTACTTTTAATTAAATAAGAAAAAATAAAATCAAACTCTAAATAATTAAACTCTCAAAAAAGTTACATATTAAATAAGATATAAAATAAAAAATTTATATCATTCATGGTTTTTATCGTGCTATATATATTATTTCATTTAAATGTAAGAAACATTTTATTCAGCACCCTATTGATCTTTAATAATTTTACTATTTCTAACAGACCCATGTTATTTAGCGTGCGTAAAATACTCTTCATTTATATAACCAAACCCTATTTATGAATTAGTAATGTCGAAAACAGTGTAAAAAGACTACATAAACAAGTCTCCAAATATGGCCACATCATCCAAATCCAATATAGTTATTCTTATTATACATCCTTTTAAAGAAAATACGTCACAAACAATATAAGTACTAGGATCCAGGTCAATTTCAATTTCTTCTCCGTTGTAACCCTTTACCATTACCCCTAAAACCGGAAAATCCGAAGCACCTCCTTTTGCAGGCATTTCGCAAAATATTTGCTAATATTTTTATTTTTCAAAGTAGCATGAATGCCCAAAACTAGCCAAAATTTGCTAAAAATATAAATTAATTTAAATTTATATTTGTAAAAAGATTTAATATAATGATAAATATATATATTAATTTATTCAATTTTACCAAAATTGCTTATACATCATTATAAGGAAAAGTTATTATAGAAGTCCCACTGTCGATAACCAACTACTGAGAAATTAACTGCCAATTAGTAATATTTCCGTCTTTTTTTATACCAAAACCTTCTCCTTTTTGATTTTTCATAAATAATTCAGTAATATGAACTGCCCAATATTAACTTTTTTCTTTTACAGGTAAATAAGTTATAGATCCCTAATACAAATTGTGGTCCAAAGCCCCAATATCCAAAAATGAAGATAAACTGTTACTTGGACTCAAAACCATGGCAAAAATTTTGTTGTCTATTAAATTTTAACTATATAAATTGTCCATCATAGTCGGATATCCGTCATTTAATTGAGTTGAACCTAAACCTATTAATCCGTCTGCTGGAAATTATGTAAAATCATTAACGCTGTAAACTGATAAAAAATCTTAGTTTTTTATTACTTTATCTCCAATTGTTAATTGATCTTAACACTATCTACCTGAAAATATATACAAAAATAAATTAAAAATATAAATTTCAAATATTTAATTTTTAATTTCTATATATATTAAAACATTCTAAAATCTTTAATATCAATCCAAAATAAAAAAATTATAAATTTTCAATCCATTATTTTAAAGTCCAAATTAATAAAAAATGAAAGATTTTTAATAAATAAATTAATTAATATATAATATTATTTAAAAAAAAATTTACATTACCTTTAATATTTCCTTTTCCATATTATATTTCCTTATGATAACTAGATTTTCTACACGCCTTACTCGCCGAACAAGTGTAAAAATTTTCAATTCCAGCTTTAGCACAAGTATCACAGTCGCTATCTGTAAACCATATAGTACTTGAACCAGTGTCAAACATAGCTGACAATTCTTATTTATCAGTGCCTAATTAAATTATTCCTGAATAAGAATTTCCAAATCTAGTTTTCATTTTTAACTCTATAATTTGTTGTTCAACTGAATTTTTATGTCCTAAATTTTAATCTAAATTTTCATTTTTCTTAGATTTTAAATGAAATTTGGGAAGCCAGTTTTTCCCCCTCAAATTTTAAAACTCTTAAAAAGAATGCTCCAAATTTTGGTAATTTTTAAAATTTTTATTCTATAACTTTACTTTTAAAGTAAAAAAATAGTTTAAAGAAATCAAGAAAATTATCAGTTTTAAAATATTCATTTTTAAAAATTTTATTTGTTATTTTTGTTTTGTGCTAACTTTTATTTATAAAACTTGTATATGAATTGTATAATTAATTTATTGATTTTAAAAAATTTTCAAAAAGAATAATTTTTTTGTAATTAAATTCTGAGTACAAGTTTTAAATTTTAAAGACTAAATATAATCTAAAGCTAATAAAACCTATCTTAAATTTTCTAAAATTTTTTATACTTAAAAAAGTCTAATAAAACCTTTTGAAATTTAAACAATAAAATTAAAATATAATCAATCTTTATTGATTAAATATATTTATAAACTTTTATAAATTTATAATTCATACACATTCTAAAAAAATTTATAACATTAAATTTAATTATTTTATATATAAATTTTTTATATAAAAATAAAATTAGTAAAATATTTTATATATATTTATAATATATTCACTCTTAAATTTCTATATTTTTAGTCAAATCATCATCAATATCATCAGGGAACAAATTAGGACATTAACCAATAAAATCAGACAAAGAATAATGGTCAAAATAAGGCATTTCCAAATCTCCTTTTAAATAAGCACTAATTTCTTTTCCAGCCAAAGTATTAGCAATAAATTATAAGTAAAATGGTTCACTTATCATACATGAATGTTCACAATTAGACAATTTTTCAGTGTAAAAACAAGAACAATCTAAACCTTGATATCCACTTTTTGTGTACACTTTTTAACCATCCTCTTAAATTTCATCATAAGGTTCATCTTTTATTCCGTATTTAGAACACATTTCCACCAATTTTACTGGCTTATAACTACTTTATTCTCCTTTTCTGTTTTCCTAAAAAATAATTTTAAATTTTTTTAATATAATATTTATTATATTTATTTATTTTTTAGTCTTTACTCATAAACTTACTTTTTTTACTATAAAAAATATTTAATTTTTGATTTACATAAATCCATTTCAAAGGTCCCATTAACGCAGAAGAACTAGAAACAGTACCATCTCCAAAAGTATAACTAGTTATATTAGGGAAATAATATTCCTCCCTGTTAGTGTAAATTTTGGGGTCTTCTTAAAATTCAAATTAAGTGTTCACTTTTTCAAAAGCCCCATATACATTTGTCACTTTCACTCCAGGATTTACCAAATTTAAAAATGCATCTACATAATAGGAATCATTAAATTTATCAATTACTTCTTTATCAGTAGAATACTGTTTTAACATTTCTATCATTTCTTCAGTTTTTAAATAAAATTTTTTATCTTCAATTTAAGCCAAGTGCTCTTCAATTTAGTTATAAATGTAGGTTTTACAGTATTAATTTTCCCCTTAACCTGGTCTACATATTTCACTAGGCTCAGGTAAAAAGTCTAAAGGAACATCCTGATAAAAATAATTAATCATTTCAATTAAAAAATAATGAAAAAACTCAATTATAATAACTTAAAAAATAAAAACACAAAATTTTTAATTTAATTTTAAAAAATATAAAAACCATTAAAAATAATTGAATTAAAAAAAAAAACATTAAAAATAATTAAATACAAAAAAATGAATTAAAAATAATTTAATACAAAAAAACCATTAAAGATAATTAAATATAAATAAACAATAAAAAACAACCAAAAACAAATAATCCATTAAAAACAATAAATTAATTAATTAATTAAAAATAATCCCTACCTAATCCCAAACTCCTCCTTATCTGTCACTAGTAATAACTCGTTCATACTCAACTCTCTTCAAAATCTCTTTCATCCACTCCTAATCCTTATGTCTAAACTAAACGTCCTTAGGAAAAAGGTCGAACATAGACAAAGAGCCCTCATTAATCATCCTCTACGAAGAAAATTATATACCTACAATCAAAGCCTTCCCAAAAATAGACCCAAATTGTTATATAAAGTCCTAATCAGTGTTTAAAAATCCGTTTATTACCTTGGGGGCCCCTGATAACGGTCCGCCCGTAGGAATCCAAGTATTTATGTACTTGTCTTTAAAATCTTAAGTAAATTGGTTCAAAGTGTAAAGTGTGTGCAAAGAACCGTAACTGTGCGTTATTATGTGGGTTTTTTTACCTGTAAATTTGTTTAAATTTATTAAAGATTTCTTAAGTTTTTTTGAAGAATTCACGTCGCCGACTGCCTTTCTAAAATCATAAGGCACTGATTAATATGTAATTCCAGGAACATATCCCATAGCTAAAAATAATTACTACATGTTATCATACCCATTAAAAGCACAATCAAGCCAGTCAATTGACTCAGAATAAAATAGTCTTCCAATTGAAGTATCTCCGCACCTTATAATTAAATTTAAAAGTTAAATTAAAATTTCTATTTTAATTTTAAGAATTAGAATAATTAATTCATACTTATTTTTTTTAATTTATAAAATTTTTAAAAAATAATTAGATTATATGATTTTAATATTAATCATAAGATTATAAATAATTTTAAAAATAATTTATTTTATTTAAACATAAATAATCATTTTTTTTACTAACTCTAATCTCTAGTTCCTGGAGTGTCTCCTTATATAGTTACACTAACTCCTTCAACTGAAGAGTATTTTTCTTAAGAGTTTTTAGCGTCTTTATGAAAAGTCATGCTCATTAAATTTCCAAAACATTTTGAATGCTCATTATTTGAAGTTCCAAGGGAAAAAATACTCATCGGAGATGTTAAACCTCCAATCCATAATCTATATTCTAAAAAATTAAAAATATTTATAAAATAATTAAATTTACTTATATATATTTATTTTATATATATATTACCAGATTTAGGAGGGTTTCTGACTAAAGGTATATAAGAATTACAAGTATTCCCTAGTTTTAAAAATATTTTTATATAATAAAAAACAAAATTTAATTTAAAATATATAATTTTATTTACATCCACAGGCTTTAAAAATTTCAGGATTACTTTTTTATAATTTCTCACAATCAATTTATACCTATAAACTAGTCCCTAAAATACCTAAATTAAAAAAGAAAATAAAATTAATAAATAATAAAAAAAAAAAAATACTATAATTTAATTCTTTCTTAAAATTAATTAAACAATCATTCAACTTAATATAAAATCCATAAAAAAAAAATAAACTAAACAACATTTCCATTTTCCAATTTCATATTTAATTTTTATCATATATTAAATTTTAAATTTTAATTTTAATTTTATTTTACCAGGCATCATAATCACTGGAGAACAAGGGCCCCTATTAAAAGCTTCCAATTTTTCTTTTAAATTCATATCTTTCACATCCTTAGGAATTTTTCCACTTTCCATGTCCTTCAAACAGTAATCCTTATAAGCACTTTTCAATTTCTCTAAATTTAAAGGTGATTTTCCATTTTTTCCACTTTAAAGTCTTGGAATTTCTCCTTCTTCGTATTCTCTCTCTATTTCCTCAATTTCCTCCTAATTTTTGTCTTAAAATTCAGGATTAAGTGATAAATGACTTTTTTCCTCTATTTCATTATCTATTAGTTTTTCTAATTTTTTTTCATTAATTAACCTTATTTTTAAATTTTCATCGCCCTTTAATTTTTATTCCAAATACAAAATGTCTTTTTCAAATTAATCTAGATCTCTAAATTCCTCCTCTCTTAAGTTTTTGTACGAAAAAACTTGGAAAAAACTAGCCACTATTATAAAACCTAGTAACAAATATTTCATTTTTATTTTTATTAATTTCTTTTTATTTTTTTATGATTATTATTGACTAATTTATTTCGTAATTTTCTAATAAGAATTTAATAATCCCCAATAAAAACTTTTATTATTAATTAATTATTTTTTTTAAATTTACTAAATAATTATGATAATTTTATGACAATAAAATAGAATTTAAAAAACTCTGTGAATTTATTTAAACTCATTGTATCTTAAAAATTCTGCGAATCTAATTATTTATAATATAAGCTTTAATTGAATATAGTATTATAATACTTTTATAATTGAAAAAATTTATAATTAATTAAATAATTGATATAAATAATTAAATATAAATCTATAAATTAATTTTAGTAATTTTGAAATAAAACAAAAAAAAAAAAAAATATGGCTTATCTTTATTTAATTTATATATCACTATTTATGCTACACATATGACATAAAAGCACTCCAAAATACCGAAAAAAAATTAATAACCAAAGTCTATAAATGAATAGGCACATACCTAAAATTTCCATATAAAATACCGGGCCAAATTATCAAATCTAAGCCCATTAAAGTTATCCAGTCTCTTTTCACCTTAGCCACACCTTAATCGTGAGAACCCCCTTGAATTCTAGTTAAAGTATATAAATAAACTGTATAAATAGTCGGTCCATATATGGCTTCGTCCCAAGCTACCTAAAATAAAATATATATTTAAATTAATTTCATTAAATAAAAAAAAAACTAATATATATTATTTAAATAAAAATTTAAAAAAATATAAAAAAAACTTAATATTTTTCATTTATATTTTAAAAAAAAACTTAGATAAATCATATATTAAATTTATTAATAGAACATTTTATTTATTTTTTCATAAAAACTTATTTAATTTATTTAATAATTTTATTTATTTTTTAAGTGTAAATGTAAGTAAGTAGAGATATTTTTTTTAACTTAACTTATTTTTTCTTATTTTTTATAAAAAATAATTTTTTTACCTTTTTTAAAGTTTCTCTATTTGTAACCACAGCAGAAGTCGGAACAATTTTAGGTAAAATTCTTACATACCACGAATAATTCAATGGCCCGTAAAACAACATTCCATATATCATCATTTCTTTGGTTCTTTAAAAATTAGGTTTAAATTTATTATTTTATTTGTAATTTTCTAATTCAGTTATATTCTACTAAAAACCTGTTTAACTTTATTAAGATATCCCTTATGTCGTATTTTATTAATTATTATATATATGATAATTATTTTCTGTTTTGTATGAAATATATTGACAAAGTATATCCCCACAAGATATAATAATTGAACCGGAAATTGTTATTGTGAATAAAGGATTTTTTTTACAAAATTAACTATAAGCAGAAGGAAAGTTAAAAATTGCAGCTTTTATTTTTTAAAATTGCATTATTATTGATTTTTTTAAAGTCCAACTTATTTTCGAATATATTTTATTTTTAAATTTAATTTTTGCTTGCACTTTTTTATTTTTGTTTTATCCAAAAATACTGCTTCTTATTTTTTTTTATTTTTTTAATATTTAGACTTTCTATAATCAAAATTATAATAATTTATTAGAATAAACTGTTTATAAAATAGCATTAAATCAAATTAATACTGATTTTGAAAATTAAAAAAGGATCACAAATATTTATCATAGTATATATTAATAATTTAAATTTGATACATTTATAAATGTAAGATAAAATATATGATGCACCATATAATTAGCATCTATTAAAAGTTTAAATGAACTTAATATTATTTAATTCAAAAATATAAAATAATAAATCACAATAAGACTCTATTTATCAATAAATTAATAATAATTTTAAATCATTAAATAATCTAATTTCTATTTCTCCTTTATCTCTATTATTTAACCATTTTTATTTATGAACTTATTAAATTGCTTTAACTAATTAATATTTATTAAGAATGATTAATCTACGAATTATTTAAATTTGAATTGCTTAGTATACTATTATCTCCTGCATTATATAAACTACTCTATTTCTTATTTTTGTATATCATTTTCCTTTATTAGTTTAACTTAGCTTATTACTCTAACTGTAATCTCTTAAATTATTTAAATTTAATATATAAGCCTATAGAAATAATTAATACACTAATCCCCTACATTAACACTATAAATATCCCAAATTTAAAAATTGTAGAACTATTTGATTCCAATTCGTACTCTATCGGCACACAAACCATGTCTTCTTCATTTTAAATAAAATTTTCCGGGCACTTCAAAACACAGGCGTCATTTAATTAAAAACAAACTATACAATATTACTAATTATCAACTTCTGTATATCCTTATAAACATTCACATTTTCCATTAAAAACATTTAAGTATCTGTTTAAATTAGGTTTACATTTTGAACAAATCTCATTAGAAATGCATTCAGTACATAAAGCTGGACATTCTATTTTTTATAAAACATTAAAATAATACTTTATTTAAAAATAAAATTTAATATATATAAAAACTAAAATTAAATAAATTTTTAATTAAATTAAAACTTATTGTTAAAATTTAATGTATTTTTTTACCAACACAAGATTCTAAATTCCCAAAAAGATCATGATAACCTTTATTACATTAGCAATTTGGAATTTTACCTCTATTGATTCCTTTACAGGCCAAACAATTATCAGGTGTATCTTCACATCCGTCACACGCTTTTTAACACTCTATATATTTAAAATATTTTTTTTATTTTTCATAAATTTTTTCTGTTTTTAAAATAAATTATAATTAAAAACATTTTACTTTCATATATAAATCCCTCATTCGTTTCAGTTAACATATAATTCTATTTTTTATACAAACATAATGGTAATAACATATCTTCATCAACACATTTTAAACAATAGTTAGAATTCAAACAACCTAGACACTGTGCTGGACAAGCTAATAAATAAAAAAAAATATTTGTTTATTTTTAGTTAATGATATTTTATTATTATTATATCATATATGATAATATTTCTTTTATAAATTTATTAATCATCCTCTTTATTTACCTTAACAATCTACATGTTCACCATCATTATAGTAACCGTATTAACAAGTGCATGTTTTTGTTGTTATATTATACCTTATTTTCCTTTAAAATGGGTTACTACCTTAACATACAAGGCATTCATTTTAATTATAACATCCATAACAATTAGTCTCCTAACATTCAGCTAATTAAATAAATAAAATTTATATAAGTATTATTAATTATATTTAATTTTAATTTTTTAATAATTAATTATAATAATATAACTAAGATAACATTAATTCCAAAAAAAATAAAACATGTATTTAATTAAATTATTATATTTTGTTTTATTTACTAAATTAATCCAAAAAGTATTCATAATATATCAATTTTTGTGAATTTATGTCATTTCCTTATGGTAAAATTAATTAAAGAATTGCTGATTCTTTTCCTACTGAGTGTGTCATCATTGGATAACTACGATTATAATCTTATGATTGTATTTAAATATCCTAAGCCTCAATAAAACAAATATCTGGATCTATTAAATATCCTATATAATTTTGCTCTTGAATACCAGTAACCTAAAATTTTGAAAAAATTAGTGAGATATAAAACTAATAAATATTTATTTTTATTGAAAAAAATAAACCTTAAAAACATAATAAAACATTACAATATGTAGTTTATTATCATAGTAAATAATTTATGGCCTTCCTTCTACAACACCTGTCTTATTTTACACTATTAGACATTCAATTTAAAAAATTTCATCATATTTTATAAATATTTATAAAGTGGAATTTTAAGACACTATAAATAAACCACCATCATTTAAAACCTTAAATTCTGGCCTATCTAAAATATAAATACCATAATCATCTATTAATTATTATGGATATGGTAAAAAATAATTTTTGGATACAATTTATGCATCTGACCTATTTATTAATACATAAGCCAGACCTTTTTTATTAGGTTAATATGTCTCTTCTGTCCAAATTAATATTATTAATTCATCATTTAAATAATTAAAAGTTGGATATAATTAAGAACCAAAATAATTTTCGGGGACCATTATTGTCTCAGACTATTATTCCGCGGATACATTATAAGTAGTATACATAATATCTTTTTTAAAAATATAATGATTTAATCGCATGTAAATTAATTTTAAAATGATACTTAATTTTTTACCAAAAGCAAATGTTACTGAATTATTAATAAATGTTATAGAAATTTACTCTTCATTAGCTTATATACATCTTGAATAAGTGACCATCTTATTAGATTCATATAGTTCAGTTAGTGGAATAATTGTTTCTCCTTGTTAATTTATGATTTACAAAAACTACTTTTTCTAATTTGATGATGAAATTAAAATGACTATTAAATCATTAAATTTACAAAAATTTAATTCATATGAATCTTTAATTTCTTCATTTAAAACTATAGGTCCTTATATTACATTTCCTAAAAAAAAAAAAAATTTTCAATAAATTTTATTTTGTTTTAAAAATTTATATAAAATTATTCAGAAATGAAATAAATAAATCTAAATAACATATTAATTAAGATTATTATGCCAATATATTTAATAATTACCAAATTAATGGACAGCAAAACTAGTGTAACCCGTTTAATTCTTAAATAAAATGCCTTATTTATAATCATCTAAAGGAATAGCTAACCTATAATATCTGTTATAATCAGATTTAATAGTAATATTATAAATTGATATAATATCTAAATCTACACCAGACTTAATTTAATCTACCTCTAATAAAGAAGATAATATTTATTTAATTATTATAATAATAAGCACCAAATTTCCTATTTTTAAATTTATATTCATATTTTTTGCTTCTTTTTTATTTTATTTTTAATATTAATTCTTAATAATTCTAAATTTAAATTAATCAAATTTAGAATATATATAATATTATTAATTTATTAATCTTGGTATTTTACGATAATAATTATTAAATTAATATAAATAATTTATATTTAGCTTTTAAAATTAATATCTTAGGCTAATCGCCAGATTTATTATATTTTCAAAATATTAAATAAAAATATCGAAAAAATTTAATTTATACAACTTTAAATGATATTATAAATTTATTTTCATAAATACAAAAATTAGATGTCTAAAATTTACATTAAAAAATGTTGTGTTAATCTATTATTTATTAAAATTCCAATTTTCTTTATTCCATTATATTTTAAAAATAGTTTAAATATAATAAAAACAATTTTATTTTCTCAAATGATTAAATTGTTGTATTTGATAACTATACTATTAAAAAATAAGCTTTTTTAACTTTATTTTTTTCTATTATTATTAATTTAGAAATTATATTTCATATCTAATGCTATTTATATTAATTTCTTATGAGTTAAAATAATTTTTCTATTATTTTACTTCATTTATTATTAAAGAAAATAAGAATAATATTATATAAATATATAAATATAATATATAACTATTCATTTAAATAGTCTTACATTTTTAAATTTTAATTTTTATATTTTAATAAATATAAATAATTTTCTATTCTTAATATATTCGTAAGATAGCAAATTTTATAATGATATTCAAAGATATATATTAATTCATTAAAAAAAAGATACTTTGATATTCATCAATATTATAATATATAACTAAACAAAATACTTATTCTTTTACCTATATTCATAAAATAAATAAAATAATCAAAAAATAAATAAAAATAATAAAATTATTAAAAATATAAATGGAATTTATAAAATAATAATTCTAAGAAATTTAAAAACATACGGATAAATTTTTAACCAAAGAAATATTCATAAGTATTTTGGGAATTTATTTGGCACACAGATTTTTGAGCAGAAAATTTAAAAATGTTCATATATAAAAACTTAAAAAATAATATCGCTAAAAAAGATTAGGAATAATTTATAATCACTAAATTCCAGAGGTTGAAATCGATTAAAAATTAAAACAATAAATTCTGAATGCAAAGGTAGAAGAATTAAAATAACTCTTACAAGAAAAAAAAAGTAATAAAAATATTTTTAATCTTCAAAAAAAAAAAAAATATATATAAATATATTTATATGTGTATATAATATTTTATATAACATTACTAATTTAAATAAAAAATAAATATCCTATGATTTTAACAGTTAATAAATATTTTTTTGTATATATTTAAAAATTTTTAAATATAGTAACTAGTGAATAACTGCTAAATTTATATGCTAAAAGAGCTTTTTCCATAGGCGTTTAAAATAACTATGTAACTGATTCTAATTACGATGATGCTTTAGCTTTAGCCAAAAAATATGACTAAATGAGAAATGAAAACCCAGAATCTGTACCTAAATAAATAAATTAAATTAAATTATATTTAAAAAATAAAATAAAATTATTTTTTTTATTAAATAATCAAGTGCAAAGGAGAATTATTTGGAATTGTAATGTCTGTGAAAGACTTGTTTGAACTTAAAAATACAACTTGTGTAAAACTATAAAATTAAATATTATTTTATAAATTTTTTTTAATTTAATCAAATTATACTAATTATATCTTTAATTATAAAATTTAGAATATTGGAACAATTGTTAAAACTGAAGAAATATATAAAGAAGATGGATGCATGGTATAATTACTTAAATAGGCTGGAGCAATTATTTTTGTTAAAAGTATTAATTTAATATTCTACTAATTTTTTTTATATTTTATATTTTATTTTAAAGCAATATAAATTTATATTAAAATTTAATTTAAACAAATAAGGTAATTTGCCTTAATTATCTATGTCGGCTGAAACTTTAAATAATGTGATGGGACCTGGAGAAAATCCCTGGAAAAAAGGAAGAAATATCGGAGGATCGTCAGGTGGCGAGGTAACAATAAAAAATAAAAATAAATTATTTTAAAAAAATTTAAATAAAATAAATAATAAAATTTTTTATAATATATATATATGTTAAAATTTTTGTAATAAGGGCGGTTTAATTGCATCTAGGTGTAGCCCTTTAGGAATGGGCACTGATATTGGAGGTTCTATAAGAATTCCTTCTTCTTTTTGTGGAATTGCTGGGTAAAAAATAAATCATAAAATAATATAAATTACAATAAAAATAATATTTAATTTTTGCTTTCATTAAATTATTTGCTGAATAATTAATTCTAAATATTAAATTTTTATCAGTTTTAAACCAACTGGAGGAAGAATCTAGTCAACCGGAGTTGTAGCATTTTCTGATAGCTTTATGGGGTAAAAAGCTTTTCCGGCTTGTTCAGGTAAGCATAAACATATAATTATATATTTTCTATTTAAAATTAGTTTACTATAAAAATAAATAATTAACAAAATTATAGGACCCATGGCGAAATATGTTGACGATTTAGTTCTTACAATGAAAGCACTTACTAACCAAAAATATATTGACAATATTCCTTATAGATTCAGAAATATGTATGAAATTAATATTCCTTTTGACCAAAAAAAATATGAGTACACAGGTTAAAAATTAAACATTGGGTATTTTAAAGAAGTAGAGGTATTTTAAACACCTTAATGTTTCAAGGACACTAGTAAAGTTTTGCGATCTTATAAACTTATAAAATATATATTTAAAATAAAAATTTAAATTTAATACTATATTTTATTTTATTATAAATAATTTTAATAATTAGTTTAAGACAATGTAGATTAGCTAAAAGCTTAAGGTCACAATTTAATAGAAATTTAAATTCCAAACTGTTAAGAAATTTTAGATGGTTATTTAAACATTATGTTTTCTGCTGATGGTGGTTAATAATTCAAAGACATGCTTAAAAACGAAAATCCAATAACTTTCTACAAAATTTTGTTTTTAAACTGTGCCATTAATTATAAGGTAAAAAAATTCCTCGGATTTTTGTGTAAATTGTTTGGGGCCCCTAGACTTCAAAAAATTTTAACAGGTAGCAAAGTTTTAAATGCCTATGAATACAGAATTTGGATTTCAAAAGTAGATAAACTGAGAAAATAAATATTTAATATTTATGATTAGCACAAATTAGATGGAATTATCGGCCCCCCTTTCGGAATTCCAGCCGGAAAACATGATTTTTTAAAAGATGTCCCATTATCTGGTATATATACTCTTATGTGGAATGCAATTGATTCGCCTGCAGTAAAAATTAATTAAAAAATTTTATAAAAATTAAAAAAAAAACATTATAATAATTTTTTTTATTTTACAATATTTAACTTAATTTAAGGGAATTGTGCCTATTAGGTTGATTAAAGAAAATGAACAAGTTTATGAAGATAAATTTAATGATATTATTACCAAAAAAACTAAAGAATAATTAAAAAATAGTTAAGGCTTACCCATTTGCTTATAAGTAATTTCCTTACCTTATTAAGATGAAAAGTGCTTATAAATAATGAAAATAATAGAAGAAAATGCTAAATTTCATGAAAAATTTTTATATCCTATTTGAAAAATTTATCCTTATATATTGTTCTTGCAAAAATTTATTAAAATATTTATGTTATAGTGTAGAAAATTTTATTATTATTTTTCTAATATACTTTTTTTATTTAATAACTATAAACATACATGTATAAATAGAATTTATTTGATTTATTTTACTACAATTCAAAAAATGAAATTTAAATTGAGTATTAGAAAATTTAAGAAATTAAAATAAATTTTCTTTTTTAAACAAAAATAAAATATACAATCAATCCTAATATTAAATTATTTCTAAAAAATTAAAAATTTAAAATAAAACAATGGAAATTAATTAAAAGCCGGCAGTTGTAGAAAAAGAAAAGATAATTTAAGACACTTTATTTGCTAGAAAAAGAGAATATATGAAGTATATGAATTTAGAATTTGATTTCAATAAAATAATAAATTAAAAAACGTTAAAAAATTAGAATAAGGCCCAAAATTTTATAGAAGATAACCATAAAAAAAAAAATTTTAATAATTTATCTGAATAACAAGACGAAATTTTATCATAATTAGAAAATTAGTAATATAATATAAATAATAACATTCTATAAACAAACCAAAATTTTCACTAAAATAAATAATAATAATTATAATAAATATAGTAAAAGTCATTAAATTATAGCCAATAAAAAACATTAAATTAAAAGAACACTAATTAACAAAATTAATAATATAATCAAAAAAAAATTCGACATTTATAATTTTTTTAAAGCCGGTAAGACATATATGAAGGTTAAACATTAGTAATAGATTACTAAAATTTAGAAAAACATAAAATAAATACTTTTTACATTCAATAATAAATGGAGTGGCAAATTAAGTAGTTTCCTAAAATGTATAAATAATTAATAGAAAAATACCCTAATAATTGTAAAAATCAGTTTAAGGCGGCCATATTTTTAAAAAAATAAAGTAATTTAAATTTTATTTTATTTTTACTATAAATAATATCATTTTTTAAATATCAACCCATTATTATAATTTTAAAAGAATATGGATCGTAAATAGAGGAATTTTGGGGAGAATTATAAGGCTATTATCTTAAAATCTATAAAACACATTACGATTTAATACCTTAGTTTATTTTGAATTTAAAATTGGCAGAATTAAAAATATAAAAAGTTAAAAAAGAAGACAATAATATTAAATCTTAAATAAATGCTACTTAAAAATAATAGTCTTAAATTAATAATAACTTTAGTCATATTAATAATAAAAACAATATATAAAATAGTGTATTAAATAGTTAACAAAATCAATAAAATTAATAACACTTTTAAACTTATATAAGCATGACTGAAAATGATAAAAACTTGTATTCATGTATTCATTATCATTTTAATAAGTCAAATGCAAAATAGTGGGTTTTTAAAATTAGTGCCTTAATTGGAGAACTGGTAAATTTTTTAAATAAATAAAAAGATTTTAAAAATAGTAAAATATTTTTTAATTTTAAATTAAACTAATTATTTAGAATTACCTTAAAATGTGTGCTTATATAAGCGATAAACCTTAAAATTAAATTTTAAATTTCTTTAGAAATAAATAAAATGATGTAACTCTTATAACCAATTAAAATGAGGCTTATTAAAATAATGATAAAAATTATTTTCAATATAGTTTTAAACTAAATTTCCCTTTACATAAATTAAAACCGATGCATTTTTATGCTTTTTCAGAAGAACAAGATTTATTAGAACATTTAAATAACAATTTATTGATCAATAATTATTAGTTAAGCAATCTTAAAAAAGAAGAATATAATAATTTAGCAAATTCAATGAATAACTAACAGAGCCAAATAAACAGTCTAATGAACCTTAAACAAAACAAAGTAAAATTAAAAAAATAAAAAGCCCTAAAATTTTTTAAACATATGAGCAGTTTTTACGCAAATATTCTAATGTAACTATAACTACACCCTTAAATAATAGAAATTGATTTCACAAATCAAATGCTAAAAAGTAATTTTCTCATAAATCTTTTTGAAACACTTCTTTCTGAAAAAATAAAAATAAACCTAAAAATCCTAAAATTAGACGGAAATGAAATAGATGTTTTTAGTCTCCCTTATCTTAGACAGTACCTTGTCCATCCCAAATCATTTTTAATCTAATATATATCAGTTTCAAACACAGAAGGAGGAGGTCATATTAATATATATATATAAATAAATAATAATAATGTATTTTTAATAAAATATATCATAATTATTTAATTTATATAATTATATAATATAATCTTTTTTAAACAAAAAATAATAAATAATGACATTTATTAATTTATTTAATCGTAATTTAATTTCATTTTATTTTAGATCAATAAGCTCAATTTTTTTCCTAAATTATTGAAGAAAGACATAGATATCTAAGAATAAAATATAAAGATGATCCAGAATAATATCAAATCCCTTTTAGATACATAGGTTTATCTTAAATTGGAATGACAGATATTGTAAGAAAAATTGATACTTTATAATATCAAATAAATTTACAAATTATTAATTTAATTTAGAACTTTTTAATCAATTTTTTTTTAAAATATAAAATTAGGGGCTTTATAATGTTTTATCAGCCTTAGAAAAAATTTCATTTATAAATTTAAAGCTTTTTGATGATTATGATGATTATTACATTTTAGATATTTCAAAAAATTTAATAACTGAAAATTCTCTTAGATAAATAGGAAATTTATTAAGTTTTAATGCAATAAAAGAATTAGACATAAGTAATAACCCCAGAATAAACCAAATTTACAACCAATATTTTTTTTACTGTTTAGAGGAAAATTATTCGTTAACACATTTAAATTTAAGCAACTTAACTTTAACAAAAAGGTGTCAAATGGCTATTTAAAAAGTTTTGGCGAATAATTTTGTTTTATAAGAAATTAAACTGTCCTTTAACTATTAGCATTTTTAGTAGTGGAAACAGCAAGAAAATTTATAAAATTCTTATTTTAAATATTATAATATAGACTATTAAATTAGCGACAATTTTAATCAAATTTTAGAACACCATTCCAAAGATGGAAGAAATAAATTTGCCACTATTTAAAACGATTAAAGCTCTTCTGATGATGAAGATGTGTGAAAAAAAAAGAATTTTTATTTAATAAAATAAAAATATACAGAAATTTATATATAAAGTAATTTATTAATGTCTAAATTTATTTATTTATTTAAAAATATTTTTTAAATTTAATCTTTCATTAAGTCTATATTTTAATAATGTCATAGATGAAAATATTATGTCAAAAAACTTTTAAGTTTGAAGTGTTTTTAATTATTGCAATATATAATAATAAATATTAAACATCACATATTATTAAATAATTTATTTATTGAATTAATTATAGTAAAATTTAATATTAACAAGATTTAATTATTAATAAATTTAAAGGAATATTATTTTTTTAATTTTTAAAGCTTTATTTGTTTCATTTTCATTATGAATGGAATATTAAATGTCTATCCAAGGAACAAGTTACAAAATATTAAGTTTTAGGGGCAAATCTATAAAAAAAAATAAATAATTAAAATTAAATAACAAATAAAAAAATAAAGAAAAACTATTATGATATTTTTGTTTTATATTTACGCAATAGATGTAACTTTATCAGTGTGGGCTTCGGTATTAGATAATAAATTAAAGTTTTTAGAATTATACAATTTAATTAAGTTTTTGTCAGCAACAGCTAAAATTTAAGCGGAAATATCAAATACTACATATTCAGGAGACAATTCTTCCAAAATTTTTACACATTTTTATTTTCTTAAATCCCAAATTCTTACTTTTCCTTCTTGTTTACTTCCGGATGCTAAAGTGTATCCATTTTCAGAAAAGGCTAAGGTGTTAATTTCTCCCTAATAAATTTAATTATAAATTAGAAATTAAGATAATATTTATATTTAAAAGCTAAAAATAAATAATTATTTTTAATTTTTACATTTGCTGATTCATCTTTTAATTAAGCTACCAAGTTATTCTAGAAAATGTTCCAAATAATAATAGAACTGTCACTGCATCCAAGAGCAGCAAAGTGACCATCAGGATGTATTTTGACTCCAGTAAAGCTTAAATTATTTTCATATTCTTTAACAGTAAGTAATTCTTTATTCTATATTGATAATTTAAAAAATAAACTTTTAATTTTTTAAAATTAAAACATAACAATTAAAAATTTAAAAAATAAAATCAAACTAATTTTAAAGAAATAAAAAAATAAACTCTAAAAGCAAATAAGATTATAATTAATATAGTTAATATATTATAATATATAATAATATTAATATAAATAATATAATAATTTAAATAAATTACAGCTCTGGCATCGTGGAAAGTAAAAGTTCCATCTTAACAAGAAGTTGCAATAACATAATGAATAGGTAAAACATCAATAGCAGTTACAGGTTTAGAGTAATTTTAATTATAAGTTTAAATAAATTAATTGCTTTCCAAGTCAAAAACTATTCCGTTCACAACACCGTCTTGCCCTGCGGAAAATATTCTAATTTTTTCGTCATAATTTACAAAAGTTATGTCATTGATTTATTTTTTATGAACTTCATTAAAAGATTGCAAAATTTTCTAAGTTTTTTTATCGTATAATATTATTGATCCGTCGATTCCTCCGGTTACAACAAGGTCTTTTTCGGGGTGGATTTTTAAACAAGTAATTCCAGGTTTAGTAGTAGAATGTAAAGAAATATTATCTACAGATGAATATTAACTTACAGTCTATAAAAAAAAAAAAATTAAAAGAAATTAACTTAATTAAATAAATTTTATATACATATATATTTGATTTATGATTTATATAATAAAAATTTTATTTATTTATTTACGTCAACAGGGGGGAATTAAGCTAAATGATTAGGATCTTTTTTATTTGCTTTTCTTTATTTATTTAAAGTCAAAGCAGTTTATTCAACTTCTTAACTAATTTCTTAAGGTAATCCAGGATTTTCTACTGCCATTCCATTTTAATCACTAGGGTTTACACCCAATTTGGCATATAATTCAGCTAATTCTCTATAAAAAAATTATTAAAATAGAGTTTATTAAAAATGGTAAATGTTGCTATTATAATATATTATATAGATAATTAATAAATTTTTAAAATAACAATTTTTTATATAATATTAACAAAAAATAGGCAAATTAATTAAAGTAGAAAAAATTATTTCTACTTATTTTTTTTATTAATTTATTAAATATTCATAATTTTAAAGTTTTAATTTCTATTTATTTTTTACTTTCTTGCTTCATCTCTTTCTCTTATAACTCTTGAAATAACTCTACATGCAGCATCATGTTAATATAAAGCATGAGACAATTCCTATCTTACGGTTTCCAAATGTTATTTTAAATTATAAGTTTCCAACATAACTACATCCCATTCATTTTATAAAATATTTACAATATTGGGAATAGAAGTGGCATTTGAAGGTCTAGGCTTAATATTTTGATTGACTATCATTTTTTAATAAAAATTTAAATAATTAAATAATTTACTCAATATTTAAATATTTTTGCTAAAACATTAAAAATAATCATCAAAACTTAAAAAAACTATAAAATATGGTATTATATACTTTACATTAAATTATATATAAATATTTTTTAAGGTATTAACATATTCTATATATTTTAATTTACGTTTAACTGGGATCAAATCCTATAAGTCTAAAGGTTTATCTGTAATAGGACATTAACCAGTAGCTTAAATTTATTTTTCAATAATTCTTTTTTCAAAAATATGACCTGATTTTCTAGAAACTACTGCTTCTTATAATGGTTCTCCTGTAATTGAACAATATTAAAGAGACATTTTTTTATTTTATTTATTTTTATAGGCTTTTATAATAAAATTTGTAATTTTTTTATTTTTTTTAAATACTTTATTATATAAATAAAATTAAAATATCAAATATTTTGGGTTGCTTTGTTTAAATTAATTAAAATATTTAGTGTATATTTTATAAATAATAATAAACATGTTTTAAGGGTTTCTAGGTGTAATCTATATCTAAAAAATAATACAATATATTCTTTATATATAAAATAAAGAATGTAATTATATATATAAAAAATAAAAATTAATTTAAAAATTATATTTTCAATGTTATTTTTATTTTAATATATTTTATATATTCTATTTTAATTTAGAATTAGCAAAAATCTATCTACAAGAATTTAAAATTAAATATTTTTATACTTTATTTAATCTATTTCAAATTTAAATTAATTTTTCTTTTCTGATGAAATCTCATTATTTTTACCAAATAAATATAATTTGTAAAAATATATGATGTATCCTAAACTTAGGGTTAATAAAAATTTTAAGTTAGTTTTTCATTTCATTAAACTTTCATTTAGTGAAATATATTATTTAAAATATACATAATTAATACTAATATTTTTTATAATTGGCTTGCATTATCTAAGGTATTTTAATTGATCTATTTAAAAATAAAAAAAAATAAATAAGAAATATTCTTTATATTGTAATAAAAATTTACTAATCAAATAGGTATTTCATTTAATAATATATTAACTAAACAATAATAAAATAAATAAATTAAAAAATAATTTACTAATCTTATAAATAAATAATTAAATAAAAATAATGATCGGACCTCATAATCCAAACAGTTACATAACCCAAGACAATTCCAAACTACGAAAAGAAGTAGCCAATACCTATGATATGGGTATGTTCAAATTTAATAATGGAAGAACTGCAGATGAAAAAAATGAAGGAATCAATCAATTATTAATTAGTTTAAAAAAATTAAAATTATGGATAGATAGAGAGGGAAATCAGTAAATGAAATCTTAATTAGAAGAGACTTTTAGGCAAAGAAAAGCAGATGTAGAAAAAAAAATGGATTTCTTAGAATAGGATAAACAAAAAATCAATAAACCTGTAATAATGTAAGATAATTCCGGCGGCGGATAAGGTATTAATATTATTATGCTTTTATATTAATTTTATTTTATTTTTATTTTCCCCGGAATCGCTTAAAATAGAATTAATACTATAACCGGAATTTTTTCAAGTTTTTTGAGGTTTTAAGAGAAAAAAAAATCAGCAAAATAATAAAATCGAATATAAAAGTTAATATTCTTTATATCCTAAACAGTTTTTCTATAAAATTTACCTAAAAAAAACCGAAAAACACTTTCTAAACCTTATAACCCTCTAAAACCCAAAAAAAAACTAAAATAATAATAAAAAAAATTTCATTAAAAAATAAATAAATATATAAATAAAATTAAACAAAAATTTTACAAAGGAAAAGACAACGAAGCAGAGAAATTCAAAGGCGCCCTAAGCGAAGCAATAGTAAGCGAAAAGCCGAACGTAAAATGGGAAGACATAGCCGGCCTAGAACAGGCCAAATCTTCGCTAAAAGAGGCCGTCATCATGCCCATAAAGTTTCCCCAAATCTTCGACGGCGTCAGAAAACCCTGGAAAGGAATTTTGTTATACGGGCCTCCAGGAACTGGAAAAACTTTCTTAGCTAAGGCTTGTGCTACTGAGTGCGACGCCACTTTTTTCTCAATTTCCGCAGCCGATTTGGTCTCCAAATACGTAGGAGAAACAGAAAAAATGATTAAAGGCTTATTTAATCTAGCTAGAGAAAAAAAACCTAGTATTATTTTCATCGATGAGTGTGACTCTATGTTCGGAGCCAGAGGGGAAGGACAATAAGAGTCTTCAAGAAGGTAAAAATTAAAATAAAATTTAGTTATTTTAAAAATGCTTCTCTTTACTTCATTCAAAAATCAAAAATATATTTATTTAATTAAATTTATAAATTATTAGAGCCATCACTGAATTCTTAACTCAAATGCAAGGAGTCGGTAGAGACGACGAAGGAGTTTTGGTTTTAGGAGCTAGTAATTTACCTTGGGCTTTGGACGCCGCTGTCAGAAGAAGATTTGAAAAAAGAATTTACATACCTTTACCTGACAAACCCGCCAGAGAATACATGTTAAACAGATAATTAGGAAAAACTTCACATAATTTAAATACATAAGATATATCTACTTTTTCAGACATTATGGAAGGCTACTCAGGCTCAGATATTAATGTTTTAATTAAAGATGCAGCTTTACAACCAGTTAGATTATTATAATAAACTGATAAATTTAAAAGAATTATAGTTAATGGAGAAGAAAAATTTATGCCAGTTCCCAGTAATACTCCTCTTGGAGGCGATGTTGTTAATAAAAATTTTATGGAACTTGGAAATAATCTGTTTATTCCTCCTATAAGTGCAGATGATTTTAGATTGTGCCTTTAAAAAAGTAAACCTTCGGTCGGCAAAGACTAACTTAAAGAATATGTAGATTTTACTAAAACCTTTGGACAAGACGGATGAAACTCACTATTTATCAAATATAAAATATATATATCTAATAATATTTCTATTAATTAATTTCACTATACTTGGCTCCTTTATTTGTGTATAATTTGACATTATAAATTAATATTTATAATAAAATAAGTCCTATTTAGTATATATATATGTAATTATAATAGAAATTATTAATTTCTATAATTTATCTATGTTAGATAACTCTTTTATTTTATTTAATATTATGCATAGAAATAACTTTACCTATAACAAACATAAATAAATAAATATATATTAATATTTTAATAGAGCCACAAATATTATAACTAATAATTTTTATCAACAATTTCTTTAATTTATAATTAGAAACATAAAAAAAATATATTAATTAAAATTGTTAAATAATTTCAGGTACACAAATTTTAAAATAAAACAGGCATTTATTATTATAAAAAAAATAAAAATTAAACTTATAAAAAGCACTAAAAATTTTTTTTATATGGAACTTTAGCAAAATATAAGTAATTAAAGAAGCAATCATAACAATGTAAGATCTTAATCCGTAAAATAATCGAAAAAACCACCTTTAAAATAATAGAATTAAACTAAATAAACCATAAATCAACCGTAATCTATTCAAAATATTAACAATATAAATCGAATAACATATATTTAAAATAAACAATAAATATCTCAAAAGAATGGTAAAATTTAAGTACTAAATGATTCAAATAGTAAATTAAATTGTGAATAAAAAAATAAATAATTAGTTAACCAATGGGATTAAACTGAGATAAATAAATTAAAAGATAACAATAAAAATTATAAACCAAAATAAAATAGTGGAAATCACATATTTCACGATAAATCTAAAACCCCAAAAATTTTAAGAGACATAAAATCAGGTGAACTTTAAAAAATTGAAATTCAAAATTTTTACGATAAACAAGAAAAATAATAAAAAAATTAAACTTAATACAAGTTTATAAATGATGATAATTCCACTTCCAAGCCAAGGTATTAAGAAATATAAAATTAACTATATGATATTTAAAATAAATACGAAAATAAACGGCCTATTAAAAGTGCAGCCATAAGAAATCTAAGTAACTAAAATTTCAGCCAAAAAAATAAAATACTAGCAAATGATATAAATAAAAGATAAAAAACAGCCACTTTAAGTGAAAAAAAAAATAACCCTAGAAATATGTCAATTTCTAGACAATAAAAATTTTAAGAAAACCAAAACCAATTTAATCAAAATTAAAAGTAATAATTATAATAATAGTAATAAAGATAACCTTTGTAAAATTCAAAGCTAACAAATCAATAAATCCATTCATAACAGCAAAAAAAAAGATAAAGTATCTTAAATAATAATATTAATATTAATAATTATAATAATTAAATAAATAATTACTATTAAAAAGAAAATAATAATAATAACAGTAATAAAAAGGGGGCCAACACAAATTTCAGAATAAAAAAATAACAGTTATTTCCTAACAAAAACAAAGCCAGTCAAAAAATACAGTCAGAAGTAAATCCGGAACAATTTTTGGCCTCTTTGTAAAGCGAAAA
Source organism: Pseudocohnilembus persalinus (assembly GCA_001447515.1). Lineage (NCBI taxonomy): Eukaryota > Ciliophora > Oligohymenophorea > Philasterida > Pseudocohnilembidae > Pseudocohnilembus > Pseudocohnilembus persalinus. The sequence goes on from LDAU01000109.1 coordinate 34,299, forward strand.
AACTCATTTAAATTTAGATGTTATTGACAATTATAGGTCCTAATAATATTTTTTAAATTTTGGGCAATCTGAAAAATAGTAAAATAATACCAATTTTAAAATTGATATTTCTGAGCCAGTTACTTAGTATCAAAAAAGTTTTATAAGCTAAGAAAAATAAACTGAAAGCGAAAAATAATTTGTTATTTAAAATCAAGAGTATAAAGATTAAAAATTGGAAGAAAAACAAGAAATAAGAAAAAGTTCGAAAAAGTTTACAAAATAAAAAAATTAAGATCAAAATCTAAACTAAAATGAAAAAAACTTCTAATCTAATGGAAAATTATCAGCCTAGTATAAAATTTACGCATAAAAAGAAAATCAAGATAACTCTACTAATAATAACAACAATAATAAATTATAAAAAATATAAATAGTCTAAAAGGCTATTAGAAAAAACACTTAAAATAATTAATAGAATTCACAAGCGCCCAATAATAATAATTACAATAATAATATAGCATAAGAAATAGCGTAGCCTCCTTTTAAAGTAAAAAATATAATCAAATTTATACTTAAAAAACAATATGAAATTTTAAAATATATTAATAAAGTTAATTTTTATGTTAAATTTAATTTAATATTTATTTTTTTAGTTTTTCAAGCCTGTTCCAATTTGGACGCCAGTAAACTCCCCTCTTAAAAAAATAAGACCTAGTAAAATAAGCAACTTTTCCAACTACACTAAAAGCGTAATAGACACAAAAAGTGAGACAAATGATAACAGTTTCACATTAGAACAAAAATAATAAGCAGTAGTCGAATTAAACAAGTAGATTTTATTAGATAAACTGGATGAATAAAACAATATATAAAACAAATAAGAAAATTATTATGATGATTTAAAAAATGATAACTAATAAATATAATAAATTATATATTAAGAAAATGATCCCTAAATTTAACAAAACCAACAAAAACAACAATAATAATAATAATTTTAAAACTCTCAATAAGAAATAAATTAAGACAAATAATAGTTATAAAACCAAAAAAATTAACAAAAAACCTTAAATGATTTTCAATATCCCTTTCCAATTTCCAGTTAAACTCAAATTTCTCTTCAATAATAAAACAATGATGATATATAAGAACTATTATCTTAAAATCCTTTATTGAAACTAAAATAAAAAGGAATCAAATAATTTTCGGCCAAAGTCAGAGAAAAATCGGCGCTTTTAACTAATAACAATGAAATAAATAAAAATATAAGTCCTTTTTTAATCATTCACTTCGAGGAAGTATTCATGATTTAGGTAAATAATATATATAAATTTATATATTTATATATTATTATTATTTTTTTATTTTATATTAATTTATAATTATTATATTATAATATTATAATAATGGGTTACTATTTTTAAGGATACTGCTAATTTCTGGAATAATAAATTCAATGATGAAGAACTAATTTAAGTAAGATTTAGGTAAGACGTCAAAAAATGTCTAAGAAGCCTAGTTAGAGGTTATACCATAATTTTAATTTTCAGAAATAATTCTAAATTTTCGAAAAATATTTTCCTTCATTTATTCCGAAATAATTACAATTTTGATGCTGCCTATTATATTGATGATAATTGCTATTAATTTACTAGTAATTAAAATAATAAAAATATCAGCGAAATTAAAAAAAATGACTATAATTATACTATGGGGGTCAATTATGAATAAATATTTTAAGATTTTATGTATAGTAACTTTAAAAACAAAAAAAACGCATTTAACCAAACCTAATTTAAAAACGTTATGAAAAATAAATATTTAAAAGTTTTAATTTTAAATTCTATAAACAATTTTACAAGTATAGCAAAATAATTAAAAAATCAATAAAAAAAATTGGAACAAGACTTTATTTATGAAAATTAAGGTTAAAAAAATTAAGAAAATCTAGATTCAATTTTAATTAAAAATGGAATGTAAGAAAATAATTCTTTTTAAAATAAAATACCTATAATTCCTTATTTGAATTAAAAAAAAGTAAAAATAATTTACATAAAAACTATTCAATAAAAATAAGGTTAATAAAATTTAAACCTGCAAAATTAACAATAAAATTAAGCTTTTAACCTAAACCCTGGGTTTTAATAATAATAAGTAATAACAAATACAAATTTATAAGACTGTTCTATAATATTAGATATAACTCACTCTTTTATGTAAAAAGTTTACGGAAATATTGGCAATAATTATAATAATAATAGAAAATTTTAAAATAATAATATTAACAAAAAAAATAATGATACTTAAAGTTTAATAAGTAGTAGCCAAACTGTTTAAAATAGTTATAATAAAGTTTATTTCAAACAAGGTAATTTTTATTTCTTTTAATTGGAAATGGATAACCTGCTTAAATAGTAAATAAAAAATGAAATTTCACTTATATACAAAGAATAATACATACAAGATATTCACGCAATAAGATAAAAAAACAAAAATAATAAAGAAAAAATAGAATATGAAATTGATCAAAAAATGGAAATTTTCAGAGACTAAACAGTTCAAGAAATCAAAGAAAAATCTAAAAATTAAGATATAAAACCCCCTTAAAATCTGTATTCTATAGTAGCCGACTTAGTTTCTAGAAATAAAAACATTTTTAACTCAATTTACAAAGGAAACCTGTAAAAAAAATACAAAGACAAATTAAACTTACTCGAAATTTACTAAAAAAAACAAAAAATCATAGAAGGACTTTAGTTTGACATCCAAAATTTAGAAAAAAATTAGCAAAATCAAATTAAATAAACAACTGAAAGCTTTTTTTCAGGTTTAAATTAAAATAAACAATAAAATTACAAATCACATTAATAAAATTATAATAATAATAATTATAATTAAAATTAAAACTAATATTAAGAAATTTTTATGGAAGATCAAAAAAATTATTAATAAAATATTTAAGATTAAATAGAAATTATAAGTCATGAAAATTTACCATATTTTGCAGAAATGTAGTTTAATTAGGGCTTTTACCTATGCTAGGAAATTATTAATAATCTTCCTTAAAATTAAAATTAATAATTTAACAATAAAAGATGAAAATTTTGGTTTTAAAAAACACCTATAAAATTATATTTTAAATCATTAATTTATATACTAAATACTTATATAATAATAAATTAAAAATTGTATAATATATAATTAAGTGTAATAATATTTCATTATATTTTTTTTATTATTATTTTTTGTTGATATTTGCTAACATTAATATTTGATAATTTTACTTCAATTAATGGTCATCACAAGTTAAATTTTATGAATAATTTTAAATTTTATTCACTATAATAAACTTAAAAAAAAATTACTTACAAATATAAAAATAAAAAAAATAAAAATTACTAAAATGATAAGCTTTTTAATAAAAGATTAAATAGAAGAATAAATAAAAGAAAAGAAATACGAAAGATCCATGAAAAAAATAGAATATTTTCATAGTTTAACTGAAAAAAATATCATATAGGAAAAATTAAAGTAAAATATATATTTTTATAATTTAAGAATTAGAATTTAATAGAGTTAAAAAAATATAATATGTCATTAAATAAGTTCAAACTGAAAAAATTTTATAGCTTAGGATTAAATAGTCAGAATTAGAAAAATGATGTATAATAAAAAAATATTTAAAACACTTAAAATTAATAAGAAATTTAGAAATAAGTAGATAAATAATTTTTAGACTGGTTTAATTGTATAGGATATTTATAATGGTATAAATGGTTTTTCGGAGGAGGGGAACTAGCCTTGCAATTTTTAAAATTAGAAAAATTCAGCGAATAATTTGACAAATATTTAAAAAAAAAAGAAAAAAATAGGAGAAAAAGAGGGTTCAAGGGAAGAAAAAAATTCAATAAAAAGAAAAGAAACACAGAAAATAATGATAATTAAAACTAAAGTCAAGAATAAAATTAAAATTTATAAAATTAAAATATAGATAACAATAGTAATAATAATAACATACAAAATCCAGAATAAGGTCAAAATTAAAGAAGAAATAAAAAATAATACAATAAACAAAATAGACCATAAGCAAACAGAATTTTTGTGCCAAGGTCTAAAAAAAATTTAATTTCCAGAAATATTACTGCTTTTAATTTTAACAAGCTTTTCGTTTGAATACGATACTAATAAAATTTTTTATATATTGATAAAATTAGTTTAAATTTATTTCAATGTGTCATAATATACTATAGTTTATTAAATTAAAAATGTCAAAATAAATCTCTAAATTTTTAATTTATTTATGTTTTGTTAAATTAGAAATTTAATAATATTTTTTTTTAGATAAAATCAATTATTAGTATTAATTAAGAAATCATGTAACAATAATTATATAATAACAAGAAAACCATCATTAATATATAAGCAACTATAATATATTTATATAAAAGGAATTTTTTTTAAAATTAAATTTAATATCAAGTAACATTTTAAATTAGTTTTCACTAAATATAGATATTATATTATATATTATAAATATATATATTTTGATTGTTATTAAACACATATTAATATTGCCGATGATTTTTTTTATTAATATTTTTATTAAAATTTTTTGAATTTATTCTATAAAATTCCATCACTCTAAAGCCATACCTTATGAATCTTTATTTTATTAATTATCTAATGTTTTTAATATTTCAGGTGAAATTTAATGATGATTTTTTCTTTTAATTAATTGTTTAATTTAATTTTTATTTTACTCTTTAAAGGCATCTAAATAAAAGTTTTAAAAATAAATTAAATTAATTGTTACACAAATAAATTTAAATAATAAATTAAATTTTTTAATTTATTTACTGTTATATAATTGTACAAATCTCAATAAATATTAATGCCAGATAACAGGCATATTTCTTTCATCATTTTAGAATTTCATAAAGGAATCAATTAATGATTAAATAACCTAAAAATATTTGATATATTAATTTTATTATTAAACAAATATATAAAAAAATACTTTATTATTTTTGTATATAATAAATTCTATTTTAATTTACTCTAACTGGTAAGGCATATTTTTTTTCAATTAAAACTCTTTAAATAATTCCAATAGGTCCAGTGTAATTGAATTAAGATAATTTTAATATGGCAACTGATGCATGAATAGCAGGAATACTCATCTAAAATATTAGTTTATATTTAATTAAACTTAAGTTAAATAATAATTATTTTATATATATATTTATATAAAAAAAAATACTTTTTGTAAAACAGATCCTAAAATTTAAGCTTCTTTTAAAGTGCAATCATTACTTATTAAAATAGGGAACAATATACCCTTAAACCAAGCAGCAGGTTTATACAAAGCTTTTTAAAGTGCGAAATAATAATGACAATTCAATTTTTTATGTTTCTAAATATCTTTTCTAATAGCGGGAACCAAATACTTATAATTTAAATATATTTAATTTAAAAGAATAATTATTATTATGATTATATACATATATATGTATAATTTATATCCTTATATTAATATATTTTAAATAATTTATCTACTTTTTCGAAGAAAATTCTAGCTCTGTAAGGGTCCAAATTGGAAGCAAAACATTTTGTAGCCGCATTCATTGCTTAAGGAGTCCATTATTCTGGTTTTGTTAATTCTAATACTTCTTACCATTATTCAATATTAGGAATAATTTTAAAAGCTCTGGCCAATTTACCAGATCTGTAAGTTTTAAGTAACTCTGCAATACTTAAAAATAAAAATAAATTAATTAAAAATCTTTACATATATTTAAAAAATTCTTATATTTGTATATAATTCTAAAATTATAAAAGCAAAAATTTTATTAAATACTATATTATTTATATTTATTAATTTTTTTTAGTATTTACTCTGAATAAACAACTTTGATTTTGGGATTAGAAAGAATATTTTCTTTATACTGTTATTATTTATTAATTTCAACTTCTTCTTAAAACTAAGCAGCCACTTAAGAAGCTAAATTTCCCAAAGAAAACTGATTTAAAATATCTTCATCTTGCTGAGAAATTTATAAATTTTAAGGTAAAACAAAAAATCCTTCCTAATCAAAGTGTTCTACCACGTCATTTTCTCCCTCTTTCTAAAGTCTCTATTTTTTGTTTAAAATTTTATCTTTGCTAAATCTTTCAGATTTCAAATTATTTTCGCCTTTTCTTTTTTCTTAAACCAAACCTCCATCTTAATTGGTTCTTAATTTTACCATTTCATTGTCTTTTTTATCATATTTTTTTAATTTATTAGAACTTTTAGAAATTATTTTTTTTTTGTTCTAACTAGGTTTTCCCTTCTATGCTGTTTTTTAGGTTCCCATTTTCTAAAAATATTATAAATTTCTTAGTTCTTCTCTCTTTGTTTTTTGTTTTATTTTTAATTAATGTTAAAAATATTATTTTAATAGTCTCAAAATATATGAATAATTAAATTTAATCAACTTATTAATACAATTTATTCACAAAATATTAAAATATGTTATTTCTAATTAAATTTATAATTTTGTCTGTAATTTTATTTCTAATATATTTATAAGACTAAATTTTAAGGCAAAATACCAAAATTTCTTATAACTATTAACATATATAAGATATAAAAAATCAATAAATTGTAATTTAAAAAGATATTTTTTATCTTAAAAATTTCAGCAAGTAATTATGAAAAAGAGTTTAAATATTTTATAAAGAATTCTTTCCTTATTAAATTCTTGATTCCACAAATAATTTATCTTTATGATTAATATTACATTTAATAAAAATAATAAAATCTTTTATAAAAAATATTATAATATATTATATTTAATATAAAACATAAAATAATATTCTAATTTTCATAAAAATTTATATATAATATATTTTTAGACAATTTATATTATATTTAATATAATTACGATAATCAGTTATTTTAAGCTCTTGCTAAAATCTCTAAAATTCTTAAAAATAACATAATGATATCAGTATATATAAATACAGCTCCCAAAATATAATCATCAATATCAAGGTGTAAAGATTTTCTATCCATTAATAATTAAGTATCAAAAATAAGGTAAAATCCGTAAATTAACACACTCAAAATTAAATATAAAGTTATCATAAGTTAAGCACCAGATAAAATAGCGAAAATGCCGAAAAAGAAAATACTTACAACTAAAAATTTAAGAAGAATTTAGATAATTTAAAAAGTAAATTAAGTATTTTATATTATTTTTTTAAATAATTTGTTAAATTTATTTGTATAATTATTTTACAGCTTAAAAATAATCCGGCTCCAAATACAGTATAATCTTTATCTGTATAAAATGCGAATAAAGTCAAAGATAGAGTAACAAATAAGGTTAACCCGGCAGCTTAAAGAACGATCTATTGCCCTTGAATATTTTTCTATTTTATATAATAAAAATTTTAGTTAATAAAAAAAGTGCAAATAAAAAATTAATAAATAAAGTAATTTTTATTCCTGTTTTTATATTTAAAAAAACATTATATTTTTACAATTCCTTCTTGAGTCCAAGCATAATGGGAACATATAGAAGAAACTAGTAAAGAAAGACATAAAGTAAAAATAAATAGCCAAATATAATTATTAGGAACTTTTCTAGCTTATTCTCTAAAACAAACTAAAATAATTGTAGTAGCAAAATATCCTATAAATGCAAAACTCAATAAAAATGAACTTTAAGCCACATTTTAAGCAAACCAAAAACTTTAAAGGGCCAAAAATACCAAAAGAGAAGTTAACGCTAATTGACAAGTTATTATTGAATACACTTTTTATATAAATTTGTATCTAACTTAACTTTTATTCATTAATAATCCGTGTCCTTCTTGCTCTAAATCGTAATCATCTTTGAAAATATATTATAAATTAAATATATAAAAGTTTATAATATCATTAATTTTAATATAATATATATATTCAATATTTTAATTTTAAGTAAAAATAATTTATTAAATTCTTAATAGATTATAATAATGAATGTAATTTTTAGAAACTTTTATAATTCATTAAAATTTATAGTATTTATAAAATCTTAAAATTAATATCTATTTTATAATATAGTAAAAAAAGCTTTCCATAAATTTATAAAAATAAATTAGTAATAATAAACAAATTATAAAATAAAAAAACCATGCATTTTTATTTATAAATATATATTTTTTTTTATTAAAAGCATATTTATAAATATATACCAAATAAAATACAAATTTATATATTATATAAATAAAATTATTTATGTTCCTTTTAAGAATATAAAAACTAAAATTGTTTTTTCTTATTATTCATTTTCAATTATAAATAATTAATTATATTTAATTTACATTTATCTTAGTATTCGTGATGAGTTGATTCAGTTCCAAGTTCAATATTATGTTCTCTCTTAGGATTATATTACATTTCCTATATATTTTGTTAATTATATTCAATATCAACCGTTTAATTCTCCATTTTTTAAATTTCTTTTATTATTTATTTTATTTTTTCTTATTTAATTATAAGTAAATATGTAGTAAAATATTATTTTTATAAATTAACTTATGTAAGGAATAATTATGGGAAATTAATTTTTAATATAGTAAATAACTTTGAGAATTTTAAAAATTTCAATTTTAAAAGGAAAAACTATTATTATATTCATTATTATTTTATCTAATCAATTATTATATTATACTATACTAAAATAATAAAAATAATTTATAGAATTTAAATTTCTATTCGGAATTTAATAGATTATACTAAATTAATATAATTTCTCAATTATTAAATATATAAATTTAAGAATATAATTTATAGTTTTTAGTATAAATAATCATTTTTATCACATAAACTAAGACTTACACATAGGACAGTCACTTTTGTTAGATGAATTGAACCATTTATGAATACAAGTACCTAAAAAATAATTAAATTAATTAAAAATTAAATAAATTAAAAATTAAAAAAATTCTAATAATTAAAAATATTTTATAATTACTGTGGAATTTGTATTTGCAAGTTTTACAAGATAATTTTGGTAATTCACCAGTAGAGGAATGAATAACATAATAACAAATTGGACACTCTTCAATTCCCTCAAATACTTTATCCAAATTATCTTTCCATCTTACCAAAATATCTTTTATATTACCGTTTTAATTTAGTAACAATGATTTCATCATAAGCATCCATTTTTGAAGTTTCATTTAATCAATTTTAACACCTCTCTTAATATCTGTCACAATAGGTCTTTTAAAAAATAATTAAAAAATTTGTATATTAATAATAAAAAACAATAGAAATAAAATATAAAATAGATTTTAATATTAATTTGATAAAAATATAAATATTCAATTATTTTATAATAATTAAATACTTTATAGGGTATTCAGGTGGTACTTAAAGGTAAATTTCCAGTTTTTAACTTTCTTTAGTATAAACTGCTGAAATCTCTCTTGTATTTCTTTAAACATAAATATTAAATTCCTCGCTTTACCATTCTATTTATTTTTTTAATAAAAAAAATATTTTATGAATAAGATTATTATTAATATATGATATTATAATAGATTTAAATTTAAATTTAAGTACATGATTAAGAAAGTTCTATAGTTTCTACTTCGTTGGCAAAAATTGCAGTACTGATAAAAGTTTTAATTAAATTTTCTGATAGTTTGGCAAATTTTTTATCTTAAGTTTCGTCGATCCATATTCTTTAATGATAATTGTAAAATGGTGATTAAATATATTAATTAAATATAATTTTTAAAAAATATTATATAATTATCATATTTATAATTTACCTTAAATAAGATGGGAATTTAGTACAGAAAATATATAATGACTATATCAATAAAATGAACAAAGATTGTTAATTTAAGAAATCAGACCTAAAATATAATAATTATTAATTAAATTTTAATTTTATTTATTTTTAAATGTATTATAAATATTTATAAAGGAACAATTATATTTACCATTCAACAGACAACCTTGAAATTTCTTCAGGTTTAATAATTTCTTTTAATTATTATTCGTTATAATCTAATTGATCAATACTATTAAATAAAATGGTTAAAAAATTAGTGTATAATTCTTTATTTTCATCCAAATAAACTGTTAGGACTTTTTTAAGTTTATCATTATTTTCATCAATTAAAGGAGAATTAATTTTATTTATAAAACTAATCCAAGTAAGCAAAAAGGAATAAGTTTCAGGTTGAACAATACTAGGCTCTTAAGTTTCTTATTCCTCATTTTCATCATTTTCCAAATCGTTATCAAATTATTATTAATCAATTCTAGAAATTAATAAAAATAAATTAAAATTTATAAATATCAAATATTATTTTCAATTTTTTATATTTTATAAATATTATATATTATTTTCAATTTTTTATATAGTAAACTTTTATTAGGAAGTCTCTTTAAAAGGAATTAAAGGATATAGAAATAGATAATTAATGAATAAAATAAGGAAAAAAAAAATTTTTTTTTATGAATTTACTATTCCATTTAAGCTTTTTATGATGGAATTAAAACGGCATTACAGTCCAAATAATTAACCAAATTATCAATATTTAAGTCAGGATTTCTAATTTATTCTAAAATGTTAGTTTCATAATTAGGATCTTCTTAAGGTAAGAATTCGATAGGTTTTAAACTAGGCACAAAATTTTTATAAAAATGATCCAATAATATAAAACAAGCTTTTTAAATAGCGGGATAAGAACAGTTCATTAATTCATAAACCAAATTTTCATCAAAATTTTAGTCCAAAATCAAAGCAAATCTAGAAATAGTTTCAGCAAACTCAATTATCAACAAATCAAAGGCTTCGTCTTTTTAATTTTCAAGCATTTTTTCTTGATTTTTATCATTTTACAAGTCGTCTTCTTATTTGAATTTTAAAACACAAGTGTCCAAAATTGAATTTATCGCAAAATATTTGAAATCGTCCGAAAATAATTCCATTAAAGGGATAACTTTTCTCAAAAATTGTAAAGTCTTTTATAAAGCTTAACTCGAATAAGGCTGATATTTGGCATTAAATTCCAAAGTTTATCTAAATATTTTTTCCAAAACTGATAATTAAGGAATCAATGAATCAATTGTATTAGTTTCAATTATATAATTAATGCAGTCGAAAAATACAGAAACTTAATAATTTTCGGGAACATCCTATTTTTAAAATTATATAAAAATTAAATTATATATATAAATAAATAAAGCATGTGATAAAATAAAATAAGTTATTACAGAAACCTTATTTTTTTCAGAAAAAATGGTAGATGTTATTTCAAAGAGATAATTGGCTATACTTTCCGAATTTTCTAATATATATTTCTACTAAGAAAAAGATGATAAAATATCCAAAATAACCAAACATCTAGAAATTTAATTTGCTTCTTTGGCTTTTTAGAAATTTTAAGTTAAATTATTTTAAACTGTAGAAAGTGACTCTTCTTTAAGAATATCTGATTTCATATAAAGAGACAAAATATTGTTCAAAACTATAGCCTATCTATATTTTTTTTCTGACCCTTTCTCGCTCTCTTAAAGCAATTTTTCGATAAAAGGTATCAAAATTTCGTCAAAAATTTACTGTAAAATTTATTAATTCAATTATTCCTCAGCAAAAATATCTTTAACGTATAATTTAAGTCCATATGCGTAAACCAAAGACTAATCAACAGCTTTATTTAACATATAATTAATTAATTTCATTAATTATTCTCTATTTTTTCCAGATTTATCAACTCCCTAATAAAAATACAAAAAATTAAAAAATAAAGGAAATTATTAACAAAAATTGTATAATTTAAATTACTAAAAGTTTAAAATTTGTTTTAAAAAGTTAATAATATTATTTTTATTTCTATTATTATTATTTACCTCTTATAATATAGGTTTTATACTTTAATTGGAAAAATCTATAAAATATTTTCTGATTTAAATGGTCTCCATAATAGCAATACAAGAATTAGTAGACAAAAATATCGAAAAAAGCCAGAAATAATTTTCAGAATCTACCAATTTTTCAGTGAAATATTGCTACAAATCAATTGATTAACATGTTTAATTAATTATAATCTAAATAATTTTCCAGCATTTAAGTTCGAATTCTACAGATTTAAAATATTTTTTTTGGAAAACTTATTCGACTATAAGATAAATTTATTTTTTAAAATTAAAATTTTGCAAATATTTAAGCAAATCCATTATAAATTATTAAAAGGCATTGAAATTTTCATAACTCTACACTTATTTTTCCTGATTTTTAGTGAAAAAATTAATCATGTGATTTTCCACAATTTTTTTTAAAGAATTCTCAAAAAATTATTGAATTTTATTATCTTTCTCATCTTTTTTCAAATGTTAAGTAAATACATATAAAAGTGATTTAGCCTTAGAAACCAATTTATTTTGGTAAAGGTGGTTAATTATATCCAAAATATTGTCAAATATTTCAGAATATTATTAGATAAAATGAGATTCTTTTTTCAGATTATTTTACTCGTAAACATTATAAACAGCTAAAAAAAATAAAAAAAATAATTTACTTTTAAAATAAATTTTATAATTTTATTTATAAATTACTTGCTATATTTTCAATAACGTCAAGATTATAAAAATTTTTGGATTTTTTATCTAAAATTTCGGATTTTAAGCCATTCTAAATTTTCACTAAAGGTTAAAATATAGATTCCACATTTTTTTCATCACTAAAAGAAATTAAACACATAATTTGGCAAGGCAAAAATAATTTTGAATAAATTTTTATTTTTTCAAAACTTTAAACTACTAAAAACTAAATAAAGTTTTATAAATCTTCTTATTCTTAAAAGAATTAACTGTAATTTTCTTAAACTTATTTATACTGTCTCTTTTATAAAGTAAGAGTTTTTGTAATTAAATTTTCTTGCTAATGTTTTTCTCCTTTTTTGATCGATAAATATTGGTAGAAATAATCTTATGGTAATTAAGGTTAAATTAAATGGAATCCAATAATCAATAATTACACATATTAAGGTAAGTTTATGTCAATCTATTATTTAGAAAAAAATAAACTAATTCTCAGTTTTAAAATTAATATAAAATCATTTTTAATTAAAAATAATATTAAAAAATTAAAAACTAAATAGTGTAAATTTACATTGGAATAAACTTCTTTTAAAAACTTAACCAATTCAGAAAAAGCAGCAGAAATTTCCTCCTTTTTTTCTCTCCAATTATAAAGAATTTATATCAAATTTTGAGCAATTTATTCGTAAATTTAAATTTAATTTCCAAAATTCTAAAAATTTTTTATCAAAACTATCAAATTTTCTTTAATAGTTTAAAAAACAGCTTTTAATTTCCCTCCTATCAAAATATTTTGAACAATTTCACTTTAAGAAGTCTAATTCAAAATAGTTGTAAATTTAGAATATTTTTAAATAGAGTCAATTTTAGAGGCCAAACTTTCAGGAGTAATATTTTATTCAAATTAAATATTTTCTATCATTTTAGAGTGAATTAATTAAAAATTCTCAGAAATTAAAGGAAAAGAAATATTATTTTTATTTAATTTCTATAAAACACTTTTGAAAATAGAAAGGTAGTTGCTAAATAAGTGAGAATTATTTTATTTTTAAACAGCGTTTTTTTCAAAATCAATTTCAATCTCTTACATAAAAGGACCTAATTATTTTTAAACCAATTTTATCTCTTCTTCATTATTTTCCTCTATATTGAAATTTTTACAATTCAAGTTATTCAAAAACATAGCAAATTATTAGGGCAAGGTCTAAGTAATGAAATTATAAATATAAAATATACAATAAATTTTTTTTTAAAAAAGTAAACTTCTAAAATAAATAAATAAATTTAATACCTAAAACACATTAGTACTTTATTTTGCCTAATCATGAACTTAAACATATAAATTTTACAAAGCTAATCCCTAATTCTTAATAAAATTAGCCATATATTTTCTAAGTCCCTAAAATTTTTCCAACCTATAAACTGGGTACAATCTTTTAATTATAACAAAATAAAGACATTCAAAATAAGCTTTAACTATATCATCAGCGAAAAATTTAACGTCGTCAATTTCTTTAGCACTGCTGGAAAAAGTTTCGAAAAATTTTGTTAAAAAATTCAATTTTTCCTAAATTTTAGACTCTTTTAAGTCCTCAATTTTACTAGTCTATTCTTATTAATCCAAATCTCTTTTAGGTAAAATAGAAGCTTAGGGCAAAAAACTTAGGAAAAAAATTAAACTTTAATAGAATTTTTAGCCAATTCCATTCCCACACTTCTTAACTATTTCTAAAGTCTTAACTTCTATGGCTTTCTAGTCACATTTTTAAATTATATTTTTAGGTATTTTTTTAAAAATATTAACAAGGGCACCTAAATTAAAATTTAAAAATTAAAATTAAAATTAATTATTTATATTTTAAAGTTTATTAATTAAAAGTTTTTTAATTTATTTTACCATTCCATAAAGCAATTTAAACAATCCTGTCTTTATCATCAATTAAATTTACAAAAATTTTTGCAAATTAATACTAAGTTTCTTCTTTAATATTTTTCAATTATTCTGAGTTAACTAAATCAAATACCTAAAAAAAAAAAAAAAAAATGTAAAATTTTCACAATTTTCTTAAAATTTTAATAAAAATATTTTACAGCATTAAATGCCTCAATAGTGGCAGCTTTCGTTCTAATTCTTTTTTTTTCTTCCAAATGGGCAATAAAAATTAATTTTCCATTTTTATCTAATTCTTAAAAAACAAGTTCAAAAAGTTCTTAAAAAATTTAAGAACTGTAAATTTCCTCTTAATTGTCATTTTCAGCAAAATTATTTCTTAAATGTTAAATAATTTATTTAACAGAGTACAAAGACTAAAAAGTAAGTCTGTCACAAATTTCTTAGGCTTAATTTTCACTTAAATTAATATTTTCTTAAGCAATTGTCTTTGCATTCATATTCAAATAATATTTTGTGGTTTTCAAAAGTGCTTAAAATCCCAAATTTAAAGCTGCATATTATTTTTCTTGAGGAAAACACTCGTTAAAAGATCTTAAAGCAATTCTAGCTATTTCCTAATTGTAAACGTCATTGGCACACATAAACCAGTAAGGAAAAATATCCACGTATTTACTCTAAATACATTTTTTATTCTTCTAAATAATAATCAATAAAATTCTATTTGCTTCTTCAAGTAACCTTAATTTTAATTTAAAAAATAATTATATTAATAAATAATCATAATAATAAAAAAATAAATAAATACATTTGCAACATATTTTATATCATAAATATATTAATTTATAAAAAAATTTTATATAAATTTATTTTTTGAATTTAAATTAAATATAAATTAATATATTTTATCATATATTTATTTATAAAAGTATAATAATTAAAATTATATAGTTTTATTTATAAAAATAAATTTACCTTCTATCAATTTCAGATGTAACAAACTATTTGTACATATATGACCAAGTAATAATAAATTCTTGGAAAAATTCGGCCTCTTATTTTTGTAAATATTAATTTAATTAGTCTAAAGCTTTCAATTTAGTAACTTCCGATTTTTTATTCAAAGAACTAAGAATTTTTTAAAGTTCAGGTTCATATTAGTTAAAAGAAACATCTTTCTTAGCTATAAAAAATATATTTTTACTATAAATACTTAAATTTTAATTTTGGTTTTTTAAAAAATTAATTAATATTTTTTTTATATTTTTATATTATTTATCCATTTTAAAAATAAATAAATGTTTTGACGTTTAACTTGCTATTTTGTTTAATTTTAATTTTTTACCGAGTGTTTTTTTAATAAATTCTCTTTAATTTGCATCTAAAACTATTCCTTGTTCTTGTCCCGACTGTAAATATTAAGCCGATAATTATGAAAAAATATTGGTATTTGTATTAAATTGATTTAAAAAAAGATTTGCTTCAGTTTTGTAATTTTTTGCTGATTTATCGGCTCCTTTTTTTTATTTAATTTTTTTTTCTTCCATTGCGAAAAATGCTTAAATGATTGTTATATTTAAATTATAATTTACTATTTATTATTATTATTCAACTTTCTTTAAATTATTAAATCTTTAATTTGTAAAATAATATTAGATTTAAACTGTGAAAATCTGAGTAAAATTAATTGTATTAAATCTTTTATATATTTTATTAATATAAAAATATTTTTATAAAAACTAATGATTAAAGTTTAGGCATAAAATGGGATTAAGAATAATTTATATTATATTTCCAATTTCATCCAATTCTTTATTTTTTCTTTTTTATAAATCTATATCGTATATTTAATTTTTATATTTTTAAAAAGTAAAAAATATTTTTATAATATTAATAAATTTTTCCAACTTATATATATTAATATTATAATAAATTTAATTTATATTTATTTTCTTCATCAAAATTCATCTTCAATAGCACCATTACCTTAAGCTTTAGGAATAGAAATAACCATTTCATTCATCCAAGATTCCATCAAAACACAATTGGCTAATCTAGAGCTAAAATTTTTTAATTAATTTTACATATTAATAATATATTTATATTAATATTTAAATTTCATTAAAATTTAAAAAAAAAAATCATACCACTCAGTAATAGTTTATTAACTTTCATTAAGCATTCTTTATTCCAAATAATGAATTTCTCCCATTTTTGAAAACCAAGGTTCACTAATAATAACATGACTGTTAGAACTGAAAGGACCATATGTAACAGGGTCAATTGGTCTTTCTAACATGGTATTAATATCTTCTCCATCTTCAGAATCAGCTAATTTTTAAAAAAAATAATTATTAATAAAAAAATATAAAAAATAAATTAAAATACACACTAATATAAAAATTTAGACCATTTAAAATTTTAATATTATTTATTATATCTAATTAATAAAAAAATTTATATTTATAAATCTATACAACCTTTATTTCATTTAAATTTTATTTTATTTACCTACTAATCCTTAAACTTTATTTCTTTTCAAAGCTGATAATAAACTTTCTCCTGCAAAAGCTGAAATTCTTTCAAATTATCCAACCATATTTTAAATATTAACCCAAACGCTTTAAATAATAATAATTTATTTTTAGTTTTTATAAAAAATTTATTATAATACATAAATTTAATTTAAAAACATTTATATTTATATATTTAAATATATATGTATATGATACTACATATTAAATACTAATTTTATATATTTTAATATAAATTTTTAATTTTTGCTATTTACATTTTATCGGCGACTTTAGGGGCTTTACTTACTTCAGAGTCAAAATATCCAGAAATAAAGAATTTAGGAGTTTCTATAAATAAAAAAATCATTAATTAAAAAAAATCTTAATTGCTTACATTTAATATCTTTAAAATTTTCATCAAATGTTAGAATTCTGGTAATTATATTTATGAATTATTTAATTTTTAATAATATCATTTTTAGAATAAATTTAATTCTGCTTTATATAATGATTTAAATCAATTTTTTTAACATTTATTATTTTTATCAATTGCCATAAGTTATAAATATTAATTTGTATTTTTTACAATTTAAATTTTTCAAATTTTTGGAAAGAACTTTAGTAATAGATTACATATTTATTTGTTTATTTTATTGGACTATAAAAATTTGTAAAGTATTATTTAACATATATTAATTAATCAATAATAAATATATAGAATAAATTAATCAAAATTTCATAATAATCTTAATTATTTTTTATTAAAAATCAAATACTATATTAATTGGATATAATAAACTGTTTTAAACATATATACATTTTAAATTAAATATATTTATAATATTTAACATTTTTTTGAATTGAAATTTTATTTCCAATATCATTATTTCATGTTATTATACTTTAAATAAATTTATTATAAATATGCTTGTGATTTGGTATCAAAATAAATGATTTCAATATTTATAAACTTTTTTTGTATAAAATTAAATTAACATATTTTTCAACATTCCACGGATTCATAATAAAAGAATCTATGGTTTTTTTTGGGAAAAAAGTTAGAAATTCAACTCAGATTTAAAGCTAAATTGAAATTATAAAAATTATAAAATTTATTCATAATTAACCTAGATTTAATATTAATAATTTCTTACATAAATATATTTAATATTTATATATATATATTCATTTTACAGAGAAAAGACGTGAAATTAAATATATTTTTACTATCAATTTATGCAAAATTCTTGTTGTCCGTTTACTTTTAAATTAATTAATTAATTTCCAATAATTGGAAAAAACAAGTTAAAAATAAAATATTTTACTAAAATAAAAAATTAAAATATTAAAAATATCGTTTTGTTAAATGAGTTTATAGTAAGAAGAAGTTGAAAATCTAGAATATGGATAAAAAGAAAAGAATTTATAAATAATCAATTTTTTAGAAAACTTAGGTATTTTAGATGAAAATAAAAAATAGATATTAATATAATAAATCAGTAGTAAAAAATTAGTTTTTGCATTAGCAGATTTTTTTAAAAAATTAAACCCCTCCGAATGTTATGATCTAGCAGTAAGACTAATAAATTAGTTTTAAATTAAATAAGATTTATAAACTAAAGAAAAGCAATCTTTAAATAGCATTAATAGCTAATAGATATAAACCAAATAATAAAATAAAAAATAAATTAATTCATAAATATAAGAATTAGAAGAAGATAAAAATGAAGATATGTGTACTCAATAATAAAACGAATAAAATTAAAAAAATAATTATTATTCAGACAATACTTATTACTCAAATAGTAATTAAAATATTAAAGATAAAATTAATACACTTTAATCTGAAAAAGAATTAAAATAATCATAATAACAATAGGATAATAATTTTAACAATACTCAAATACATTAGAATTTTAATTCAAATAATAGTGTTAACAATAATAATTTTTTATAATAGCCTCAAATAATTTTCAAAACTTTTGGCAACAATGATGAAAGTTTAAATAAAATTTATAATTCTCAATAATTTTCCTAACATTTGTAATCGATGTAATAAAATCCTCAAGAAAATTAATAAAATTTATATTAAAATTAAATTGATAAAAATGCTATAAAAGTGCTAAATAACGAAGATAACAGTTTTATTGACGAAAATTAAAACGATGAATACAGTAATTAAGTTTCTATTATGGATGAAGATAAATTTTACGAAGAAAATGAATAATAAGATAAACCAATAAATTTATATGATGATATTAATAAAAATAATGATTCGAATTTCAATTAGGAATGCAATAGTAATAGTTTTTTAACAAGATCTTCACCAAATAAACAAGAAAATTAAAATAATTTAAATAATATTTCCGGTATAAGTAATATAAGCGCAATTTAAAAAAATACACACAGATTTATGTATTAGGGAAATTAAAATTTGGAAAATACTGAAATTATTAACTAAAATTCTTTTTTAAATTTTGATAAAAATTTATAAAATTAGTAAAATAGTTAAAATTAAAAAGGGTAAATAAGTAGCAAAGCTTAGGACATTTTGAATAGGATGAAAAAAGAGATAAATAAAAACTAAAATTACCAAGTAAAACTTTAAAAATTTATTAATATTAAATTTATATTGTAATTTTAAATAATTAAAAATATTATGTATATTTAATTAGCCCTAAGAAGATACAAATGAAAATAACGAATTTTAGAAAAACTTAATTAATAAAAATTTATAAAATTTAAACGAAAGTTTTAATTAAAACCAGTTTAATACAAATTATGAAAATCATTAATAAAAATTGAACTACTAATTTGATAATGATGATGACTGTAATTTAAACGAATAATAAAGCTAAAAAAATAGTAATTTAGGAAAAAATATATTTGAAAAATAACAAATCTTAATTAAAAAACTAGAATAAAACTAACTATTTAAAAAAAATAGAAATTAATAGGATTATAATTATTACGAATAAAAATAGTGGCAAATTAAAAATTAACGTAAAATATTTATTATTTATTATTTATAACATATTAATGAATATTTAAATTTTATTATAAATACTTTTTTATTTAAAGATAAAAATAATTCGCACGATTAATATGGAATCCAAATTAACAATTAAAATACAATAGAAAATATTTAAGATTAAAATGATAAAAATGTAGGGAAAAAACACCCATTTTCAACCAAAAATAGCAATATTTAAAGCCCCAATCCTAAAGAAAATTTTTAAACAGAATAAAATTAAATTAAAATTGAAGGATTAAGTCATTCTTAAGCAAAAAAAAAAATAGAAACTTTAAAACAATAAATTGAGGCTAAAAGTTATACATTCAAGCCATATCAAAATAAATCAGTAAATTTTTATTTAAAACTACAATTTTTTTTTAAATAATTATAATACTAAATTTAAAATTGTTTTTTTCTTATTTTAAAGAAAAGTTAAATGAATTCAAGCCAAAAAAAAAATATTAATAAATCTGCTTTTAATTTAGGAGAAAAATATTAACCCTCTAATTTTAATAATAATACATATTAAACAATGAATCATAGTAACAGCTTTTTAGATAATTAGTATAATAGTACAAGTTTTCATGATAGTGAACATCATAGAAGTATAAGTAATTTATAGGAAAATAAAATTTAAAGACTTTTAAAAATGGAATCCCCTAAAAATGTACATGAAAAATTATACAGATAAGGTAGATAAGGAAAATTAGAAAAATAAAAATTATTAAGTGAAATTAAAAATCAAATAGATATGAAAGAATGCTCATTTTAGCCTAAAATTTCCAATTAAAATTTAAGCAGTAAAAAAAAGGTTTTTGACCGATTGGCAAATTAAACAATTAATGGATATAATAGTAACTTTAGCTCTTTTAATCCTTATATATCAGTAGCATATTTATATTTATATTTAATGAAAATTATACTTTATTTTAAAATACAATTATTACTTTTCAAATTAAAAAAATATATTTTTTTTTAGAGTTAATAAAAAATAAACAAAGAATTTGAAGAATGCACTTTTTAACCTAATTTAAATAAAAAATTAAATAAAACTTCCGATATAATGAATTCTAGAAGCAAAAGCTCAAATTAAGTAAAAACTATTATTTTTTAATATATATTTAATATAATAATATTATAGTATCTACTCTAATAATTTTATTAACTTAAATTATAATTAGGGTTAAAATGAAAAGAAATAAAATGTTCATGAAAAATTGTACTAGCAATCCAGTGTTAGAAAATAGCAATAAGAATTACTTCAATAATTTAATAAAGATAAAGAATTGAATCATTGTACTTTTAAGCCAAAAATTAATCGAAATTATAGCAGTAAAAATTTAAATAAGAGTGAAAATGATATAAACAAAGACAATATTTAACTATAAATAAATTAAAATTAAGATATTAGTGCGAAAAAATAAAACATAGCTAAAGAATACAACAAAAATATTTCAGTTTTTGAAAAATTATATAATTAATAAGAATAATTAAAAGATAAGTAAAAATAATGGTAAGATATGAAAAAACACTAAAGTTTAAAAGATTGTTCATTTTAACCTAAATTAATAGCCAAATAGTACAATAGTAAAAATAATAATAATAACAGTAATATATAAGAAAAAGAAAACATTCCTGCTTATGAACGTTTATATTAATAGGGAAAGTAAATGGAAGATAAAAAATAAAATAAAATTGATGAAAAAAATTAGTAAGAACTTTCATAATTTTATTAAAATAGTAAAAATAAATTTTAATTGTATTTATATTATTTATTTATTTATTTATTTATTTATTTATTTATCAGTGATAAAACTGTAATTTTATATATTTAATCTTTTACACAATATATATGATGTTATATTTTATTTAAAAAAAATTTTTTAGACAGCAACTATGCAAGTTCGAGGTAAAGCCTTTAGCCGAGTAATAATTTTAATAGTACCCGTTCAACGAGTTAAAAATAAGAAAATCTATAAAATTAAAAAAAAAATAATTCGTAATAATTAGATCTTGAAAATTTTATGAAAAAAATAAAATAAAAGGTTAATAGTATTAACACAAATATAGGTTAATCTCATTAAAATAGCTAATATAAAATAAAACAAGATATGTAGTGTGATAAACAAAATATTAAAAATTAATCTACTATAAAAAATCAAGATTCAATTTAGTTAAATAATTAAAAAAAATAAAGTAAAAAATATACATATAAAAATTATATTTATTTCTATATTTTAGTATATAGAATATATTATAATAATTAAAATTAAATAGACAAAGGTGTTAATATACCCATTATACCATAAATGCCTGTAGGAAGTTATATTGATAGTTCAGCATTAATTTAAAATTTAAAGTAGTAAAATGAAGATGTTAATGAGCTAAGCTTTGAATGAAAAAAAAATAACTTTATAGTATTTGATTATGCTAAAAATAAATTTTAAAACTTCATTTCATGATATATATTAAAGATTTTAAGATATTAAATAAAATATATTTTTGTACATTAATTAAAATTTTATAAATATATTATAAGTAAAATATTATTATTAATTCTGAACTTCAAGCCAAATCAAAGTTAGAATATTCAATAATTTATGAATGTTTATATAAATATTAAAAACAAAGTAAATTTTGTCTTCTAATACTCCTTTGTTAAGCCCTTTATTTTATCATAATAAAATAGAAAAAATAAAGAATAAATATCAACAATTAAATAAATAAATTAATAAATTAATAAATAAATAAATTATATAAAAATTTATAAAACAAAACAAAAAATGCAAAAATATATAATATAAATATTAGTAATTTTATTTATCACTTCCTAAGTTTTAGCTGACGATTATAACGACTGTTGTAATGACTGTATATTGAAAGCAGCCAACGAAATGCAAAATTTAAGTGTTTCTTAATTACTTAAAGAAACTTAAAATATGTAAAAATTTACTGGCTGCATGACCGGCGCAGGAGGAGATTAGTCTGCCGAGTGTAAAATTATGTATGATATGGAAAATGGAGACGTTTTAACCAGTAATTAATTTTCCATTTATTTAAAAAATAAAATAAAAAACTCATATATATATGAAAAATATATATAAATAAATATGATCATTAAAAAAAAAATTATCTGCAGAATTTAAGATTAATTCTTATATTATTTGTTGAAAAAATAAAAAATTTTTCTAGAATTTTAGAATATTGAAGATTAATAATTATTTTATAAAATTTATTATATCTCATATTTTTATATTTTTAAAGGAATTATTGTAGAAAATTGTATTGATGGATGTGCTGATGGTATTCCCGACTCAAGTGTCATTGGAAAAGAAGCTAAGTGTATTACTAAATGTGCTGGTAAAATTTAATTATTTAAAAACCTTAAATTCACCAAAAATTAATTATTCTTTACAATATAGACAAATACTTACCCGCTGATTTATTACAAAATTCTGCTGCTAAATTCTTATAATGATCATATATACCAAATAATTTTAATTATTTTTTTATTCATTACTATAATATAAAAATTATATTAAAAATATGATTTAATTTAAAGAACTTTCTTTTTAATATAGTAAATAAAAAAAAGTTTGAGCATTATTAAATTTAAATATCTATATTTTAAATATATTTTAATAAAATTTATAAGAGATTTATAAATATAGGTTTTATATAAATTAATTTATAATTTTAATAATAATTAAACCTAGCATTTATAAATAGATAGATCATATATTTAAAATATCATCATAATTTTAATTATTATTAAAATTGTAATAATTATTTCCTAAAGGAATTTTCTACGCCTAATTTTCTCTACTAGAATTTATAGAACTCGTTGACTAGGAATTATATGTAGGTTTAAATCCACTATTACCTATTCCTTTTTCAAAACTATCTCCTTTTTAATCTTTAGGATTTATTTTATTCCATGATTACTTAATTATATAAAGAAACATATAGATAAATATAAATATTATATATATACTTAAAGTATATAAATAAATAATTTAAATATAATAAAGAAAACAACATAAATATTAATTATTAGAATAATTTATAATTGTAATTTTACCTAACTATTATAACCTGATTTAATTTAATCTTTATGATACATTTTTATTTATTCAAATTCTTTTTCTTTAGTTTTTCTGGCTAAATAAGTTTATTAATAATAAACGAAAAATATATACATATATATTTGTTGAATATATTTTATAAATTGTTTTAACTTATACCTCTAGCTATAATTTTTTATCCATCCTCTATGTGGTCATGATTAAAGTCATCCGAAAATTAAAATTAATCAAATCCTAAAATAGCCAAAACTTTTCTATATAAATCAAATAAATTAAAACAACTAAGAATTATAAGTAGCAAAGGGAAAAGGTACTATAATTATGGGAAAATATCCATTTCTCCCATAACTGTATTAAAGGCTGTATTTTTAATATTCATCATTTGCAAAAAGTTATAACATATCGGAGCTGAAACTCTTGTAAAATTTCTAAAAAAAAAATATATTATAAATTTAATTATTTTACTATGAAATATTATTAATATTTAAAATATAGGCTTTTTTCTTTACATAGAACCAAACATCAAAGAAGTAGAATCGGTATTATGATTACTATAAAATCCAAAAAATCCTTTTATTTTAATATTAAACAACCCATAATATACGCAAAAAGTAATATATAGTAAAGGTATCAAAGTGAACACTTATGTCATAAAATAAGAAATTTTCTAATTTACTAATTAAGCAAATATGCTTAGATTATTTTATTCAAAAAATATAGACAACTCTCCCAAAAGTACAATTATAGAAAAAACTGCAAAAATCCCAAAAAATAACATATGATATATTTTAAACATTTTTGTGTACCAAAACCAAACCAACTTGTCAATAAAAGACCCAAAAGTTCCACTTCTACTTACCCAAAACTATCCCTTAAAAAAAATTTATTTTATTAATTTCTTATAATATAATTTATTTTTACATGTTTTTTTTGTTTTTATTAATAAAACATTTTTAAATTTATTATATACCTAAATATTTCGCTATGAATTATTTCTTGATGCTATTATATCTTCAATTTAAAAAGTTTCATCTGTATTAAACTCTTATTTTGACTTTAATTTGTTCAAACTAGCCACCAATCCTTTAATAGTTTTATGCATTTTCCTTATTTTTTAAACATCTAATTAATCTGAAACTTTTATTTTTTGTCTTTAATTTCTAGCATTTTCTTATATATATTCGGGAACCTTTTTATTTATAATAAGAAAATAAACAAATTTTATGATAATTAAATATTCATTTTGTTTTATATTTACCAAATTCAGTATATACTATAATTAACTAATATTTGGATCAGAAGAATGTTTATCTATATTTGCTTATAAAAATTTAGTTTCATCTTCTAATTTATATTAAGTTTCATATATATCCGACTCATTTTAAGTAGCCAAATAATAACAGTATTTTAATGTCATATGTAAATCTTTTTCTCTCCAATATCTTTTAGGTAACGCAACCATACCATGACCCAATAATATAACTACTAAAAACAAACCACTAAAATAATTTAAGTAAATAATTAAAAATTGTTATAATAATTAATTACTAATAAAAATTAAATTAATTACAAACAATTGACCATAATGACTGCAAATCCGCTCATGCTATCCCTATTTTCAAATATTAATTATTTTATTTTTAATTTTTTTAAATACATTAATATATTATTTTATTATTTTATAGTTTAAATGTAAAATTAAAAATATTATATTTATTTGCTGCATACCAAGTGACAGTTCCTGAAATGGCCAAATATGTAACAAATATAACACCTCCAACTAACATAAAACCTATTAATTTTAAATTTTATTTTATTGAGGTTTTAATTTTTCCAGTAATTGTGAAATCTCCCGCATTTTCATACTCTTAAAAAAAAGGCAGAACTATCCTACAAAGTTTTAAAAAAATTAAAACTTAATTTATCTTTATATAAATTTAAATTAACAAAAAGTAAATTAACGTTAATGTTAAAATAATATTAATAATTAATAAAATTAAAAAAAAAATTATACCAAGTCATAAAAAAACATATCCACCAAATTGCTTTCCAAGCAACTTAAATAGATTTAAATTCGCTTTCATAAGGATTATATAAATTTTCTCCATCTTAATCAATTCTGATTTAATTGTAATTTTCTAAATTTTGTTCATTTTCTACATTATTGTTAATTTCAGATAATTATTCTTATTCTTCCAAATTTCTCAATTTTTCAACATATTTTTTCGAATATTAATTTTATTAATCACCTAAATCCAATTTTCTTAAATTATTTCTGTTTTTTTCAACTGATAATTACTCAAATAAATCATCTTATTCTTTTTGAATGTCATAATTCCAATTATTAAGTTATCTTTAATTTTACACTACAATTCCATTATCTTTGTAATAGTACTCAATTTATTTTGTCTATGAAAAATAGATTTTTATAATTATTTTTAAATAAATGTCTTATAAACTCAATTATTAAGTAATTTTAATTTACATAATAAACATCTAATGGTACAATAAACAAAAATCCGAAAGAAATGACCCATGAAAAATATGTTAACAATTTAATGTGTAATGAAATTGATTTTATAGAATAATAATACACCAAATAAGCTACACATAATAAAAAAGAAACTAACTCAATTATCGTAATTAATTCCATTTTTCACCTAAGATATTAATAAATTTTATAATATTATTTTTATTTTTATTTGTTTGTAAGAATATTTATTTTAATTTCAATTAAATCATCTGTTTATTCAATTATATTAATTTAATTATAATAAAACAAAAATTTAAGAATATATAATAATGCACGAATTATTGATTAAATTCCAGAAAAAATAATCTAATATCATTTGTTTATATAATAATCTAATGAATTCTTTCTTAAAATAATTTTAATGAATAATTTAAGTTAATAAAATTTCATAAATACACATTAATATAATTTATGTATAAAATTTATATTCAATTTTTTTTTAAAATTTATACTATTTAAAGACTAAAGAACATAAAAATAATTTATTGGGAAAGTTATGAAAAATTTATTTTTATATTAAATTTATATTGATGTTAATCTTATTTTTAGTAAAAAAATATATAAGATTAAAATAATAATAAAAAAAAATATATATATATAATTAGATAATTTCGCTATCTCAAATGAAAATTAAAAATATCAACAATCCCAATTCTATAAAAATAGCTACCATCAATTTACAATTTGAACTAGATTATAACAATCTTTTCATTTTGTTACCTGTTTTTTCCATTTTATTAGTATTTGTGTCCATTCCATATTCCAGCTCATTTAACATTTTATCTTATTCATGCAATTCCTAAAATATTAAAAATTAATAAAATATATAAAATTTAAATAAATTTTTATAATTATTTGTATAAAAATATCTGAATTAATATTTAACAAGAAGCTTAATTATATAAATACTTATAAATAATTTTTTATTCTTTTACTTTATTAGTTGTTTTAGCAACATAAGTAATTTATCCTGTTACATTAATAAGTTAATCCAATTTAGCATCAGTTTATTGACTTTCTGCCTATTAAGCTTGATATAATTGCTCTTGTGTCATATTTTAAGCGTCATATTTATCTTAAAAATTTTATTTAGTTTAAAAATTAATAACTTAAGCTTAAGGTTAAGAATCATTTGCATTTTAAAATTTTGCAATTGCATCATTTTTTTCATTTAAAACTTCATTATAAAAATTTGTAATTTTATTTAATTATCCCTAGTTTATTTCGGGATCGGTTCTCAATTTCTTTAATGAATCATCTATATATTTCATCTCATTTTCTAATTTATTCACTTATCCTTTAATTTCCATATCTAAAATTCCTGTTCCTTTTCCTTAAGCCATCATTTTTTTCTTTTTTTCTATGTCTTAGTTAAGAGATCTGGTCAACCTTCTTGCATTTTCTAATTACGAATTAAAATTTTCACTCATTTTGATTTTTAAATATTTTTTTAAATGAATCCTTGTTTTTAGTTATAGAATTTAAATAATTAAAATTTTTTTCTAAAATATTTTATATTTTCTATAAATTTTTTAATTTTTATTCAATTATATTAATTCTTTTTAGTTAGTAAATTAAATAAACATAAAAAATTCACCAAATTTTTATAAAATGATAAAAAAAATTATTTATATTAAATTACCAAATAAAAATAATTTATCAATTCAAAAAATATCATTCCTAATTAGTTGTTTAATTTAAATAAAAGATCGATATAAATTTAAAATTTCATAATATTCTAAAAACAAAAAATTAATTTAAAAATAAAATATTTTAAGTTTTTAACCTAATTTAATTAAATAAAAATATTTGATAATTTCATTCTATATAGCATATAAATTAACTTATATTTAAATATAATAAAGTTATTTTGTTAATCTCATTTTAAATTAAATTTTTATACTATTAAATATCCTATATATTTTTTAATATTGCACAATTTTTTAATAATTTATTCTTAAAAACCTTTAAAAAATTATAATAAAATCATCAGAACTTTTCCTAAATATTAACTGATCATTATTTTTATTATTATTAACTTTATTTTTATTATTATAATAAATCTTCAGCCAAAAGTTCTTCTTCTTTAACCAAATATTTATCATCTAATTATCTAGATGGCTTAATTTAATCATGATAAGGTAAACTATCTTCTTATCCTTACTTAACGTCTTTTTATTATGAGTCTTTCTTTTTTTTCTATTTCTTTTTACCACTTTCTTATTCTTATTATTATTTATCGTCCCAAAAGGATTTATTATAAATAAATACGGGAGGGGTCTAATGGATTTCATAATCTTTAACATTATAATCATCATAATTATTTATTGCCCCGAATTTTTTTAAAACTATTTCATCTAAACTGGGACCATTTTATTTTTCTTCAACCTTTTTTTTTTTTAAATTTAATATAAAGTTTTTTTAAAATATTATAAAATATATTTTAAATCTAATGAATAATCACCTCTTTTAAAATCCATCTCTAGAATTTTCTAAAATCTGCATATCTAGAACAATTTACTCTAAATTAAAATGGTTCATTTGATTCCCAGAATTCTTCGACAGTAGGGTACCTAATTTTTCTATCTTTAGGGTATATGTGATCTTAATTCTATTTTCAATTATTTATTATTATAAATACTTTAAATTTTTAAAAGTAATATAATTAATTAATTAATATTTATTTTACCTCATAGTCATAACCTTCTTAATTATTTCCATGCCATTCAGTAGTGGCTTTCCAATCATAAACTAAAAAATAATCGCCATTATTGTCTTCAAAATCGTATTCTCTAGTAGATCTATTTTCATTTTTGGAAGCAGGCATTCCTTCCCCAAAAACCTAAAAAAATATTAAAGTAATTCAATTTATAAATTTTTTTTTAAGTTTATCAGTAAATATCTTAAAATTTCGAAATATTAAAATAAATATTTATGATTATACTTTCAATAATAAAATTTTAAAATAGAATTGTAAAAATACATTATAATATATTAATTTTTAAAGCTAAAATGTATAATCCGCAGTTAAATTATATATTTTAATATTTAAAATAAATATTTAATTATATAACATATTAATTTTTTATCTATTGAATAAGTTTATTATTATATCTATAATTTTAATATAAAAAAAGGGCTTTTTTTACTTTTTTAAAGATTTTAGGAGCAATATTTATTTTACAAACAACAGGATACCCATTTTAGTGATTTTTAATAAGACCCCCATAAAAAACTCTCCAGGCCCCATAATTTGTCAACTCCAAATCGTATTTAGGTCTGTCATATTTTCTCCTTCTTCTTCTAGGAATCAAATCAATAGGATCGGCTTCTTTTAAATAAATTTCTCTGTCTTCTTTTTCTTTTAAAGAAGCTTTGACTTTATTAGTGTATTTTTTATGCTATTCCATATTGTAATTCACTTTGTGAACGTAAACTTCGCTATTTTAACTCTTGTTTTCACTATTATTGATGTTATTATTATTATTTTCACTGCTGAAATAATTATTAACACTGCTAGTTAATCTAATCTATGCGTTATTTTTGAAAACAATTTTAGAAAAAGTCTAGTTTAATTTATTCAAAATCATATTTGTTTTATATATAAATAAAATTATATTTATTCCTTTTTGAATTTGAGTTTCTTTTTTTTGTTATTTAGCGAAAGAGATAATAAATTAAATCTTCTTTTTATTTTAATGATTAAATATTTTAAAATTTATAATTAGTTTTTTAATCATAAAATTATATATTAATAATAAATTAATATGAGGTAATTTATATGATTATCGAAAAAATAAAATCACCAACTTTAACAAAAATATATTTTCTACTATACTTAAATAAAAATTTTAATACTCAAAATTTAAATAAAGTATATAAAACAAAAATGATGTTGTTAATTATTTACTAATATTATAATAAGTAGAAATCGATTAATATTTACAATATCATACTTATATCAAAATAAATATATATTTAATTTAAATAAATAATTAATGAAAAATAAAATAAAAATGCAATATCAGAAAAAGCTTAACATTAGAAAGTATTTATATTCATATAAAATTTATTAAGTAAAAGGATAAGAAATATAAAAATTGTTGTCATTTTACTTTCGATTTTATTTGTATTTTATTATACTAAAAAATTTTAGTATAATTAATATAAGATTTAATTAAATATAAATTATACAAAATAAAAATAATTTAGTAAATAGATAAGAATTCATTTATGTAAAGATTAATAAAATTCTAATATCATATATAGAATATAAATGGAAATAAATTTAAAATATCAAACTAATTCATAATATTAAAGTATAATTTAATTACATTAATTATATTTAAAATATCTTATATAAGTAATTTAAGAGCTAAATTGCAATACCTAAGAAAATTTGATAAATTAAGAGAAAAATATAATTTTTGTATTATATAAAAAGAGACAATATTTAAAATTGCTATAATTTTGATTTCTATTTTGATAATTCATTATTAAATTTAAAGATGTCTTTTTAAAAATTAATAAATATTAATGATTTATTTTTAAATTAGCAAGTATATTTAGTAATTCTTATTTAAACAATTATTTATTAACAAAAATTTATTTTGACTAGCAATTATCAAAACTTATGATATTATTGTTTATATTTCAAAAGATATTTTATTTATTAATAGTATATCTTTCATATAATATAAAAGTTAAAAAATTTTGGTAGAGTAATTAATAACAAAAATACTATATAGTTTATCTAAAGTTTATCTAGGCCTTTAAAATTTTAATATAATATATAATCAAGATATATTAGGTGTTTCTTATAAATAAAAATAAAATTTGATAAAAAATGCATCTTATAAATTATTAAAAATTTTAATTTTCCATAATAATACATTATCTTGGATTTTTATAATACTAAATATTTTGAATACAGTAATTTAATTCTACTTAAATATATCGTAAGGTAATTTTTGTTAATGCCAAAATTATAATTTTCCCTTCATACACATACAATTAATTAAACTCACAAAATTTATCAAATTATAATTTTAATTACTATTAATAAAAATCAATTATAAAAAAATAAAAAATAAAAACATAAATTTCATTTTTAGTAAAACCAACAAGAAAAATAAAAGAATCTAATTTAATAACAAATAAATAATAAAATAATATAGTAAAAAAATATGGAAGCCGAAGATTACGAATAATATTCTAACGAAAGTGATATTCAAACCAAGCCCAAAAATGAAAAAAAGGGGAAAAAGAAACTTTTGGGTAAAAATTCAAAAAAAGTTGTCAGATTGATGAAAAGATTTGACGAAGATTCATCCGACGATAACGAACCAAAAATACAAGAAAAGTCCAAAGAATTCAATGAACATGTCGAAAAATCAAACAAAAAAAATAAAAAACAACAAGAAAAATTAAAATAACAAAAATAAATCACCTAAAAAGCAATTGAAGAAAGAGAAACCCAATCAAAAACAACCATCGGAAACGTTTTCGATGAAATTCTCAACTAAGATATTTCCAAAGCTAAATAAAAAAATCCCATTTTCGCCCAAATGTAAAAACCTCTTAAACAAATCAAAAAAGAAATTAGATAAGAAAAAGAAAATAAATTAAGAAAAAAAATCAAAGAACTAAAAGCCAGAAGAGGACATGTAAAACCCAGTGCCCTTTCTGGAGAAGCCCTTATTTAAGAAAAAGAATTAAAAATTATCACAACAAAAGGAGTTATTAAAATTTTCGAGGCCATTACCAATTTTTAAAAAGAAAATGTAGAGTGAAAAAATAAAATAAAAAAATTATTAATACACATATATTTTTATTTTTATTAAAATAACAATATAAAAATACTTAATTCATTCTTTCACGAAAATATAAACCATAATAATAATAAAAAAAATACTTACTTGAATTGGCTTTATTGTATATCAATCAAATAAAAAAGCATAAAATTGGAAATCTAATTAATAATAACTAACTAAAAATGAATAAGAAATATTAAAAAATATAAAATTTAGCAACCTAATGATTTTCTCTGATTTTCTGAATTTATATTAGATTTTTTTTATATAATATATTTATGTAAGAAACAACTTTTAATTCATATAACAATGTTTATAACTTTTAAGTTTATAGTTCTAATTTATAAATGTCCTAAAGTAAAAATCCACATATTTCATAAAACTCTAAATAATTTAAGCTTAAAAAATTTTTACTTAATTGAATAAAATTCCTTAATAATATAATAAAATTCCATTATAAGAGAATAATTTAAAATTTAAATATTGAAAGTAAAAACTCATATTCAAAAAATCTCACTTATAATTAATAAATACAAATCCAAATCATTTTAAATTTATTAAAAATAAAATTTCAATTCAAAAAAATTTTCAAAATAAAAAATAAAATATTCAAAAATAAACACCGCAAATAATATATAATACTTAAAAAAAATATATAATACATATGGTTTATATCGAATATGTCTTTGAATGTTTTGAGTATTATTTTCATATAATAGCAAACATAATATAATCAAAATTTTTTGTTTACTCACTGATAACTTTATTATTTTCGCTTATATTACTTGCATATTATATGGGGGCATTTATGTCAGTTAAATTTAGTCATTATCAATTTGGACCCTATTAATTTTTATATAAAGATGTATAATGTTCCATGGAATAATTAGGATAACATTACAGACCTTTATATGTAAAAATGAATAAACATTTTAAATTTTCAAAAGCAGGTGGTATTTTTCACGATAATCCTCATCTGCTTTAAAACCCCAAAAAATGTAGAACTTGTATAGGAATATTTGTAAACTAAGGTAAAAATTATAAATTTATTTATGTTTAATTAATATTACAAAATATAATCAAAAACCATTTTAAATTTATAAAAAATCTAATTCATATGTTTTTTTCCTTATGTACTTTCAACAATAAAAATAGGAGAAAATCATAAAATAAAAAACTTTTTAAATGAATTTGGAGATGAATTTAAATAAACCTAAATTCACCTTAGAAACACATATAAGTTCTCTTTTCCATATAGAAATATATTCAGCTTTTTAATCGGAGCCTTAAAAGTATACCCCAAATATTTACCTTTTGTATAGTAAAAATAAATAAAAGACCTAGGTTGTCCTATAGAATATTATGGAAAAAATATTGATTTCATTTTCCCATATGGTGAAGATGAATAAAAATAAACTTTTCTTAGCAAATTTCCATAACCAAAATTCAAAGGCAATATCGGATGTTGAAATATAATATAAATAACATTTATAAAACATATATATATTAATATTATATTATAAACTTGGTATAAATCATAGTATTATAATATATTTTTCATTTATATCTTATATTGTTTATGTTTATTACATTTATAAACTTAATTAAAAATATTATAAATAATTTTAAAATGTAGGAATATAGATTTTAAATCATTTTTTAAGAAAAATATAATATTTTTATATTATTTTTAAAAAAATAATTAAAACTATTATGCCATAAATGTATGAATATTTATTAGATTATCAAATTTTCTAAATATTTTTTTTTCCCATATTTAAAAAATTATAATTTTTTCTAAAAACTGTTTGAATCTTTTTTTCATCTAATTAATTAAATTTATAACATATATCAGATCTTTATGTGTTTATATATTATATATCTGTTTCTTGACTATTTTATTTTAATCTTAATTAAAATTTAAATCATTTTCTTTTTTTTTAGTAATATATTCATTGTGCTAATTAACTTTATTATTTAATTAAGTTGGAAATTTTTATTATTATAAACTTTTATCATTATAAATTTATTTATTTTATTGTTGCTGGTCACTTTAATGTTCTTTTTATTTTTTAGATTCATATTATGTAAAATACTTGATAACATTCTTATTCAATTTAGATTAACTATTTTTTTGATTAATTTACATATCTTAGTATTTTTTTAAAATATTTTTATGTATGCATTAAGCCTATTCTCTTTATCTTAGCCTATCTTAAAATGTTTATTTATTAACTTATAAATTTGTACTTGCCCCTTGAAAATTCATAGTTTTATCATTTTAAGACCTTTAGTTTTAAGAACCTGGCTCATATGTGATTAAACTAGAATATACTTCACTTTATTTATTAATATTATTTTTAATAATGCCAAATTTATCAGATATACTTTGTTATAAAGTTTAGGATCTTATAAATACTGATTTTTCAAATTAATTAATTGACGTTGAATTATCATTATTAATAGTCAATTAATTTGATTATTAATTAACATATTCTTCTCCAATACTTATTGATTATTGTTCTTCACTTTTTTTTTCAACCTATATCATTTAATGTTGTTAAGCTTTTTCTTTATCTTTTTAACTTTCAATAATCTATAAATTTGATTATTTTAGCTTATTATTATTATTTTCTTATATAATTACACTTTTCCTTTTATCTTTTTTTCGGTAGGAAATTTATATCTCTTTAATAATTTAGCAAACCATCAGTATATCATATAAAAAAGATGTTATAATTAAAAGAATAAAAGTCATTTAAATAAAGTCACTTTTCATCGTATTTTAAATTTCTATCTCTTGAAAATTTCTTAAATAATTTAGATTTCCGAAAAATATATTTATAATAATGAAATTATAAAAATTAATTAATAAGCCCTTCATAAAAACTGTATAGTTTTAAGGAAAAGTGTTTAATAGCCAAGTTTCTTTCACCAAATATCCAGGTATGAAAATTTTTTCAAAAGAAAAAGGTGAAAGAAACTACAATATAGAATTTATACCTATCATAGGAAAATATAAAACTAACTTTAAAAGCTCTTTCAGGATTACTGAAAATGAAATTATATAAATAATATTATATTTTACATAATTATTTGATTAAAAAATTATTACATTTACATGATCTTACTTTAAAAAACAATTTATATAAGAATACCACCAACATTGGTATAGAAACAAAGTAACCTATAATTATAATATCAACAGAGTTCAAATTGTATATTGTTATACTAGACATACCTACATGACCAATAATTGTAAAATTTTCTATAAAAAAATAAAAAAACAAATATAATCTAAGCCTTATGTAAGAAAAAAACGTGTCTTATCTATCTTAAATTGGACTTTATGCTAGAGAAGTTTACGAATTTTATCTCATAATACTAATTTTTTTTTATTATTTATTTTATCCTTAAATTTTATATTTTAAAATCTAATTTTCAAAAGACAACAACTAAGGGTGTTTGTATATCTATAGTGAAAATTAATTCATATATTTATTTTAATATGGGTTTAAAATAAACACCTTTGTTTTAATGGCCAAATTTTTAAAAGCAACTAAACTTTTTTCTTTATATTTATCTTATTAACTTAGCCTGTGCAGATAAACGGTTTTAATTAACTTTAAATTAATAAGAATGAGATAAAAATATTTTATAATTATATTTTAATAACTAAATATTCTTTAATATTTATATTAATTTTTTACTAAAGCGTTTCCCAAACAACTTAGGAAAAAAGAAGTGAAAGTTATTAAATTTAATTTTTATCCCAATTAAATATCACATATAAGCATATTTAATGCACATAATATAAAAACTGTTTCCTAATATATATGTATTACATTCTTTTTCACTTAAATATTATTTAAATTCTTTACTTTTCTAAACCAAAAAAAAAATAAACAATCACATCCAAAAAAAAAAAAGTAATAAAAAAATGGGTCATTTTAGTTTTAAAAGACAACTAATAGGCAAAATTTTCTTTTTATTCTTCCTTTCTAAATTTAAAAAATTTTTATTTTTATTTATTACTGGTTCATTATCTTTATAAGTTTAGTTTCTATTATTATTTTGATAATTCTAATATTAATATGGTTCAAAAACACTATTATTGTTTATTTTTTTTATGTAAGAAACTATTAAATCCTAGGAACCAAAAAAATCTTTATTGTTTTTTCCCCCCTTTAGTGCTTCATCATAATTATTTTTCTATTTTTATAAATATTGAAGTTAATTTTATTTTTATTTATCCTATTCCTCGATAATTTATTTTTATAATTAAATTTCTAATATATATTTATAATTAAATATTCTGTCAAGTAGTAAAACAATAAACATTGTAGCTAACATAATAATCCACTAATTCATATCTCTATTTTAGTCTTATCCAATTTAAACAAATTAGTATGCTTAATAAACTAAAACTAAGTCAGAAATTTAATCAAATACAGATAAGTAAAACCTTACATATTCTATAATTCTAAATATTATACGTGCATTTTTATTTTGACGAAAGAAATCACTTAATTATTATATACACATTTATTATATTCAAGTCTAAATAATAATAATTTATAATTTTTAAGAATTTATGATATTAATTTATTTATTTAAACTTTATTTTAAGGTGTAAGAATTATAGCTTCAAATTTTTTATTTTTATTTAAAATAAAAAGTGTATATAATCTTTTATTTTTTTTTCTTTATTTTATTTTTATATTTTTTGTAATTTATTTTAAAAAATTTATTGACTAATTTTAAATATTGTTTTAAAAATCATAATTAATGTTGAATTTATTAATACAAATTAAACAAAGATTGTGATATAATTTTTTTAAAATATAATTAAAAAAATTTTTTACATTTATTTCATCTGTCTATGATGATAGTATGGTTTTAAAATTAATTAAAATATTATTCATACATAAAAAAGAAATATTTGTATATAATTACTTAAAAATTGTGAGTGATTAATTATAACTTAAGTATTAATTATTTTTGTATTATTATTTTTTTATCTATTATATAATATTACATAAAAATTAATATAATTTTTTATATTTATCAAACTAAATCATAAAATTATATATTTAAATAATAAATATTATGAAAAATACATTTGTATTTTTTTTTTATATTTATGTAACACTTTAAAAGAAATAATATGACTAGAATATATTATTATATTAAAATTTTGCAAACTATTATTTAAGATTTTAATTAATTTATTAATTTTATATCAAATTTTTTAGTTCAAATATTTTTATACAGTTAAAAATTTGTAATTATTACATAAAACTTAATTAATACTTTTTTCATTGGTTTTTTATAGATATTTATTATATATTTCAGGTTTATGGGTATCAATGTCGTTTATGTCAACTTCATGACTACTGTTATTATCGCAAAAATAACCAAACTAATTTAAATTTTAATTCCTATCATTTATTTTTTTATCAATATTTTTTAAACTATTTTCATTAAATTTATACTCATTGTATTTTTAGATTAAAGGTATATTTTAATACATCTAAATATTATTGTTTATAGAATTTACCTTGTAACATTTAGAGTGTTCTTGCTAAATAAATTTGCCAATCTATTCATTAATACTTGTCTAAGAATAATTTTTATCATTTATTGAAAATCTACTTTATAAATCTGACTCTTGAATAAATGTATGCGAATTTTGAAATTATTAAATATCCATATTGCTAGTTTAATTAACTTTATTAAATAATAATGAATTAGAATTTTAGTTTAATATAGGACTTGGCTTTCCTTATTGATTTTGTGAAACAGATTATATATTATTACTCTTTACTAATTAAAATGATTAAGAATTAAAATCCCCAATCATAATATCATTTGTATATTATTTTAAACTTTAATTTTTCCCTATCTTTTTATTTTCTATTTGTTCATTAGCTTGTTTTTATATTTTTATATCTAAACTATTCTATATTTTTTATTAATTATTTCTTTTCTTTTCAATATTTTTATTTTTATTCAAATTTATATCTTTAACTTTATTTCTATTTAAAAAAGCTAGATATACCTCTTAACCAATATAGCACAATAATAAGATATCATATACAAATGACATTATTATTAACACAAGTGTTGTAATCCATATCACTTCATTTTACATAATTTAATAAATTTCTGCTGATAATTCTGTTCTTAAATATCTCTAGTCTCCTATATACAGATTTATCATAATATAAGTATAAAAATTTACAAAGCATGTTTTTATTATCATAATATAACTTTATGGCATAGTATTTAATATCCAGGTTTCTTTGATTTCATGGCCAGGTAAAAAAATTTTCTCAAAAGAAAAAGGAGATAAAAATTGAAAATAACAATTAATGCCAATAAATGGGAAATATAAAACTAGCTTAAAGAACTCATTTATAAATACTAAAAAAATAAAAAAATAAATAATATTATTATTGTTAAGTATTTATTAAAAAACTAATTATCTTAATTAATATATTAGATTTTCAATATCTCTGTTTACGATTTATATGTTTTTAAAATCAACTGGTTTTATATTAATTTTTATATTTTAAATTTATTAATCAAATTTAATATAAAAGTTTAATTTTATATTACATTTAAATGATTTCACTTTAAAAAATAAAATGTATAGAAATGTAAGCATCAAGGGAATAGAGATAAAATATCCTAAAAAAAGTACTCTAGCTGCATTAAGGTAGTATATAGTTATTCTTTAAATGCATATGTATCCAATCAATGTAAAAGTTTCGATAAAAAAATAAACAAATAAATATATTTTAAGCCCAATTTAATTAATAAATTCATTTATTTTATTTTATTTTTGACTTTTTACAAAAGAAATTCGAGAACTTTATTTCATCATAGATATTTTACGCTTTTATTAATTTTAATCTTAAATTTCCAAATTATTTATTTAATTTTCAACAGGCAATAATTATGGATGATTATAAATTTGTATTGTGAATTAACTCATAAATTTATTTTGATAAGGATTTAAAATGTATAATTTTGTTTTAATATCCAAATTTTTAAAGGGAACCTCACTTTTTTCTAAATATTAATCTTGCTAATTTAATCTATAAAGGAAAACTGTCTATATTAACTTTAAAAATAATTATATGAGGTTAAATAACAATATTAAGAAAGTAAAAATAAATTTAAGTATTTTAAATATAAATTTAATATATTTTTATATATTTTACCAATGCATTTCCCAAACAACTAAAGAAAAAAGAGGTGGCTGTAATAAAATTAAATTTCTATCCCCATTATATATTATCAATTAACATGCTGAAAGCACATAACATGAAAACAATTTCTTAGTAAATATGAATTGCATTTTTTTTCGCCTTAAAATTATCTATATATTTTACTTTTTTAAACCAAAAAAAATAAAATATCACATCAAAATATAAAAATATGATTAAAAAATGTTTAATTTTAATTTTAAAAGGAATTCTATCTATATGGTTATTATTCTAGTTTCTCTCATCTTCTTATATTTACATATTATTGTTTTATTTATAACTTTTTAAATCATATGAATTTTCATCAAATTATTTTTTCTAATTTTTATTAATATCATTTTAATTTATATTATCACCTAAATAATTTATGTTATTATTTGTTATTTTTTTTTATAAACCTCTTTAAAATAATTATTAATTACAATTAATTTATCTATCCTTACATAAATTCGCATCCATTTATTTATTATCTTATTAAATTAATGTCTAAGTTTAAGATTGCAATTATAAATTCTATAAACTCATTTTTGTACTATTTATATTTTTTAAGTAATTTGCAATCAATGTTTAAGAATTAATAAAATTACCACTTTTCTAATTCTTAAGTATTTTTTTTTATTAAGAGTAATTTTATTACAATTAATTAATAATCTACTTTTACAACTCAATTTCTAATATATATTTATAATTTAATATTCTATCAATTAATAATACTACTAACATGGCAATGAACATTATAACCCACTATTACATATTTCTATCCAATTCTTTACCAAGTTAAATAATTTAGTAAGCTTCATAAACTAACATCAAATCAGTCACTTAATCAATTACAGATACAATAAACCTTAAATATTCCAATATTCTTGTTATTATATGTACATTTTTTTCTTAACTAAAAAATTTTCTTACTACTTAGGAACACATTTTTATTTGCTCTAAATATATTTAATAAATTTTAAATTTTTATATTTATTTTTATGATAGTTAAAAAGAATACAAAAAAGTAATTTTTTATTATTTTTTTTTATTTTTATATATTGAATATATTTTTTTTTTTATAATATTAATTTTTGTATATTACTCCATTTGAAAATAAATACTAAATTTTATTATTTTAGAAATCATGTTAATAAATACTTAAAGATAATAAAGAGTCATGCTAATATTTATTGAAAAATCATATCAAATATAATATAATTTATATCAAATAAATGATTTAATTTCCAATTAAAAATTTTAGAATTTTATTGATCATAAATATTATAAATCATGACTATTATATTAAATTTTCAATAAATCAGTAAATATTTTAATACAAAAAAACTAAATCTTTATATTAATTATTAGATAATTAAAAACGCAACTAAATTATTTTCAATATTATAACGCTATTATTATTTAAATTGTAAGAATAAAACTAGTTTTAATTTTATACATATGAAAATTATGATCAATTCTAATTTATTAAATAAGCACACTATTTAATTAGGTAATTCATTATTATTTTTATTCTATCAATAAGATTGAATGTATTTGAAACAACCGATCATAAAAACTCTATTTTTCCACATCTTTTTGATAGGATTCTATTTATATATTTCTATTTAAATATTGATAAAAAAATAAAACCAAAAATATATATTTATCATTTTTTTCTTATTGATCAAAAAAATAGAAAAAAATATTTATATTAATTTTTTTGAAACTAATAAGAATATATATTCTATAAATCAAAATTATAACCATAAGATTTATAATTATATTAAAACGAGTATCATTAAAAATCATCAAATCGTTTATAAATACTCACCAGTTAACTCCTTCTTCATCGATTTTTTCTAATATACTTTATTTAAACGTATCTTCTTCTTATCTATCTAAATTTTATTATATATTTTCATGTAAATCTTAATCATTTTTTTCAAATTCCAGTTATTTTTTCTTACTTTCACTTTTTTAATCATTACTTTCATCTTCAGATTCCACTTCTCTTCCTTCATTATCAATATCATCATTTTCATTTTCAATATCATCATCTAAATATTCTTAATTTTAATTATTTATTTCAGCTGAATTTTAATCTTATTCATATTCTTCTTCTGCTTCACTGTCTAATTCATCAATTTTTTTATTCTTTCTCTGTATTTATTAATTATTGTATGAATCTTAATCTTAAATATTACATTTTTCTAATTTATTTGTTATCTAATTGTTTTCACTTTTATTTTATTAATTATCCAAATTTCCTTCTAAATCTTCCTATTTTCTTTTTTTACTAGATTATTCATCTTTTAATTCCCATTAAACATTTTCTAGCTATTCTGCTATGTTTTCAAAACCTATTTCATTTAAAGTACTTATTATATCGTTTTTTGTTATCCTCTTACTTTATTTAATTTGCTTCGATTTTATAATTGTAGTTAAATAATAAAGAAATACTGATATAGATCTACTAAAATCCTTTCTGAAATTTGAAGAAAATTTAACTTTTTCGCTCACATTTTAATTCAAAAATTTTTTTATATATGAAACTTAAATTTCAGGTATACAATCTTATTTTTACATTTATTATTTATTAATTTTCAGTTAAACCTAAATTAGTATTTAAATATGTTTTTTTTTTATTTTATTTTAAATGCTTTTAATCTTTCTAAATTAATTAAAGCCACAAAAATAATATAAATAATTTAGTAAAATATAAAATTGGCGCACTACGAATTTTTTATTGAAACTTAGGTTTATATTTATAATTTAGAAAAATTACTTATATATTTATATATATTAACATTTTTATAATTTTTTATACATTTAGCGATATATTAAAAAATTTTAACTAATCAATTTTGTTTTTAAATAAATAATAATTAATACATCTATATAAAAATTCATAGATGTTCTTGCTCATTGCTTACAGGA
Source organism: Pseudocohnilembus persalinus (assembly GCA_001447515.1). Classification (NCBI taxonomy): domain Eukaryota; phylum Ciliophora; class Oligohymenophorea; order Philasterida; family Pseudocohnilembidae; genus Pseudocohnilembus; species Pseudocohnilembus persalinus. Next base: position 76,923 of record LDAU01000109.1, read on the forward strand.
GGATACTAAACTTATTTTTTATTAAAATTTCTTTATTTTTAATTATAAGGTGACCTTGATCTTTCAGTTTTATAATTTTTTACAAATTAACTTTATTTTAATAATTATAAATTCACTTAATTATTATTTTTATTATCTTCATTTTCGAAAAAATTTTAACCATTCTTTTGAAAAAATTATGCTTTTTTTGCAATCAAACCTTAAAAATCCTTTATATTATATATTTCGTTTTATTTTTTAATAAAAATATTATTATAATGATTAATATTATTTTAATTTTTATTAATACGCGTTCCTATATTATTTATTTAGTATCCATTATTTGCTAGCTATAAGTTTTAAAGCTTAGTTGGACTTTAATTTTAATTCATATTTTTAACCTTCAAATTATTATTAATATTTTTTTATTTTTGCAAAAAATTTATATTATTATTTTAATTATTATATTAATTTTTATTTGGCTCACTACTTTCACGTACATAATTATTTTTTTAATTTTTCCACAAATTTCCCCCTGCCAATTCCTAGCCTCTTATCATATAATTATTATTATTATAATATTTTAATGGTATTAAATTTCTTTAACTATCCTATAAATTTATAGGGGGCCTGTATTTCGCCAAAGGTGAATATCTATTTCTTTTATTAAATTAATTCGCTGATTATGATTTATACATATAAATATCCTCGATTATTTTCTAACTCTATATATCTGATTATTTTGTAAAATTAGCTATTTGTGTTACTTAATTATTCAAATTATCAGTGTCCTAATTTACCATGGCTTGATAATTTTTTTATAAACCTTCTATTTTTACATTTTTATTTATATTTATATATTAATTATTAACATTTTTATTTATAAATCTTTGATAAAGCGGAGACAAAGATTTGCTAGTTAGCATATTATTTTTACTTTAATTCATTAGCTAAAATTTATTTTTATGAACATGATAATTCTCCCATCTATTTAAATTTTAAATATTATTATTAAATTTTTTCTAGCAAGAATCTATTTTTTATAACTTATATTTATTTTTTGCAGAATCATTTTAAGTTTAATAATATATTTTAATATTTTATTAACCAATTTAATTCGTATTGCTGTTGCTGTTATTACTGCTGATATTTTTATTTTTTTCATCACTTTTAAAAACTTAAAATTTATTCTATAAATCAAATTTTTTATTTTTTTAACTAAAATTGTTTTCTCGCTATTCTTTAAATTTCAAAGGCCCTTTTATTGTTTTAACTCCACTACAATTTTCGTTTATATTGAAATTATTTAAAGAATTATTTTAAGATATAAAATCTTTAAAATCAAGTAAAGAGTCCTCCATATTTATATTTTGATCATTATTCTAAGGATTTATTTCTGAAATATCTACCTAATTAATATTAAAAAAATCTACCAAGTTTTAACTATTTTATTGGTTTTAATATTTCTATTAATTTTAATTTTTTTCTTCGTTTTTCATTTCAATTTATTTAGGTTTCAATTAAATATTTTTAATTGAGCTATTTTTTTCACTTAAATTTATGAAAGCCCATTTTTAATTCTATCCAATTTTAAATTTTTAAAATTGATTTCTTTTCTAACTATTATCCTACATTAAACTTTACCCATTTTCATTTGATTCGCTCATATCATCTTTAAATTATGAAAAATATATAAAACAAGAAATTTTTTTATTTTTTTATTTACTAAGTTTAATAAAAAAAAAAAATCTACTTAAATAATATATTAAAGTTGTTATATAATACAAAAACAATATTTTTTTAACTTATGGTAAAAATAAAAAACTTTATATTTACCTTAGCTTATCTATTTTTACAATGGGTAAGTTTTATTTTCAATCTGTTTATTTCTTTAAAATTAGTAATAATTTTAATTTATATTTAAACCTAATGAATGTGGTGAACCTTCTTTTTTTTTTGTGAATATGTATCGTTTATATCCCTATTCATATCTATCTTATTTCATAAATTTATGTTTAATATTTAAGCAAATTACTATACTTTATTAATTTATTATCAATAAATTTATTTTATATATCTATATCTCGTACAAGCTCTTATTTTATTAGAAATTTTATCCTAATTTGGTTTTATCTTCACTTTTATTAAATGTATTTTAAAAATTATTATTTTTATTTTTTCCAGTATTATTATATTATGAAAGCTAGTTAATATTCTGATTTATTAATAATAAATAATATATTTATTATTTTACGAAAAAAATAAAATATACAATAAATCCATAAAAAAAAAATAATTATTTAATTTTCATCTTTTTTACTTAATTTTATTGGATAGTATATGAATTTTAAATTTATTAAAAAAATATGTTTTATTTAACCGAAAATTAATAATATATTATCAAATGATTATACAAAAAATATATTTAATTTGTTAATAATATTAATAGTTTTTTCACTGTTTTCAAATCGATATAAATATTATTTCTCAACTTTTTATCAAATTTAAATGGATATTATTCCTAAAAATATTGGTAATTCTAATAACAAAAATAAAAATAAAAACTATAAATAATAAAAACAAAATATCTAAAATTTTATATAAATATTCCAAAATTAAATCCAATTTATAAATATTTAATGGAAATATAGTAAAATAAAGATATTACGGTCTTAGTCACTGGGGCAACTGGTTTTCTCGCAGGTCATATTATATAATAATTACTTGAAAAAAATTATAAAGTCAAAGGAACTGTAAGGTAAAAAAAATCATAAATTATTTTGTAAACATTTAATAATGTAATTTTAAAAAGATCACTTGAAAAAAAAGAAAAATACGAACATTTACTTTCTTTAAAAAATGCTTCAGAAAATTTAGAATTAGTTGAAGCTACTTTAGAAAATTTAGAAATATGGGACACCATAGTAAAAAATTGTACATACATAATTCATGTGGCCAGTCCTTGTCCATCCGAGCCTCCAAAAAATGAAAATGACCTTATGTAAATTTCTAAAATCATACATTTAATTTTAATTAAATAAATACTATGGCACAATACTAATATTTTTCTTAAAAATTAAAATACAGTCAAAAAAACAATATAAAAATATTATATATATAATTATATCGAATACACAACAAATATTAAATATACAACATTTAATATAATCTAGTCTTCCAGCCACCCAAGGTACCGAAGCAATAATGAACGCCGCTATAAAAAACAACGTAAAAAAGATAGTTCTAACAAGCTCCGAATCAAGCGTCGAAAGCGGAAATCTAAAGTAAAATTTTTTCACCGAAAAAGACTGGTAAACCCCTGAAAAATCGGCCGCTTACGACAAATCAAAATATTATGCCGAAAAAAAGGCCTGGGAAATCTATGAAAAAAACAAATCCGACTCTCTAAAAAACAACAACAACAACACAAATTACCTATAATTAACAGCCATGCTCCCCGGATTCCTTATAGGCCCCTGTCTCAGCAAAAATTATTATGCTAGTGGCGAAATTATAACTAAAATAATGAAATACGAAATTCCAGCTATTCCTAAACTTAGTTTAGCCCACGTCGACGTCAGAGACGCTGCCTTTGCTCATATAAGTGCTATGGAAAAAAATATTTCTAACGGAAAAAGGTATATTATCAGTGAAGGCAGTTATTGGCTGGAAGTAATTTATATATATATATTATATTTATCTTATTTATTATGTTAATTATTATAATTATTTTTTGTATTTTTTTTTTAATTTTTTGTATTTTTTTTTTCAAATTTTTATATTTTTTTTTATATTATTTCTTCTAATTTTATACTTTAAAATTACTTATTGTGAAAAAATTGGAAATATCAATAAATTATTATTTTTTTCATTTTTAGATTTTAAAATAAAAAAGATACCTATAAAAATATAAAAATACATCTTTTTTAATAATTTATTTGTTTTTTTAAAGGACACAGTTGCTATCTTAAAAGAAGAATTCTAATAATATGGATATAAATTCCCCTCTTTCAAAATTGTAAATAATAAATTATTTTATTACAAAAAAATTATTATATAAATAAACCAATACATTATAACAATAATTTTTTAATATTATAGGGAAAAATATTGTTTAATATAGCTGCTATTTTCGATAAATAAATGTAAATGGTAAAACATATGGAAGGAAGAATGATTTTATTCGACAATACACTCAGTAGAAAAGAACTTGATGTATTCTATAGAAATCATAGATAAACCTTAATAGAATCGGCGTATGATTTTATAAATAAGGGATTTGTTCCAAATAAATTAAAAAATTAAAAAAAATGATTAATTTTATATATATAAAGTATTCATATTATTGTTAATTTTGCTTATTCTTATTTTAATTATAAAAAGATAATTTAATAATTATAAATATAGTTTTTTTAATTGGAATTAATTAATTATAAGAATATAATTTCTAATATATATTAATTAAATAGCCTTTTGTTTTAAACTAAATTTTAGAAAAAATTTCTTCCAATTTAGTATAATATCAATGAAGTATTCAAATATAAAAATTTAAACAAATAGAAAAAAGCAAAAATAAATAAATTAAAAAACAAAAAAAAATAAAAAAACTTAAAAATAATTAAATTCATATTTAAAAATGTCTGAGTAATATTTTTAAACTTAAACACCAGCAACTCTTAACATTTCACCAATTTTGAAAGAAAAATAATAAAATTTAAGCTTTTAAAAGCCATTTGCACTTATAAATTAGCATGATTATAATTTTAAATAATAAATACTAGAATCTAATTAAATTATTAACTCTGACTTGCAATCCCCAAAAAAAAAAAAAAAATTAAAAAAAATAACTATTGAAAAAAAAGAAAAGGAAATTTAAAATATTGTTGATTATAAAGACTATAAACCTTCTTGTATGTGCATAATAAAATAAAAATATAAAAGCCAGTTAAAAATGTAATTTAATTTTATTATACTTTTTTTGTATTTTCTATAGTAATTTCCAATCTTGATTAATTTTTTCAAATTTAAAATATAATAATTCCAATTAATATGTATTTAACATTTATTAATCATAGAACTAAACATCAATTGGAAATAATAATAAAAAATTAAGAATACCAAAAAATAAATTGAATTTAATTATTAAATTAAACATAATTTTATCTGTTCAATTTAAACTATAATTTTCTTATTTAAATTTAAATTTATAAGGTATCATCCCAAAACAACTGAAATCAACTAATATAAATCTGACTATTAAAAATCTATAGAAAACTTAGAATCTCTAAAAGTGCATCATTATCATTTAGAAAACTATGATCCTACAATGAAAAATATTAACATTTATAATAAAAATTAATCCTAGTTGGATTCGATGTTTGGCCTTAGTCTTCTTTAGCGAATGGGCTCAAAATAAGAATTTTCATAAGGTATTAATAAATTAAGAGAACATTTCAAAAAAGACGCTTAAAAATATGCCAACTACAATGGTACAAAATATTATCAAATCATGAGCAATTAAGAATTAGATACAAAGGAAAATAGAACTTCTTTGATTTATTAAATGAAAAACTTTAAATCAGCGGTAAAAAATATAAAAATATAAAAATTTTACTCAATTAATTAAAGTTTTATCCCCATCCTACTCAGATCAGAAAATGTTTATTTAATTATTAAATTTGAGGTAATAAACCAAGAAAAAAATTGTAATTATTTTACAGTTTATATTAAGTAAGAATAAATACAAAAATAAAATTGGACAATAATATATAGTTATATTAAAAAAAAGTGGTATTAGAGACCTATTTTCTAAATAAGTTATTATATAAAAATGTAAATCTATATCTAATCTACCATTTATTAAGTCAATTTATTTTTCTAAATAGCGCATATAATTTCCATATTTTAAAAATATAATTTTTCTACTTAATTTTGCGCACTTATATATAACTTTTATAATAAAAATATTTAAAATAAATTAATTAAAATATTTAATAAGTAATATAAACATATCAAATTGTAAATTAGTATTAAAGGTTTATTATATTTGTTAATTTTATTTAAAAAGTATTTAGAATTGGGTTTCATACTAATTTAATTTTACATTTTATTATATAAATTTTTAAACTTTACAAAAGAAGAATAATAGATTGAATAATATAGTGTATTAATTAAATAAAGATCTTATTTATTAATACATTTTCGTATATAAATATGAATATAATTATAGTCGACCAATAGTATAAAAAAAAATTAAAATATTTTAATTTTGTTATATTTTATTGATACCTTTAGACCAATTATTATCTTTTTTATGTCCATTAACCTCATATTTATAATAAAATCGTGGCATTTTAGATCTGGCTATACGGGGTGTAGCAAATTTAATTTTAAATTCAGTTAAATAATATAAATAAATAATTTTTAGTTGGATATGGGAGTAGATTAAAAAAAAATTAAAATCAAATAATTTGCAGAACACTAAATTGAAGAAAAAGAATAAAAAATTGAGGAAAAAGTCAATTAAAAGTTAATAATTTAAAAAATTTTAGAATTATAAAGTTTTATTTATAATAATAAAAAATAATTAAATCATTAGTAAGAAAAATAAAATTAAGAAACTGATACATTTTTTATTTTTAAACATAAAAATTAAGAAAAAAAAAGCAAACAAATTCTAAACAAGGCTTAGCATCTGTTTTAAAACAAATTGTCTAAAATTTCTCAAAATTATATAATTGAAATTAATATATAAAAAATTATATAAAAACTAGACTAACTAAAAAACAGCGCTCACTAAAAATAAAAAAATCAGTAAATACGAGAGCAGGACAAAAATTAACAAGAACAAATAAAAAATACAGAAAAATTTGAAAATTAAAACAAAAATCTAAAGTCTTAAAAAAACTTCTAAACCCTATTAAAATAACCCTAAATAACCTAAGCTCTTCCGAAATTTAACCTCTCACATATAAATAATATAAAAAAAACTTACAAATATTTATTTACACTAGAAAACCTAAACGAAAACAACGAAATCCCTCTTTAAAGTTACGAAAATTAAATTAAAAAATTTATAAAAAAAATAAAATAATTAAACATAAATGAAAACTCTAAAGACTCAGAAACCTCAATTTTAAGCGGACATACTGATCATATTTATATGGAAGACTCTTCAAAAAATTCAATTTCAGATGATAGCAATTAAGATTTCAGTTAACTTAATGATTTTAATTAAAATGTAGATATTATTAATAACAATAATTTTTAAATTGAAACTCAAGTTAATAGATAAAACTAAACATTCACAGAAAATCCAAATAATAATAATAATCAATTTTAGTATAAAAAAATAAATTAGTCTATAAATACAAATATAAATGATAGATCTAATCTCTAATTAGGAAGATAAATTAGCTTAGATTATACTAATTTTGCTTATTTAAAGTGTAAAAATAGATAATTTAATTCCTAATAAAATTTTCCATCGAAATCTTCTGTAATTATATAAATAATTTTTTAAATAAATTTAATCTAATGAAAAGTAAAAGCTTATAATTTATTTGCATATTTTTTTTTTTAGTATATTTAATTTTTTAAAAAACTAAAAATATGCTACATTAATTTTTAAATACAATTAATAAATTATAAAATAATACGTATAATATTTTTTAGATTACCAGTTTAAAATTCAATCCTTACTAAAATACCTAGGAAAAAAGTAACATCGAAATATAAAGGTAACAATATAAAAATTAAAATTCCAGTGAAAACAATAAAATATAAAAACTAGTACATTAATAAAATTTGCCCCTTGATAAAATTATATACTATTTATAAGAAGATATTAAATTGGACCCAAAGTCTTTTAATAAATAATTCCTACGATAAAGAAAATCTTAAATAATATAAAAAACTGACAGATCAAAACTTTAAATTAGTAAAACTAATTAATATAATTTCGAAAATAGCAGATCCTCTATTTCAAGTGATAGTGTGGATAAAAAATAAAAATAATTAAATTAATTAAATAGTCCAAAAAATTGTTCAATATTATTTTAATCTAATAAAAATCTAAATTTTCCAAACTTGAAATAAAACATACATTCTTTTCCACTGATATCTGGAATTTCCAATTCTTAGCTAAAATCTAATACAAGCAAAAATTTTTAATAACAAAATAAAAACGAGGTTAATTTAAAATAATAAGAACAAAAATAAATTAAAAATATATCAAAAACTTTTTTAAGTTAAAGATTTGTAAAAGACCATAATGAAAAAGACGAAAATCAAAATCAAAATTTAAATAATTCTAAAAAAGTCAATTAAAGAAATAAATCCACAACTTACAGAGGCACAACACAACTATACGATGTCATCCCTAAAAATTTAATCACAGCACAAGATGTATAATTCTTCTAAAATTTAAAAAAAAAATAAGAAGAAAAATAAAATAAAAAATTATCACATCTAAGTTTAGACAAGTCACTTTTAAATAACCTAAAACACTCAAAATCCAGTCTGTCAACAGCAGTCAGCAACATCGAAACTTCGAATCTTAAGGTAAATCTAAGTTATTATTATTTTTATCAAAAATATATATAATAATATTTAATTTTCTATCTTTATATCTAATAAAAATTTTATAAATTTAGAATCTACTATAAAAATAATCAAAAATGCTCCAAAAATATCACAATAATCAAAGCTAAACCAATAGTTACAGAAACAATTTAATAAATTAAAGCTAAATACATAGTAGTTCTCCTTATTTTTCATCATACAGTGATTTTGCTAGCGCAAATTAATGTTCTATCATATAATAAAACCCAAAAAATTAAAACCTAATTAATATGCTTTGTTCTCGAAACAGTAATTAAAATAATGGTAATTCTTTGTTTTCTTTAAAATACCTGGATTTTGAAACTCCTACTTCCAAAAAAAATGAACAAGATTATATGGTTTTAGACAAAAAAAATACACCTTGCTGTTCTTTTTGTAAAAAACCTTACAATTAATCAACAAAACAATAATAAAAGTTCTTTATTACTAAAAAAAATTCTTATAAAAATAAGTGAAATATTTTTAATCAATAATATATTGTTTAGTATCGTTATTAATTTCATAATTTTCTAATAAATAATGATATTAGTATTATTTATATATTTGTTTTAAAAGTTATTAAACTCTATTTAAATCCAATTAATTTATAGGCTTAAAATTCAGTATTTTTCTTATTTTCATAGATTTAAAACTATATCATATTTTTATTTAATTGTTAGCATATATACAATTAATCAAGAATCTTTTATCTACTTAATATTATTTAATTAATATGTAATTAACTTTTTTTTATATTATACTGGTATAAAAGAAATTATATATTGCATATATATTTAAATTATCTTTTAATACTAAACTTAAACATTTATTATAACTTTTGAAATGTATTGATTTTAAATTTATACATTCACAATTTTTACTCTTTTTAATAAAATATGTCATTTCATGATTATAAAATATAACAATCTTTAGCTAAATTTATTAAATCATTAACTATAGTTTAACCTTATTATTCTAACACTTTATATTTTTACTTTAGCAAATTTTTTAAAGATACAATTTATTCATTGAAGATCAAATTAAATGTATCATAATTATTTTGAATTTAAACATACATTATGCATGGCTCAACATCAAAATAATTAAAACAGTCTTATTATGTATAAAAAGAGTATAATAGAAATTTTAAAAACCTATTATTAAAAAATATAAAATAATAAAAACAATTTAAGCATAAAAATAAACATAATTTGAAATATATTATATTGTTTAGACTTTTAAATTTTTAAAAGTACCTTTAATCTTTACCAAACATTACTTTTAATTAATCATCATCCTACCAACTTTATACTTATATATTTTATTGTTATTAATATTACTTATAATCTTTTAAAAAATTTTGTTTATATTCAATCTAATTTAACTAATCATAAAAAATATTTTCCAGCTATAAATTTGATTAATTTACAGTTTTTTCCAATTCTTATAATTTTTTACTAAACGGTAATATATTTTTGTTTTCAAAAAATAATTTTCTCCACAATTTATGAACTTTATCAATATTTTTATTTTCCAAAACTTTTCTTTCTAAATCCATAAAGAAATCAGGCTATAAATTCAAGAACAAATTTTAGCTTTAAAATTTTTCGAGTCCCTTTTAAAATAAATAAATTAAGATTTAAAATTATAAATAACATAAAATTTTATGAAATATTTTTTTTTTACCAAAACTACTCTCAATTTAAATATTTTATACCTTACGTTATTTTCCATTAAATAAGAACATTTTAAATCTTAAACGATTTAAATAACTTAATTTGACAATTAAGCAACATTTTACTCAGAAAAATTATAGAAAAATTCTTTAAATAATTTAACAAAATTTTCCTCTATTAAAATTCCAAAAAAATATTATATTATCCCATCTACAAAAGATTACACATTTTTCTCTAATATCCTTTACAAAAACATACTCTACGAAATGGCTTTATATGTACCAACCAATCTTTTTTAAATACTATTATTATTATTTTAATGTAAAATTTACTATATTTATTTATCATAAATAACTAAATTTCTCATTTTTTCAAAACAGCATAAAATCTTATATTTTTACTCATTTATCACAGATCCATCACTTATTATCAATAAGTGTTTCATCATAATAAATTTTATCTATATTTAAATTAGAAAATATAATTAATAATATTTATTTTATTGTGCAAATTTTATAAAAACTTAAATAACTTTTATTATTACCAAAAAAAATTCACTTTAGTTAATCATTTCAAAAAACTCGAAATTCTTATTTATTATTTCCTTTATTTTACCTAAATTAAAATCATTCTAATTCAAAATAAATCTGTGGATGAAAATAAAATCTCTTTTTAATTTAATTTTTTATTAAATTGTTTATTTTTTTAAATAAACTCTAAATATTCCCTTTATAATTATTTAACATTAGTTTAAATATAAAATAAAATCAAATTAAAAAAAATATTACTTATCTTTATTCTAAATCTGTGAAAATGTTATCATATAAAGTCTATAAAATGCTATCTTTTATATCCAAGTTTTATACTTATTTATTCATTTTAATTTAAACTTAATTTTTGTTAACAAAATTTGATAAATTAACTTTAAAAATATTTTGAAATAAGCTTCCGTTTTTAACTTTATCTTAAAATAATGTTTATTTAAATAACTACTACTATTGATATTATAATTTATTTTTATTACTATTATTATTTTCTTATTCATTTTTTCGGCCATTTTCGTTATCTAGTTATTTTTAATTTTATTTTTAACTATAATTATTATTCTTTAAAAAATCATCCAATTTTCCCTCTTTTTCTAATTATTTTCTTTACCTTAATAATCCTAAAAATGTGAATTTAACTTTATCTTTATTTATATTACTACAATCATCTATTTAATATTATTCAAAATATCTATCCTTTACTTAATATTAACTTTTTTACATATTTTTTAACCCTTCTCTAAATTTCTTACTTAAATTTCCTTTAATTTGTCGTTATTTTTCTGTTTAATAAAAACTTTTCTCTGGGGATTTTACATAACTTTTACTAATTAGCTTTGGTTATATTTTTATACTATTACTTTTTTTTTAATTTTTTAAGCCTAATTCGCCTTTTAATATAAATTTAAATAACAAAAAAATTAGAAAAGAATTTCTCATATTTTTAAATATTTACCTTAGTTATTTTCATCATTTTTATGTGGACTAAAATTGCTTGAAAAATTATAAGTATTGTTACTTTCACTTAAAACTTATTAATTATTATAATCTCTTAAATTTTCAGATTCAATTTAAGTATCTTCATTTTATACTTAACTATTTTCCTCATTTGAATTTTATTTTATTTTAGTTTATTTTTTTTCACTTTTTTTAAATAAATCTTTAATAATGGTATTGGCATTATTAATTTTTTAATTATTCTATTTTTTACAATTTTTACATTATACTTGAAAATCCTTGTCAATAGAATAATTGAGGCTTGTTTATTATTCAACATTCTAAATTACTTAGTTTTTCTACATTTTCTGATTTTAATTATTAATATCGCTATTATTATTAGTACTACTACACAAAAAAAGTGAATTATTTTTAATATTATTTTACTATTACTGTTACTCTTTTAATTTTTTATATATTTATAACTATTAAATTTCTTTCATGTTTTTTTCTTGTAACATTTAATCTTTTGATTAACATTTTCCTTACATTATTTGTTAACTTATTTCGTTCTTAAAATAATTCTCTCTACATTATAAAAACAAGATATTAATAAAAAAAATATACTGATTTTTAAAATTTTTTATTTATACCTATTAAATTCCATTTCTAAATTATTACTATAGCTCATTTTACTTTATATCTATTAGTCTTATTTAACTCTTATCTAGGCAAAACCACTTTAAATAATTTTATTGCGTTTTTTTTAATTAACAGGTTGTTATTTATCTCTTACTTTAAAAAAACTTGTATATCCATTTATTTACTTAAATTTATCATAATCAATAAAATAATTTTATTACTATTCTTTTTAATTTTTTTAATTTGAATATAAATTATTTTCACAAAAGTTTATACTATTTTTAAAAGATTTTCCCAAATCAGAACTTTCATTTTTTCTTATGTCTAATTACTCTAAAATATTTCTATATTTCGATTATTGTTATTATAATTTTTTTTAAAAAATTACATCAACAGATGCATTTCTAAAATATTCATTTTTCCCTTATTTTTTTTCACTTAAAAAACTCCTTTTTTGGCATAAATTTATATTAGAGTTATAAGAATTAAAATTTATTTTTTCATCACTTTTTTAGCAATTTTTTTATTAATTATTTTCTTATATTAAACATTTTATCTCAGAATTTTCAGAATTTTCTGTATTTAATTAAAATCTTTAATACTCTTAATTTTATTAATTTTCCTGATCTGTTTTACGATATTTAATTGGAGATAAATCATTAAAAATAAATGACTAATTTTATCCATTTTTCTCATAATTTTCACAAAAAATTGAATATTCTTCAACACTCATACTCTTTTAAACTAACTCATTTAAACTTGAATCTTAAAATATTTATTATTTAAACAATTAAAGTCTATTTTATTCATCTTCTTAAATTATTCTCTTTTTTTCTTATTTTAATTTTTATTTCATCTTAAATTATTATCTCTCGTTTCTCATTTCCTTAGAAAATATCAGCTCGTCACTAATTTTTTCATTATTCTAAGGATTTTTTACTAAATATACATCTAAATTTTATAATTATGATAAATTTTTATTTTTAACACTTTCAAAATTCTAATTATTCTAACTAAAATTTTATTAATTTTAATCTAAAAAATTAAGACTTTTAATTTATTTTTATGATAAAGCAGATTTATTAGAATTTTAATTTTCTTAAAAATTTTCGAATTTAACCATTGTTTTATTATTAATACTATTGTTTATACTCAAATTTTATTCTAATTTCAGCTCATCATTAAATTATTTTTTACGTTTTTTTAACAAAGATATGTTATTTTAAAAACTTTTTGGGTTCAAATTTTCGATTATCTTCTACTTTTATTTAGTATATTAAAAAATATTTGGTGAAGAACGTTTTTATGCCCTTTTGCAAATACTATCACAATCTTTATTTTACACCGAATAACTTTTTCGCTCTATATTAATTTTAGGTAAAAGTAAACTATTCGACTGGCTACTCATTTTTGTTTTTTTATTTTTTATTTAAATATTTATAATTTATGGCTAATTAATATGTATTTATTCTAAAATGTTCCTATAATATTTGATAAATATTATATTTATAATAAAAATATTAATTTTCCAATCAATTAGATTTTATTTTATGATATAAAGTGTTTAAAATAAAAATCATATAGATAAAAATGAACAAATCAAACAGTTTAATTTTGTGGCATATTTATTTTTAATTTTAATATATAATATTATATTTATAGAAAATTTTTGGATTTAAAAATAAAAAATCATAAAGATATTTAAAATTTTACATAAAATATATATTCCGACAAATATATTATTCAAAAAAATGATTAAAAAATAAAAATGAATAGTTTAATAAAATAATAGAAATATTTTAAAAGATACTATATTTCAATATACAAAATTATATTAAATAAAACTTATTTTACTCTTAAATTTAAAAATAAAAAATAAAAAATTAATCTTATTCATCATCCTTAAATCATAAATTAAATATATAAATTTAAATTTTTTTCAGTTTAATTTGTTTCATTTAAATAAAAATTATACTTATCTTATTTAAATATACAAAAAAGAATGATTAAAAATAAAATAATTAATAAACATTAAAATTAGCAATTTATTTCTCAGTATTAAAATTAATTATATTTTGAGGGACTATATAATATTTAAACAGAAAAAATCTAATAAAATTATAAAAATAATCAATCAAACATATTAAAAATTCATAGGCTTTCCATTACTATTGATAGTAATATATTTGAATTTTTAATTATTAACAAATTATTAACTTTAGTTTAAGCCATCACATTCTTAGGTATCTTATTAATCTTATTCATCATTGCTTATAAGTTATTATTAAAATGAAGACCCATTAATTAGCTCAATATTTTTTAAATCACTGTTTTCTAACTATCCAACTGAAAATACATAATATAAATTCTCGTAATCCCTTATTAAAAAATGATTAAATAAATATTATAAAAAAAAATTTAATTTTTATACAATATAAACAAAATTTATTCAAAATTAAGCTATTGTTTAAATTTTTTTTTATTTCTCTGTTCATTAAATATAATTTTTGTTTTTTAGTTTTAATATTATTCTTGATCATAAGATATTTTTTTTCATAATTTTAAACCAATATAATTTTTATATATTACCAGTACAAAGTATAGAAAAATCCCATTTCAATAAAGAAAATACCATACTCTAAAATTGATGTAAATTTAGAAGTAGTGTACATATCTGCACCTACATGATAAAAAGGCATTTGATCTGGATTAATAATAACATAAATTAAAACAGCTACTAAAGCGTTAATAAGCCATTTTTTCGTTTTTAACGATTTTTGGGAAATAATATCTGGGTAAATTTGAACCAAGTTACTGTAATTAAAAGTAATTCCAATCCTAAAAATAAAAATGAATTTTAATATAACTTAATGACCATCTTTATTTATAGTTTTATGTCGAAAATTAATTTTTTTATTTTATGAATTTAATTTTTAAATAAATATTTTACATAACTAAAATTAATTTTTTTATTTTATGAATTTAATTTTTAAATAAATATTTTACATAACTAAATAAAATCCTAAAAATCCTATTACTGCAGATGCGCCTAATAATTAAGTTAACGTAAAAATAAATTTATATAATATATTTATAAAATCTAAATTAAAAATTATATTTTATATTAATATTTTTTTCTATTTTACCATGTAAAGGATCATTCATATAACCTTAATCTATTGTTGCAATGGCAATGGAAATCATAATAATTGAAACTACACTTATTCCCATCATAATTGGTAAAGTACAACAATTAGATAAAAAATCGGCCCACCAATTAGGTATTCTAAGTTAAATTTATTTAATAAAATTTTAGATACATATTAATTATATTATTAAATATTTATATATAATAATAATTATTTTTATATATTTACTTTCTACTTTTATAAGCTTATGCGCAGTACTTAAAAACATAATACTCTGCTAATATAATTAGTAAAGCACCTCCCATTTAAGGAATAACTAACATTCGAAATAAGATGTTTTAGGGATACTATTTAAATATACAAATTATTAGAATTATTAATTAATTTACTTAATATTATAATAAATTCTTTTAATTAAAAATAACCATATTCTTTTTCGAAAAACAAAAAATCTATTTGTGTTGAAATAAATAAAAACTCATATAAATATACATGATAACTACTCTAACATTTTTTTAAAAAATCAAAATTATTATATAACATTTTAATAAAATCATAATTTATTTTAATATAGTTATTTTAGTTTAAATTTTAATATATACATTAGTTGCAGATCCTGTAATTGTGTTATGAGGAAATGGTTTAACAGAATGTTATAAAATGGCTGCTACATAATAACAAATTAAAGCCCCAATCGATATGGAAACACTTAAAATTAATGGTAAATATTTTAATCTAAAACCTGCTAAAATTTTATTTGCTTTATTTCCTTGGAGATCTTCTTTTCCAGTATATCTTACCAACATTTTTTTTTTTTTTTTTCTACTTTATTTTTTTTTATTATTATTTTATTTAATAGCTAATTGTTAAAAATTAAGCATTTATTATGAATCAATCAACTTAGAATTTATTACTAAAGACGCCATATTAGCTTAATAAATTAATTTCCACTTAAAATAAATAAATATAAGAAAACGAAATAATTTATATTAATGAACCAATATAATTTTTAATAAAAATAATAAAAAAAAGATTATAATGATGAAGTAATTTTATGTAAAACATAACTTCTTTTTTTTTTTTAATAATTAGAAATTTACCAAAATCTAATAAAAATAATAAAATATATAAATTTTTAAATAATAAATCAGAAATTAGTTTATTATCCATTTGTATTCATAGTAAAATATTAAGAATGCTATTATTATTAAGATAATTATTATTATAATTCATTATTGTCATACTAAATTTAACTTTTGTTCAAACAAACACTTTAATCTTAAGTCAATTATTGTTACTCTTGCTCATCACTATATATTAACTTTTATTAAAAACTATCGCCACTAATAAGTTGTATATTTTTTAAATCATTTTCTTCTATTTATCCAATTGAGAATACAAAATATAAATCTTCGTAGTCCCTATTACCGATTATCGAATAAATATTTTTATAAATTTATCTTAATAATATTTATTATAAAAACTTTAATTTCAATATACCATTATAATATTTATTATAAAAACTTAGATTTTTATATACCATCATAATATTAATTATTACCAATATAAAGTAAAGAAAAATGCCATTTCAATAAAAAATATTCCATATTCTAATAAACATATATATTTAGGCTGATATCTAGGCTCTTCGTCTGTACCTTAACTAGCGTGATAAAAAGGCATATACTCAGGATTCATAATAACAAAAATTATTACGGCAACCATGGCATTTACCAACCATTTTTTAGCTGTCAAAGATTTTTAAGAGATAATACCAGGGTGAACTTGAACCAGATTACTATAATTAAAAGTTATTCCTATCCTAAAAATTAAAGACAATATTAGTAAAATATAAAATAAATAAAATCAATATATGTATTTATTTTTTATAATAAAAGTATTTTAAATTTTACATAGCAAAATAAAAACCAGCAAATCCAATAACAGCTGATGCACCTAAATAAAAAAAATTGAGTACTAATATTTTTTTGATAAAAAATTATTATAATAACAAAATTATTTACCGTGTAAAGTATCATTCATATAACCTTAATCAATGGTTGCAATAGCTATACTTATCATAATTATAGCAACTACACATAATACCATCATAATAGGAAGTGTGCAATTTTAAGATAAAAAATCAGCCCACCAATTAGGAATTCTGTTTAAATTAATGTATAAGATATTTTTTTAAGTTTTTTATTTTTTTTTATATTTATCAATTTTATTTAAATTTCTATCTATACTAATTTATTATTATACCTTCTGCTTTTATATGTTTAAGCGCAGTATTTAAATATATAGTATTCTGCCAATATAATCAAGAGTGCTCCTCCCATTTAAGGTATAACTAACATTCTAAACAATATGTTTTAGGGATACTAAAAATTAGTAAAAATAAAAATTATACTTAATAATATAAAAATTATCGTTATTTTTTAACTTTTACTTCAAAATAATTATTAATTATTAATATATAAAAAAACAATATCTACTCTAACTATAGTATTACAAATTTTAAAAAATGCCATTTTAAAACAAATAAAAATGATAAAATAATTTAAATTTAGGTGATTGATTTTGTTTATATAACTCAAATTAATTTTATTATAATTTTATTATCATATATAAATTTTATTTTACATCAGTTGCAGAATCAGTAATTGTATTATGAGGAAAAGGATAAATTGAATGTTAAATAACCGCTGCAACATAATAACAAATTAAAGCTCCAATTGTAATAGAAATACTTAAAATTAAAGGTAGATATTTCAACCTAAAACCAGCTATTATTTTATTTGCTTTATTTTCTAATAAATCTCCTTGTCCTGTATATCTTACCAACATTATTATTTTATTAAATTTTTATTTATTTTTATGTAAAATTTAATTTATTAAATTTTTATTTTATTGAATAGGGATTTTTTTTTTCTTCTTTCTAATTTTCAAATAAAATACATTTAGAAAATATAATATAATTGAATATAATATATTAAATTGAATTTATTAAATAAAATTTGCAATTATGATATTTACATATTATTTTTTTAATTATACATTAATAATAATTTCAACTTTAGTTTTAAATCCAATTGAAATACAATTGAAATAATTTATGTATTTACTAATATAAATAACTAATTCTTTTAAATTAAAATTCTTTATATAAAATCAGATTTTTACAGATTTATATTAAATTAATATATTTTTAATGTTTAATTTATATTTAAAGTTAAAAAAAAGTTTTTTAATAATAATACAGCAAAAATATTAATTCAAATATAAAAAATATAAAAATTTATTAAAAACTTTAGAAAAATGAGCAATAAAACATTTAAATTAAGCTACTTTTTTAACATTTCAAGTGATTATTTTATTAATATGATAAAAAATATTATCCTAACTATTTTATTAAATTAAATTAAAAATAATCGTTATAAATAGGATTTTTAAAAATATACAAAAAATTTGATATTTTTTTTGTAAAAAATAACGATTTCTTTTATTTCTTTTGTTTTCTATAATTTTTTTACTTTGTGTAAAGGAAATAAATTATATTTAAAAATCCTAAATAGTATTTAATTAGGAATATTATTTTGAAAATATTTATTTATTTATTCAAAAATATCCAAAAAGTAATAAAGAGTATCATATAAAGAAGCATAATTATATATTAAAAAATTGGAAGGATAATATAATGATAAACATATTTTGTGAACATAAGATATTTATTTAAGTGACACATTTATTTTTAGAATAAGTCTCATTAAAAAAAGCAATAAAATTAAATTTTGCAAAATAATTTTATTTTTAATTAAATTTTCATATTAATTTAATTAATATTTGCATAGTAATTAAAAAAGGAAAAGGAATAACAATAAGGCATATAATAAAATAAAAATACAGTCTTAATAGTAGTAAATTTATTAGATTTTTTTAGTTAGAATGATTGGGAAAAAAATATAAATATTTATGTACTTTATCTGAAAATTTAAATTATTTTAATTTTTAATAATAGTTAAAAATGTTTATAATTTTTATTGTAAATTCTATAAATTTATTTTATTTTCAAAATAATTTATATTTTTTTTTTATCTATCTATTTGCTTTTACAAGATTTAAATATTATTAAAAATATTTTATCATAAGAAAAAAATTATAATAAAAAACACACACAAAAAGTAAATAATAATTTTTAGTTAACAATAAATGATGTCAGAGGAATAAACCAAAAACTTTAAAACATCCTATGAATAAATTATCAAAATTTCTAACTAAATAAACATTGATTTAGATACCTATATGGACTAAAGAACCAAACCCTAAACGTTTTTACATATTTATTTAAAAATATTTTATTAATATGCCCAATAAAAATTAGATGATTAGGATTTTTAAAAATTTTTTTAATTGAGCGACATAGATGATCAAAAAATAATAACGGAAGCATTTTCGAAATTTAATGATAAATTAAAAGAATTTGAATAAGTTTAGAAAAAATATTAGAAGGCATATGGAGTTTATTAATCTGATACTGCCAAAATAATATAAACAATATGCACATAGATAACTTATATATAGGACATATTTTAATAATTCAATGGGGATTAACTTAAATATAATTAAAATTAGTAGGATTTTTTATATACAATAGATTTTTAAGATGATGATTAATTAGAAGAATACTTGGATACTATAAAAAATTCTGTGGAAGAAGTATACTAGTTGGAAAATTTTAAATATTACGATAGTGAGCCTGCATTTATTGTTTTTAATTTGTCCAAAATAGATGGATTCAACAAGGTAAAATTATTAGTTTTAACTCGAAAACCTAAGGTTTAGATAAAAAAAAAATAGCTCTAAAATATATTTTAATAATGAAATTATTATATTAAAATAAAATAATAAGACTATAATTAAATTTAATTGAATGAAACAAATCTGTCAACTTATGATTGCATAATATTAATTATATATATTTTTTTTTATAAAACATCAGTCTTATTTATCATATAAATAAAATTTATTTTTATAATAAATTTTTTTCATAATTAAATATGGCTAATTAATTTTAAATATAAAAAGATGTATTTAACCAGAGATGAATTTATAAATGTTTTTGAGACTTATTTATAAAAGGTTCTAAATGAAGAGAAGCTTTAGGATTATTAAAAATAAAATTTAAAGTATTTAATAGATCCTTTAGAAACCAATAATATTCCTATTAAATTACTTAATGATTATATTACAACGAAGTGGTTTAGAAAATATGATCGATAATTGATCAATAATAAAAATTTAAACAAGGTTAAAAAAGAAAAACCTTAAATTTTAGAAGTATAGGCAAAATTTATACCTAATTACTCTAGTCATTTACAATAAATTAAATATGAAAATGACACATACAGTTAAATTTAAAATAGTAAATTAAATTAAAATTTATACTTATTTATATATATATCATTAAATTTTGTTTATTTTGTAAATTAAAATAGATATTATGATTGGGTCTAGCTCTGAATGTGATGTTTCTATAACTTCAAAGTATATAGATAAATAATAATTATTTATTAATAGGATAAATGATCATTAGTATTAGGCTAATTGTAAAGGAAAAAAATACTTGACATAATAAATATTAGAATATAATTAAAATCCCATTAGAATAAGAAAAAATCACTTTATATTGATTGGAAACACCCATGTAATTGTTTTTAAATCGATGAATATTGATAAAAAAAATGTTGATATATATTTCAAATTGGAATAAAAATATATTAAGCCTAATAAAAATGAGGTCATTAAATAATTAATATTATAAAAAGAAGAAGAAGATGCATAGTACAAGGTTACTTATGCTATTTACGAAATATAAGATAAAGGAAATGGTATTTAGGAGAACATTCCATTGGGTAATGTGGAATAATTATAAAAAGAATTTTTTATTGGCAAGAAATAAATATCATCCTTAAATTCTGAAAAAGCCTTAAAGGTTACCTATGATAATGAACAAAAATGTGTAAAAATATATTTGAATTATTAAAAAAAAATTAAAGAAAAATTATATAATATTTAATGTATATTAAAAAATTAATAAGTGGTTACTTTCTAAAACCAGTGATTTAGAACCAAAAGTTTCTCAAACACTAAAATCAGTTAGTAATATCATTTAAGAAAAAGAATCTAGACCTGTTATTTTAAAAAATGGTGATATTTTGGGAGTAAGAGAATGCGACCTTTCTATAAAAATTATTTTAAAAAATAAATAATTATTTCATCAAACTAGTGAAAATTATCTTAAAACTGAAAGATAATTATCTATAGAACCAGAATAGATAGAATGTGAAATTTGTCTCGAAAGTTTAAACATTAAATAATTGTATGCATATAATATGTTTGAATGTGAACACTATATTTGTTAAGGCTGTTAAATTGAAAACATTTAAAATTATACCAAAAACCATATATAAGAAGATTTTAATCAAAATTTGTTTAAATGCTTAGTAAAATGATATATTTTATTTTTGATTTATTTGTATTATAAATTTTTATTATCAAGGGTTAAGGTGGACTTTGTGATTAAAGTTTAACTATGGTTCAATTACAATTTTATAATTCAGAATTATTTAAAGAATTAGAATGTAAATTTTGAACATTATTTATATCATTTAGAAGCTTCAATATAATTATATTACCAAAATTTTTATTTTTTTAATAAAATAATAATAAATATCATAATTTTATTATAGAAAAGCACAAAAAGTTTTATTGGATTACCTGTAAAAATCAAAATTGTGATAAATTATATTTACCCAGAATTATTGACCCTAATAAACCAGAGTTGACAAAATGTGTACATTGTAATTTCGAATAATGTAAATCTTGTGGAGATGCATATCATTTAATGTATGGACAAAAAAAATGCTTTAAATACTTAAGAGACACAATAAAAAATATTACATCTAGTAAATTAAACTAACCTATAACTATTTGTCCAAATGATGAATGTTATTCAATAGGCATAAAAGAAGCAGGATGTGACCATATTAAATGCAATAGTTGCAACAAAGATTATTGTTTTTTTTGTATGGTAGACAGGTATAAAATTTTATAGCATGGAAATCATTATCATAGGTAAATTTTTATTATTTATTATAAATTTTTAATAAAAAATATAGTATATCAATTTTTTACTTATATTGTCATATAAAATTAAAAGGTATAATTTTTTATTTAATGAATTATATAAGCTAATTATTTTATATCTTTATTTTTAACAATTTTGCTTAATAAGTTATTTTAAAATTAGTATTAAAAATTTAGTAAAAATAAATTTTATAATTTGTGAATTTTTTAGTTTAAAAAAACTAAGTAATTAATTATATAAAAGATAATTTTATAATAGTTTTTATATTATAGAAATGGCTGTAAATACTTTAATTAATACGATGTCCATGATTATTAAAAAGATTGTTAATTCTGTATTAGAGATAATGCATAATGTACAAAACCTGACTCCTTATAATAATTTATATAAAAATTAAAGCATATTTCAGGAATGGTAATTTTTTATAATAGTCTAAAATTAAAAATCAATTTATTTATAACTAATTGTTTATATTATTTTAAAAACTTTAGGGAAACTCTACTATAAAGTTTATAAGAAACTGATTACTTATTTATTATTGATTTCTTTATATTTATAGAAAAATAATTTTATTAAAAAATAAATTTGATTTTATTTAATACTTTTAAAAAAAACCTATAATCCAATGAAAATGATTTTGCATTCTCTAATTAAATTATTTCAAAGTTTTTTATTATTCATTAATTTAATTGTTAAACTTTACTAAAAAATTTTGTTATGCATATAACTAAAAATATTGCGTCCCCTTTAATAAAAATTTATTAGTATTTTAATTGTTTTAAGTGGATTTTACCATATGTAATGACTTTTGAATATGCCGAAAAAATATAAAAAAATATTTAGTATTAAATTTTCGGACGTAAATGTAACCAAAATATAAAAAAATACATAATTAATATTTATATTAAAAAAAAATCAAAGCTACTCTTATTTTTTGATTTATTTATATATACATATATATATAAATCTATATTTAATATTTTTAACAAAATAATTTATAACTCACTTTTTATATATTTTTTATAATTAAATAATAAGTTTTTTTATAATTAGAATTCTATAATTTTTTCAAATTTCTATATTTTTAGCATACTTAATTAAATTTAGAAAAAATTACATTTTAATTTAGTCAGTCCTAATTTATTAGTATTATGCTTAAATTCTTATGAATCTGTTTTAAATTTTCTGTAAGAAATATATAAAGGCGAAATTAAATATAAGTATTATAAAGTATTTATATATAGTTTAGCTGGAATATTAATTGTTTAGATTTTTATTTTTTTTATATTACTGTCAAATTTTTATAAATATTGAAAAAAATAACAAGAAAATAGGTGAAATCTAAAATATTGAAGAAAATGAAATAAAAAAAAAACAAATTATATAGTTAAGGAATTTAATACCTATAAATAGTAAAACCCTATTATGATGGATTAAAAGAATTAAAAATAGGAAAAATGAAAATTTACAGGTTTTAAATGAGAAGAACAATAATATATCATTTTAATATATAATGTGTTTTATAGTTATCATTCTTAAATAAATCATTAATTATAATATAATTTCTATTACTAGTATTTCATAATACTTCTTCAAAACAGACGTTTGCCATTCATAAATCAAAAAGAATATCATATTTTTTATGATAAAAAATAAACTTTAAAACAAACCTAAAATACCTAATAAAAAAATAAAAAAAAATTAATACTATAAATTTATTTAAAAAAATAAAATTAAAAAACAAAACAAAAAACCTTATTCTTATAAATACAAACCCTCTAAAATCAAATTATTTCTTATAATTTCCAAAATTAATTTAACATATTACACAAATGATAAATAATATAGCATAAAATTTATACTCAGCCTGTAAAGATTCAGCAAGTTGTTTTTAATTTATATAAAATATGGGATTCAATAAAAATAAAGAAGATGAAAATAATTAATAAAAAGGTTACCAATTATAAGCAAATTAATAAGACATTGAAGATAGCACAAATCACTAAACTTAAAGTAATTATATATAAGATAACAGCGAAAATAATAGTAACGGTAATAATAATAGTAATAATTGTGTTTTTGAACAACTAAATGATGAATATGATAATGAAAATAATTCATAAGAAGAAGAAGATGGAGGTGAAAATTAATTTGATGATTGGGGAGAATCTTTAAATAATTCAAATAAAAACTAAAATTAAAATCCTACAAAAAAAAATAACTAAAATAACCCAATTACTGGATAATTTAATGAAGAAAAATTATTTTCCAAAAATAAATAGGTAAAATTATACTAATTTCGATTTTTTTCGTGCTCATTAATGAAGAGCTAAATGAAATACGGAGTATTTTTAATAGACATTATATTATATAAAATATAGGTGATTTTTATATTAGAATTTTAAATATAATAAATATTTAAAATTCTTAAAATTAGTAATAACCAGAAATAGATGATGAAGATTTATTTGGAGATAACCCTGCTTTTTCAAACTAAAACTAAAATTAAAATAATAGTAAAAACAAACAAACATAACAAAAATAATAATAAATATAACAATAAAACAACTTCGAGTAAAATATATAATATAAGAATCTTTATTATATATAAAATTTTATATATATAAAATAATTATAATAATACTTAATCTATTATTATATATAATAAGTCTATAAAATGAAAATGAAGAAGATGAAGAAGCTGACTAAAATAATGATTGGTTTGGCGAGGAAGATGCTGAAATTTAATTATGATATTTATTTAATCTTATTAATTTTCTAAAAATAATATAATCTAATTACTCTATATTTTAAAAGATAATAATATGATATTTTATAAAAAAAAAATTAATATGTATGTAACATAAATTAAATCATGATATATAAAGTAAAATATTTTATAAATTTATAAAAAGTATAATCAATATATATTACTAGTATTTGATTTTAAATATAAAAATTCTTACATTTTTTGTATATATTTTATATATATATAAGTATTTTTTTTTCATAATTTTCAACCTTGAGACATTATTTTTTTTAAGGCAACACTAATTTAATCAATATACCAGCCAACAAAAACCTATTAATTTAAAAGCCATTTTTAAGGTAATGTAATTGTTTATGGCCAGTATATACTTTCATCATCACTGTCTTATTCTTTACCAAAAATATCATGTCCATTTTTTTTATTCTTCTACTTTTTCTCCATTTCCTTTTATTTTTTCATTAAAATTTATTTTTCCTCTTCTTCTTACTTTTTTTTCAAAAAACTTTATTTCTCATCTTTTAAATCTTTAAAAATCTCATTTTTTAAATCTTCATTTTATTTAGATTTTTCTAAAATTATTTGCTTTTCTTTTTCTTCCAAAATCTTCATTTTTTCCTAATTTTTTTCAACATCTTTTTATTCTTACTGAGAATGATACAATGTGATAATACAATAGGCCAACATTGTCATCCAAACTTCACCATGTTTTTCACCATACATAATTTTTAAATCCTTGGGCGCCTCTTATATAAAATATTAGTTAGTTATTCCAAAAATATCCAAATTTTTTCTTGTATATTTCCAATAACCTCCATCCTCCATGCTTTCTTCTAAATTTTATACCATTTTTTAATATTTTTATTTATTTAATTATTAAATTAACATAGATGAGGCCTAAGTTCCCATAAAGCCTCCTATTACTCCTCCAACTAAAGCTCCTAAGATCTTTAAAATAAATAAATTAATAATAATATTTTTATTTTTATTTAAAATTTAATTTTTTATTTAAAATTAGTTGATAAAAATTATAATTTATCTTATTATATATATATATTACAGGCACAGGAATTACAGCTTACCCTATAAATGCTCCCGAAATTGAACCACCTATAGCAGTTCCTGTATTTAAAACTAATTTCGAGGCCTATTATAATTTAGTTTTACCATTTGCACATTTATTATTGTACAACTTTAAACTAGTCCTATTATTATATTAAATTAATAAAAATTATTAAATTTTTTTAAATTTTTATAGCTTATTTTTAAATTTACCATCCCATTCCACCTAATAGTAAAATTGGGCCGAAAATTGGAATTTTTTATACCAAATAAGTTACGGACCCATTCATGGCAGATATGTATCCAAATTCTAGTAAAAATTCTTAAGGATTATTGTAATTTTTTATATTAGCCAAACAATACCCTAAAGAAGAACCAACATCAGAAACTGTACCATAATAAGTAGCATTTTCAGTAAGATTCGGTCCAGGTCTTTTTAAATTATTTTAATTAATAATTAAATAAAAAATAAATAAAAAAGAAATAAAAAAAAAAATAATAAATTAATAAATTTATCAAACTTTTGATAAAAAATAAAAATTAATTTATTTTTATATATATAACTTTTATTCCTATATATTTTTTTACTAAGAAGAAATATTTCCCTGTGATATATATTTTCCAAGAGGCTTACTTTTAGCTATACTTTCTAATCTCTCATCATATCTAGTGGTTTTTCCCTTTTTTAATTTTTCTTTTTCTTCTTCTACTGTTTCTTCCAATTTAAACCACTTTTATTTGACAAATTAAGTATTTACAACCACAATTTCACCCTCCAAATTACTGTGCACAATAAACTCTCCTTTGTCACTGGTAACGTGTAAACCGGGCTAATTATCTTTGTTCACAACTTAAGTAACAACTATATTCTCATTTTTGTTCGCAATAAGTCCCAATTTAGAAGCCAATTCTTCCTGAATTTCTATTTTTAACATTAAATAAATTATTTAAATAAAAAATTTAAAATCAAAAATTTAAAATTTAAATTAAAAAATTTAAAATAAATTTAAAAATTCATACATAAACAAAATCAAATATTTTACCCTTCTATTTTGTTTCCTACTCTTATTATTTTTTAATTTCTTCTAATAATATTACTTCTTAAGGATTTTCCAAAGCATAAAGCTGTTTAATTTCCCCTGTATTAGTCAAATTAAAAGCGTCGTGGTTTTATATTATATATTTGGCAAATCTTTACAATGCATTAGGCTCAATTAAAGAAAAATATGACTATTCTAAAGTTAAAATTACAGTATCATAAATTTTAAAAGACAATTCCTTCAAAAGTCCAACAAGTAAATATTTGTTAGCAATTGCAATTTCCTTTGTTTTCTCCGTAAAATAATCTATATCTTCCGAAATTTTTTATTGAATCGAATTATACATAGCCACAATTTTACTGTTCATAAAAGCGACATAATCTATCATTAATTAGGGACTAATTCTTATATAAAACTCAGCATTAGGAACAATTTCCTTCAATTTCTTTAAAAACTTGAAATATAAATATTATTTCAAATTGTCCAAATCCACCGATTTACTGTCAATTTAAGTTGTATTTTACAACTACGTCAAAAAATCCTACTCAAAAAATAGCACATAAACCAAAGGAATCTAAGTCAAAGCGAAAATAAAAACCTAAAAATCCTCAAAAATAGCCTTTTTTATACTTTCTTCCACCTAAGTTTCTATTTTAGGACTAATTTNCTATCATCTAGTTTCTGTTCGGAGGCTTATTATTTTCAATTTAAACTATGTAAATTTTTAACAATCTTTTAACATTTCTCGAAATTAAATGCAAAATTGACTAATAAGGGTTAGAAAAACTGTAAATTTAAATCTTAAATTTTTGCTAAATTTTTTCCACTTCCATGTCCTTTTCCATCTACATTTGTTCAGGCTTAAAAACTGTTTTTTTCATTTCCTCAAAAACCTAGTCCTAAATTTTTTTTAAATAAACTTCTTTTAAATCCTCAATTTTGTCATTTAATTCCAAAAATTTTCCATTTTTCCACTCAAATTCGTTCACAATTTTTGCCACTTCTCTAAAAAATTCTTCCTTTTTTTGCCTGGCAATTTCGCTGTTCACGTCATTCGTTTCGTTATCTTTGAAAATTGAGCTCTTTTTTTTGCTCACCTAATTTTGACTTAAATTTGCATTTTCTCCCATTTTTTTACTTTCCCCCTCCATTTCTACTTATCCTAATTTTTATAATTATTATTATTAATTTTTAAAAATTTTAATAAAATTATTACTATTTTAATCAATTTAATAGATATGTTTAATTCGAATTTTCATTTCCGTCTTACTCGATTTCTTAATTAGAAATTTATTATTTTTAATTATTTTAATCTGATGATTAGTTCGACTCGTCGGAAATTTTTTTGCTTTCAGCGTTATTTAAAAGCAAAATGTTATTTTTGCTATCCTATTCCATACTATTAAAATTTTATATTTGCTTTTTTTTTTTTGTGTTTTTATTTTATTTATTTTTGTTTTTTATTTTTTTACTTTTTTAAAATATTAAAAATAAACATAAATTCTCTCAATCTTCAACTAAAAATTCTGAGAGAATATATAATATACAATTATAAAATATATTAAACTCATTTTCAATTATTCATAAATTATTCTCTTTATTTGAAACTAGTAAAACATTTTATAAGAAAGTATACATAAAAGCAACTGAACTTGGATAATAAATACATTTCTAAATAATTATATTAAAAAATGTATCCATTAACATTAAATAAATATATCAATTAACATTAAATATAAATAAAAATATTAATTAAAATTATATTTAAAATTAAATAAATAACTAAAATATGCATAAATTAAGATATTTAATTTCCAAAAAACTTTCACACAATTTATTCACCCCTAAAATTTTTCCTTTAAAACTTCATATTTCTTAAGTTCTTCCATCGTCACAGAGGGTGTGATTCCTTTCAAAGCTGCTTCAAAATCTTCCATTTTAACTATAGTTTTATCAGCCTCCGGATTTTTTTCTAATAATTTTTCAATAAATGCATTAAATGATAATTAATTATTTTTTTCGCATTTTTAGCATTCTTCTTAAAATAAATCCTCAATTTCCTTTATTTTTCTCTTCACTCCTTATAAAACACTAGATGAAGTTAAACCATACATATCAGCTCCTGTAAAATTCTCAGGTATCATTTCAGCTAATTTCTCAAAATTTACGTCTTAGTCTAAATTTAACCTTTGTTTAAAAGATAAATTTTACATTTTTATTTAATAAATATTTAAATTTATTAAATTTTTTTATATACTTTCTGGTTTGAGCCTTCAAAATTTGAATTCTACTTTCATTATCTGAAGTAATTCCTAAATAAACCATCTTATCAAATCTCCCTGGTCTCAATAAATTTTAATCTAATAAATCTGGTCTATTTGTCGCACCAATAACATAAACTTTACCCAATTTACCTATCAAATTTAAATATTTATATTTTTCAAAAAATAAAAATTAAAAATTTAAAAAAACAAAAAAAATCCTCTAATTCTTATTCAAGCAATTTCTTTAATTTTTTATATATTTATTAAATATTTTTTTATATTTTATTACATATTTTTTATATATTATTTTTGTATATTTTATATTTTTATTTTTATATATATTCCTATGCATTTCTCTACATTTTTTTACATATTTTTTATATTTTTTTATAGCTTCAATATATTTTTAAAATAAATATCTTTAATTATATTTTACTAACTTCGTCCATTTCAGTGAAAAACTAAGCCACAATCCTGTCCATAACCTAGCTGCTATCAGACCCGTTTCCCCTAACAGGAGCAATAGCATCTAATTCATCAAAAAACATCACACAAGGCGTATTTCTCCTCGCCTTAGCGAAAATATCCCTCACATTTTTCTCACTTTCTCCAATGTACATGTTTAACAGCTCGGGCCCCTTTATGCTTAAAAAATTCATATTACACTCAGTTGCTATGCATTTTGCTAGCAAAGTTTTCCCAGTCCCTAAAAAAGTAAAAAAAAATAAAAAATAAATAAAAAATATTAATTATTAATTATTCAATTTTAATTTAATTACAAATAATCTTATAATTTTATTATAATTATAAAAAATTTTTAATTTGCTATCTCTTTTTTTTTAATTTTTTGATTTTTAAATTTTGTTTCAGTTTAATTTTTTTTCATTTGATTACTTATAATTTAATCAAATAATTTTTTTTTTTTAATTTTTTCTTTTTTTTTTATTTACCTGGAGGGCCGAAAAATAATAAACCTGTTCTAGGTCTAAAAGTATCGGTAAATAATTAGGGAAAAGTTTATGGCAAAATCAAAGTTTGTGTAATTTCCTATTTAGCTGCTTTAAGTCCTCCAACGTCGTCCCAAGTTACATTTGGAATTGACAAAGCTTCTATATCTGGAGACTTTTTTAAATTTTCTAAATTTTTTATCAATTTCTCAGAATTCTAAGAATTCTTAACTTACTTGTAAATTGTGTAGTAAGGCAATCCCTAAACTATTCTTTTAGTATTTTTATAGTCGTTCTCAGAAACCCAAAAATCTTTGTTCTATTAACTTTTAACCGCTAAATCTAGTAAGTTCTTTATTTATTTTAAATAATAAATTAACAAAAATTTAAACATAATAAAAAATTTTATAAAAGCTTATTGAAAATAAAAATTGTTTTAAAATATTTTTATAAAAGTGATATTTATATATAAAATTTATATTAAAATTTACATGATAATCAGATTCATTTTCACTCTTTTTAAACTGTATATAATAATCAAAATAAGACTTTAAAATATTATCATTTGCATCCACATCATTGAATTTATCAATAGAAAAAACCAAAAAAGTGGAAAAATTGTCTCCAATAACATACTAAGTCCTTTTAAAATCTTGCAAAAATTACTCCACTTATTTCAAAAAATTTTTTTCAGGCTCTTAATTAACCTTATTACTTATAATATGAATCATTGATTTCAAATTCCTAAAATGAATTAAACCTAAATTAGAAAAAAAAATATTTAATTATTTTCATTATAATATTATGAATTAACCAAATTTTTTTTTAAATTTTTTATATTTTTCAAATTTTTTTATTTTTTTACATGGCCTCATATTTATCCCTTTCTATCTGGCTTACTCCAAATGTTTTACTGAAGAAATTTTACTGATATCTTTTTCGTAATATTTAAGTCCAAATTTATTAGCCAAAAATTTTAAAATTAACTTTTTTCCAATCCCTTTGCTCCCACTAATTAAAATTGTTTTCATTTAACAATTCCCGTTCTATTCTTTCTACAATTATTATTAAGTAATTATAAAAGGCTTCAAAATCTATTTCATAAAACTATCATAATTTTTAAATTTTAAAATTTCCTTAAACAATTTCAAATACTCTATTTCTCTTTCATTTTATATCAAAGGCTTTTAATTTATAACTTAATTTACGCTAAAATTTTCTAAAATTATGTCAGTTTCGCCTTTCAAATCTGCTAAAAAAAACTATTAATTTATTTTTAATGACCTAAAATTATTTCTTGAAACTACAGTCAATTAATAATTTTCTTTTCCTTTCTAACTTGTTTATTTAAATTACTTATGCACAACAGCTTCAATTTAATAATATATATAATTTCCACTGTCAAAAATGTATTTTTAACTCAAATTCTTTTAAATTTCGCTATTTTTTTAATTAATTTTATATATCTTATTTATTTACTCTAAATTTAACTATTCATAATCCAATTTTTATACCAATTTTTTATCCGATAAATCTATTTTCAAAATATCGCCTGGTCTTACAATAAATGGCTTATCCAAAATATACTTTAAAATCTCCTAAGAATTCAAAATTGTATTTTTATTCCTTATCTAAATATTTATCATATAAATAAATAAAATAATAAAATATTTATATTTATTAAAATTATAATATGGAACTAAAATAATTATGTTTTTTTGTTTATATGACAATAAAATTATAAAATTTAATACATATATACAATTTAAAAATTTAAGATTTTATTATAAAAGTATTTATTTTACGTTAACCAAAACAATTTTAGCAGCCACCTATAAATCAGGAAAATAATTAAATTTAGAATTTTTCTAATATTCTCTTATTGGTAAATCCTAAAGTCTTTAAATTACTATTTTTTCTTGATTTCCTAACCCAAGTGTAGAAAAAATTTCTCCAGATATATATAATGATTTATTATCCATCTTAAAACATTTTAAAATATAAAAAAAATATTTTTTAAAATATTATATATAATATATTAAAGTATTCGATATTTTTTAATTCTTTATTTAATTAAACTTTTAATTTTATAAAATAACCCCGTCATTTTTTAATTAAAGTAAAAGCTTTTAATTTATATTTATGTTTTATTATTTCATTTATTATAAAGCTTACCATTTTTTTGCCAAATTATTATACATCACAACCAATCAAAAAAATCAAATGAAATATTTCTTACTCTAAATTTTTTAAAGTCTTAATTATACACCATGAATGATTTTTAGCCCCAATTTATTACAATAATTCAAAACTTGCAAATCCTAAAGACCTGTGGTTTTAGTTATTAGCTTCGAAATTTATATCTAACTTTTTATAAATATCTATAAATTTTATTTTTTTAGCAGTAGTTATAGTGAACCCTATATTAGAACTCATTACTTTTAATATTTTAGTGTAAAAATATAAAAATTTGTTTTTATTTTATTTTAAAATGATTTATTTCCAGAATTTAAATAAAACAATTACTAATTTATTTATCAAAAAAAGATTAACAATAAAACCTTATACAATTTTATTATAGAATTAAAAATAATACGTAATCATTCGAATATAATATTATATTTATTTGTATATAATTTTAATGACATTAATATTATAATACAAAAATATAAATAATAATTTATAAATAATATATATTTAAATTTTCAATTTTTTGTGTTAAACTTAAATTGTTTTTTTAAATGTTTTTTCCTTAAAATTTATATTCATTTCTTCTTTATCGCCTATCCTCAACTTAAGTAATAATACCTACAATTATTTTTATTTATTAGCAATGATAAAAATTAAATAAGATTTTTATAAATTATAATTAAATTTTTAAATTATTTACAATCTACAAAGTAAGAAAATATAATAACTAGTATAATTTGAGATTCATTTAATTTTGTTACAATCTTATTTTCAAAATAAATTTTAAATTTTAATAGCACAATAATTGTTATTATTAGCTATTTACTATATAAAATATTTTTTACATGAACCTATTTATTATAATACAAATTAAATTAAAATTTTTAATAATTACTATTTTTTAGAATTTAAATATTAATTTTCAATTATTTTACATCCTAAAAATTAAAAATATATTTAATAATTAACATTTTTAAGTTTAAAATATAATAACATTATTATTTATTACAAGCTATTTCAAAAGAAAAGAATAAAAGGTCGTGTTATCAGTTAAAATATTTAAAATATATTAATAGGATTTTTAATTAATTATTATTTATTTTTTATTACCATATCAAAGGCCTTGTATAATATAAAAATAAAATTTATGATCTTTAATATTAAATTAAATTTAAAACAAATTTTTACCCACTATTCAAATAAGATAATTTATATTCATTCAAAACCAATATTTAATATTTAATCATTTATTTTTTAAAATCAATTAATATATTAAAAATTATAATTAAATAAGAAATTTCTTTACCCTCTATAAAAATAAAAAAAATAAATATTGACTTTATATATTTTTAAATATCTAAATATTCAAATTCTTACATCCTAATTTATAAAAAAATATTATAATTATTTTATTTAATTAAGAAATTAAAAAATTTAATTTCATTTAAAAATATGATAATATATTTAATATATTACATAAGAACCCGTTTAAACATATTTATAACATCATTTAATGCTAGCTCTTCTTCAACTTAATTTATTTACAACTAATTCTAATTATTTTCTAAATCCTAATCTTTTTTTAAAAACTAATCTTAATCACCATCCATTTACTCTTAATTCATCTTTTTATTATTATTTTATTTTAATATTATATAATTATAAAATATATAAATGTAAAAAAAAATCGAATCTAAAAAAATAAAATAAGAATATATTACAGAACCATTTATTTTTTATTCTTCTTCTAATTCGTCATTTATATCTTATAATGAATTTTATTAATTCCCTTTTTTTCTCTAGTTTTCTTAAAATAACTTATTTTAACTTCCTTGTTAATTTTCTAAATCTTCACTAGAATTATGAAATTTCTATACTATTTCTTCAATTTTTTAAACAACTGCTTCTAAATGTTTATTCATAAATAACTATTATAAAACAAATACCAAGTTATGTTATTTTTATTCCTTTAAATCTTCTAAATTTTTTTAAAAATCTGAAATACTATTATCTTTTTAATTTAAATCTTTTTTTAAAGCATGATTAGCAAAAATAAATGACAAATCTTGTAACTTTTATTATTTTTTACACTCATCTTACTCAAAAAATTTCCTAAAAAATATCTAATGATTATCTATAATAATATTTTCTCTGCTCAAATTATTTATTAGCTAATTTTAATTTAGCAGGAATTGGTAACCTGTAAAATTTTTTAAATATTATTAATTAATATTTAATATATTCAATTAAAAATATGAATTTTTTTATAACATTTTTATATTACCCATTAATACTTTTCTAATCAAAATTAACATATCTTTTTAATTTATTTATTTCTAAATTAATTCCATTTCGTTTAATTATTTGCCTTAAATTTCATTAAAATCGCATTTTTTTATTATAAAATTTTAAGATCGATCATAAAACTCCCCCTCTATCTTTTTACAATATAAAAATATTTAAATTTATATTTACTTATACTTTATTTATTTATCTATCTATATATATATATTTACCTCCATTATCTATAAATGTTCAAATTAATTGGCCGAAACTTTATCCATTATTTTAAAAAATTGAAATAAATTTATATATCTTATTTTATTGCTTATTATTTTAATTAATTTTTTCTTTGATTATTTTTTATATAATGTTTTCTTTAGAATAAATAGAATATCGATCTTTAAATAATAAGCTTTAATATTGTAATATCAGAGAGAGTAAAAGAGTCTTATGTAAAAAATATTAAATTCTTAGTTAAAAACAAATTATTTATCAAAATAAAAAATAAAAAACTAATTTTTGAGAGATTAATTTATAAATATCATATTTTTTTCTAATTAAATAATAATTAATTAAATATATCTTAAATTTTATAAATATCATTTATATATTACAAACATATTATATACGCATGAACATAGTATATGACATATTATTATTTTGTTCTAATATATATTCAATAAATCAAAATAAAAAAATTTATTAATTTGTTTTTATTCTAATTTATTGGAAATAAGAAAAGTTAAAAAATAAAAAATACTAATTAAATATTTATTATATTATAACAAGTCATTCTATTTAGATGGGCAAAGTAAAATAAATTTATTTAGAAAAATATGGGTAGCCTTTCATCCGTGAAATAGAAACCCCCTTAAATTTGAAAAAAAATTAAGTAAGAATTTAAGTTCATCATTGTAGTTTAAACTTTGCGGACTATTTATAATAATTAGGAAAATATTAGGTAATAAAAAATGATATGTTTAACTTTTAATATGATTCAAATAGTACATTATTTTAAAAAAAAAAAAAAATTTTTAAAGCTTACTTTTCGCTATAATTAACAACTAAAAAATAATTTTCATTATTATTATATTATTATAAAAAATTTACATAAAAATAATTTTTCAAAATATTTTTTTCTCTATTAAACAATTTATTATACAAATATATAAATATTACTAATCCCATATATTAATCGACATAAAAATTAAATATATATTAATATAAACAAAAATTTAATATATATATATAGGAATAACCACAACTTCCCCACGGCCTAGGTTTCGAAGCAGGTGGAATAATTACAGAAATTTATGATAAAAATTAAGAAATAACAAGTGCAGATGGGGCCAAATTGAAATTAGGAGACAAAGTTATTGTAAGAACCTAGGGCGCCTATTCAGAAGAATTAATTTGCTACCCCTAATAACTTTTCAAAACATTAAATAATTTCTCAATAGCTGAAACCATTTCCTCGAATACTGTACTTGGAACTGCTGAGGTTATTTTATCTTTTTTTATTTTTATTTTTACTTTATATTTTTATTTTTACTTTATTTTAAAAAATTATATTTAAAAAAATCTCAATTTTATACAAAATTAAATATTTAAATCTTTTAGAATTACAATTTTTATTAGGAATTTTTTGTGCCTTTTCGTACTTAGATACCATTTTATATTTATGAAAAAATATAATCGTTTTTTAAATCACTAATAAAAAACTTTTTTAAACTGTTATTGAGTTGTATATGTTATAAAATATATATAAAATTATTAATTCTATTTGTAATTATAATTGAAATATCCATTATTTATATAATTTTTATAAAAAATTATTTAAATATTTTTTTATAGAATATTAAAAATAACAAAAATTTTAATTTTAACTATATATATAGTATATTTAAAATAAGAAAAATTTAAATTTTAATGAAAAAAATAATAACATTTTTATTTAAAATCAATTTCAAATTTATTTTTTATAAAACCATTTTAATAAATTAATTAATTAAAATTTTTAATATAAAGATGGGACTTGTTGACAGAGCTTAATCTAAACCAGGTGATTGGGTCTTGATTACAGGTGCAAGTGGAGGATAAGGAGCAGCTGCTGTATTTATATATATATAAATTAACATATAAATTTCAAAATACACAAAAAAATTACTTTAAATATTAATTAAATATATATATATATTTCTAAAAAATCTATAATAAGTAATATAATAATAAAATCTAAATGGTGTTTTTTAAAATAAAGGTAATGGTAGCCAAGTCTTTAGGCTGTAAAGTTATAAGTTTGGCTAGAGGTTAAGAAAAATGTAAATTTGTAAAAGAATTAGGAAGTGACCATGTAATTGACCTATAGTCAACTGATTTAAAACAAAGAGTAACATAAGTTATGAAAATAACAAATAATAAAGGTGTAAAAACAGTCTTCGAATGTGTTGGAGGTGAAATATTTTAAGAATGTCTTAAATATATTAAGTGGGATGCCAAAATTTTAGTTATTGGTAAAATATTATAAGCTCATATATATATAAAATATTATTAAATCTTTCATTTGATTATAGCAAAATATTAATAAAATGAAATATATATAAAATAATTGATTTATAATCTATAATTTTTATTATTGATATAAATATAAAATATTTAAGTATTTTTAATTAATTAATTATTTTAATTAGTTAATTTAATTAATTAAATTTATAATAGGCTTTGCAGGAGGTTAGATCCCGAAATTATCAACTAATATACTACTTGTTAAAAACAGTAGTTTAATTGGCTTATACTGGGGAGCTCACTTAAAAATGGATTTCAATAAATTTTAAAAAGGCTAAGAAAATATTAATAATTTAATTTCTCAATAAAAATTGAAATCTCTTCCTTATGAAGAATATGCTTTGGAAGATTTTCAAATTGTTTTAGATAAATTTAAAAATCACTAAATTTAAGGGAAAATGATTCTTACTACAAAAAATGCTGCTAATCATAAAAATCTTCTCACTAAGAATTAAAAGCCAAAATTATGATTTGTGACTAAACTATAAAACTTTATATTTTTTAGATAACTTTAAATTTATTAAATAATAATATGATTATATAATTATTTAGATTCTATTCTCATATATTATAAATTAAATTTAAAAATTGCAAAAATTACACCAAATATTAAAATTTAAATTTTTAATTTTTGAATAATTTTAATTTTTTAAATTATTTTGAATGAGGGAAAATTATTACATTATTACATTGGTTTAATTAATATCATAGATTGTTGATTTGCCTCTAAATTAAAAATTTCAATTATATTAAAATTAATTGTAATTACTATTAATAACTATACTATGCTCTTTGTTCCAAAATTTCAAATTCAAAATTTAAAAATTAGAGCGAAATTAAATTAGTAAAATTAAAAACACATCAAAAAATAATAAACAATAATATTTAATAAAAAAAAAGTGAAAAAATAAATAAATTTGTCACATTATTTATATATATATTATAAATAATTTAATTAAAAGCTATAAAATTTAACACATATTAAATATAAAAGTAATTTATTATAAATATTATATAATATGGTAATCTAATTTAATTTAACACTCTATATATTTAATTTATTAATTTAGTTATATTTTAAAGTTTTTTTTCTCACTTCTATTTATTTTTCTAAATTTTGTTTAAGTCCAATTGCTAAAGAAAGTCATTATTATTATGCAATTATTGTTACTACATTTATTTATTTTTTTCGTCTTTATTCTATTATTACTATTATTTTTAAGATTATTTTCTAATTTATTATCCACTTATCTACTAAATACCATTATTAATAATATTTGTATTGTTATTTTATCTTCTTTATTAATTTCTACCACGAATATTTGTTTATTATTATCTGAAACCAACTTAATCATCTCCATTTCTCTAAAATTAATACTAATTTTACTAATTTTACTAATTTTATGAATATGGGTAATTCTAACAACCATTAAATCCATTATAATTTTATTAATTATTACAAAAAAATACATACTAAACTTACTCATAATTTATATACTATAAATTAAAAGTCATATACTATTACTACATATACGACATATACCAGGCTATAAAATCGTTATACTTACTGTATTTTTTAATACTATTTTTAATAGTCCAATTTTCCACATACAATTATACACATTAAAAGTAAATATTTTTTCTTACTCTATCCAAAGCAAATAAAGAAGAATATTTAACGTCAAAACTATTCGCATTTTAATAATTTTTCATTAATACATAATTTCTGTTTCTGTCTTCCTTTTCCAACTCTTGTTTCTCTCTTAATTCAGCCAAAACTGGGTCATTTTATTCCCAACTTTTATTATTATTAATATTATTATTAGTATTATAATTCCCTTTTTTTATATTTTCACTATTTTTTCTTATTCTTTCATTTTCAATTATTTTTTCACATTTTTCTTTGTTCAAATCACTTCCAGAATCTTAAACCTCAACTTCTTCATCTTCTTCTTCTTTTAATTTTATTTCTTATTGTTATTTTTACATTTTCTCCTCTTATTATTTTTCCCCGTTTTCTTTCATTTATTATAATTATTATTATTAATTATTCTTCTACTCTTATTCTGTATATTTTTCATTACTATTATTATAACTAGAACTAGGTTGCGTATCGATATCGCCTTCAATTTTCTTTTTAGGTGTGCCCTCGCTGCTATTTTCCAAACTTTTTTATTCTTACATGTGTAAATTATATTTTCTAATTTTAATTTTTCTGCCAATTTATTAGTCATACATTTTAGAATGATTATTGACCAAATATTAGGCCTAGTAAGGGTAATTATACTCTACAGAACAAGTATTGTCTTTATTCCTATTTTCCAAAATTTTCACCATAGTAACTCCTTCCTGCAAACTTTCAAAATATTATCTCAAAATTTAAACATTTAAAGTCTCAATTCCAACTACATGTACCCTTGAAAGTTCTAGTTATTCTTTTGTTTTATGAAATTAAATATCTAACCTTTATTATTATTAATTAATGGAAATCCCGTTTATCTATTAATGAACGTAAATGGCGTCTTCAATAGAAGAATATTTGGCACAAAATATGGGCTAATTTCCTACTTTGGGCGGTTAAATTGAAAAATTTTCAATTGGAGCCAAATTTTCAAAAAATTTTTTCACATCAAAAGAATATCGATTTTTTGGAAAATTTTCCACAACAAGCATCTAACTTACATATATTTTGTAGCGTTTCTAGCCTTATTCCTCAGTCTTCTATTTATCAAGCAATTGGTTTAGTTTTTCTTCAAATTTACCCCTGCATTGTAACTTAAAGTGGTTGGCACTCGAAATGCCATAATAATTTCTCCCACAAATTTCACATTTAACATGGTTAAGTTGACATATTTCTTCATGTTCTTTAATTTCTTTACAATTCCAGGCAAAAAATTTACAAAAAAGTTACCTATTAACACAAAACTTAGGCTTAACATTCTCCACCATATCTTTAAACAGCAACTCTCTAGTACTCCTTACCAGCAATTTTTTCAAAATTTCCAGCTAAACCCTAGCCTTCCCCTCCCTAGCCTCTTCCCTCCCCCTCCCCCTCCCCCCCATTTTTTCTCCCAAAACAAATTACTCAAAATAATTATCATAAAAATAATTAACCCCTTCCACCGGCATCTACCAATACTCAGCAAACAAAAACTCCTTAACATAAGACCTGTACCACCAGTCCCTGTCCCTCTCCTCGAGCCCCTCAAATTTCGCCTAACAAAAATAATTTTCACCGTACAAATTAAAACTCAAATCCTGTTCCAAATCTCTTATATCTTCGAAAACAAAAAAACAATTCGGCGTGTTTCGGTCTCCAAAGCAAAAAAAAACCCTCTCATTTCCCACCTCCACAGAACTCTCCACTGGACAAAAACTTTACATAAAAAAATGCGCGTTTTAAACTGAACTGAATTCGAAAGTCGCCTGTCCTGTGTGAAAATTTTTTTCCTCTTTTTTTTTATTTTCATTTTTATTTTTTTCCTCCTTTTTCACGCTACTTTTAAACTCCTCCATTTCACCTGAATTCTTTTAAACAGAAATCTCCACTTTTCCGAAATTCTACCAAAGCATAAATTTCTCTTCTAACGCACGCGCACTGCAAAGCTCCGCAGGCAAATTCAAAAGGTAAACAGTAGTAATATCATTTTCAAAAAAATAAGGCTTTTAAACTTACATCATTTTTTTGTTTTTTTTTATTTTGTTTATTATTTTTTTTTTTATTTTTATTTTTTTTTGCTTGTAAAATTACATTACATTACAATAAATAGTTAAAAAATTGAAATTTACACAGCTTTTAAAAAACACACCCAATTCCTATATTCTCTTATTCATTATAATTAATAATTGGAGACATTATTGCCCTAAAAAAAAAAAAATTCCTTTATAAAAATGGACAATAATTTGAACCATATACCCTTTTTACTCTACTTTTAAAAACTAAAAATTCCATATTCGAACCTCATTTTCTCTAAAAATGCTCAATGTGGAATCAATCATTTAAAAATATACCAATAATGCTCTAAATTCCGCAAAAATTTTAAATTTGGGTCAATTTAAGTCTTTAAATATTAAAGCAAAATTGATTACCACTAACTAAAAATTTTTAAATTTATCAAAATGGTTCAAATAAAAAATTAAAAAATAATAGAATACATGCTTTATTTTTAATAATATAAGAATAAAAAAAACCAATACCTAAAAAAAAAAGAATGGAATTTTATTTATTTTATAATTAATAAGCAAATAATCAAGATTTTTTTTAAACTTTAATAATATAAACCAATTTTTATAAATTTATAAACTAATTTCTTAATATAAATTTAAATATTATTTTATATTACTAAATAAATATCAATTTATATATATATAAAAAAAACATTTAAACCCTAATATAATTTCATATAACTCCCAATAATGTAACAAAAATAAAATAAATAAACAAATAAATAAATAATTACACTATCATTTATTAATCTAACTTGAATTTTTCTTTAAAAGTTCTACTTTTTTATCCAAATCCTTAGTAATCTACTAATAAAACTCTCTTTTTTAATTTTTTAATTCATTTTTTCTCTTAATTTCCAAAAATTTCAAAGGCTGCTGCTTCTACGTCTATATCTGTCCTATCAATTTACTTTCTAATATTCTATTTTATAACAATTTTGCCTGCCTTTCCTATTATTGCTTTGTTATATACTCTTTTTATTTTTTATCACTTATAGAAATAGTATAATTCCAATTCAAATCCTCTTATTAATTTTAAGCTTTATTAAAAAAAATTTATTCTTTTTATTAATTTTAATCATTTTCTTCATTTTTGTTATTTTATTAACCTTCGAAATACTTCGAACCCCCCAAATTTTAAGTCTAAGAAATATCGCAATTTTTAAAATTTTACTATTATTTTGAATCCAAAGAAGAATTAATTATTTAACTTTAATTATTATCATTATTATTATTATTGTTTCTATTACTTAAACAGTTCATTTTTTTTTTCTCTTGTTAAGACTAAGTCAGTTTCTAAATTGCATTTGAAAAATTATTTTTAATTTTAATTCCTTTAATAGACCCAATACTTTAAGGTGAAATTGACCTTGATCTAGGAGATTATAAATGCTAAGAAGCATATATACTCTATTTCACATTTTCTTCATTTGGAAATACCTCTTTTTTAGCACCTTATTTCTAAAATTCTAAAACTTCACCTATATATTTCTCGCTCTCCTAATACTAATTTTCCTAAAATAAAAAATCATAAATCTTTTAAAAAAAATAATACTTGAATAATATACATTTATAAATAATAAAAAATTATAAAAATAAAAAATTATAAAAATAAAAAAAATAAATAAATAAAAATCCAAAAATCACCATCTAGTAATTAGAAGCTATATTAATCCCCAAATTTACAACATCATAAGACCTATTTTCCCCCTTCTAATTCTTTAAATACTAGTATTTTTTCTTTTTTTCCTTCAAAATCCGCACTTCCTTAGCCTCTTTAGCCTAAACTTCCAATTTAGACTATTTTCCCTTAATCATATCTAATAATTTTACCAACTAATTATTTTCGCCAATTTTTTTTGTTATCAAAAGCAGTTAATAAGCTCTTTCATAATACCCTAATTTATCAT
This sequence comes from Pseudocohnilembus persalinus, assembly GCA_001447515.1. Lineage (NCBI taxonomy): Eukaryota > Ciliophora > Oligohymenophorea > Philasterida > Pseudocohnilembidae > Pseudocohnilembus > Pseudocohnilembus persalinus. The sequence goes on from LDAU01000109.1 coordinate 120,355, forward strand.
TTAAACTCATTAAACTAAAAACTAATTTCCCAAATTCATCCGGAAACTAAATTTAGCTAATTTAAGGTAAAAACTGGTCTATTTTACTTATTATACTTTTCAAATTCAGGCTAAATTTCACGTATAATCTAGCCATTTCCAAATTAACGAAAATCTTGTCTTTTATTAAATCTTCGTCGTCCTAAACTTTTTCGGAAATTTCGTCAAAAATGCTCTCAATTTTTTAAATATCTTCTCTTTCCTCAGCCATTCTTAAATCGCATTTTAAGTCTACTATTTCTAATTTATCTTATACAAACTCTAATAAACCATTTAAGTCCTAAATTTCCTCTTCTTCTTAATAAACCTAATTTTTTTTACTATTTTTATTATTTTTGCCGTTTTACTACTCATTTTTTAAAATTTTTAATTTATATTCCATCACTTATTAGCTACACACTAAAAGCTAATTTGCTCTTTTGTATTTTTTATTGTATTCAAAAATTTCAGAAACCTTCAAAAAATTTTCTTCCACCATCCCCAAAATACCATTAACATGTTTATCGAATAAATTAACTATTTATTCCAAAATAAATTCTTTCTTTTCTCCCTCATTACCTAAAAATACATTTTTAATAAAATATAAAATTTAATTGATAAAAAAATTATTTAATATATATAATAATTTATTAAATATCTATAATAGTTTATTTAATATATATAATAATTTATTTAATTTATATAATAACTTATTTAATATACAAAATAATTTATTAATTTATTTAATTTGTTTACCCAAACTATTCAAAATTAAAAGAGCCTTTTCAATACACTTATAAAACCGGAAATAATTCCCGTCAAGCTGCTCGATTTTCTTAAAATTTTCTAGTATTTCTTATTATTTTTGATTTTTTTCTTATTATTCCATTTCAAATTTAAACACCTGTCCTTAAATAACTAAACCATCAACAAAAGAAATTGTATATGTTTTTCCTAAATATTATACTAAATTTAGCCCTTCTTATATATAAAAACAACTAAAATCAAAATTTTCCAACTTTTATAAACATTATCCAATTATTAAATACTATTTAAAACTATAGTCATTCATTTCTTCTCCTAAATTCTTCAAAATTTCACCAGCTTTTTAACACCAAATCAAACTTTTATTATAATTTTACAGTTATAAATCACATTGACCTTTACTCACATAAGCCTTCACTAAACTTTATAAATTAACCTATATATTTTAAAAATTTTATTAATTTAAATATTTTAAAGATTTTAAGTATTTTATATATATTTTTTTTAAATAATCAATAAAAAAAATATATAAAATTAACAGTTTTTCTTAATTTTCTTAATTTTCGTAATTTTTAAATTTTTTATTTTATTTACCCTTTCATCAAAAACTATAAACTTATTTTTTTCTTATAAAAATATTTCCACCACTTTATCAATAATATCAATCCCCTCTTCTTTTTTCCCTCTACTTATCAAAATTTCTCCGATCTCAATTTAAGCCCTATAAATCTCAAATTTCTCGCAGTTATTTTTCAAAAAATACTAAACTTCTTATATATAATCCTTTTCCTTATCAAAATCAATTAAGTTAATTTTAGAAATCATCAAAAATACATACAACTCCAAATTATCTTTCTTTATTTACTCCAAATATTTTTTTTATATTAAATTTTATAATTTTACCCATTCCTTAATTTTTCCCAAATTTTTCATATTATTAACCAAAACCTAAATAACACTATATCCCAGCCTAGTTAAGTCTAAAATCTCACTAAATTCTTAATAAATTGATAAACTTAACTCAAATTAATTCACAACCCCCAAATCATAAATTTCCTGTAAAATTTTATCCTAATCATAATCCTTAATTTCCCTAAAATTAGAGGCATTCTAGTAAACCGCTTCCCCTTTAACTCTTTTATTTAATTTTTTTCTCAAAATTTTCAGCCCAAAATCAAACTCATTTTTCAACTCGCAACTCTCAAATCCGCCCAAAATCTCTCGAATTTTCCCAATTTAAAAAGACTTAAACGTCAAAAGAAGCTTCAAAACCTCCACCAAATCCTAATCATAATACTATTTAAAATTCTCTATTTATTTTTCAATCGATTTCTAATCCTTAATTTTAAACAAAAACTGGTCCAAATTTTTATTATTATTAAAATTAATTTATTCCACGTATTTTTCTTCCTTTAACAAAACTGAACTAAGCATTAAATACTAAATTGTCCTGCCCACTTAAAATAATTCGCTCTAAATTCTCTAATTTTAACTCGAAAATTAATTCCTCATTTAACTGAAATCCTATTCCTCATCCTCTCCTAACTCAATTACATCGTTAAAATCAAAACTTAAATGCTAAAAATCTTACAATTTTATGCTGTAATTTTAGTCCAATTTCTCTAAAACTAACATTATATTTTTAGGCTTAATATTTCCTAAAAAATTTAATTAAATTAATAAAAATGTTTATATATTAATATACATTTTTATATAATTTAAAATTTTATTATTTGTTAATTTACCGTGATAAATATTTTTTTCGCCCATTTATAAAACGCATTCAACTAACTCCTAAACCAATTTTTTCAACTATTTTTAATGCTAAAACCAATAAAGGTCATATTTTTTCATATAATCATTATACTCATGTAGTGAAAGATCTCCTTATTCATAAAATAACCTTTATAATTTGCTGTCTTTTTTATACAATTAACATAACTGTAAATATAAAATTTATTATATACTATTTTTAATTTAAATAATTAAAATTGGTTTTATTTTGATTATTTAAATACTTTTTTTTTTTCACTTTCGTCTAACAAGTTATCAAGTTTTTCTAAATTACTATATTCTTTCAAAAAATGTGCTTTTTCCTAAAATTCTTTAATCAAAAATTTTTTTTAACTTTCCACCTCTATTCCTTCAGAAACCTTCAATTTCCTTTAAATTTAAAAAAATATTATTAATTTTTATAAATAATTTTTAATAAAATCATAATTTTTATTTATCTTTTCATATATTTATAACTTAAATAAAACTCAATTAAAATAAATAAATTAAAAACAAATAAAAAAACAATAATTTTTCTTAAATTTTTCTAATTAATACAAACAAAATAAACCAATAAATTACCCTTCCCCCACCTCTTTCCGACTATATAAAACAAATTTTTCCTATTTTTACATATAAATAACTTTTCTAACTTCTTGTTCCACATTTTCCCAGTCAATATCCACCTTACTAAACTAAAAATAATTCAAATATTCTTTAAATTAAATCGGAATTTTATTTCCCAAAAAAATACACTCTTTTTCTTCTATATTTTAAACCGTTTAAGTATATAAACTCAACTCTTTTGGCATTAATGACTACAAATTTTAAATACTTTAACTTGCATTTGTCAAAGATTAGTTCATTTATATGCTACCTCTAATTTTTTTTGATTGAGAAATCTACATTTTTCTTATTTTATTTTCACTTTTATTTATATTTATTATTATATTTATAACAAAAATAATATAAATTATTATTATTATAATGTTCTATTATTTGTTTTATTTAATATTTAATATATATTTATTTATTTATTTATTATTATTAGTTTTCAATAAACTATAATTTTTGATTCTAGTAATTTTAATTTCAAAGAACTAATTTTTTCCAATATTTATCGATATTATAATTATTATTTTGGATAAAATAATTACAAAGTAATTTATTAAATACCCATTAACTTAATATATTATTTGAAAATATGAAAACTTATAAAATAATCTTATTTATTTTATAATAAAAAAATTCACATAATCTCATTCGAAAAATTAATATTATTTCCTAAATAAGCATATAAATTTTTTATTTTATCATATAAATACTTATTTAAAATATTAAAAAATTTAAGTATACTTATTATATTTAAATTAAAAATCAAATTCAGCAATAAAATAATAAATAAATAATTCTACTAATATAATTCTACCTAAAATTAATTTTATTTTTTTAAATCAAAAATTGCTCCAAATATTCAAATATATTCAAATTTAATTAAATATGAATGTTTATTCAAAACACGAAAAACCACTCACAAATTCAATTAAATAAAAATCAAATTAAGCACAAAAAGCTAATAAAAATAAAACAAAAAAAACAAAATAAAACATATCATAATTACAATCAATATAAAAAAAAAAAATCTAACAAAATGTCAACAAATAAATTCAATAAGCTATTTTCAACCATAGTCGACCAATCAAATACTCAATTACAAGACTCTTTAGCTTTCCAAAGCGAAGCCAGTGCTTCTCTCGAAAATATTTCCTTAACTTAATGTTTCAAAGGAAATATCAATTTTAATTTTTCCACAAACAACTAATTAAAATCATCGCCCAACCAAAACTCAAACATAAAAAAATAAATACAACCTAATAATATAATTTATCACAAAGAAGAAAACTCTTTAAAATTAAGAGATTTGATCCAAAATTCAGACCACATCAGACCCTATGCAAATATTTCTTCTCTTATTTTAGAATTGGAAAATAAATCGATTTCAGACATAAAATGCTCATTGTTAGCCAATAATTTCAGAATTTTATCAGATGCTCCTATAAAAAAATTAAAAATCAATTTAGCTAAAGTAAAATAATCAAATTTAAAACTAAGTTTAAATACTTTTTAATTTATTTTATTTTTTTAATTAAAGAATACCTTTGGTGATCGAGGAATATACGAAATAATCAATTATATAGGAAAAATGTAGAAATTAGAAAAAATAAACCTGATATTCGACCATTGTACCGTAACAGACCAAACCGTAACAAAATTAGTATAAAAATTAAAAGCTCTTTAAAACCTAAAAGAAATAAAGCTTTCACTTCACCAAACCTGCATCACCGAAAACAGTATAAGAACATTTTACGAGTAATATTTAAAGTCAAGTATAAACGCAGAACTAAAATGCCAAAATTTAGACGTCGAAAAACATAAAAAATTAATAAAAAAAAGAGAAAATAAATACCTCGATAAATCTCTCAAAAATCCCAATGTAGGCACTTATAATTACTCAGATCAATTTGGAGAGTGGCAAACTGACGAAAACGGAAACCCAACTACCACTAACAATTTCGCTAATAATTTCGACCAAATCGCTCAAAATTCCTCTAAAAGTGCCGCTAAAAACTAACTCGCCACCTACAACAACTTAATTAATAATAATAAAGAAAATATAAATACTAATAATATTATTTCAAACAGCAATAACTCAAATTAATTAACTACTAATTTATAAAACGCAACTTAAAAATCTTTAAAATAATAATAATTACAATAATAATAATATTAATAAAATCTTCCTATTAAAAGAGATTTAGCTGAAGAATAGTAGCCTTAAAAAAAAATTTAATAGTAACCTATTTCTACTAATAATAATATTGCATCTACCCCCAACAACAATAATAACTATTAATAATAATACAACCAAAATGAAGAAAGAAGTATTTTAAATGTAAATTATATTTTATTAACTAAATAATTTCATTTTTATTATAATTAAATATTAATAATTATTTGTAATTATTATATTTCACTTTATATTTTATTTCCGTTTATTATTTTTTTTTTTATTTTTTTTTTTAAATTTTAAATTTTTTGAAAATAGTAACTGAACTATGATAATCCATTCTAATAAATTTATAAAAAGCCCAGTTTAATTCAGGAAGATGAAAAAAGAATCAGTCCTCAAGAAAGACAATAAGAACAACAAATGGAAAATTAATATGGAAAAGGATTTGCTTTGTTAAAAAATTTTGGTTATAAAGTGGGAGCTGGCCTTGGAAAAAATTAAGACGGTATTACTGAGCCGATCAAAGCCAGTAATAAATAAAATTTGGGAGGAAAAAAAAACTTTGCCAAAAACAGAGCTTCTTAACAAGAAAAATCTTCTTCGATTTTAAGATTTGAAAAAAAAGGAACAATGGTTGTTGGAAAATAAAATTCTGTATAAAATTACTTTATATTTCTTTTACAAAATTTATTAGAATTAAGTTTCTTAATTTATTTTATAATTTTTTTTATTGATTATTATATTTAGGATGAAAATTAAGAAATTAGTACAGCCACTAATTCTCCAGATGATAATATTAAAAATTAAAACTAAAATATTAACGATTAATCTCAAGATTCTACTAACTCAAAAATCACAAATAACATAAACAACAACAATTCTCTGATATTTAATACAATTTTTAATGTAGCTTTAAACAACTAAACACAAAATAATCAGTTAAATTAAACTAATTATAATTAATAAAATCTATAAGAATAAAACAGTCAAAACTAAACATAAACTTAAAACCAAAATTAAAATTAAACCGGCTCAGTTTCTAAAAATTCAGTTCATAATTCATCTGCCTCTCAGTAATCTTCTTCTAAAAAATCTTTAGCAAAATCATCAGGTTTTTCCAATTCTTATATTTAATAATAATAACAATAATAGTAATAATAAGAAAATATAAATTCAGCTACTTATAACTACTAATAGGAAAATCAATAACAACAATAATAATATTAATAAATTCATTAACATCAATAACAATAACAATAATAACAATAAACCTAATTCAATTATAGTAATAATATAAATGCAAACTAACAATAAAACAGCCAAAATCCCAATTATATGCACCCCCCCAGTCTTTCTCAAATAGGAAACGCTCTTTATCATAAAAATTAATCAATAAATCCTGCTTATCTTAATTAATAATAATAACAATAATAATAATAATTTTAGTAAAAAAATCCTTTCTAAGAAGCTTTAACTGCTTCTTCTGGTTAATTCTAAAATTTTGTTAACGATTAAAGACAGTATTTTAACATGTGATTTAACAAAATAATAATTAAATTTTTTAGAAAAAACACGATTTATAAATATTAATAATTAGATAAAACTAAAAAAAAAATATTAATATAATAAAATAAGTTAAAAATAAATAAAATAGCCGTATTTATATTAAAAATTTGAAAAAATAATTATTAAAATTATTTATAAATTTTCATATTTAAAATTTTAAATTTAAAAAGCTTATTATATAGATGTTATTAATAAAAAAAGAGTTATAATTTATATTTATAAAAATTTAATATATTAATAAAAATAAATAGAGTTTTAAAATATATAATTATTAATAGAAAAATATATATTATAACTGTTATTAAAAAAAAAAATTATTTTCATTAATCTATTCGTTTATAAATATTTACTTCTTTTAAATAGCTTTTTAAAATTTATTTATCTATTTTCTATTATTAAAATTTATGGAAAGTGAAAAGAAAATATTAAATAACTAATAAACCCAATCAAAAATCAATTATTTTATTTTTCTTAAATTTTCAAATAAAAAATTCAACTATTACTATTAATATTTTAATTTAACAAAATAAAAAAAATTCCACTAAAAAAAAAAATTTTTTTTCGAAATCTAGCAAAACAAACAAAAATAAACATAAATTTACATATAAATATATACAAAAATTTTTATATATATTATTTATAATGAGCATAGTTGAAGTAAGAGTTTGTGGCAGGTACAAATTGGGTCCCAAAATCGCAAATGGAGCTTATGGAAATATTTATTTAGCTAAAAACGTTCAAACTGGAATGGAATTGGCCATCAAAACCGAACATATAACAAGAAATACTTCTTTGTTATTTGAAGGAAAAATATTATAAAGTTTGTAGGGTGGTATAGGAATTCCAAATATGCACTGTACATTTTAATTTTAAAAATAAACATAAAAATTATCTTTTTATATAAAATTTAATAATAAAAAAATATATTATATATACTTATATTTAGTATTTAAAAATTTTTAATTGTTATATAATTTATATTATATATAAATATATTAAATTCATTTATATTAATATCATTAGGGTGTGGACAGGAATAAGACTTCAATTTTTTAGTAATAGAGTTATTAGGATCAAATTTAGAGGATCTATTTAATTTATGCGGAAGAAAATTCAGTCTTAAGACTGTAAAAATATTTAGACAAAAATTTTAAATTATTTTACTAAGTTTCGATTTTCTTTTAATTAACTGATTAAATTAAGAATATTATAAATAATTATTTCATAAATTAATTAATAAATAAAAGGTTCTTATGATTGCTGATTAAGTTCTAACAAACCTGGAATATATTCATTTTAAACACTATATTCACAGAGACATAAAGCCAGAAAATTTTTTAGTAGGCCTCGGAAAAAGATCTAGAAATATTTTTACTGTAGATTTCGGACTCTGTAAAAAATATAGAGACCCAAGAACAAATGATCATATCCCTTTTAAAGATAAAAAACCTTTAATTGGTAAAAATAAAATCATAATTTTTCATAAAAATTAATAAAAAAAATAAAAATTAAATTATAAAATAGGAACCGCCAGATATGCCTCTATTTAAGCTCATAAAGGATTTGAACTGTCAAGAAGAGACGATTTAGAGTCATTAGGATATATGTTAATTTATTTTTTAACTGAATAATTACCATGTAAATATATTATTTATTAAAAATATATATAATTTATAAAATAATATATATAAATAATCATAAGTAATTTTTAATTTATTTTGTTGTTTGATTAGGGTAAGGACTTTAGGGATAATCAAAAGAAGAAAAATACAGCAAAATTAAAGAAGTAAAAATGAATACACCTTTAGAGGAATTATGTAGAGATCTTCCACCAGAATTTTTAATATATATGAATTATGTAAGAAATTTAAAATTTGAGGAAAAACCAGACTACACTTATTTAAAAAAAATATTAAAAGAAAGGTAGAATCTAATTTTATATTTTATAATAAAAAATATTATAAAACATAAAATACTTTTTTTATTTAAAACTTGTTGAAAATAAATTAAATAAATAACTTTTATATTAAATATAATTTTACAGATTTGTAAAAGAAGGTTACGAATTTGATTATGTATATGATTGGATTTTAATTCCATTAAGTGTGAGAAAATAAAATTTAGCAACAAGATATCCAATAACAATTGATGTAATAAATAATGAAGAAGAATTTTTAAGATAATAAGAGGAAATTAATTATTCAATTCATGGGCTTGAAGACAACGCCTCCCCCAGAATTCTTGAAGAAGAAGTAAAAATGACTTTTTAATTTCGCTAAATTATTTAGTACAAATTAAATAATAAATAAATTATTTTAATATTTATATAAAGGGAGAAGAAGACGAAGAAAGTAAATAAGGTAATTAATAATAACTAAATACCTACAATTACCATAATAATTAACAATAATAGTAAAATAAATAATAATTATAATAATAAACATAAGCCCAACAACAGTATATTTAAGAATAAAGTAAAAATATGCCTAATTATTAATAACAATAAAAAAATTCTTAACCTGTAGGCTAGTAAGGAAACAATATTTAACAAACAAAATAATAATAAAAAGATGCAAAAAATGCAAAAGGTGGGAAAAAGAAAAATTGCAATATTTTCTGAAAAATGTTTAATTTTTAAAATAATTTGTTAATAAATTATAAAGTAAAAATGATTAAATTTGCAACTATTATTAATATATAATTTAACATAAAATTCCAATTCCATTTTCATAATTTGAACAAAATTTTATTATTTTTATTTTATAAATCCTATTTTTAATTAAATAACTTATAATTAATATTATTATATATATTATAATCAAAAGAATTAATTAATACATTCTATTATTTATTAAAATCAAACATCTAAAAATAGATATTCTAAATTAAAATCAATTTTTAACTATTTTTGCTTTAATTTCTTCACTATTATTATTAAAGTTATTTACAAATACCTGTTTTATTAAATTAGTAAAAAAACAACAAAAATTAAAAAATTAAAATAAAAAACTAATATTAGCTTTATCAAAAATAATCCATAATAATATAACAATAAATAAAGTAAAAACCTTAATATATTAAAAATGAAACTATTTATATTATGCCTACTTCTATTTCAAAGCTTTTTTAAATAATCAATATAAATACCTCAAAACATTATATAAGCCAAAAATAATTACTTAGAATCTAATATAATTTACTATAATTAATAAAAAAAAATAAGTAGAAGAAAATTAAATAATGATTATAGCAATACATGCTCTAAAAGTACTTGTGATATATGTAGTAAAGAAATATAAAATTACTGCATATAATGTGCAAATAAAAATAAAATAGGTCCTTAATGTATATGTGATATTGGATATTATTATGACAATTAAAATGATACCTGTTTATAATGTGAAGATAATTGCAGATAATGTAATATTGTATAATATATTTAATATACCATAATAATATAACTTTTTTTTTAAACAATTACAGTTTATTAATATATAAATGTTATTAAATATAAATTTAGGTGAATCATCAAATAAATGCCTGGTTTATTTCTAAGATTAGGATGAAAGTTAGTCAAAAAAATTTATAGTAAAAAATAAGATATTTATTATTTTTGTAGCAGTTATTTTAGTTCTACTCTTACTATTAATAACGATCTTATGCCGCTATAAAAAAAAGAAAAATTAAAAGATTGAACCAGTAGATAATATTTAAATTAATGTCATAAAAAGTCCACATGGAAATCAAAGCATTTAACCATGCTTAAAACATAAAGCGTTTAAAAATTATTAAAAACTAAAGCTACCCCCAATAAATAAATCAAAAACATCATTTACAAATATAAATAACAGTATTTAATAAATTGAAAAAAGTTCAGATAATACATCATTATAAAATAGTAAGAGCCCGCTTAAAAAAGTTAAATTTCAAAATGGTGTTTAAAAAAGTACCCCTAATTTCTAAGAATATTTAGTCAAAAGGCTTTAATAATATGAAAAAGAAAATATATCTAAAAATAATAATAATAAATAAATTTTATATGACCTGGAAAAAAAAAGATCTTAATCTTAATAAGAAAACTTTAATGTTGACAAATAAAGTATGAAAAAAAAAATCAATTAGCAAAAATAAAGATACATTTCAAACTCAGAATATAAAATTGATATAAATTGATTTAAAATTTAAATAAGAATAAAATTATTTGTTTATACTATATTTATTTAATGATATTTGTAAAATTTATATTATATAATCATCTAAATACTTTTATAATTATAATAATTTTTATGCTATAGAAAGTTTATTATTATAATTATAAAAGATTTTTCTAATATAACAATTTACACTATATAGTATTAAAAATTTAAAAAAAATTATATATAATATATTTAATAATAATATAAAAGAATCCCTAATAATTATTCTTTATTCTTTTTTTTTTTATTTATATTATAACAGGTTATATATATTTATCACGCACATTTTGATTAATTGTAAATCGTAAATGCATTATTAAGTGTTTTTATTATGTTTAATTTTATCAAAAGTAAGCTCAATAGAGTTCAGTTATCTACAATAAGAGGCATTAAGTATCGTAATTTAGATTCCAAATAAAAAAATGTTAACTAAATATTCTCTTTACTTTTTTATATGTTCCATCAAATTAATTTTTCTGCTATTAAAAATATTTATACAAAGTCTAATATATAAACTGTTAAAAAACTTTAAATTCCTAAAAATTTTTCAGCATTATTATAAATATATTTTTATTTAATTTATATGCAACTTTATAACTTCAGATTAATAAATCTTAATGAAATGAAGCAATTTTAATCTTATATTCGTTATATTTATATTTATTTAATAGAATATATGTAGAATATTTATAATTCTTTAGATAAAAATATAAAATATAACTTTATTTATAAATAATTACTAACAGTATTATTAAATTAAAATTACTAATTTAAATAAATATATTTATTTTTTTCATCAAAATTTTACCTTTAATTTAAAGGAAAAATAATTAAATGAAGAATAATTTTTTAACTTTTAATATTTTAAATTTATTTAATTTTAATATATTTGCTTGTAATTTCCCAAAATAACTATACTTTATATAGGCTTTATAACTATTATTATAAAAATAATTTTCTCTTTTATATTAAATTTATAAAAAAAATAGTAAGCAGATCTTAAAATCTCTTTAATGACAAAAAAAGCTAGGTGTAATACAAATTTAAATCTCTTATATTAATTTATCATATTTTATATTATAATGATTATTTATATTATCTCAAAAATGAAATCACATGTTGATTATTAATAAAATTTTTAATATTTCATTAAAATATTGATATGAATGTATATTGTACTAATTTTCTTATCGTAAAAATATCAATATTCGTATTAAAATTGTTTATAAACATTTCGATTTACTCTATAAAAAAATTAACTTTTAAAAGCTTTTAAACTTCACTTAATGTTATTTGTTATCAAATTACTTATAGAAATCATAAATAACTTTTATTAATAATTTTTAATTTTCATATACAGTAAAATGAAGTAGAACACAATAATCCAAAACTTTGTAATTTATAATAAATTTATATTAATATATATGTAAATATATTGACTATTTTAATAAATTAGTTTGGAATAGTATAATATTCAGTAGAAAATTTATATTTTATTTTATATATATTCTCAATTCATTAAAATATAATTAATTCAACTCTAACTATAAATACTAAAACAATAAAAAATATTATAAAAAAATAAACCAATTAACTTAAAACAAAATAAATTAAAAAATAAAAAAAAATTATACAAAATAAAAATTTAGAGAAACATTTTATTAATTTTAGTAAATTAATCTCTATAAATATCAAATCTAAGATATATATAATATAATAAAATACCATATGTAAATTCCTATTTAAATTTTTCGTCAATTAAATTCTAATAATTGTCATGATTTGTGTAGTTAATGTGAAAACAATATTTGTGTAGAATGTTAAGAAAAAAATAAAATGGCTCCCTTATGTTAATGTACAATGGGATTTTATTATGATAAACAGATAAATGATTGTATTGAATGCGACAAAGATTGCAATGATTGTAAAATATTTTACCAATTATTTTTATAAAAATAATTTTACATAGTTTATAAATAATAAAAGAAATAAATTGTTGAAGTTTTGATTCCACAAAATTAAGTTTAAAAATAATATTCAACTTTTTAGACCAAAAACTTAATAAAAATTTAACTTTTTTTAATAATCTTTAATAAAATTTTAGAATAAATAAAAAAATATAAAAATATTTAATAAATCAACTTCAACTACTTAAAAATCTTAGATTTAAAGACATAATTAAACATTATAGAAAAAAATAATAAATTGTTATTTATATCAACAATTAAAAGTCTCTTACTTTAACTTTAAAAATTTAATTAATGAGCAAACAAAGAACAAATAATAAATATATCATGGGAAAAAATTATAAATCATAACTATATAGTCTATTATAAATTTAATTTATTTTTTTCATAATTAATTTAAAAGGTGATGAATAATAATGTTAAAATGCAAAATATGATACTAATAAGTTTTTTACCGATATTGCTGTGACTTTAATTATTATAAGTGGATTTTTAATACTTTTAATTATATGTAAAATTTACTTTTCATGTAAGGCTAACAAATTAAAGCGAAAAATTCGTAACTTACAAGCTTAAAAAGCTAAACAATAAGAAATAAAAGATCAAGAAATTTTAGAATAATCCAAAAATAAAACCGTAAAAAATCAAGGAATTTTAAAATAAAAAACACAATTTGAACCTTTAGCAATTTAAATTAACTAAAATAATAAAAAAGTAACTTAAATTTCTAGTAGCTGCAAAAAATAATCAGATAAAATATTAAATCCAGAATAATAAACCCATAATTTAAATAAAAATTCTTAAAAAAGTAAATTAAATTAAAAGTAATAATTATAACCTATAGTTTTAAACAGAAAATTCAAAAATTCTTCTTAATACAGTTCTTATTCAATATCAACATAAGAAGACATAAATTAATTTAATTAAAATATCAAAAATAAATCTACTTCTGTTAAATTTAATCTTAATGAAAACGAATATTTTAATGTTCCTTTATAGTCAAAATGAATTTATTTATTGAAAATATTAATAAAAATATTTAAATAATGTTAATAAAAATGTATTAATTATATTCTATAATAAAAATAATGTAAAAATAATAAAGATAAATAATTTATAAACTTCTAATGAATATATCTATAAAAAAAATGTAATATTTAAATTTATGTTGTTCATGTTGTTCTTAAAAGTATTCTTAAATTTTATCTAATAAATAATAATTATAAATATACATATTTTAAAAATTAATTTAATAAAAAAAAATAAAAATATAAAATTATTATATACATTTATTTTATATTTAAAATAATTTTTTTTTTGCTGAAAAATAGATAATATATTTTATCATAAATTAATTAATTAAGTTTCTTATATAATATAGATCATATATTTAATAAAAAAAGTTTATAAATAGTCATTTTAAAAATATTTTTATTATTAAATTTAGTTTTTGTAATTTTTAGGTTTTTATTTACATAACTTATTAAATTTTTCAAAATCAAATAATAATTAAATAAATTTTTATCAAAAGTACAAAACTCTTTTGCTCATTATACTATTTATTAAATTTGATTTTCAAAATAATCTTTAATTTTTATTTTTTCAACTCTTTCAATTTTAAAATTGATAAAATATTAATACTTGGTTATTTTAATTGGTTTTAAAATAAACATTACTTACTTGAAAAGTTACTAAGATAATTAGATAGATATGTATAAAAAATGAAATAAAATAATTTTTTATAGTGCAATACTTCACTAAATAATAATAAAAATTTTTGATGATTAGTTTATAATAATTATTTCTTAAAAATAATTAAATTTAAATAGTAGTATATGAGTTTTTATTAACTAGTATAATATAATTTTATCAATTTTAAATTAATGTAGTAATAAAAGTTAAAAACTACTTAAAATACTAACAAAAAAAAGACTGAATTATATTTTTATTTTATTTTATCTATGCATTGTATACTAAAGAATTAGTTTATACATTAATTATCATCTTTCATCAATATAGGCCCTATATTTTATTCAGCACTGCATATTTCTCTTTTTAAAATTATATTAGCTTTATATTCATCTATAAAAATACTAGCAAATAAAATATCACTTTCATTAACAAATTAAAACAAAATAAATACAAAAAAGAAAATAAAAAAAAATCACTAACAAATAAAAATAACTAAAAAAAAGATAAAAACAAAAAAAAAATAAATAAAATACCAAACTTCAATTCTAAATACAACCCCTTAAAAATAAAATAAAAAAAACACATTTTTTATGATGTCAATAATTCCTACCCCCCACAAATAAAATGGTATTTTGCCCTAATATAACATGTTTAACAACCAATAGTAAACTGTATATTATCCCATACTTATCTAAAATAACACGTCATAAATCAATGAAAATCTCACCAATAAAACCATAGTGAAAGTTAAATCCAACTCATTAAGTGATCAAATAAGCTAGAGCACGAACGATAGTCCTTAAGAAATGGTTTCCTTAGAAGAAAAAGACACAGTCGATTCCATTTCGCAACTGTCAAAATCCAGCTATTCTACTGATTTAAACAATATAAACTTAAATTAGGAAAATAAAATCCATAGTAATTAGGGACCTTAAAATATCAGTAATCCAATTTATTCCCCCTAAAAATTATAAAAAAATAATGATAGCTGTATAAGATAGTACTCATCTCTAGAAAAATCTTAAAGTGTGGATAGAGCCACAATTCAAAATCTAAATTAAAATTTTAATTAAAGTTAAAACTAAAATTAAGCTTTACTAAATTAAGAAATTACTTAGACCATTAATTAATCCTAACAGTAAGTTTAATTAAACGAAGAAGCAGAAGATTATTATACAAAAACAAAAAAGGAACAAATTAGAAAATATTAATAAAAAAAAAGTACACATACCACCCACTTATACTACATAGATTAAACTGAATAACTCTTTGATTTCTTAGGCCTAGACATAGAAGAATACTATCAGTATATTAACTAAAAAAAACAAACATCAGAAAATGTAGTACAGAAAAAAAAAATGAACCCAAATACTAATAATTATAATTTCTTATTATAAAATCAAGAAAACTAAAGTAAAAGTCATTCCCCCATTTAATCTAACAATAACTTAAATTTTGTTTAAAAAGTAGATAAAAATTTATAACATCCTATGCCTTAACTATAATAACCTTAAATTATACCTCATAACAGTATTTCACCTTCTTAATACTCAATTCCTAACTAATTTATTAAAAATGATCAATAATTCTTTTATTAATAATAAAATAAAGAATAAATGTAATAAAAATAGTTATAAAACTATAATTACATCCCTATTCAATAACAGTAATAACAATAATAATTATAAATGTAATAATAGTAATAATAATAAATTTACTATTAATAACAACAGTATAGTAACCAGTTCTATTAATAATAGTACAATAATTTTTAAGATTTTGAATATCCTAATATCGATCAAAATTTAATCTCTAAAAGATACATTGAATGTAGATCTCTTTAAACTAGATTTTTAAACCATGCTTTATGAATAAATAAAAATAAGAATTAACATTTATTAATAAAATTAAATGTTAATGAAATATAAATAATTAAAAAATAACATTAAAAAATGATATAATAATATAAATAATTTTACAATAGTAATAATTAAAAAGTTAAAGTTAGTATTATAATAATAAAACATATATAACAATTTTTTAATAGCAATTGACTATTATTTTTTTAAAAATAATAACAACATTTTTTATATAACTAAAAATAAAATATTCAGATTTTTTATTTTAATTAAAAATCTATAGTTTAATAAAATTGTATAAAACTTAATTTTTTATATTAAAAACTTCAATATATTTCATATAAGATTATTATATATATTTATAAAAATAAATAATATGAAAATTTTTCATAATTAATTTTTGTTAAAATATCATTAAATATAAACAATTTTTTTATTTTGAAACATTTTTATAATAAAATAATCACACATCATTTTATTTTTTTTGACCATTCTTTTTCTTTTGACTTCCATTCTATTCTTATTAAATGTCTTATTCTTAGAAATTTTTTCTGCCAAATAATTATTATTTTTTTTATTATTATTTATTTAAATTATCTTCTACTTGTTATTCGCCTTATTAATTTTAGGCTATACCATATTATTTATTTATTTCAGTAGAGTTTTCCATGAAATTCTTCCCAATTTCTTGGCAAAATTTAAAATATTTTTCTAAACAATCACACATTTTTTACTCCTATAAATCGCTATTTTTTTAATCTTTTTGGTTTGTTTGATTTTCACTCTTTAAAATAAAAAATAAATAATTATATAAATAATAAATAATATAAGTATATAAAACAATTAAAATAATTAATTTTTATTTTACACTGCTATGGAATAATATTTTGCAATTATTGCACCACTTATAATCTTACAATTCTTTCATAAATTTGGCATAATTTTGTATTTTTTTTTTATAAAAACATTTTTATTATTAGCAAACCTCATTACTACATTATCCATTCTAATCATTTTAATTCTATCTTCCAATTTTTTGCTATTACTATTAAATTAACTAATTAATTTTCTCTTAATATAATTATATTTCTGTTTTATATTTTTAAGCATTTAGCTATTCCTTTTTAACTTCTTAATTTAATGAAATTATTTCTTTTTTTTACTAATTTATCGTATCTTACTAGCCAAAAGGTAAAGTTTAACATTCTTTATGAATTGTCGAAGATTTTAAACACATCTCAATTTTTTCTCTTAATTAGTTTCCTAAAATTTTTAAAACTTTGTTTGCTATGTTTGTTTCTTATTTTTATTCTTAAGCCAATAATACTTACAGTCTTTTAAATTAATAAACCGAAAATGTATTCAAAAATTTTATAATGACATTTAAAACTAATAAAACTCCAACAATCTAAAATATAAACATCACATATATGATTTATAATTAAAGATAAAAATATATAAATAAATTGATTTATTTCATTATTTTATATATTTACAGATAGATTCAATGGATCCAAAATAAATTAAAAGACATTCATATTCAATAAATACACAATTATTAATAATATAAAGATGAATATATATGCAAACTTAAATTTCGATCCCCATCTTTTACTAATATCTATAATACTTTTATAATAAACTATTTTTCTCTTAATATCTTTTTATTTTTTCTCTTTATTTAAAAATTCGTTTCTTAATTTCTTATCAATCAAAATTCCTTAGCTTGCATTTTTTTGGCCACAATAAAAACTTATTATTATAACTATAATTATAAATAAAAACTACACCATTACATTCATATTTTCAACTTAATGTGAATAATAATGCCATTCTTATTATACATAATTCAAAAGTTATTTTAATTATTAATTGTCCTAATAAAAACTTTTATACTCCATAAAATTTTTATGTATTTTTGTTTAATTGTTTATTATTTTAGATTTTTTTTATATTTTAATTAACTTAATATTAATTTTATTATATGAAACTCAATTTTTATATTAAAGTTTTTATAAAAATTTAACACAAAACTAAAATTTTTATGAAATAACAATTATTAGCAAAACCCAATAAATTTTTAAAAACTTTCTATTTCATTTAATAAAATAGAATTATACCCACGTATTATATATTTAATATTTTTTCTTTTTATAGTAAAGTATATTAATTCTGATAAAATACTATTCAATAAACATAATTCATAAATTTATTTTGTAAACAATATAATATTTTTTTATATAATTATCAATTTTAGATAATATAATTGATAGTAAATGTGAAAATTAAATTTTAATTTTAAAATATTATAATACAAAAAATACTTCAAAGTACTTAATATTATTGTTAAAAATTTTCAGAGTAAATTTAATTTTTTTCCATTTACTACTTTTATAAAAATGATATTATCAAACTATTAAGTTAAATTTAAAAAGAATATATTCATTAAGTTGTTCCTTCCTTTCAATAATTCTGAATTCAGGAAAATTGATTATTTTTATTGTTATTATAAATTCTAAAATAAAAGTCTAAAAACTTAAAAACAAAAAAGAAAAACCCAAAAAAAAAAATAAGAACCCTATAAATAAAATTATATTAAAAATGCTTAAATTATTTTTATAAATCTCACTTATCATAATTTCAATATCAAAAACCCTATCTATACTATATAACAATGATATTTTCAACGATAAAAACTACGAAATACCACCAGAAATAACTGAATTTATAAATAATCCCAGTGATTTAGTTTCTAATTTCAACTAAGTCCTTTATTTTAGAATGACCTATGAAGAAAATAGAATGATAAATTTAGAATCTATATTTCCAGATTACCAACATTTTTTTTTATACTCATTAAATTGTAAACAGTCAAAATTTCTGCACTCAGCCAGTGTCTAAACCTCATAACTGCAAAAAACTACTTTTCTAACCAAATAAATCGATGCAATAATTACCCAAATTTCAATGTAAATAATATTATTACTTTCCATTTTATTTATACCATAATTTATTATACAAAATTAATTATTATTTTCCATAATTTTCTTTAATTTTTTTATATATATAATATTAAAATTTTCACATATTTTATCCACAGGTTTCCCTCAGCTAATACCTATACTTATTTAGGAATAATTCTTTTAGAAACTGGAAAAATATTAGGAATTTAAGAATAATTCCCAGTAAACGAAGAATTATTAATAGAATTGTCTTTAAATACAATATATGTAGAAAATTTAAATTATGATTGCTCTAGTTATTTCGTAATTACCAAAAATATAGCCCTATTTACCTGCTTTAATAACATAAACTTCAATTTTTACATAAGAATTGTTTACATAAATATCGCAGAAAGTGGCTAATTATATTCAGACGGTGAAGTATATCTCCCTCTTTTAAGTGATAAAAATAACTTAAATAATAATAATTATAATTAATAAAAAAGTAAATAGGAAAATGATAGTAATACTATAAACACCCATTAAAATAAATAAATTAATGATAAAAATTTTACATATGATGATAAATTAAATCAGTAGCTAGGTGAATGTTAATAGTCACTTATGACTTCGAATTGTTAATTTTTATTTATTTATTGTCAATCAGAAAATTCCGATTAAATTTACGTGTGGAGTTGGAACAATTTAGAATTGAAAGACCAAGTAAGTTTAATATTTGAAAAATCTATACAATTATAAATAGAGTAAGATGGAGAAGAATTTGAGATACTTAATATAATATAAATGGAAATTTATGCCCCTTATTTAATAATTTTAGATGTAAAACATGGACTTTTCTTTTACAACTTTGGATATGAAAATAATGAATTTTATTATAAACTAAAAAAATAATTTAAGCCAAGGGAATCTACACATTTCTAATAATTTTAAATTTATAGTGGTGATTACGAATAACAGTGGCAAAAATCACCTTTTTTAATTTATTTATTAAGTAAAGAATTCCTCTACTGTATAAGTTAATATAGCATTGTTAACAAAAATTCTATAGAGCAAATTTAATTCCAAATAAACATGAATGAAGTTTTTTATAAATCCGATACATTTGAAGGAACTGCATTATAATTCCAAAAATTAACTGTAGATGAAGGGTATCTTTATTTTTAGTTCAAAGCGATAAACTTATAAGGCCAACATAGTAAAAAAAAAAAAAAAAAAAAATATACAATCCATTTGAATTAATTATTAAATAAAAATATTAGAGTATATGATAGTGATAGAAAGAAATGTCTACCCACCAAAAATTTATCTGTAGCTTAAATAGGATATTAACACTTATTTTTCGTACTACGAAAATCCTGATCTTTTTTATGCCTATCAAAAACCTAAAATTGTTATTTTCGATTATAAAGAAGAATAATATATAGAAGAATATAAATAAAGAACCAAAAACAAAAAAGTTTAATATTTAGAAACAGAGAATGATGGAGAATATTTTACAGGAACTGAAATTCAATTTTCCAATATTCCCTCTTATTTATTAGAATTGGTAGCCAATTCTAAAGAAAAAATAGAGGAATCTCAAAAAAATCTTTCATATAATAATTGTGACGATATTACTTGTCCTTTGATAATTTTTATGTTCACATAAGATTTTTATAATTAGTCAAGTATTAATTAATCAATAAAAAATATAGTAGCTTCCTAAATCAATATCGATATATCAGCTTTAAATAACCCAACTATTGGTGCCTATGAACCTAAATTTAAATAAGAAAAATATAATACAGCAAGCAAAATAGAAGTAATAAAATTAAATAATTTTAAAGAAAATTAAACATCTTCAAATATAGTTTAAACTTTAATTGTAATTTTGATTATTAATTTTATATTTAAATCAAAGTTAACTCAATACATCTGCGGACCTGCACTTACCTTAGAATCCAACCTACTTAACAATTATAATTAAACAAATCCAAGCTTAGATAATTTTATTGATTAATTTTCAAGTATATAACTAGAATAAGTAGATTTTAACATTTATAATTTGGTTAAAATAATATAATAAAGGTCAAATATTATCGTAGTTTGTCAAAATAAATTACAATTTTCAGATATTTATATTCTTTATTTTGTTATCGATGTAGTTTACAATATATAATATACTTATGAATCTAACTTAGATATTCCCTTCATTAATTAAAATATATAAGATGCATTTTACTCAGATGATTATAGCTCGCTAATATTACAGCCCAAAAATAGCAGAAATATTTTATACAGAATATAAGGTAAACTAAATAATTTTTATCTTTATAAATATTTAAAATAAAATATTTTTCTATTTTTTTATATTTCAATAATAATGGAATTTATTTTTAATTAGGTTAAGATGATTTCAATTCTGTAATGATAGATTTAGTTGAAATTTAAGATGGAAATCTGAGTGAAAACTTAATATAAGTGACTGATGGTTCAGTTTTAATATATTATAAAAATGGAGAATTGTGCAAAATTATGCCTTTCGACTATATTCTTATGAAAGTAATCCCTAAATGTATTTAATTCGATGATTATTACAAGTTGACTTTTATAGATTACAATTTGATATAAAATAATTTTATTTTTGGACAAGACGGAGAAAATATTAATATATATTATTTAGATTACAATTTTAACAAAAAAGTGCTTCTCGAATATTATTATGACACTTCAGCATTAGGGCTTAATAAAGACAGTACATATACATTTAGGCTTATTCTTAATGATTACCTAATAAAACTAATTTTAATTAATTACGATAATAATACAATATAAGAATTTTATATGAATTAGGTTACAATTCTTAACCCATCAAGATAATTTACATTATTTGACTAAAAACTGAAAAAACCTTAAAATGATTAATATCCTATTTTTGTAATTAACAATTTACTCTTAATTTAAGTAGATGATGGAAATGAGTCATTTTATGTTTATAGTGTAATTGATCAGTCTATAAATAATTTAATTAAAATAATCAATGATGGAGAAGATTACGATATCATATATATTTCTAATAAACTTTATATAAACTCATAAAATTTTTGTCTTTATGATAAAAATAAAAAAACCATTTTCATAAATAATGACCCAAACTTAGTATTAAAACTATAATCTCAATTTAAAAGTCCATAAAAATCTTTTTACATAGAAATTTCAGCAAAATCTCAATATTAAAAATAATAATATTTTACCTCTTTAGCTAATTTAACTATTGATTTCGATTCTAGAAGTAAAGAAACTATATTATAAGCCTTTTATTAAACAAATAATAATCATTAATTTACATTTCTATAATTTTTTATAAAATAAAAAAATAATTAATTTTTTATTAATTTAAATTTATTCTATTTTAAACAATTAATTACTAAAATAACAAATAAAAAATAAACAATATAAATTAAATAATTTTTAAAATTTTTTTTTATTTTTCAGACACTTTCATAGACCTAGTTAATTACTCACAATCAAAAGATCAATTTTAATTCGAAAAATCAAACCTTTCTTTCGATAAAAAAAACGTAGAAGAATACTATTTATCAGTAGAAACTTTCGACATTTTTTAGGGCCCAGTTGTAAAGTACAGTCTAATAGGAGACTCAAAAGATTATTTTGACTTATATTAATATATTAAACTATATGCTAGAAATAAAATATATAATATAAATGAAGTCATATTATTTACTTCTAGTTTGTAATAATTCATACTTGTTACTGGAATAAAATCTTTTTATCTTCTAGAAACTAGTAATTTATTCACAAATGACGATAAATATTTAGACGGAGAAGCTATTGAATACCTAGTTAAAGTCCCATTTAATGTAAATTTTGTTTATATTAATTTGCATTATATTTTTAATAGATATTAATTTTAAAAAAATATATATAATTGATAATTAATAAATATTATTTATTATATTTTTATCTTTATATTTTAAGGAATTGGGAATTATGGCTTGCAATTAAACTTTTACTAATATATTATTTACCAGTTTATAAAACACATAATATGGTATTATATTATAATCATAAGAACAGCAATAATTACCGGATGGTGAAGAAATTTATACCGAAAAATTATACAGGGTTGTTCATAATGAAGTATAAGGTATACCAGATGATGCAGCAGAAAGATGGAAAACCGTAAACAAATAAATATTATAATAATTTTTAATAAATGTTAAAATTTTTTAATTAAAAATTTATAGAGTTTTTTAGAAAAATAAGAGCTGAAATTTTATAAATAAGTTGATGGAGAACAGGAAATTGAAACCTTTGAAATTAGACCTAAAAACGTCGATTAAGTTTAATAAATATAGTTTAAAAATTAAAATTATTTGTTTATCGTTCAAAATAATGATTACTTAATAGATTTCGAATAAAAAAATCAAGTCCTTTATTTTTTAAAAATAATTGATGAAGTTGAAACTTAGGATAACTTAATAAACAAAGATAAGCAAGAAAAAAAAATAACAAAATGTCTAATTCTTTCTAAAATGTTAGCAGCAAATTTAAATAAGCATTGGCTAACCATAAAGTAATATTAATCTTCAAATAATGATATATATTTATATAAATACAATAATCAATAACTAAAGATTTTTATTTATAAAGAAACCTGTAAGTAAAAGCCTATCAAAATCCATTAGACATTACCAATTTATACAATATACAATTTATAGCCATTTATAATGATAATTATTAAACTTTATTTTGCCAATTATTCATATACAATACCAAAAACCTATCAGTTAAACAAGATGAAGTCCAATAATATAATATAATAAAAAATAATTAATTGTTATACCGAAATCAAGACGTAGATATAGATAAAGAAATTATTTTAACTTCATAAATTTCTCTTTCTTCTGAATATTTCATGGTGTAAATTCTAACTACATATTTTGCCTTTGAAATTGTTATCGATGCTAAAGTTTAAATAATTGAAACTTCTATATTCTTAGATTATTCAGGATGTAAAAACATTGAAGTAAAACAAATCATTCAATTTAAAAAATTATTAATTATTAATTAATCTATTTTAATATTTACTTTATTAATTTAAATTTATAAAACTAAAATTTTTTTGTTCTAATTTAATCTAAGTTTATATAAAATAAATCAAAAAACTAATTTAATTTAATTATAGTACTCTGGTCAATATTTTTATAAAGATGATTTTATGGCTGTTCCCTGTAAAGGATACTCTTTTGAAGACCTGAATCTAAATAAAGAGCAATAATTAGAAGAATCTTAAAATGTTAAACTATATTTATAACAAAAACATGACCCTTACAACTCGAACATTTAAACCATGATATAAGGAATATCTCTTGACAAAAACCAACTAATTTCTTAGTTCTTTTATTATAATGTATATATTAATATTTTAATTTTAATAACAGTATAATAATTAACTAACTATTATTTACATATATATGTATAATATATTAAATAAAAATTGTTGCCATAAAATAAATATATTTTTTAATATTTAAATCATTTTTAGAATTATGAAGTCGAAAGATTTGGAATACTTTTGATTGATAAAAGTGAACAAGCTGTAAGTAAACTTATTGTATAAGATTATTTAGTCAACAGGTAAATGTACATAGTTAGAAAAGAAAATTGTCCTTAAAAAAAAATATAGGCCCAATTGTCTGCTAGTAATCATTACGCTTTAGATATTACTTATACAATTAAAATAGATGCTTAATTAGGTATAAAATAAAAATATAAAAAATAAATTAAAAAATTTGATTAAAATTAAATATTATTATGATGCAATATACAATTTTTATTTTTTATAATTAGAAGTTAGTTGGAACTTATTCATATGTTTAATTGTGGTTCCATTTTTATTCAGTGTGCTCTTTATCATATTTTATTGTGTTTACTTGGATAAATTTAGACAAAAAAGAACTTAAAATTATATAAAATATCGAAATTAAATATAATTATAATAACAATAAAAAGAAAGGGAATTAAAATAAAAAATGGATTCAAGAAAGGCCTAAAGATAAAGTTATTATAATTAAAGATTTGATATTAACAATTCATCTGAATTTTTGAAACAAGATAATGCTTCTAAATATATAAAACTTGATGACATTTCAGAATAAGAATGATATGTTTTATATTAACTATTATTTATCATCATTATTTTATATTATATAATTTATATATTTATGTTAATTTTTTTTAATTTAAATTTACTTTTATTACATTTTATAAATAATATAAATAAAAAATAAATGATTATAATATATTTCAAATTAAGTATAAGGGTTTTAATAAAATTTTTATGGATATTAATAGAAAAAATAAACTTTTTATCATTAATAAGAATAATATTAAATTAACTAGAATATTTAATAAAAATTGCTATTTTTTTTTTCTATTTAAAAATAAAATATGAAATATAAACTACACTTCCGCCATACTATAACTAAACTTATACTAATTATTTTAATAAAATATATAAAAAATGAAACTATAAGCTATAAATCAGAAAATAATATGTTAACAAAAACTATTAATAAAAATATAAGAATGATAGAGAATGAAAAAAAATAAATAAATCTAGATTCTTTCTTCGATGAATCTTTGGATTTTCAAATAGATTTTAAAACAAATGATAATCTCAGTTAATGCTAATAAAATTTTGAAGAAATTGAATTAAGAAATTATAACACAGATTTTTATGTATATATAAGCGAAAATATCCCTATAAATTCAAAAATCAAGCAAATATATTAGTAAAACATCAATTATTATAATAAAATATATAATATATATAAATTAAAATTTTTATAAATATTGACTTAAACAAATATATATAATAATACTTAATTAATTTATTTCAAATTTTTTAGAAAATTATTTTATAACATTCTATCACTTTCTAATATATTATAATATTTAATTTTTAAATAGAAATAAGTATAAATTTTTATTTTAAAACATTAGTTTAGATTACATTTATATTTCGCATACCTTAGCTCTTTTGGAAAACGGAACTTTTATTTTACTTAAAGACATATCCAATTCATAATTTTTAAAATTCACTTTTATTTATTCACAAAAATAAACTGAAAAATGCATTTATTTCACAGTTATAAACCAAGATGTAGCACTAGAATGTTATGATATAAAACTTAAAAATTAATATATATTATATTTTGAAGATTTTCAATTAATTTGGTCCGAAAATGACCAGTATGAAGACGCTATACATACTAAATACATTTATAAATATGAAAAAAATGAAAATTAACTATAGTGTTATGATAACTTAAGATCACTAAGTCATATCAACCTTTTTTATATTAGATTTTGTCATTTAAATGAAGAAATTAGCAATAATTTTATAGAAATATGGTCAATTAATTCTACAAATGATGGAGAAATTCTCACATTCTAAAGAAATTTATTAACAAATAGCAATATTGTAGATATGCGCTCTTATGATGAAAACTATATTTTATTATTGTATTAAGAAGGAGGATTAGCTTCATTCGATATATATGACCAAGATATTAAAATTTTAAATTAATTTTATTTTTACTCATATTTCTAAAAATTTAGAGGATTTTAAATAATTAATGGAAAATTAGAAACAGAGCCCTCAATAACAGAATCCAATATTTATTTGGTCACAGACCATTTTCTTTATGCTATTTCTATTGAGTATTTTGATTTAAATAAAACTCCAGATTAAAATTCATATTTGGCGTCTTTTTAGTACTAAGTATATTTACCTAATCTCATAAGCACGGAAATAAACTATGAAGATTATTATTTTATTGACTTTTAAACAAATAAACTCTTTTTTTTTATGATATTTTAGGCAAAATAAGAAGATTTGGAAGGTTAATATAATGAATATTTTTATAAAATTTAGAAATAAAATTTAATTTTTTTATATTAATAATTATTTTATTTTTTTCGTAGATAAAATAATTATCTTCAACACAGAGTATCCCCTAAAACACATAAAAACCTATTCATTTAATAAAAATACATTTTTTTTTCAATATTTAGAAATTTAAGAAGTTTAAAAAGATTTTTCAAATAGATTAGTTTTCATTGAATATTAGCCCTATTCAAAAAAATCAGTTATTTAAATCTTAAGTTCATACTAACAATAACTAGTCTTATAAACTTAATAAAATTTATAGGTATCAGATTATTAAGATTATTAAGATTACTATGATTATAGTTGTTAAATACAACTATCAGCCAACGGAAAAAATTTATCATAATAATATATTATAAATTTTTTTATTTACTTCACAAATCACAATAATCTAGAAGTATAAAATTACAAAGGATCAAACTAAATAGCAAGTTTTAATTTTACATCAATTTAACCACAAACCTATATAGATTCTATATTTAATGGTCCATAACTATAATTATCTATATAAAATGATTGGTAAAATATAACTTTAACAAATTAAGCTATTATATATGTTTAGTAAGATATGATTGACAGTAAAATATTACAAGATGGTGAAATAGTATTTAAATAAATATTAATTGGTGAAAACTAAATATATGTAATAACTAAATTTTAAAATAAAAGCTAACAAAATACCTATATGGTAAAACATTATATTAAATATTGAATACTAATATATTTATTAAAATATTTTATTAAGAACTTTTTTCATAAAATATTATAAAATTAAATTACATTACATTTTATTTTAAAGGTTTGGTTCAGTATATGTGAAATTTCTATATTTAGTACCCCATATTGTCAACACTGCTTTCTCAAAACTGAAAAATATGAAAAAAATATATAAAAGGCATTTTACTCTTATGAAAAACTTATTTTGTTATTACTAACGAAAAATGAAAATAATGAACTTATTTTTGAAAGATATTTAAGTAATTTAAAAATTTATTGATTAAAATTAAAAATTTTTATTATGAAATTTTACTTAGCTATTAAAAATTTTATACTTACTAATAATATTATAAAGTTTTACCTGAATAATATATGTCACTCATATTGTATGATTTTCAAATAGAAAACCAAGAAAATCTAATTTCAATAGAATAAATAACCAATGGAGAATGCTTAGTATTAATGTACAATTATTATTTCCAAATATTGATGCCATTTCAAAGTCAAAATTCACAAATTAAAAGTTATTAAAAAATGAATTATAATTATGTTAACAAATTTATCAAACAAACTCAGTATTTAGATTATAGCTTTATTTTAAATAGTATAATAATTGGAAAAAACCAAACAAATATCTACTTATTTATAAGTATTCCTGATTATAAATATGATTAAGCTTACATAGTTTCGCCTTTTATATTTAAAAATAATATTCATTTCCCAGAATCAAAAATTACAGATAATTTTGATTTCAAAATAGTGTAAAATGATTAAATTTCCTTGATTATTGTGAATTATGAATTAAATACTATTTCTGAATATCTATTATAAAATATTTTTAAACCATAATTTTTAAGAAATTATTCAACCTACAACATAAAATTTAAAAAAAACTCTTTAAAATTAATATATAATAAAATTGTTATTGAAGACGAATAAAATTTTCTCTATTTTTACGATGTTTCAGGTTAAAGTGTTGATAATTTTGTTTAAAAAGTCTAAAAGTAAGGAGATTTAAGTGTTATTTAATAAATAAATAATATTAAAACTAATAATAAGTAAATAATTATTATCAATTAAATTTTTATTTATTAATTTAATCCTCTTATATTTTTTTGATATTTTAAATTAATCAGACACATTGTACTTGTTGACCTTAAACATATAAATATCCATATATATAGTATTCCAATTATGTAATGTCATTTAGATCTTCAATATTAATAATATACATCAGAGTTTATAGTACCAATTCAGGCAATATCATAATTAGCACCTCATAATTATAATGATCTCAATTTCTCTTTAAATTTCCCAACTTCAGGTTAAAAAAATTATAATTTTTAGATTTTAATACTTTTTAAAGTAAATCATATAAAATTATATTTGTTTTTAAAGGAGTACAAATAATTGCTACGACCAGTGAATATTAAGATTATATAGAATGGATAGAAACATAGACAAAAAAAAATTTTAATTTATTAGGAATTTTTTAAGGTCCAATTATAAACTACAGCTTAAACGGAAATTATTCAGAACATTTTGTAAAAAAAATTTTTATTTTTTATATATTTGTAATTTAAAATATTAATTTAGGCCATCCGTTCTTATGTTGAAGAAAATAATTACTTAACTCAAACAGTAATTAAGGATAAACCAAGTAAAATAATGGAAGAATAATTATTTCTAATTTTAATTTTTAATCCAAAGTCAATTTAAACTGAAAAAACAAGACTTTAATTCTACTTTTATCCGTCATTAACTCAAAATTAAACTTAATATAATAAACCAGCTACAATTCTATATAATGTATATTTATTTTTTTTATAAAAATTTAATATTAAGTTTTAATTAAAATAATTAAATATTTATTAATTAAGAGTTTTGGAATCCATAAAATAGAATAAATTTGGACCTAAACTATTGAGAATTCTCTTAAACATAAAAGGGCCTATTTAGTAGCTTTTGTATAATTTGCAGAAGATTAAATATTTTAAAGAGATATAATTCTCGTAGATCTTTTAGTTTAAAATGTAAATAAGTATAACGAGGAAGTTGTTCAAGTAATAATAAATATTCATTAACAAAACAAATAATTAATCATAAATTTAATATAAAAGGCATTTAAATAAAAAAAAATAATGAGATTCGATAAAATAGATTTTATTGAACAGGTTGATAATAAACCAGTTTATAAACTATAAAGTTTGGATGTCAAATATATACATAATATAATAACAGTTTACGTGGATGAATAATACTCTTTATTTTTAACTATATATAACAAAACAATAATTGAAATGAATCAACAAAGAGACCAATTATTACTTATAAACATATATGATAGGTCAGTATAAGAATAATATAGATAAAAATATGATGATTTTGATGAAAAATATAATGATCCTACCAATTTTGACGATCCACCTATTAATATATATTTATAAGCATATGGAGTAATATAAAATAATGATATTGGGGAAGATTGGCTTCAAATTTAGTAAAATAAACGACATTATTTATAATTTTCTATTTCTTAAATTAATCTTTATTATAATTTTAATGTATATAATTTTTATTTTAATCATACAAAATTAGAGATGTGTATGTAGGTTCAAAGCAAAAAATAAAAAATCATATATATTAATTTTATGGAATATTTCATACAGGAAAATAAACCATATATTTAATGTTATTTTAAGTAGATTTTTAAAAGAAATATTTCTTGCTTAAAGAGCTAAAAAATTATGAAATCACTGAATTTCTTAATTTTAATAATGGGTATTAATTATATATTAGATAAGCTCAATATTTTCAAAAAAATCAGGACCAAATTGAAGTTATAATTATTTCTGGAGAATCAGTATTTTTGTTTTTATATAATCTTAAAGAATTTCAACTTATGTATAAATTAGATTTGGTTGATTATTCTGGCTGTAAATTTTCTAAATAAGTAAAAATAAATAAAAAAAAATTGAATTTTATTTAAAATTGAATTATAAATTATTTTAAAGTATTAAAATGGATAAATAGAAGTAAATAATAATTTTATGGTTATGTATTGCTAAAAAGAAAATTCACTATCAGAAAATGAAAATAATAATTCTAGCCAATTTAAATATTATTTCAAAGTATTTAGATAATAAAACCAGTCTATGGAAATGATTGAAATGATTCCATTAGAAAAAGATTAGGACCCAAAATTAACTAAATTTAAATTATTGGATAATCCTTTATAAGAAGAGGATCAATTAGTTGTCACAAATATAATTGAATAAAAATCGAATTATTTGCTTTAACTAAAAAGATTTGTTATTCACAATGATATAAGCATATAAAAAATAAAACAATTAACTAAATAAGATGCCAGCAAATTTGATCTATATATAACAGCATAAAATGATTTTATATCGTAAGTTTCTTATAAAATTAAAATTGACAGACTTGAAAATGACTCATTTGAAACATTTTTATTGTTTGTATTTTTACCTCTAATTATTTCCATAACAATTATAGTTAGCCTTATGATTACTTAAAAATAAAAAAGACAAATTCGACTTTAAAATATAATCAAAAAGGCTGATTCATTAAATATTTTCCTATTTTAAAACGATGAAGAAGATATTAAATATATTTCACCAAATGCTATAACAAATACTTTAAAATCAATTAAAAGGAAAAAAAAAAAGAAGAAGAAAAAAAAGAAAAAAATTAAAGTTAAAAAAAATTATGACCCTGATTATGTTCCTTAATATATCAATTAATATAATTATATGTTTTATTAAGAATAAACAGAAAAATTCTTTGTAGAAAATGTTTTAAATGAAAGTTCTTTAGAAAATTAAAATAAAAGTCACCTTTAATAAAATTAAAACTAGAGAATTAGCTTGACTTTATAAGATATAAAAAACTATTTTGAATAAATGAATATAAATGATCTGGATGAATAAGAAATTATGCAGCTTTATTAAAATTTAGATGATGAATAAGTTTAATAAATAATTAGAAATTTTAGTAATACCTCATTGTCTGAAGCTTTAAATATAGAATAAAATGACCCAAATTAATAAAATTAAAATTAGTCAATAATTTTAAATAATTAAAAAGAATAATAAATGTAAAATTATAGTTATTATAAAAATAATACTGACTAATTAACAAAAATTACTAGCAATGAAAATTGAAATAGTAATAGTAAGGAATTTAAAAATTTACAATAATATTAATATAAATAATAAATATAATAAAAATGTAATATATATTAATCTATAAACTACTGATTATATTATATCAACACAGTATCATATATTTACAATTAATAAAAATATTAAAAAACTAATTTCTTATATATATTGTTAAAACTCTTTCGATAATATTTATTCTTTATTAATTTCATATGATTCTAATAAATTAATGATAATTCGTAATTAAATATAAATAAATATATAAAATATAAAAAAAAATATTAATATCTTAAAAAAATAAGTATAAAATAAGCATGTAATAATATATAATTACTATATTTTTTATCTTTATTTACAACATTCGAACAATAACAAAAACACTTGATATATAAAATACAAATGAGTAAAACTAAATAATAAGTAAAGATTAAAAATAAACACTTAGAATGGGTCCAAATGAAGAAAAAATAATAAATTTAAAATAAGTATACCCTTAAATAGATTATTTCGAATTAAACATACCATTTAACTGTTATAATGCAGAAATTAACTTAAAAACTGGAAATTTTATCAATAATGAAACCATTTCTTTTGTGAATTAAGAATTGGACTCACAAATTTTAGATTAAATACAGTAAAACTTTTATATATTAATTTTATAATTCTAAACAATTTATTATTAAAAATAATTTAATTAATTAAGATAAACATTTTATCTATCTTTTTTAAATAATTTAATTTATTTATTTTGCTGAAAAAGACTTCCTAATTTATATACACTCATATATCATAGCTTTATTTTGTTATAAAATGGAAAAGTCATTTATTTGTCTATTGATAAGTTAAATAACATTAAATCTGAAGTCGTTTTTGAACCATAATTATAATAAACATGTAATTCTTTTTCTATGCTCAATAATGGTTTAGTTTTATAATGTTAAATAGAAAAAAAAAATATAATACAATTAGTTTACATTGGATTTGAAATTGTAGGTTAAGGTTCAATTGTTAAACACAAATAATAAATTTTAAATTTTCCTCTAATTTTAGAAAATGAATAAAAAAGTTTGTAAAATCAAAAATTTAAAAAATTTTATAATTTTATAAAATTTCATAGCTAAATAAATATAAATATTTTTCATTATAATAAGAAATTTCAATGCATTATAAATTACTTGTAGCAGAAAATATATTATAAGATATGCAAAAGGAGTTGTCGACTAATGTATAGAAATATACACTTATACAGAAATGAGATAAGATGATGGAGAGAATTTTGATGATGATATTCATTTCATACTAAATATTAAAAATATTCAAAATATAAAAAGATATTGGAAAAATTCAATAACATAAAATCTATTTATTCTTTATGATTACCAATTTATTTTTTTTAACTCCAAAGAAATACTGCTATTTTATCAGCCAGTCAATTAAATTGAATTTCAATATAGAATTATAGAATCATTTTATAAATCTGAATATATTTTATTTAATAAAGCCATTTAAATGAATAAATAAATTGGACTTTATCACCAATCTAATGAATATTATCGGATATATTTCGTAACAAATTTGTATTTTTATGCCTTTATTATAGAAAATGATTAAGAAAAATTGGATGCCCATTTTTTACCTTCTTAAATAATGTATTAATTAAAGTAAAAAGTTTCAAATTTTCTTGTAGATAATAAAATAGATTATTTGATTGATTTCTAAGCTGATTAATAATAGCTTTATTTTTAAATACAAGAAAACTAAAGCTAAAAAAGTAAATACTATTAGATTTTATATATAAAAAATTTTTTTTACATAAAATTATTTATTTTTTAAGGTTTTATACATATATATACCCCTAATTATCCATTAAAACACAAATAAACTATTCATACCTTATACAATTCTACATTTCAGCCTTTTTTTTAAAATTTGATATTTTATGAGGATTTAAATTATAACTTAATCGAGTTTAATTTTAGAGAAAATATTAAAAATACTTTGATTAATATATTAAAACCTCAAATACAATATCTCCATATAAAAACCCCTAATATATAATACGCATTTGAAGATTATTGCTAAATTATAATAAGCTCTTACAGTTAATTTTAAACTTCATAAATTTAAATAATATATAACATATTTACCACAAATTTGGATTAATAAAATGCCGGAATTTATTATAAATAAGAAACACCGTTTTTCGAATTCTTAACCCCTAAAGGTTCAACAAAAGTAAATAAAAATATAAATAATATATAATATAATAAATTCATAAAATTATTTAATTAAATAAAAAAAAATATAATTTTATATTTTAATTTTTATTAAAGATGAAAAATATTTTTAATGGGCCTGCACTATAAATATAATAAGATAAAAGTTGGAGTAAAAATATGACTATTTCTAATACCTATACAATTGACTTTATAAAATAACTAGAAGAAAGCAAAGTAATAGAAAAAAATTCTAAATAAAAATTGTAAAATATAAAATATTTATTGGGTTAAGAAGCTATTTACTCTTTATTAAATATAAAATATGTTGACTATTCTTATCAAAAGGTAAAATATTTTAAAATTTTTTTTTTTATTTTATATAAATTTTAACTTAAATCAAAGATATTTTTTACTGTCTGTTATTTTGATAATTCATACAAAGTTTTTGAAATTCAGTAAATATATATGGGAGATGAAATAGCACACTATTTTTACAGTGAAAATCACCAAATCTTGGCATTTTCTCTAAAAAATGATGAATTTAATTTCCAAAGATACATAAGTAAAAAATAAATAAAAAAATCATTTAGTTTCTTTTAAACCTAAATAAATTAAAATAAATTATGATATAAAATAACATAAATTTATTTTTATAAAATACTTGAAATTAAAAATAAATGCCAAAAAACTAATTCAACTATTTTAATAGTTAATATACATGGAGACTACAATTTCAAAATTTCAAAAATCAAAAATTTCGAAATTTAAAGAACTATAGACATTTATTACGTTAAATCATATTTAAATGGAGACCTTGTAATTTAGTAAAACTTAACTCATTTCATAAAATTACCTTTATTCGATATAAAATACGCAGAACCAGATCCTCAGCTAACTTTAAACTTTTCCAATAATTATGAAATACTTATTCTAAAATTGGCTAATTTTAATTTTCTAGACCATAAAATTTTTTACTACAAATATTAAAGGCAAATCTCAATTTTTTCAGCTGATTTCGAAAATAATGACGAAATATAGCTAATTCACACTATCCCAATGAATAAATATTTTAGAGGGTGTATAACAAATATTAATAACTATGATTTCAAATTTTTTAGACAAAAAAAAGAGGTAAAACTTTTAATTATTAATACTTTAGAATATATCATATGTGAATATACTATGTATAACTACACGGAACCAGTTTTCTCGCGAAAATATATTAATTTCGATATTGAAATAGACGATTATTATTTTAATTCCTGGGCCATTAATGATATACTATTATTAAAATTAGTAGATGATAATAATTATTATGCTTGGTCGATAAATGACAACACAGTTGACAATTTTTTTTCAATAATTCCTTATGCTTATTATTATAATCCTATTCCTAAAATTAATCAAATAAATAATTAATAAAGGTAAATTCACAACAAAAAATTAAATAAAAGCGAAAATAATTAACTTAACTAGAATTAATTTACATAATTTAAATATATTTATTTATAAATTGAAGATTTTTATATACTTAGGTTATTTGTGCTATATAATAAATTAGCCAATAAATTTTAGGTATACAAAGATTGGGAAATAAATTTATTTCCAACTCCATAATCTTACTAGTATACTAATTAATTTTCAATAGAAGTATCTGCTAAATCTCATTTTAGTTCTGTAATAGCCAAAAAAGTATTTTAAATTAACTTTTCAAACTAAGGTAATAAATATGAATTATTTATTATAAAATTTTAAATTTATATAATTAAAAATAATAGTAAAAAACTTTAATAATTAATATATAATTAAAACAAAATTTATTAAAAAACTTATGTAAAGTTTCTATAAGTAAAAAATTTGAAACTCCTTTGTAAATTGAAGAAAGTAATGAATAATTTCAAATAGAAATTGATACCCAGTAAATTTTTAATGGTCCAGTAACTTAATATAGCATATCTGGTGATTAACAAATGACTGTAATAAATATGTTAATTTAAAGGACTAATATAAATTTTAATTTTTTTATCATTTAATCAATTTAAAATATTTATTAATTATATAAAATTTACAATAATTTTAATTTTTAAAAATAAAAAGTCGTTATCCACCTACTTTACGTACTTAGAATCGGCTTAATTTATAAGCATTGACCAACCAAAGTACTATTTTTAATTTTAAAATTATTTATTCATGTATATTGAAGATAGTATAATTTAAGAATAAAGCTATATGTTATTAAGCTATTTTTCCCACTCTTTTACTTATTTCAGCAAATTTTCAATAGAATTCGGTCAATTTTCTGTAAACTTTATTTACTATTATTATTACTAAAAATATAAATCTATTTTTATTTTTGGTTATAATATATTTATAATTATATTTGCACATAAATTTTTAGGATTTAAAAATCGATAAAATAGTAAAGATGTGGGGAAATATTAAAGATTATAATTAGTTAGATGAATACCCTAATTTGATAATCTTCAAAGGATATATCAAATCAGATAACCCTCTTAATTATCAAATAGTTTTAATTGAAAATAAATTGATTGTGAATTAGGAAACTTTGCATAATGATTATTTAAATGTACAATTTAATAATTTAATAATTTAAAATAAACAATGAAATAACATTAATTTAAAAGATAAATAATAGATACAAAATTATATATTTTATATGAATTTAAAATATTTTATTTTTAAGGCCTTTAAGAATAGTAAAACCTTACACACTTAATTTATTATCAACACAAATTATGATGGATAAAATAAATAAGATCTAGATTTCATTAATTTATAACCTAAAGATATTTCTTTAATACTTCCTTTTAATTTAAATAAAAACTTTTATCTTTTTTTCTTTCTAAAAAATAGATTATTTAATCAAAATATAGAATAAAAAGATGGTGCATTATATGTAATTTTAGGTAAGAAAATAAATAATAAAGACCCTTAACTATATTTTTTAGCAGAATTTACTTCTATAGACTTTGACCTTGACTTTTTAAATATAAAGTAAATTATAGATAAACTTATTTTTACTGTTTTTTTTCTATTTATTGATTAAAAAGTTTATTATAATACATTTTTATAAATATTTTAGAGACTTCTATGGAACTGAACCCTAAAAAATTGATGAAATTACATATAGAATCACAATTTTTTTTCATGATTCGTTTTAAACTATATGTTCCGCAATTTTGGAGTTAAAATTACATTCTTTTAAAAATATGACAGCATAAATCATTAAATTTAATAAAAACAAATTAAATTTAAAAGGCGATAATAACTTATAAGAAAAAATAATGAATTCATAATATGATTTACTTAATGATGGCGAAACCCTAGAAATATCTGTAATAGCTTAAAATCAATTCAGGATACAAAAATATAATATAAAAACATTATCTAATTAATAAATTATATTTAATGATTATCCTACATGTCATTTTATGTCTGGGGTAAAATTTTTAAAAAAAAATCTAAAAACATTAAAAATTTAAAAAAATAAAAAATAATATTTAATTTTTTTAAAGTATGTGTTTTTTTTAAAAGTTTCAACCAAGTTTATACAGTAAACTAGACGATTAAATAGCAGTTATATGTGAATATGATAAATCTTTAATAAGTGAAGAACTATAAGAAGATAGAGTTTAAAAAAAAATCAAATTTTTCAAAAGATATAAAAACGAATTTAACTTAGTAGAAATGAAAGATTCTTGTGATTTAATAGATATAAATACAACATTTATAAACTTTTTTTTTAATGATAATTTAAAATAAAAACAATTTTATCAATTTTCAGAAATAAAAAATGTTTAAAATTACCCTTATTATAACATTAATTATTATAGAGTGAATAAAAATATTGCTATAAATTTTGATGCTAAAAATAAAGAAACTGATTCAAAAATAAACTTTTAATTAAATGGAAACAATGATTTTGTCAAAAATATAAGTTATCCGGTAAAATTAATTTTTTATTTTATTATACATAGAAAATAATTAGTTTATTAATCTATCATAAAAGATATTTATTAGATAAAATTATATTTTTAAATTTTGAAAAGATAATTATCGACAGATTATAAAATGACTCTTTGAAACAATTATTTTTGTACATTATAATTCCTTTACTACTATGTCTGATAGTGATAGGTATAGTTTGTCTTTAAAGAAAATATAAGTATACAAATTTAAATAAAAAGAATCGATCATAAAAAAATGAAATGAACAACTAAATGCAATTGAAAAAATATAATAATAATTAGCCATTTAATCCCAAAATTGATATAGATTGTAGTCAAAATTAAAAAATTTAGAATGAAAAAGTTGGTTAAATACAAATAAAATATTAAAAAGGAGATAAAGATTAAAAAAATCCAACAAAATTAATGATAAAAAAGAAAAAAATGAAAATTTTAAAAAACAATAATAAAGATTAATATTATTAATATTTGCAATCATTTAATATTATAGATGAAAGACCAGAAATTGAAAATAAAAACCAATATAACGATTATAATAATATAAATAAATTTAAAATAAATGATAATTTTGAAAGAGAATTTTTAACAGAAACCTCTAATTATTTTATAGAGGATGAATAGGCATGAGTAAGCCTGAAATACTATTAATAATAAATAATCATATAATTATTAAACAGTGAATCTGGTATATTGTAATATAATTATATTTTTATATTTAAAATTAGATAAAATAAATTAATGCAATTTTAGTTATATAATTATATGGTAATCTATTATTAATAAAAATATAAACATATAATATTATATTTATATTCAGTAAAACATTTTTAAATAAATCAAATATATTTTAATCAATCTTCAGTTAATTATTCTAAAACCCATAACATACTAATGAATGGAATAGAAACTAAAAACATAATAAATTTAGGCCATTTATATCTTTTTAAATTAAATTCTTCTACTAAAACCTCCATAGATGCGATATAAATAAACGTACCCGCACTAATACTAGTAAAAATACCTGTCCACATATCACCTTAATCACTAATAAATGAATAAAAAATAAATAAATAAATAAATAAATAAATAAATAAATAAATAAATAAATAAATAAATAAATAAATAAATAAATAAATAAATAAATAAATAAATAAATAAATAAATAAATAAATAAATAAATAAATAAATAAATAAAAAAATGAATAAATAAATAAATAAAAACATAAATATAAATAAATAATTTAAGCTACCTCATAATCCACCCAAGTCCAATACCAATAGGATTCATAAAAGCTTAAATAGCAATCATAATAGTGGCATTATTAACTTCAATATTAGCCTTTCTAAATGAAATTCCCAAAGTCATAGCTTCAGCCCACTTATGAGCAATAACAGCCAAAGCGATTCCTAAAGCTTAACTCCACTAAGTCTAAATTCCAATAGCAATTCCTTCAAAAAGTGCATGGATTCCTAAAAAATAAAAAATATGTAACTATTTTTATTCATTTACAAAATATATATTTTATATACTTTATTCTTCGTAATCTTTTATTTTAAATTTAAAATTTGATTATATATTTTGTGTATTTACCGATAGCAATTTGTAAAATATAAGGAGTCAAATCAGTCTTTTCCATTTTACCCTAAGATCTATTTTCTTCATTTTTTTAAAAACTTCTGGCCAATTAACTCTTTATATTCAAATGTTAACTTACAATTTCTTCTTCTTTTTAACATTATTATTCACTATCTTCCCCATCAGAATTTTAACCATCATTTTCTATTAAAGTTTCACTAATTTCTCCTATTATATCTTTATTTTAATCTTATAAAGAAACTTTTGATCTATTTTAAGAATGATTCTAATCCCCGTGTCCGTGACTATGTTAATGATTAGTTGAAATTTTTTCAATAAATAAAATCAATGCAAAACTTAAAACAGTTATCAAAAACGCCCATGGGAAATGCTCTAAAAATAAAAAATACCAAATTAGTTCAAAATTTTTTAATTTTTAATCTATTATTTATAAATTTTAAAAAAAGCTGTATTTTTAACATTTATATTGTATTTATTCTCTTTAATATTTAAAATCAAAATTATAAATATAGTACCCTCTTCTTCACCGCCATGTTTCACTCCATTTTCATGGGCTTCTGCGTCTTTTTCTTCAAAATAATCTTCAAAATTCTCATTCGCTTCAGGTAATAAATGCAGTAAACCAACAGATAAAAACAAACCCCCTGAAAACCCGTTTGCCAAAGCAAGTACAAATTAATTTTCTTTAAAAGCTTTCAATTTCAAAGGCAGCATTCCAAAAGCCATGGTCATGAAAAACATCACTGTCTATTTTTTATAAAATAATAAAATGTATTATTTTATATTTAAAATAAAATATAATAATCACAATAAAAATTTAAAAAGTTAAACAATAATAATTTTTAATATTCTAATTATTAAAAATTATTATAATTTAATTTATACCGCATTTAAATATATTTACCATGGCTGGAATTTTAACAGCAGCTAATTCAGCACCTGAAGATTTATTATCACTCGAGTTTTCTACTCTTTCGCTTATAAATGTAGTAAATTGGTAAATTGTTTCCATTTTTTATTTTTATTTTTTATTTAGTTTTTATTTTTTTATTTATTTTAATGAAAAACTATTATTTTTTTTTATAATAATTTCTAAATTTATAAAATTCCCAGAAAATAATTTAAATTAATTTTCTTTATATACAAAGGAAATTAATTCTTATTAATAAAATAAACATTTTGAAAACAAAAATAAATTTGGACACTTTCTTCACGAATCTTCATTTTACACATATATAATAAAAAATAAAAAATACTTAAAAATTCATACATATAATTGCAGAAAGTTTAATTTTAAAAGCCATTTTTACATTTTTAATACGTAAATATTAAATTCTTAATTTTATAAACATTAATAAAATTTTAATTTCTTGCAAAATCTGATTTAATTTTATTTAAAATTCAAAAATTAGACTAAAATTATAAAAATATAGTAAAAAATTTTATTAATTCTAATTTTTTTTTTATATTATTAAATAAATCAAAAAGAATCATCAGAGGTTTCAGACCCTTCTTAAGCGCCTTAAGCATTTTTCCATTTTAATATCTATTTAGTTTAAGATTAAAATATTTTCTAACCCAAAAAGTCCAAATTATAAAATTTTTCAGTCATTTACACATCTTAAGAATTTTCTTTAACCATGTCATAAAATTTCATTTTATTTCCAATCAAAAATATATTTATCAATTTCTTAATATTATTATATTATTCATTATATTTTTTCAAAGTCTTCAAATCCGCAAACAAACTTATAAAAATTATCTAACTGTTAGGCGAAAACTTGCCAAAGTTACTGAAAATTGTGTCCAATTCTTACTATTTATTTATTAATATAGGCACAGTAATCAAAATAAATTTCTTTCTATTACTGTAAATTTCCTCATTATCTTTCTATTTAAGCAACTAAGTAATATTCATAACTTCCACATTTTAAATATCATATTTCTCAACACTGCACAATTTTTTCCACAATTTCAAGCCCATTTTCGAAAATTCCTTAAAAGCCACGTTACAAATATTCCTAGTAAAAATACCTTCTTTCAGTAAAAAAAAACTGGATTTTATGTGCTTTTTGTCGTCTTCATGGCTTGGAATAATAAACACTTTCTAATAAGACTCTTAATCTTCTTTAGACTAAAATATGTTACCGTCTATCAAATCCCCTATATATACTATATCTCTTTAAACTACTTTCCTGAAAATTCCCATCTAAATTGCCTTTGTCTTCAAATAATCCACGATGAATTAAACTGAAACCTATTTAAATTATTTTTTAATATATTTTTTAGAAATATTTATAAAAAAAAATTAATAATATTTATTTAATTATCTATATTATGTAAAAATATTTTTTATTATTTTTAAAAAAATTATTTCCTTAAATTTTTTTATACTTAAATTCTTAAATTATTTAATTTTTATTTAAATTAAAGTAATTTTTATTTTATTTTATTATATATAATTTAAAATTTTCTTATTTACGTGATTTTTATCTCTTCCAGGAACTATAATATCAGCATAATTCATAGTTGGCTTAATGTATATATCATAAGAATTTTTTACAAATCTGTTATACTAGTATAAAATACCTTCGACCTGATTTATATTATTTAATAATATTAATAAAAATTCCAAACTTATTATAATAATAAAAAATTCTTATTTATAAATTATATAATAAAATTACAGATCTTCCTCTTTCATTAACATCTCTTAAAAGTCTTCTGCATAGTCTAATATCATCTTTTATAATATAATTTAATATAAAGTTAGTTTTTACATAAAAAATAAAATGTTAATAAATAAATAGTTTACCATCAGTATGCATAAATATTTAATAAGCCATTAAATTTCTAATTTTTTCATCATATAAGGCTAAAATACCTTCAAATAATATAATATCAGTAGGCTAAACCAAATCTTACTCTTCTTCTCTAGAATGGGTCACAAAATTATATCTTTAAAAAATATTATTAATTAATCATTTAATTAAATAAAACCCGCATTTATTTTTTCATAAAATTAAATTAATTTATATTTTATTAAACTATTCCTTTATTATTTATTTAATTGTTCTTTTTTTATTTTTATTTTAATTTGTTTAACTATTTTTTACCTTGGAATTCTAGTTGGCTTTCCCTCCAACAAATCTTGTAAAACCAAATATGCTAATTCAAAGTCCAGTGCATTAGGTGAGTCAAAATCATAATTGGCTGAATCTACATCATGTCCTAAAGGCTTATAAAAACAGTCCAATGAAATAATTAAAACATCAATATCTCCATTAAAACTCATTTCTTTCTTTATATTTTAACATATAGTAGTTTTTCCAGAAGCTGAACCCCCAGAAACTCCTACCAAAATTCTGTTTATTTCCAAAGACTCCTTTCTTTTTGAAATTTTCTCGAATTAAGGCAAATCTTACTCTTCTTGTTGCTTAATTTAATCGGAATTTTACTGCATTTCTTTTTTTTATTTTTTTATTTTTAATTAGTTTTTAATTCACTCTAATTATAATTTCTTGATCTTCATAATTTTATAATTTTATCAACTCAACTTAATATTATTATAAGCAGCAAAGTTCAATAAAAACCAATCAATCCAATTATTTATTATTGTAAATAATAATAATTCATAACCACCCTAAAAAAATTTTTTTCTTTTATATAATATAATTATAATA
Source organism: Pseudocohnilembus persalinus (assembly GCA_001447515.1). Classification (NCBI taxonomy): domain Eukaryota; phylum Ciliophora; class Oligohymenophorea; order Philasterida; family Pseudocohnilembidae; genus Pseudocohnilembus; species Pseudocohnilembus persalinus. Next base: position 164,291 of record LDAU01000109.1, read on the forward strand.
ATGCTTAACTTCTTCTTTTCAAAACTTCTTAACAATATATAATTTAAATTATATTTTATTTTTAAATTAAATTTTAATATTTTATATATATTTAATTTTTCAATTAATGCATAGTATGTAATTTAAAAGTGAATTTTAAATATAAATATTTTTTCACATAAGGAGAGTTTAATAAAATGATGAAAAAAAAACTGTTTTTGATGACATATTAACCTTTCGATTTTCGGATAAATTTTTATTTCAACTATATGCTGATTAAATTAACAAGCCTTAAGTAGATGATTTAAGCCTTAAGTAGATGATTTAATTGGAATATCAAGTAAAAAAAAATATCAAAAAAAGTAACAGAAAATTAAAAATTTTGAAACATATCTTAAAATTATATAAAATTAAACAATTTACTTAAAAGTTATTTTTTTCATTTTTTTGTAATTTATCCACTTTTCTACCCTATTAGTACTTAAGGTATATGTTTAATTAAGATTAACTTATCCGAAAATCGAATGGCTTAATAATAAATTTGTATAGATTTTAATTCTAATCTTTATAAATAAGTTAATAAAAATAGTATATTCTATAATTTTTTTAATTTTTATAACTCAATATAAATATAATAGCATTATATTATATCTATAGCCATTCAGTATAATCCATATAATAATCATAAAATTTAATTTTATTATATAGTTATTTTTTACACTAATCTATTTGAATAGGTTCTTTGATGAATAATTCTAATTTACTAATTTTTGAGAGTTTTACGAAAAATCAATTTACAATCCCCTTAAAAAAAAATTAATTCTTCATAAAAATAATCTAATACCCCCTTAAAAAAAATAAGTAAATAATAATCCATTCAACAAAATAAACTTATATATAAATAATTAATAAAAAAAAGGTCTAATAAATAAACTAAAACCCTTTATAATATATTAATCACCAAAAAAATAAAAATAAATAACAAGAAACTACAAACAAACCTTCTAATAATAAAAAAAAACAGCAAAAAAAAAAATATTATGTTAAAAACTAACGCTAATTTCTCTATTATAACACTTATATCTTTATTTTTTTCTTTAATTACAACATAAACAATAAATTAAAACGATCTTTCAGTAAGAATTTTACCGTAGGAACACAGATATATAAGTTTGGATATAGATTATGAAGAATTCGATTTTTACGATTTAGACTCAAAAAATGCTAATGAATAATGTTAAAGTATCACTTAAAGTATTGAATTAGAAAAAATTTAACAACTAAATTAAGATGGTGAAGTTATTATAAAAGATTTAAAAGAATAAATTATCAAAATGTACAAGTAATAACTTTATTAATTTTATGTAGAATCATATTAGCTTAGTCATAATCATAATTTTATTTATTAATTATCATAAAAAATAAATTATTAAAAAATGAAATAGAATTTATGTTATCCCTATTAATACTTAAATTAATTTATATCATATGAATTTTTTAAACAAAAGATTTATTAAAAATAATTAAAATTTAAAAATAAAGATTTCCTATTAGTTCACCGAGCGTTGTATAAGGATTAATTATTTCTGAATCAGGTTTACTCTTTTATTTTGAAGATGTTTTTTCTTCTTCTGAAAAAACTAAATAATCTATAAAATAAGTTTTTTAACCTGAAAAAAACGAAATTTGCTACGATTTTATTAGATTAACTAATGGATTATTAATGGTCTGTATAAACAAAAATTAAGATGATTCTTATGACTAAGATTTCGGTATTTTCATACCAATTTACTACGACAAAGATTGCCAAGAAATAATTTTCGAAACTAACAGCATTCAAAAATTAAATAATTTCAAAAGAAAACTAAGCGACAAGTAAAATCCCAAAATATAAAGCTTAAAAAACTTGCATTATATTTTAAACTATAGTATTGTTGCTCTAACAATAAACATTATTTTTTAATAATTTTAAATTCTTATTTAATTTTTATATTTTTTATATAGTTGTCTCTATGATATCGAATACAGAGAATCTTTAATCCTAAGATTTTGCGAAAATTCAAACACAAATGAAATAGAATTCTGGAATTACAATTTCAAATAAGAACAAACAGAAGACGGCGAAACCTACTAAAAAATTAACTTAAATTTCATACAACTATGGCAATCAAGCCTTATAACAAACATGAAACAACTAAAATTTTTGCTCTCAAATTACGTCCTAATTTTAGACGAAAAAATCGGCCTCCTTTTACTACAAATAGGGCCTCAAAATGATGGCGAAAATTTTCTTTAATAATTAGACCTAAATATAGTAGATTAATATAATCCTTCTAAAAATGATTATTATCAATCTTTTTAACTTATCGAAAAATACGGAAATACTTCGATAAATACCAGATTCATACAAAGCTTCGTCGATTTAACCATAATTTCCAAAAATTATATCTATTTAATGAGCGGAGAATTAGAATTCACTAAATTGTCAAAAAATGTTTATTATAAATAAAGTCTTATTTAATTATTAGGAAAAGATGTCGTAAATAACAGTATTTTGAGGACTTTTAAAGCCGATGAAAGTAATATGTACCTTTATCTATCCGATTAACGTAAAAATAAATACATATATAAATTAGAAAATTATTATTATTTACTAATTTTCTTTTAATTAATATATTTTAATAAATTTTATAGAAGAAACTAACCTTGGACTAGCAGTAATCAGATATTATTATGATAAAGCTTTTTCCGTCAAATAATTCAAGCATTATTCTTTTAATAATTATATTTTTGTTTATTAAATGCCTGCAGTACTCTACAGTGAAATTAGATTAAGAACTTTTATAGTAACCTTTAAATAAACATATTCAATATTAACAATGACAAATTCAATTTGCTATATGCTGATAGTAAAAGCTTAAAATTAATTTAATGTAAGCGATGAATAAATTTGCTAATTTGACATAAATATGTATCAAAAAAATACACTTATAGAAAACTTATAAATTTCTTTATTTGGAACCCAAATAGACAATAAAAATGTTGGTTATTATTGCGATCATTACAATTTCAACTACAAATTTTCCAAACCAAGTGGAGATATATATGTATCAATTATATTTATACTAAATTAACTAATTTATTTCTTTTATATTTATATTTTAATTTTTTTTTTTAAATTTTAAAATAGCTTAATAATTTTTACGGACCCGCTTTGAATTACACAATTTAGGACATTTCAAGTTAATAAAGCATATTTTGGTATGAAGAATTTGATATCCCTTTTGAAAAAAATAAAGTAGGTCAATATTTCCCACTTAACAGTAATGGAATAATTTACTAAGTTTATACTTTAATAGAAAATAATTAGCTTTTAGCTTAAGAATGTTATAGCGAGGAAGATTTTTGTTCTACCTATTTATTAGGATTTTTAGATGAAAATGAAATTATCTAAAAAGTTTTTTTTTGCGAGGAAACTAGTATTTTCTTAGTTATGACCAACAAATCAAACGTAAAAGGAAGAAGATTCCTCTGTAATTAATATAAAAATTTTTAAATTATAAAATACACAAATAAAAAATTAATTTAAACTTAACAAATTAATATAATTATAACTAATAAAAAAATTTAAAAAATAAGTGGGTTCAGACTCCTCTGAAAAACCATGTCATGATTTCTAATTCAAATACCCAATAACAGATTACTCAAATTTCCACCAAACACTGTAAGGAAACATGGTCGCTTTCCACAGAAAATCTAAAAAATGTCTCTATTTATCCTTCCCATTCGATTTAAACAACCTCTACAGCGACGAAAACGAAAGTATTTTCTACAATTTAGACTGTCTCTATTTTTCTAGTACTTACAAATACCTAGACATGACTTTGCTCGACCAGGGCTACATTTTCGCAAAAGTTTACCAAGAAATAGTTATTTATTTCATAGATTACGCTTTCAACTCTTATATAAAAGGCGTCTATTCCTACGGCCAAAAATTACTTACCCAAACTAATCTTCAAAATTTCGACTTTATCTTAGTAAGAACTATAAGAACTAAACTAATTATAATAGATTACGACACAAATGAGATTTTAGAGTATATTTTGTATAGTTTCGAAGAACCAATTTTTGCGAGAAAATATGCCACTTTTGGAAAAAAATTCGATAAAAAATAAGGTATTTAAAAATGTAATGATATGATAGCTGCATTTACCACGGACGGGGAAATTATGATTTGGTGGACTTAAGGAGAAAGTGTAGACAATTTAGTATATGTTTTGCCAAATACTAACTTTAATTTCAAACTTATCCCGCAAATTAATTTACAAGATTATAAAGAATTGTAAAAAAAACAAAAACTTAAACAAAAACTAAAATTTTTTCTTATTATATAAAAAGATCTATTTTAAGATAAAACAGTTTAATTTTATTTGATTAATTTTTTATTTTTAATTTTTAATTTTATTTTTAAATAAAAGCAACTTTGTTCTCAGTGCTGATAATTATAAAATTTATCTTGGAAAACATAACAATATAAACACAAAATTAATTGGATATGATAACGACTCAAAAAAAATAGTAAAATCTACTCTAAATATTTTCTCCAATCTAGACAAATAAAATATAATAACATAAGAGCTAACTGTAAATTTTGACAATCAAGGTAAATTTATTTACAATTTTTATTTTATATCTTTATAATCAAATAATAAAAATTAATTGAATTATAAATATTTTAATTTTTATAATTATATTTTTTCCCTAAAAAAGATCTTTTTATTCTTAACCGAGAAGACGTAGAACTGCCTCAATTCGAAATTGACTACAATCCTATTATAAAAATTTATCCAGATCAAATATATTAAGGTCCCATAGAATAATATTCTTTATCTGGAAATAATGTAGATGCCTTTAGAATTTCCCCATTTTTAACAGAAGATGGAGAAGGATTTACATTAAAAATGAATTAAGGCCAATTAATAGATTTAATTGCACTTTCAGACTATTTTCTCACTTTATCTATAAAAAATGAAAAATCTTATTTAACAGTTATGAATTAAAAACAGGTCTTTGATAGTCAAAAATATGTTTGTTATATAGTCAATGAAGTCCTATAAGTACATAATTATAAATATTATATTAAGCTTAGATAGTATATAATTAAATTATATGTTATTTTATATTATATAGTAAAAAAAAAATTAACTTATAATTTTTAATTAAAAGGGACTTGATCTTACGAGAGGAGGATACATAGAAATAAATAAAATTAGAAGTGAAATAAGAGGAGATTAATACAATATTTTAATAAAAGATAAATTTTCAAAAGATGAATAAAGCTTAAATTAAGATACAAGCAATAGAAATATCATATTCATAGATCTTACTTTATTTACTTCAGAAGAAAAAGATTGGAGTGAAGTAAAATATTAAAAAAATAAAAATAATATCTATTAATTATCAATTCTAAACTATTAATTTTCTTTAATTATTTTGTTCATTAATAAATAATTTTATTAGGCAGTACAAAATCAAAAATATCTCAATATTGATAAAATCAGAAAATCAGCTCAATCAAATGAATTTTTCTCTATAAATTTAAATAAAATAATTCAAATAATTCCTATGGAATTTTCTAAAAAATTGTTCTTCATTGCTTCTGTTTACCAAAATTCAATTCAATATGAAAATTAAAAAGATTGTATATTATATATTTTTGCAGAGGATTTATCTATAAATGATGGGGAATATATACACTTAACTTTACTATCAGAAATTACTTCTACCGACCTTCAATACAGCTGGTTAGAAATTGGGTAAAAAAAATCAACAAAATATATAACATATTATATTAATAAAAATCAATAAACTATAAATAAATTAATTAAATTAGAATATTTATTAAAAATAAACCAAACTATATTATTAATAATAAATATTATTTTTAAATGTAGAGATCTTTACGAATCTAAAGCCAGGTTAGCCTCTCAAAAAAATCAAGATATTTACAATTTAACTATATTTTTTCACGATTATATTTCTTCTATTAACTTGCTCAAATACCAAATTAATGTGAAAGATTTAACGGCCGAATTAATCGAAAAACAACATGAAAAAATAGATTTTCTTAAACAGTACGATGATAATATGACAGTGTAAATAATTTAATAACTTTATAAATTAAGTTCTGATTAAAAATATGTTTCAATTACACTTGTAACTGATTATATACTACTAACTGCCCACTATAATGTGGAAACTCTAAAAAGAAAAAAAGATTTTGAAAATTATTAAGATTATACTGGCTGCAGAGTATAAGCAAATGAAGTAAGATTAAAAATTAATTAATTATAAAATTATAAAATTATAACATATTTTTATTCCATTCTCTAATTATTTTTTCCATTAATTATTTTTTTTTAATTAATTTAATCTACAAATAAAAATGTAATATTTAATATAACATTATATAATAAAATATCTACTTTCAATTCTAAATTTAGTTTGAAGAGGGATAAGTTTCACAAAGAGGAAATTATTTAGTTTAATATTGCGAACCAACTCAATATATGACAGATATAAAATATAACTCAAATAATTTATAATATAAAGAAGATCCTAATATACACAATAAATATTTAAAATTATATATAAATTACCATGATGAAGATAATCATTCCATTTTATAAATGGTATAAATTTCACCAGATATAATGTCATAACATCTAATTATGAGGTTTGATGAAGATAATAAAGGTGATATATATGGATTAAATATGTTCGCCATACATTAAAATAAACAAATGCTTGTTGCTTATAAATACAAAATCAAGGTAAAAAAAATAATAATTAAATTAATAAACAAAAAAAATTATATTTATAAAATCAATTAGAATATATATATAATTTCATTCAACCTTTCTAATCTCTAAAGTTGAAATAAATTAAAAAAAAATTATTTATAGATATACAAATTTACTTATTTTTTTTATTTAAATAATCAAAAGGATCACTTAGAAATAACTAATACTGATTTAATTTCTACAATAAAAAACCAAAAAAATATAAAAATAAACTTAATTGCCAAAAACAATTTTTCTCCCTCTGTCCCTTACCAATTAAGTATAAGAGGATTCATTCCCGAAAATTGGACTTATATATCAATTTTTATATTTGTCCCAATTATAGCTTGTCTATGTTTCCTCATTTATCATTGTGTAATTTAAACCTAAAGAGGATAAAAAAGAATGGACAGACACATTAAACAGTTTAATGATAACGAAAAACCATTATTAGAACAGGAAAATGGAAAAGACCTCCTTTTATAAAAAATGATATGTAAATTTCACATTATTTTAAATTTAATATTTTTTTTATATAGAATTAAAATCTAATTTAGCTTGAAATCTTAGAATTTATTTCCATATAAAAAATTAATCAAATTAGCTAATTTCTACCCGTATATTTTTCACCCAAATAAAAATTCTTTTTACTATTAATTATTATTTTTTTCTTAATAGAAAATAAAGGAAAAACACATAGTGGGTCTAGTAACGATTTAATTTTGTTAGATATATCAAAAATAATCGGAACCAGTAAAAATTAAACAAAAAATAGTTAAAATTAATCTCGTATGAGCCCAAAGTAATTAGAAAAAATAGAAGAAAATAAACTAGATGAAACTTTATTTACCAGTTCAGAAGACGACTCAGATTAAGATGATGATTTTTCAGGTGATTAGTTTTATCTACAAAAATAACAAATTTAAAATGCCCTTAATAATGAATCTAAAATTTATGGTATAAATTGATAAACTAATAAAAAATTAATAAACCAAAAATTAAATTAAATAGTACTTATATAATTAATGATAATAGTTACCAAATTATCACCCAATAAAAATAATAAAATTCTAAATTTTACCACAATAATTATATGGTATGTAACCTAACATATATCCTCTGAATATTACAATTTTTTTAAATAATACAAATAATATATTTACTTATTGAATACTAAACTTGATTTATATATTATATAAATTTATATAAAATTTTAGCCCATTATATTTTAACATTTTATACATATTATAAATATTTAAAAGTAATAAAAAAATTAATATTTTATATTTTATGATAAAATAAGCATGATTATTAAAATTTCAACATAAACGTAATATTAATAAACAATATTAGAAATATAAATATTTTACAATAAAAATTATCAATTTATTAAAAGTTCATTTTTAAATATAAGTAACTTAATTTCGTAAAATCAGTTTATTGTAAATAAAACTTTAAATTTACGCTTATATAACTCTTTATAAATTTATATTTAAATTAATAAGTAATTTAATCTAAATTAAATTAGTAAATAATTTCCTTACTCATTTAATTTAAAATTATACTGATTTTAATAAATTTAATTAAATTAAGGAAAACTTAACTTTATAAATACAAAATTACAATTTAGCAATTAAGCAATTTTTGAAAAATTATAATAAATAAACTATGATAATATATATATATTCAATTTTTATATACAATAAAATATATATTTTTATATAAATACTTAATAGGTAATTTACATAAATTTAATTATAAATATTTATAAACAAAATAAATTAATTTTAATTTTTTTATCAAGGTTTAAAGTTAAAAATTTAGTTAAATATTTTTTTATTTATCATTTTTTTTATACACTCTTATTATTACAAAAATTAATTTTTTTTATGTTTAAATTTGATTAATAATAATGTTTCTAACTTTACCTTGTAAATTTTTTATCTATTAAAATCACAAACAACCTTCATGATTATAATTAATTTCTACCCATTAACATGAATAATCAATAGAACTATCTTCTTCATAATATTATTAATTTGAAGCATCATAACTTTCATATTTCGAATTTTTTACTTAATATTAATTTATTTTATTATTTTTATTTTTATTTTTATTATTATTATTGTAACAAAGATCACTGCCATTTACTTATCTTCCTAAATCAATACTTTAAACCAAATTTACATCTTAAAATTACTTATCAAACGATGTTTCATTATTCTTATTTTTTATTTAATTGTTCATATTATTAGAATTAGATGAAGTTTTCATTTAAAATGAATCTCTATTTATTTTTCTCTATTATTATTTTGACACTTAACAACCCATTTATTTTATATTATTTTTTATTTTATTGTTTTATTATTTTTTTTTTTTATTTAATTTTTTATTTATTTTATTTATTTATCAATTTTAAATTAAATTTTATGCTCTTCAAATATTTTTTTATCCATCTATTAATATTATCAAATATAAAACCTTTAAATTTTTTTTTTGCCTTAATTAATTTATTAACAAAAGTATTTTATTTTTTCAAAGTTTTCAGTAATTTTTTATTTCTAGCCAAACACAATGTCTAGTTTAAAAATTAATAATTTACTTTTGTATTAATAAATAGTTTAAAAAATTATTCGATTTTAATTTATATTTTTTTCTAATTTATTTATCTTATAACCTTCATAAAATATTTTATGATATAATAAAATAATATATTACTTATATAAACAATTTCTAAAAACTATGTATTTTTAAGAATAAATTAATATTTTTAAATTAAATAAACTTATTTATATACATTCTGAGATTTACCTCATTCTATTTAAAATAAATAAATTGTAAATTTTTGTAGCTATTTTTAAGAATACAAACAAAACTTATTTAATGAACTTGATTAAGTACTGAATTAAACTTCGAATATTAAAATAATATATTTATTTTTATTATTTAATTAGATAACATAACTTTTAATTATGACTGAAATAATTCTTTCAAATAAAAAAAATTAAAATTACAGTAAAATTTAAAGTCAGACATATAAAATAATAAACTTTAATTATATTAAAAATAATCAAAAACATTTATAAAAATTTAAACATTTTGCAGTAAAATTATAAAAACTCACTGAAAATTAATATTTAAGCCAACTAATTCGAATTTTACTATCTATAAAATTATTTTTAAATACTCATTTATTTACTAACCTTATATGAATTATTGAATAGTATATAAAAAATAATAAATATGCAAAAATAATAATACTATCTTATTTTTAAATGGATTAAAAATTATTTACATTTTCGTTTCATTGATTACCAAGTGAGCTCTATAATAAAAATAATTGAAAATTTTACTATTTTTTTAATAAAAATTCTTAAAAATATTAGTCTTTAAATTATTTTTTATTAATTTACAGGAATTAACTATTTAATATACCATAATTATAATTTAAAAGAAAATTCTTAATTAAAATTTCAAATCTATATACTTAATTTATTTATAATTATAAATTAGATAGGATTAATTTCAAGCTTATCATATGATATTATATAATAATATACTTATTTAAAATTTATTAAATAATATTCTTGTATTCATATTGCTTCATAAAAAATTTGATAACTAATTTATGGAAACCTATTACCATAAATATTAACTAAATAAAATTTCAAATTTTTAACTTTATGATTCTTAATCTTTTTCTTACAAATTTAAATTTTTCGTTAAACATTTTTCTACTTTATTTTATTCTACCAAACCATTAGTATATTAGGCATAATTTTCCTGCTCGAAAAAACTTTTTTACTGATAATTTCCACTTTAATACAAAATCCTCAATAATTTTAAGAAAATCCCAACTTATTCTTAAATTTTTAACTTCATATTCAAAGAAACCTAAACCAAATCTTCCACATCCTTTGCAGAATATTCTATCAATTCTTAATCAATAGGTCTTTTATAAAAAAATTCATAAAAAACTTTTTTATCTTTAAATCTTTTATGCATATCATCTTTCATCTCACTTATCCCATTTTCGGCATCGTAATTTTCCATAATCAAATTAAAACCTGGCTATTTAATAATATTCTAGCATAATTTTATTTGTTACTTAATAATTTTTTATTCCTATAAAACATCGTTACCAAAATTATCATACATATCTATTTTTTCCTATAAAATTTTATTAGTATCTTTTAAATATTCTATAAGTATGTGTCCAGTAGAAGTATCAAAAATATTTTTTATACAACAATTTAATTTCCTGTTAATCAGCTCGGAATCCTAACGGCAAGCATGAAAAATTTTTTCTATTACTTTATCTTCAAATACTTATTGTAATTAAAGTAACATACAATCATATATTTAAATTTCCTTTTTAGAATTTTAATTTTCTTTATCTATATCACAATTATTACTTTCTTTTTCTTTTTATTGTTCTATAACCTTGTATAAATCAAAAATAAACTATTGCTTTATATTTTTCCCTTTATAATTATATTACACTCCTATTTATATTAAATCTAACCACCCTTCTTAATCAACTGCTAATATTCTCTACTTATTTATAATTTTCATTGCATACCTAATGTAAAAATTTAAAATTAAATATTATTAAAAAAGGGAATTCAAAAAAAATTAACTATGAATTCTACTTTAAATCGAAATTTAAAATCAGTAGTTTTTATTATTTTAATTTTACAGTCATAAATTTATAATAATTATCAAAGTTTTCGAAATTTTTATGATAAATAAAAGCAAATAATTAACGAAACCTCTTGAAAATGAAAAATAAGTAAAGTAAAGTAAAACTTTATAAATAAATTTTATTCAGGGTAAAAAGAAAATTTTTAAAATTATTTACCTCAAAGTTTTAAAATCATCGACAACTAAAACAGTTTTTTCAAAAAACTCATTTTCTAAATTTTCTTCAATTTCAATTTTTTCGAAAAACTCTTTAACTTGATTTTGCTCTTCTATTTTTTTCTTTTAATACTCATCATAAATTCCGCATTTACAAATATTCTTGGCAATCGATTTTTCTAAAAACTTCAAATTTTTCTCAATTTCATTTTTATTTTAAAAAATTTAAGCTGCCACCAGAAAATTAATATTCAATGATCTTATAATAATAAACCCTTAATTTAAAATATATTATCTCAAATTCTACTTTTATGCTTTATATTCGTTACTCAAAATCGATTTTTCAATGTCGTCTAAATTCATTATAAAAGTAAGCCCATTTTTTTTCATCTTTTTTTCAATAATTTAATCGAAAATTTTCTAAACACTTCTATTTCCATCAAAATCAATAAACTCTTGTAATATTTATTATTTACTAAATTTTTCCCCATTTTTTTCCTTTATCTAAAACACCTCCTTAATAACTTCAATTCCATTTTATTCTTCTCTAAAATCAAATTTTTCATTCAAAAACTATTCCAAACTTTGCTTACAAATTTATTCGCTAAAATAAGTCCAACTGGGCAAAATAAACTCTTTTTAATAAGAATACTAGTTCAAAATTTGTTACCCTTATATAAGTCCCAATTATTAATTTTAAACTTAATTTTCTTCTTATTCCTAGCTTTTTTTTATTTTCACTTATTTGAATTCTTCAATTTTATCCCAAATTATGTCATTTATATTTTTAGATACCAAATTAATTATTTTTTCTCTTTGGTTTTTATTTTAAACCGAAAATTCACAAAAAATAATCTAATCAACCTCAGGCATACTCTTATTTTCTTTACCTTTTTTCTATACTTATTATCCATCTAAAGTTAATTTATCCTTTTCTTAATTTTTATGTTAAATTTAGTTATTTTTATCTATATTTTGTTAGATTTTCAAAATTTTTGAGGCATAAGTAAAATCTTTTATAATTTATTAAACTTTGTTAGTACTTAAAGAAAACCCTAAATTTTTATAACCAATAGCATTCAATTCGGTCTCTATAAAATCTCTGTCCAAATATTTAATACTAGATTTTTCACATATTAAAAACCTTTTATCAAACATTAATTTCACAAAATCCTGAACCATATCACTAAATATTTGATTCTTAATTGCTAAAAATTAATAAAATATTATAAATATGGATAATTAAAAAATTTTTTTTATCATTACTTTTTCTTAACTATTTATATTCTTTATTATTATTAATTTTTTCAAATTCTATAACTTCATTTAACAATTTGTTTTATTTCATTATATATTAATACTAATAAATAATATACTAATAGTAATCAGGTTAAACATTTTTAATTATTTCATTTTATAATTAAAATTCATTTTATTCGCATTTTTTTTCAAATTATTAACAATTGTGTTCATAATATTAGTATTATAAATCATTTATTCCGTGTGCATATTTGCAAAAACTAGGAATTAATGGACAAGTTCCCCTCAAATAAAATCGACATAAAACTTCTTTTTCATAAGGAAATACCATATTTTTATAAATTTCCAAATCATTTGCTAAAGTTTTCTTACACTAAGTTACAGTTTAGGGAGATTTAAGCATCCTAATTAATTTATTCACCTTTAAAAAAGTTTATTATATTTATTTATATTTTGTGTTTTTATAGGTTTACATTTATAATCAATTAAAATTAAAAATATAATTTGGTGTTTCTATTATTAGTCAAACTGATAAAATCTATCATTATTTATATTAAATTTAAATCTTTTATAAAAAATACAAAGAATTTGCAATAGATTTTAAAAGAATAATATTTCTAGACAACTATAGCTATTTTTTTATTTTAAAAAAATTCAAATTAATACTCATTTTAATACAGTTTTAAAAAAGTCATTTATTAAACCATAGATTTAATCATTCTTATTTTATTAAAAAAAAAACATAAAAAAATCCATTATATAATAAGCTTTCATTAACATAAGTAAAATTATTTAGTATAAATTTTTAACTTTATTTATTATATTTAATTTTTTAAAAAAATGAAATTGATAATTGTAAACTTTAACTTTATATTTATTTCTTAAATAAATATAATTACCTCTCTATACGACTTAATAATTTTTATATTAATTGTTTCAATTATAATAAATTTTAATGCTATATTAAAAATAAAAAAATTTAATTAAGTTTTTTGAATAACGTCAAAATTACATTTATACTAAATTTTAATGTAACTTAAATAGCTATTTAAATGAATTTATGAAAATATAAATAATTTACATTTAAACTAAGGTTAAAATTTATTAAAATTGAACTTACTATATTTTAAAAATGGTTTATATGTAAATTTCTAAATTATGAATATTGTTATCATATTTTAGCCCAGCGAAATTGGTTTTTATTTCTAAACTCTCGACTTGAAATATAAACAAAATGTAATATACACAAATATTTACATATTTAATAATATAATAATATTAATACCAATTATTTTATAAATTAAAAAATCTAATTATAATTGTAGCTTTTAATCGTATTAAAATTAATAAAATTTAAGAATATTTATATTTTCATTTATCTTTCTTATAAATAAATGTTTTTAGTCAAATTATTTGTACATAAGAATTTTAAATTAAAGTATTTTTTTTTAAAAACTTTATAAGTGTTTTATTAATATATATAAAATTTGTAATATATTAATACATAATTATTCAAGTATATAAATTCTAATATTTACAAAAATATTAAAATTTTAAATTTACTTCATTAAAAATGCCAAAATATAAAAATAAAAAAAATTCAATAATATATAAAATATTCAAAATGTAAGATAATAAAAATATTATTAAAAATTTTTGTTAAAAAAATGATAAAAAAAAATAAAATACTAAAATATCAGTAATTAGTTATCATTTGATTTAATATCTTTATTAATATAATTTATTTTTTTACAAATTTTAATTAACTTTTACTGATTGAATATGTATAATAATAAAAATGTAGATATTTTAATTTTATAACTTTCATGTTATTAATCAATTAAAGCCGATTATCTAGTAATTTTTATACTGTACAAAAACTTTATTTATATTAGGACATAATTTTAATGAATAGTATTAATTAGATTACGTTATCTATTATATATGGTATAAGATGAACAGTTTATAAAAAAAAGATATAATAAATTTATATTTTTTTTATTGTATGTATTTACTGCACAATTATGTTTTTTTAATATATTTAAAAATATTTATTATAAATTGTCAAAAATTGTGCAAATAAATTTAATTTTTATAAACATTATCCTTATAATTTGGCTTTTTAATTTAATTTTCACATATCATAATCACTATCCTCATCCCAGTCTGATTCTTCACTTTCATCACTATCCATATAATTTTTTCTAATTATTTATCTTCTTTTTTTTATTTCAGTAGCTAAATTAGCAGCCAGATCTACTTTATCTTCTTTGGTATATTTCTAAACCAATATTGGTAATTTTAATTAATTTTTATAAAAAAATTCAAAATTCATCATAAATAATCATAAAAAAATTGATTATCTAATAATTAAGATTTTGTAGATATATAATATATTACTTACTTGAAAATTAAATTATAAAAAGCAATTAAAATAAACTAAAGTATATATATAATTAAAATCTATAAGTAATTCAATAAATAAACAAAACGTATTTATTATTTATAAAAATAATATAATTCTCAAAGCTATAAATTTTAATATTTCCTTACAAATAACGCATATATTTTATTATAAAAAAATTAGACTACTTAATTTCACGTAATGTAAAATAAAAATGAATAAAAAACGCCAAAAACTATGATATAGCAAATATTTTTTAAAAATTTAACTTTAAGGAAAAATAAAATATAAAAATATTAATTTAAAAATAATATTAGTACAATACAATTAAATATTAAAAAATTTAGAAAAATATTTAAAAAATTAAAATTACCTCTTAATCTTTTTTAACTTTGTTAGTTTCTACGTGTCTTAATTTTATTTAATTATTTCTAATTTAATCCAGTAGTTAATTCCTAGTTCCACTTACTTATCCATTATTAGAATCTTTTTTATTATCACTTCCTTAATTTTTATTCAGACTACTTATTTCCAATTTTTTACCCCAATTCTAATTATTATTCTTTAAAATCTTATAATTATATTTTAATAAATTTTTAACGCTTAAATTAATTAATCAATTAATTAATTAAAAAATAAAAATAAATTATGTTGTAAATCAAATATATATAATTTCATAATATTTCATTTATATTTAATATAAATTAATATAAATAATATTAATAAAGATAATAAAATATTAAACTTATGCTGGTATTTAAATGATATATATCTATATTTGTAAATTCTGTATGTATATTTAATAAAAATAATTGTTTTATTATAAATAAATATTATATCTTTATATAAAATTAAGTCTTTTTTATTTTATTTTAATTTATTATTTTATATTTTATTTGAATAAATTTAAAATTTACTGAATCCAATGGTGGTGGTTTTGAGGATCCTAAAATCTAACTTAGTGGAGGGGGTTAATTATTAGCCTGGTATAAAATTAAAATTAAATAATTTAAAGTTTATATAATTCAATATTTAATATCAATAATTAACTATTTATTGTAGAATTTTTAACTTTATATAAATTATTTTAGATCTTACGTTTATAGGCTCATTTATCTTCTTGATTGGCATATTAATTGGAATATTTTCATTATTTATCTAGGAAGTATTTTCTTAGCCTTTTCCAACTTCTAAATAAAGAATTTAAAATATTATGATATAAACATTAAAATTTAAAAATTTAACTTTTTTTTAAATTAAAATATTTTTAAATGAATAAAAAATTATAAATATATATATTAACCATATAAAATATTAATAATATATTAAAATATTTTTTATAAGCACAAAAAATCTTTCTTAAAAATTAAAATAGTAAAAAAATACATATATTATTAAAAAGTACTGATTTAAATTTTTAACAATTTAATTATTTAACTAAAATAAACAAAAATTTAATTAATAAACCAATTTATATATAAAAAAAGTCTTATAAATTTTGAAATTACATTAAACCTAAGATTTCAATAAGGAATTTGTTTAAGCTGATTGCATTGACGTACGATTTACGTTAATCTAACTAATTCTGTTATTTAAAAAAGACATAAGACCACCTTCTTATTAATTATTTTTTTAATTACTAGAAATTGAAAAATTTAACTGAGATTGTTATTCTCTTTATTTATCCTATTTCTTTTTCAAAAATAATTCTTTCACTATATTTTTTATTTAGTCATCCTATATAAAAAATAATTATGTAAATAAAGTTCTTGTCAAAAAATCAATGATCATAAAAATAAAACCATTTTTAATGTATAGTTATATGGAAAGTGTTTAAAAAATAAGTATAATTTTTAAAAATCCTTATAATTTTATATTGTAATTTTTTAACTTATAACAAAATAATATATGTTAGAAATATAAATATACTGATTAAATAATATTTATTACTAAATGAAATTAAATTTTTTTAAAAATTAAATAGAAAGTTATGATAATAAATAATACTGTAGTTTTTTTTAATAATGTTTACTTAAAATTGTTGATTTCAATTTTTATATATAAAATATATTATTTAATAACTAATTTAGAGGTTATTTGCTTATTAATGGTAAATAATATTGAAAAAAATAAAATAAAAGATATAGACACTTTTCAAAATAAAAATATTTTAATATTATATTAAATAATATAATCAAAAAAAGACAGTATTTTACTAAACATAATTTACAACCAAATAAGAAATAAATTATTACCTCTTTTAACTCTTTTTTAGTGATACCTGCATTTCTTATAATTTCTTTTTCTTCTTTAGTTAAATTAGACAAATTATTAAGCCTTTCTTTTTCTTAAGCTATTTCATGATATTCATCTTAGTTTTCATTTTCCTCATATATGACTCCGTTTTCTTTTTATTCTTATTGATTTGATTGTCTATTTGCACTAAAATGATCAAAGTTTTATTTCCCACTGATATTTTTTTCCTAATTTAGTTCGCTTTTAGGACAAATTTTTGAAATTACTCTTTTACAATTGGAACACTAATTTTCAGTTGAAAAGCTAAAACCTATTTAACAATTTTCTCTTAAAAAAGGAATTCTAATATAAAAAAAGTAGTCATTTAAACTTATGACCTACTTCTAAAAATTTACGAAAATTTCTAACTTAAACTTAATTTCAAATTCATTCATATCATAAACTATTATATAAGGAATTTAATTATCTTAATTCAAATCTATAACTATACATAAAGCTCCGATTATTTCCATATTTTTCCAAACAGATTCTATATAAAATTAAAAAGTATTATACTATAAAAATAACACACAACCAAAATTATTTGGCTAATAATGTAGTAGTATAAATTGATACTAAATCTTCAAAAAACATTTAAAAGCAATCACATTTAAATATATAATAAAATTCTACAATAGTAACATTTTAATAAACAAATTTAAAACTAAAAATAAACAAATCTCACTAAAAAATTTCAACAAACTATTAAATCACCCTTAAAAAAAAAAAAAAGACTTATAACAAATACTAGTAAAATTAAATAAATAAATAAAAATTAACAAAAACCTAAAACCACAAAACCAAAAAGCAAAAAAAACAAAAAACATTTTTTTATATATTTCTTGGCAAAAAATAAATAAACATACATATAATAAACACAAATAAACAATATACATTAAAAAAAATTCTTAATTATATCATTAAACAAAAATAAATATATATATATAAAATTTTCACCATCAAAAATCCACACCCGTGCCATTCCCACAAATTATACATCATAAGTGTTCAAATTTTCTTCTTATATATACTCTTTCCATTATTATACCATCAAATCAGACTCTGTTATATTTTCAATTTCTTTCAAAGTTTTCCGATTTTCTTCTAATTTCCCCAAATTTTACCCAATTTCCTATTTTTCGCCCTCTTTTTCGTTTTGCTACTCATTTTATTTTTCTACTTTTTCCCTTTTTTTACTCAAAAATGCCTGCATATTTTATTTTATTTCAACTTTTATAATTTTGTAATTTTCTATCAAAAAAAATTTTTCTTTTTATCCCCTTTTTTCTAATATTTTTTATTAGCAAAAATTTTAATTAATAGTATTTTTTCTATATTCTTTATTATTTTGATAGTAAATATTTGAAATTAATTATTAAACGTTTTTGCGAAATGTATTTTTTTCTTACATTTTACATAAATTTAAAATGTAAACTAATTCTAATATAATAACTTTTTATTAATTATACAAATAACTCGCATTAAAAACATTAATATATGTTCAATTATATACATAAATAATTGTATTGCCCTTAATTTTTATTTAAATTAACCTAAATTTACCTTTTTAAAGTAGAAAAATTTTTTTAACAAAAAGAACTATAATTTTCTTAAATTATTATAATTTGAAGTAGACTACTAATAAATATAATTTTCAAAAGATAATAATTAATCCTTATTTTAGTTTTTAATTTGGCCATTTGTTTATAGTATCATAACGCATTGTATTTTTTTTAAATGAAAAGAGATTTAAAATAAATTATTTTTAAAGCAAATGCATACATAAAATTGTATCAAAATAATTACAAATCCGAAAATTTAAATAGTAATATTATATTTTTAAAATATAAATATAAAATTAAATTTAAATTCTAGTTTATTAGTTAATTTAAATTGGCATGAAATTAATTTTTAAATGAATGAAAGATAATATTTTTTTAAAATTGTGCGATTACTTAATGATAGAATTGTAGTAAAATAATTTGAATATAAAACTATATTAAATAGAAACAATAAGCAAGGAAATTTCAAAAAAAAAAAAATTATTTTATGTTTTAACCATTTACAAGTATAATTAATGGTAATAAAAATAAAAATAACTAAGAATAATACTTCCACTACCTCGAATAAAATATATTTTAAAAATTAAAAAAAAATAAAAAACAAATATCAAAAATATATAAAAACAAATAAAAACGAACATTTTAAATAATTAAAATAATAAACAAATAATGGGCAATATGTCTACTAATTCCCTGAAGTTCTAACAACAATATTAGTCAGAAAAATAAGCCCAAGTTTCAAATTAGGCGCACAGTATATTTTAAAATCAAAATCCCAGTACAAATATACAATCGCCAAATCATTAAAGCAATTTTAATTCTTAAAAAAAAAATTCTGACAAAACAAAAAGTTTCACTCCAAATTAAAACTTAAATAAAAAAGACGTAAATTAAACAGAAATCTTTGCCTAATAATAACGCGCTTAAAATCATCTAAGTAAATTTGCTTAAAAATCGCTTTTTAGCTAGTATAAGTAACCAAAAAACTAGGCAGAAAACTAATAAAATATTATATAATAAGAATAAGATAGCAACAACAATAAATCAAATAATATTATAGCTGATTTTAAAAAAATAGGGAACGGTATTAAAAATCAGAAAAATTATGAATAGAAAGAATAAAATACACAGAATAATAAAACAAATTTTTCAGAAAACTACAGAATATATAAATAAATCATAAATAACAAAGAGAAAATAAGGACACCTAAGGTTTAGAATTAAAAAATATGTAATTTATTTTTACTTTTACTTTTTTTTAATTTATTATCATACATTAATCTATTTAAACTCAAATTAATCTAATAAAATTGATAAAAAGACACTACAAAAACTAAACAATACAAAATCATAATAAAAATTTTTATTATCCTAAACTTAAAAAATTTTACTCAAATTAACACCTTAATATCTCAACAATTTAAAAGCATATATATACATATTAAATATTTACAACTATAATTAACCTTAATTTTAAAATATCTAAAAATTAAATAAATAAAAAAAAGAATCTATAATAGACCGACTAGAAATCACAAAAGAAGCACAAATGGGCTCTCGCGTCCAAAATTATTCCAAACTACAACCTATAATAAGGCAGCAAAGTTCTCACCTCTTTCCAGGCGAAAATTTCAGCCCTCAAAAACAAAAACAAAACTAAAATTTAAATTAAAATTAAAATTTAAATGTAAATTAAAATCTGAACCAAAAAGAAACGATTCCTTTTTAGTAAACAAACAAAAAAAGAACAAAATCGAGATACCTATAAAGTCTATACGAAAAAGAACAGTAAAAAAAAATAAACGAAGAAAAAAATAAAAAACACCAATAACAAGCTAAAAAAGCCAAAGCCATCAAAGAAAACCTCAAGTCTTTTGAATCTCCTTCTTTAAGTAAATATTTTTATATAATAATATTTTTAAACATAATATATATTAATATTTGAATATATATATATATTTATTTTTTTAATACATATAAATATAAAAAAATTTTAAAATTATCATGGCAAATTCTATATTTTAAATTTTAAACAGATGAAAATAAAAAAATATATTATAATTTTTTAAAAAATGAACATTTAAATTTGGGTTTTTCCTTTTTGTTTTGAAATTTTTATTTCTATTATCTTTTTATTCATGTATTTATATCCCTTTATTTCCATAAAGTATTACCCTTTTAATTTAATATCTATAATAGTCAATTTAATATTTATCCATTTAAAACTATACTTATACTTTAATGCCAAAACGAAGCAAGTAATTATGTATTTTTTTTTTATTTTTTTAATTTGTTGCATTTTTCAACCAATTTAATAATACTATATAATTCACTTAATAGTATATATTTATTTCCAAATCTAGTTTAAAAAATTGACTTATTAAACAATATTATTATTAATTTTATAATGTATCTTATTTATATAAATCATTATTTTATTGCCTTCTACTAATCTAAATAATTTATATATAAATATTTCATTTTGCAGAAATAACCTATATAAATTATAATTTTTAATTTTATTACATGTAACAATAGAATTTTTTAAATTTTGAAATTAGATTAATAAATATTTACTACAAAAATTTAAATTGATAAATATAAATATTATATTTACAAGAATTTTCCTTACTTTTTAAATTTAAAATGTAAATATAGTATTTTCCTATTTTTTACTGTATCTATTTATTTGTTTTTTTTTATTAAAACTGCCATTAAAAGTATGGCTCTATTAAAAAAATTTATTAAAGTATGCTAATAAAAAAAGTCAATTAATTATTTTTAATAGTAAATTAATACCATTAATTTAATAAATAAGATTAATTTCAACAAATTTTAATATTCCCAACACAAATTATAATTTTTCTTTTCTTACATTTTTTTTAATTACATAATAAATTATACTATATTTTCCTACAAAAAATAAAAATAATATATCTTTAACTATTTAAAGTATATAAATTAATTTTTTTAAAAAATTAGCGTTAGCCCCCATATAAGTGTAACAATCGTCACAACTGTAATATCAAAATCAAAATTAATAACAATAACAAGACGAGCAAAACCAATACCAACAAAATTCTCCCCATAAATACCCAGCCATTTGTTTTGACAAAATACTAGACATAAATTTCGACTCCCCCATCGAACACGGCGACCTAAGGCACAAAACCAATAAACACCTAAAAACATTCATAGAAAAACGTCAATCCTTCGATTATTAGTACAATCACTCCAATAATAATAATAATTAAAATAATAATAATGAACTTAATTTTAGAAACCAAGAGAGTTCCCCCACAAAAGAAGTAAAAAACGCAATAAAAAGCGACAAATTAATTTAAGTGCAAAACAGCCCCGACTACAGAGAACAACTGTACCAAAATAACCTTCGCAAAGCCCTCGAAGAAGAAGAGGAAGAAGAAGAAGACAATTAAAGCGAAATTTCCTATTTAACTTCCACTTTTAACTCAAAATCTCTGAATTCTTTCTATAAAAATACCTTCGACTCCAATAAAAATACTAATAGTGACCCTTCTTCTAATTTAACCTCTTCTATGAAAAAAAAAAAACTCTTCCATTCAGAAGGAACTCAATTAAATTCAACGTAAAAATAATAATTTAATTTAATTAAATTTATATAATAAAAATTTAAAAATTAATAATAAACTACTATTTTAATTTTAAATGTAGTCAGTTTTTTTTACAGCTTTATAATTACATATATTATTTTAATTAAATTTTTATTTATTTACTGTAAATAATATTAAAAGGATGTCCAAACAAGGTAAGAAATTTATATTGAGAAAAACTCATAGCGATGATTGTAGGTGGTATAAATAAAAAAAGTTCTTTGAAAATAAGTAACTTAATTAGGTTATTAAAGACCTTTTAAATCAACAATCTTTCAGTCAGGAAAAAACAAATTCAGGTAAAAAAAGCTCTAATTAAAACTATGAGAACAAATAAATCCAAAAATATATAGGCAAAATAATCAACAAAAGAAAATAATCAGTTTCATTATCATGTAAAATCTTAAATTTTATATAATAAATTGCTATTTTTTTTTGTATTTTTTTTATTTTCTTTTTAAAAACAGCTTCTAAAAACAAACCCAAAAGGACTACAGAATTCAATATCAATATTTCCAATAAAAAAAAAATATAGTAAAAAAATAAAGAACAACAAATAGAATTTAAACGACAAAGATCCAACTACCTAAATATTCTTAAATTCGATGATAAAACTCTAAAAACAACTGGGATCTGCGAGGAAACAGCCCAAGACTCACAAAATAACACTCCTATTTTATCACTCTAATAAAAAAGTAAAATTTAAAGTTCAAGTGACAAAAAATACTTCTTCTAAGACCCAATCGAGTACAAACAATCATCGTAAAAAATTAAAAATAAACAAAATCACTTTATTTAATATAAAAATTAATTTAATAAAAAAAAAAAAATTTATAATTATTAATTTTATAAACTACCTTTTCTTATTTCTTTAACCCTAAAAAAGGTTTTTAAAATTTTAATAAAAAAAAAAAAAAGCAGCTAGGAACAACTACAAGAAAACTCAGTTATTCAAGAAGAAGATAGCGAAGAAGACCAAGATAATGAAAAACTTCTTTCTTGTCCCAAAGAACGAAATAATTTAGAAAAAGTAAAATAAATTGAAAATTACTACAATTTAGCAGTAGAAGAACCTGAGGAAAATTTATCTTCTACCAGAAACTTCAAGTCGATCACCCCGAATATGGAAATCACTTTTAAAATAAAAGTAAATAATAATTTTTCACAAAAATTTTAACTAAAAAAAATAAGATATATTTTTTTATTATATTATTAAGTTTATATTATTTCTTTTTATAGACCAGTCTGTAACAAATTTCTTTGCTGACAGGATAAAATATTAAAAAAACACTTCAAATTTTCACAGAAAACCCTTAATATAATTGGTTAAATTAGTAAGAAATTTTTGATATTTTAACCATTCTTTAAATTAATGAAAGATAGGAATTAATGGAAATATTAAAAGAGTAGTAAATTGAAAGAATATTAATTGATGACCTAATATAAATATATGATTTAGATTTTAATTAAACTGATGAATAAATTAAATAGAATCATAACCATCTTCTTAGATCACCCACTCCTACTCATAAAAATAGTAAAAATAAAATGTTAAATACACTTCTTAAATAAATTATTATTTATAATTTAAAACCCTAAGGTTAAGATTAACAACAATCAGATTTGATAGACCAAACTACCTTATACTTTAAAGAATAAGTGAAAATGAACAACAATTAATTAGCTGAGCAAAGCTAGTCGCACTAAAGTAAAATAAAACTTTATACAAATAATTTTACTCAAATTAAAAACCAAATACTAAACCCAAATAAAAACATTATTTCTTTACATTTTTAAAAAAACAAAACCAATCCTAATAATAATAATTTAATCCTATATAACCATCAAAACCACCCAAATAAATATATAAACAAATTAAAAATAGCCCAACTAGAAGAAGTCCTCCCCCTAACCCCCCTCCAAATCCTAGAAATCAAAAACTACCTCTCCCTCTTCGACCAACAAACCGTCCAAAACCCCAAAAACAGCGAAAAAATCTTCATCCGAGACCTCCTCCCCGACATAATCGCCTCGCTCAACGACTACATCAGAAGCAAAAAAAGGCAACCCCAACCCCAACCCCAACCCTGATAAAAATTTAAAAATTAATAATAAACTACTATTTTAATTTCCAAACCCCCAACTGCTACCCCCAGGCCGACCAGGTTTTGGCCCCAGAAGCAGAAAATTACCTCAGATCTTACCAGCTTCAAGTGAGATCTTCCCCTATCAATATACAGTCCAATTTGTTGGCAAATTCGCCTTGTTAAAATCAACAAGAAGAACCTTTTTTCGATAAAAAATAAGGCTATTTTTCCAATTATAATGAAGGAGTTGACGATATTCTTAATATTGATAATAATACTGTGTAGTAAACGCCTTGTTCTTATCAGTTTTTTAATGATAATAAAATTGTACTATTAGAAGATATCAAAAAGGGAGGACAAGGAGATATTAAAAGTGGATTTTGCCTTGAAACCAAACAAATGCTTGCCATCAAAACCTTTAAAAACGAAGCTGATTTCAGAAACGAAGAAATGCTCTATACTTTCGTACAAGAATAGTAATAAAAAAATTTATTTTCTTTTATATTGTATTTATTTACCCTTTTAAATTTCAAGAAATCTGGAGTATTTGTTCTTAAAATTAATCTCAAAAGATTCAAATCACCCCTATAAACTTATTATGGAAAGAGGAGCTTGTGATCTTATGCAATATATCTAACTTAGAAATAAAATCGATAAGTAACCCCTAAAAAAAGAAGAAATTTTATACATATTCCTTTGGTTAGCTCAAGCTGAAAAAAAACTTATAGAATCAGGAATTTATTTCTCAGATGTAAATAATTAAATTAAATTATTAATTTTTTAATAATTTTAACAAAATTTTTTAAAAAAAAGATAAAACCTGACAACATTCTTCTACAGTATAACAAGGAAGACCATACAATTTTAAACCTATATTTGACAGATTTAGGAGGTGCCTACAACTTAAACGAAAATGACGACGATTTCTAATACCCCAATTGCATAACGAAGTTCTATTTTCCCCTCGAATTTATCTCCACAGAAATCGTGAACAAAAAACACAATATAACGACAGAACAAATGGCGCAATGCGAAATGTACCAAATCGCAAGAACAATTCAAGTCTGTCTAAACCCAAACTACAAATCCGAAATAATGCAAAAAAAAAATATAAACCAATTTTTCGACCAATACACCGATTTCCTAGGCGCAGAAATCTGTGAACTCCTAAAAAAATGTCTAAATTTCGACAAAATAAAACACCCCTTCACAAACCTAGACCAACTCCACTCCTCCCTAAAAGAAATAATCGACTCAAAATTCCCCAATTTCCAGCACCACATCGTCAACCAGTCCAACAACATAAAAGAGTGGCAGGACCGACTCGTAAAGGAAAAATAGGACTGGAGTTCGACCAGCATGAAGGAGCTCAAACAGCAGTCAATTTTCTACGAAAAAATAAAACTCTACAGAAACCAAGAAAACGTCCTTAAGGAAATCAGCAAGCGACTCAAAGACTCCTACGAAAAAAGTAACTCAAACAAAGAAAAAACTAAGGTCCTCAATTACACAGTCAAAAACCTTATTGCCCTCGGCATGAACCAGCAAAATCTCGGAAAATACGATACTTCCTTCAAATATTATAACTAAGCCAAAGAAATCTCTTCCAAACTCTCCAAATAAAAAAATGGTAACAAAAATAAATATTTAATAATTAATATAAGTTAGTCTCACTCTTTTATTTTCTTTTTATTTATTTTCTATTTTATATAAAAAAATTTCTTTAATTAACTCAAATAATAACTAACTTTTTTTACTTTTTTTTCATCAATTATTTAAAAAAAAGAAACGTTTTTAGTTTACTATGGGGACTGTCTTAACCTAATAGGAGGAATTCTCTAAAAAAAAGGTAAGCTAGCTGAAGCTTTAGAACATTTTTTAAGGGCGCTCGAACACTTTAACGGAATTTTTAGAGGAGAAACTATTCAATCAGCTGATGTTTATATTAATATTGGTTATATCTATATTTCTATGGGCCGAATCGATCTTGCCCTTAATTTTTATCAAAAAGCACTAAAAATTAAACTTTAAATATATGAAAACGAACTACATCCAGATTTAGCTACAATTTACCTTGGATTTGGAGTCTGTTATATCAATTAAGATAAACTTGACGCCGCCTTAGAACATTATAACTTATGTAACTCAAAAAATTTTAAAAATATTTTCTTTACATTTTTTAAAATTAATCTTCTTTAATTTTTTATCCTTATTTAATGTATATTTAATTTAAATAGGCGTCACTATTTTTTAAGAAAATAATATGACTAATACTGTTGGATACGCAGACACCCTAAATAACCTCGGAAACATTTATTACCAAAAACAAAACTTACCCCAAGCTTTAAAACTTTATAAGCAATCTTTAAAAATACAACAATAATTACTAGGAATAAACCACATAAACACAGCCCTTACTCTAAGAAACATCGGGGTCATCTAAAAACAATTCGAAAATTACGATAAAGCCCTCGAACTATTCTTCAAGGTATTAAATCTAAAAAAAAATATATTTAAATTATATATTAATTAATCAATTAATAAAATATGAAATTATTATTAAACAAACAAATAAATTAAATTAATATTATTTAAATAAAAAGGCACTTTAAATAAAACTTGACCACTACAACAAACTGCCCCACTTCACAATAGGAGACACCTATATTTAAATAGCTTCTACTTATCTAATTCAAAACAAAATAGAACTAGCTTACCAATACTTCAGCAAGGCCTACGAAATAAGAATTTAGTGCTACGGCGAAACCCACTAACAAACTTTAGAAGCCTTAAGCTACAAAAATGACGTTTAAGAGCTAATTGGAAAAGTTAATAATATGATGTCTTCTAGTGGAAAATAAAGGAAAATTAGCGTCAGATATTCCGCGTAAAAATCTAATAATTCCTAAAAAGAAAATGGAAATATCTTCGA
This sequence comes from Pseudocohnilembus persalinus, assembly GCA_001447515.1. Classification (NCBI taxonomy): domain Eukaryota; phylum Ciliophora; class Oligohymenophorea; order Philasterida; family Pseudocohnilembidae; genus Pseudocohnilembus; species Pseudocohnilembus persalinus. The sequence goes on from LDAU01000109.1 coordinate 192,144, forward strand.
TTTCTAAAACTATTTCCAAAATAACTCAGACCACCAAAATCAAGGAATTTATAGTAATTTGTAAAATAATGAATTTGATGAGTCGATGGACAGCATAGAACAGTTCGAATCCGATAGCTCAGAAGATATTTAAGAAAAAGTTAATTAAAGATTTAGCAATACCAAATAAAATACCTAAAATTAAAGTCAGGAACTAACAACTACTGATAATGACGAAAAATCGATAATTTAATAAATTGAAGAAGTTAAAGAAAGACTAGTTAATACAGAAACAATGGCCTCAACTGTTAATTGAGCCGAAAAAATAATTTAACAAAATTAAAAATTAGTAATTAAAATTATACCTGATAATTAGTAAATTTAAAAACCTTATTACTAAATTAAAAGAGAAATTAAAATGGTAAAAATCTAAAAGTTCGAAAAATAAAAAAAATTTTGCAAAAAAATTTAAAAATAAAATAATCTAATGCTTAATTTAATTGTTATACTCAAATATTTCAGGAAAAAAATTTTGTTAAACGAATATTAAAATTTTAACTTTTGAAAATAAAAAAATTATTAAGAAAAAAAAACAAGTAAAATAAATAAATTAGGAATTATATTAAATTGTTTTTAAATTATAATAAAATTTAAGATAAATTTATAATTTACATAAAGTTGTCATAATTTATAAAATAAATGTATGTCTTATACTATATTTATAAAGGAACATATAATTTATATAATTTATACCTCGTTTTATACTCAAATATAAATAGTAAGTTTAAAAAATTTAAATACAAAAATATATTCTTATGATTTTATTATATTATATAAATAAATATATTATATTATATTAATAATAAAAAATAATTATATCAATTTTATTTACATTAAAACAAAAGAAATTGGAGGGCTTTTTATAAATATAATTAATTATCTTTTATCAAAATTGAAAAAAATAATACAATTCTGATAATTTCTTTTCTTTTGAATAAAAACTTATTTGCCTCAATTTACTATCAAGTTTAATAAATTTCCTTTTATTTTCATTTAATTAAAAGATAACTAAAAACTAATTAATAATTTTCAATAATAATAATAAAAAAAAAATCCCTATAAATATTTTCTATATCTATTTTATTTACTATTAACATAAAAATTCACAATAAAATAAAAAATATTCCCAAAAATAAAAATAAAAATATAAATGTCAACTAGAAGAAGTAAAAATATAGAAATTCTAAAAAACACAGTCTATTCCTACCAAAAGGACCAGGATAATATCTATTATCTACTCGTAATTTTAAATTTTTTACCCAAATTTCTCAATAAAATTCTCTAAAACTACAAGTTTCTACTTTTTTTTTACTTTAATTATCCCAATTCAAAAAATAATTAATTAATAAAACCATTGAACAAAATACCCAAATTCTTTTCTTTTTATAAGATTTTTTCCCTCTAGTTTTTTTATTTTAATTTTTTAATTTTTAATCCAGTACAAAGACGAAAATCAAAAGTACAAGTTAGACCAAAAAATTAAATTCTACGAATTGTCTATGATTCTCGAAGAAAAGGAAATCTCTTATTTTGTTCCCGACGAACAGCCCACTCTCTACACACTTAACGAAATCCTTAACCAAATTGTAGAAGCCTCCCATATAAGCAAAAATATCAAAGGAAAAAAATACAACTGCGTCAAAATCTCAGACACTGAAAGATTGAGAATTGAAAAAATCTTCTAATAAAGTAAATAATTGTTTTAAACTCATTCTTTCATTTTAATTAATTTATTAAGATCTACCAAAAATTTGTTTTATTTTTAATATTAATAAATAAAAGTAGTGCTAACTTTTGATTGAAAAAAAATAAAAATAAAGAAACATATCTTTTTAAAAATATTATTTTAAAGATTCTTCGAGATTTTAAACTAAATAAAATAAAATAAAATTAAATTAATTAAATTTAACAGTCGAAGAAGCGAAAATTGCGAAAAAAGATCCTTAAGCCACTTAACAAGACCTTTTAAAACAAAGGGCAATCGAAAAAGCCGAAGAAAAACAAAGACAAAAAGAAGAAGAAGAGGAAGAAAAAAGAAAAAAAGAACAAGAAAGACTTCAAAAAAACCCTAATTTTAAAATAGGTTAACATAATAAAAATATCAAAAAAATTCCAGAAAATACCAAATAATTCGAAGGAAATTCCCAGGAATTTGATTTTGAATGCTGTCCCTCTTGTGCCAATAAAGAAGTACTTTTTTTTTTAAATATTTATATTTTAAAAATTTAATTAAATTTATTTTAAATTCAATTCTTATATTAAAAAATATCAAATTCAATTTACCTATAATAATAATATCATATTTTATCCATTTAAAAAATATTTTAAATTTTTAATCCAAATCTTATTTTTTAAACCAATTAATTTGTAATTTAAATTTTAAGTTATTGAGAGCCGCTGCTATTGGTGATACGGATTTATTTTAAAAAATTTTAAAATCAGATGAAAAAATTACCACTTTAGGTGTAATGAAAGCTTTTGATGACAGTATTGGCATTTTGGAAACTATTTTCAAAAATAACGACTTATAAATGTTAAAAATCTTAATTGACTTCTTATAAAATAAAAAAAATTAATTAAAATTGGCAGAATACAATTACTCAGTAAGAAATTCATCGGCCTCAGCTTATAATTAAAAATTTGGCAGTATGTGGGGCTGGCACTAAAGTAAATAAAAACTTATAAATATTAATTTAAATTTAAACATAAACAAGTAATTAAGTAAATAAATAATAACAAAAATTAATCCTAAATAAAAGCAATTATTAATATAAATTTTTTTTAAAAAAAATTAAAATTCAGACTTCCCTCAAAAAGAACTAAATGGCGCCCTAACTTACGATCAATATTTCAGCCAAGAAATTTTTTCTTCTTATAACATCGATCAACTTTTCAAATATGAAGTAGACTAAGAAATGTGGGATTACCTTAGAATTTATCAAGAATAATCCCTCGACGACGTTATCAATTAAAATCTAGGAAAAGCTGTGCAATTCGGAAACAGAAAATTAGCTGCCTAATTAATTGAGTTTATTAACACTAAAAGATCGGGGTGGGGCTACAATTAGCTTCATTTAGAAACTTTAACCAAAGATAGAGCTGAAGATATCTACGAATTTAAAACTCAATCTATTATCAAAACCCCTCTTTCTAACATTAAAGTTACCCCTTTACGTAAAAAGCCAAAAATTATTTAATTATATTTTCATTTATATATTAAATTAAAACTCAAATAAACATAAAATTAATTAATCTATAACTAAACTTTTCATTTTTCCTTCTATAAAAATCACAAACCCCAAAAACATTTAAATAAAAGTAAAATAAAACTGGAATAAAAAGGCCATTAAAAATTTAAACAAAAAGTCAAATAAATATTAAAATAAACACCCAGATAAACATAAAAAAACAAATTTAAACAAAAATCTAAATAAAAATTTAAACAAAAAATTTAAACAAAAATTAAAATAAAAATCTCAACAAAAATTTAAAACAAAAATTTAAATAAACCTTTAATAAAAATTAATTCTTAATTTTAGACTGCGCATGCATAAACCCAAACCCAGACATTTTAAAGAGAATCCTGACACAACAAGACCAAAGCCAATACACTGACGAACAACTAAGAAAACTGACGCACTACGCGGCCGCCTGTTCCGGCCCCGGCCCTCTAAAATACTTAGTAGAAGAAAAGGGCCTAAACCCCATGGAAACCGAAAATTACCACGGCTACAATTCTCTCCACGTAGCCTGTTAATTAGGAAGGGCCAAAAATGTGGAATTCTTACTGTCGAAAAAAGCTTATCATAACTTCGAAAGCTTAACTTATTATTCAGAAACTGCTTTGCATTTGGCCGCCAGGTCCGGAGATTTGGGCACTGTTAAAGCCTTAGTTGAAAATAATTGCCCTGCGGATTAAACCAATTTTTAAAATAAAAAAAATGCCCTGCATATTGCAGCCGCTTATGGACATCTTGATATTGTCCAGTACCTATTAAAAAAATAAAAAAAAATGGTCAATGAAGTTGACAAACAAGGAAAGTAAACAAATAAATAAATACTAATAATATTCTCTCTATTTATTAAAAAAATAAAATAATATATATTTTGTTTATTCCTAAATTAATTATATTTTAAAAAAAATAAGATCTCCCCTTATTCACGCTGTAATTAACAATCAAACCCCAGTTGTAGCCTATTTATTACAATAAGGAGCCGATTATGATTAAGCAGATTCTAGTGGAAATACTCCAATTCATTTTGCAGCCGCTTACGGTTATTATGAAAGTGTTGATCTTCTTTATTTAGCTGGCTGTGACTTAAATTATTATAATGATTGGTCGATCACCCCCCTTTGTATTGCTTTGGTAAAGGGCCATAATAAAATAGTATAATAATTACTAAATTTCGATAAAATAGATGTCAATTGTGTCGATGACCAAGGGTAATAATAATAATTACCAAAAAAATAACTAAAGTTATAATTTAAAAAAAAAAAAAAAAATTCATAATTAAAAAAAATAATAATTAAAATTATAATATAAAAATAAATACATTTTAAACTATTTTTTTAAGATAAACTTTACTTTACCTCGAGACCAATAACTTCTTACAAAGTGAAAAAGCACCTTCAAAACATTTTTAAAAATTTGAATTTTTATTAAAAAAACAAGCTGACCCCAATATACCCAACAGACAAGGTCAAACCCCTTTATTTTTATTAACAAATAATATAGATAGTATAGTATAAAATTGGGCTTAAAAGGATCAAGAACACCCCTTAAATCCCAAAAATAAATTCTACCTAAAAATCAGAAAAGATTTAAAGTTATCTGATAAAGAAATCATCCCTTAAAAGTCAGAATACAAAATTTACTACAAAGAGGCCGAAAATTCCAAATTTGTTCAAGAAAACCTCGAACATTTCAAAAAACACGAAACCAACCAAATCTACATAGACTAAGAAAAAAGTAATTTCATAGAAAAAGAAAGAGCCAGACTTGAACAGGAAAAATCAAGAGAAATTTTCCTAAATTACCTCGAAAAATACATCATAAAATTGATAAATCTCTTCTTAGAGTACGAAGCAGACATAACCTATTTAAACGGTAAAAATTAAGCTTTAACCTAGTCTCCTCTTTCCTAAGCCATTTTGCAACTACAAAATTAGTCCTAACAATATAAAAATCTATAAGTAATCAAAAATTTAATCGAAAACTGCAAAAAACCAGTGCTTCTAGAAAACGCCTTCAAAAATCAAGATCCTTACCACCAAATTTTCTTCATTTTTAAACATTTTTAGGAAGATTTATCTGAACCTTTCGAAATTTTGAAAAAATTTTTGGAAATTGACGAAAATAAAAAGTAAAATCTAAACCAGCCCCAACCCAACGGCGGAACCATTTACTATTAAATAATTTTATTTTTCTAATTTTTGGAAAAATAAACCTTATCCATTAATAATCAAAAATACCTTTACTTGGTTTAATAAACTGAAAAAAACAACGAAAATTATCAAAAAAGAATAGATGAATTCAAATAACTAATTGATTTGTTAGTAGAAAACGGATTTGATCCTTCAATAAGAAATCAAAGATTCCAAAAATAACTGAAAAAAAAAGGACCCTATTTAAACAGATAAAAAGACGATAAAGATTTGGATGCAGAATTAGAAAAAGAAGAAGAAGAAAATTAAAAAGATAAAATGGAAGAAGAAGATGATGATGAAAATGAAATTTAAAATGAAAATTAAGAAGAAAATGAAGACGAACAAGACAAATAAGAACTTGAAAATTAAAAAAAACTAGAACAAGAAAGAAAACAAAGAGAACAAGAAATTCAAAAATTTAACCAAAACTATTATAAAATAGTTAACGTAAAAAAATATTATACATATTCTTCTAATTATTCAAATATATTTTAATTTTTAAAATAAAAATTTTATTTATTTATACATATTTTTTATTTATTTTTTATCAAAAGGATTTTGGTTCAAATGGAGAATAAAATGTTTATTTTGCTTTAGTCGAATCTAATATCAATCAAGATATATAATTTGAACTAATTAAATTTTTCAAAGAAAAATACGATGTTGATACCAATCACAGAGACATCTAGGATTACACCCCTTTACATTATTAATTAAATAAAAAAAACACTATTAATTTGAATATTTTAGAATTCTTCATTAAAAATACCAAATTTTCTCATCAATTTAGGTAAAAAAAATTTAAAATTTAAAGTTTTTAATTTTATTTATTAATTTAGTATATTTAATTTTTTAAATTTCAGATACACTAACTGTACTGGTTATTCAATGTTACATACTATTTTCTATAAAAATTATTAGCCTTATAGTACTCAGATTTAATAATATAGCAAGGAAAATCCCAATTTGACTTCATCTGAGCTTTAGGCCAAATACTATAATGAGTTTAACAACCTAATATTCTCTATTCCTAATATAAATAAAGTATAATAATTAAACTAATTTTAATAAATTAATTAGTCCTAAATTTAAAATAATTTTAATTAATTTTTTCACCAAATTTAGTGCTTCTACATAAAAAATCATTAAGGAGAAACCCCTCTTATGATTTTAGTTAAATAAAGTCAAAGTATACACTTTTAAGGAGAAGAAAATTTCAGACAAATAATTCAAAATCCTTAAGTTATAAAATCAATTTAAGAAACCTAAACTGATAAAACCACTTGCTTGCACCATCTTTTTGCCTAAGGAATTTAAAGAATCGATAACCTTACCGAACTACTCAAAAATGGCGGACACCAACTACTTAACACATAGAGATCATTCATTGTCCTTAAAGGGAGAAAACCAAACAAAGTAGAAGTAAATTTTTTTAATTTTATTTATTTTCCTTAATTTTTAACAGTATCCCATTTAAAAGTGCCTATAAATTATTTAAAAACACTATAAATTAATCTTAAAACACTTTAAATTAATCTAAGAAAATTATAACTACTTTAAAAACATTATAATTAAAAATGACATAATAAATTTTAAAAAGCCCACAACTAATTTTTTATTTAAAAAAATACAACTAATTAAAAAACACTAAAACTAATTTAAAAAACAACAATTTTCTCATTTAAAAACTCTAATTTCTCTATAATAAAACAATAAAATCCTTAAAAAATTATTAAAATATTATTAAAATATCAAAACATCAAAAGATCCAAAGAGCCGACCTAGCCAACCCCCTACACTACCTCATAAACACCGGAAACCTGACCCAAGAAATCCTCTCCCAAATCCTTAGCTACCAAGAAGGCAAAAAAGCTCTCCTCCAAAAAGACGTAAAAAACCAACTGCCCATGCACGCCCTCGTCCAGTGCGGATACGCCCCCTCTCTCTTAAAAGACCTTCTTATTCCTTCTCAAATAAACGCTCTTTACCTAAGTCCCGGCAAAAACCCCGACCCCAGCAAAAGAGCCCTTGTCAATTAAGAACAACAACTGCTCAGAAATTTTTTGATTAACTACCCTGAAAATGAAAGAACTGTGCCCGCCCTCAAAAATCTACTCGAAAATGGCGCAGATGTGCACTTTAAACACCCTGAAGACTTTTAAAATAGAGATAATTTCTTTTTGGCCTTGCTCCTCAAAAAATTCAAATTTGTTGCCGCTATGGCCCAAGCTGGATACGATACTAATGCCTTCTTTTATACCTATAAAACTGTTAAATATGCAGTCAAAAAAGAAGATTTCTATATTGTTAAAAGATAAATACACCAGGAACTTAACCCTTTGCTTGTTGCCGTCCAAAATAATGATGAAGAAAATGTTAAAAATTTCCTCGAATTAGGCGCAGACCCTAACAAACCCAACCATCAAGGTATTCAAAAATAATTTAATAAAATAACTAATAAATTAAATAAAATATAAATATAATAAAAAACTTAATTTTACTTTCTTTAAACTAATTTTAATCAAAAAAAAGGTAAAACAGCTCTCCTCGTCGCCTGCGAAACCCACAAAAACACGCAAATAATAAACCTCCTCCTCAACAAAGGCGCTCAAATAACACAAGACAATTTCCTCAAAAACCCTCTCCAGTACACTTTCCAAAACCTCCACTTAAAAAACTTAACTGCCGTTTAAAAACCCGACCAAAACCTCTCATAAATTCATGTCTACGAAAACAGATTCTCTTCCACCGGCTTCATCACAAAGCAAATCGACCAAATTGTGCAACTTTTAAACAATTAAGGCTATGATAACGTTAAATAAGACCCTACTCTTGTTTTTAACATGCTCATAAAAAATAACGAAAAATTCATTAATTAACAAGATAATACTGGAAAATCTCTTATTCATTACATGGCCTTGACAAATGGCGCCATGGCGCTGAGATTTTTAGTCAAAAATCACAAAGAAAGTTCCAATTTAAACCTTAAAGATAAGTTCCTAAATACTCCTTTGTCTTTGGCTATGCTTAATAAAAACTAAGAAGTCGCTAAAATTTTAATTGAAGCAGGAGCAGATCCTTCTTTGCCGGCCTACGTAATTTTTTTTAAAAAATATTTAATAAATTAATTTTCGACTCTTTAATTTATTCTAATATCTTTCTTTAAACTTATTTTTTAATAAAAATTTTAATTTTATTATTAATTTAGGTCCACAGAGAAGACCCAACCACCTCAAAATACTACCCGGCTCCTACAAAATAATTTAACGAAGAAGATTGGAGCGATCTTGAAGATGAAGAAGATTTGGATATTAGAAAAGAAAAAGAAAAATAAAGATAAAAATTAAAAGAAAACGATAAAGAATACTAAGAAATTAATATCTTCAAACTTTCAATCTCTGTAATTATTTTCAATTAAAATGTTATTAATTTATAGTTAAAATGTGATTAATTTTTAAATTAATTAAATTATACTAATTTTAACTAGAACGGATGGTAAGCTATTTGCAGTTTATTAAATGAGTATAACTTTGATTTATAAATGGCTTGCGAATCAGCATTCAGATCTTTTAATTTCTAATTAGCGAGAAATCTTCTCTTCAAGTAAATATTTATAAAACTAATAAATTTAAATTAAAAAATTTATTTTACTAAATCTTTTCTCTTAGACAAGAAAAAGTAGAACTAGAAAACTTAAAATTAAACTAAAATGGACAAAACCTGCTCCACATTTTCGCTGAAACCGGTAAAAACGCCAACAACAAAAGACTAATCAAAAAACTTTACCTAGAAATCTCGTCTAAGAAAATAGATCCCAATCTCCAAGACACCCAAGGAAAAACCCCTCTTATGTACGCAGCCTAAAACGATTTCGTATATTTGGTAAAACATCTAATTAAAGATCACAACGTAGACCTAAACATTCAAGACACCTCCGGAAAAACCGCACTTCACTACGCAATTCAGCACAACAAATCCGAAACAACTCAAAAAATCATCGACCTAGCCCTATCCCAGCTAGACCTCTCCCTCCAAGACGCCAACGGAAAAACAGTTCTCCACCCAATTTTCAAGCAATACCTGTCCAAAAACCGCAGCCAAAAACTAGTTTTCGACTTCCAAATTACGCCTGAAATCCTCAAAAAATTTCCCAAAGAGTCTGACCGTCAAAAATACCTAAAAAAACTGCAAGAAGACTTTTTCCAAGCTCAAAAAAACAAAGAACCGACCAAATCCCAAAAACAATTCAACGCTCTCCTCTCGCAAATCCAAAAACAGCCCAAAAAAACCCAAATCCTCAACGCCCAAGACAAAAACGGAAAAACTCTTCTCTATCTCGCTATAAAACACTAAAATGTCTTCGCCATCAAAGAACTCGTCGAAAACCAAGTCGACCTCAACCTCCCCCTAAGTTATAAAAAAAAAAACTCCCCCCTCTTATTAGCCGCCCAAATGCCTGCACACGATTATTTCCACTTCCTTGTCAGAAGTGGCCTGGTAAAAAAAAACTTATATTTAATTAAATATTTATTTATTAAATTAATTTAATATCTATTTATTAAATTAATTGAATATCTATTTATTAAATTAATTAAAATATCTATTTATTAAATTAATTATAATATTTTTGACTTATCTTACTTACCTTACTTTTCTTATCTATTTTAATAGGAAATCAACTTGAGTCTCCAAAACTAAGAAAAAAATAACGCCCTTCATTTAGCCGCTCAACACAATTTGCTCTCTATTTTCGAAAAATTGCCTTATAATTTCCCTATAAACGAGTAAAATTCCAACGGCGAAACCGCTCTTCTTTTGGCAATCAAGCATAAAAATGTCTAATTCTACAGAAAACTCATTCTTAACTATAAAGCTGATAAAAATTTACCTTCAACTGATAATTATCTGCCTCTTCACTATGCGGCCTAAAACAATGATATGTATGCTATTTAACTCCTTTTGTAAAATGCAAAAACTTAAGTTATCAACTCCGATTTCAATTCGCCTATAGGAGAAGCCTTGAAATAAAAACATTACTTAGCTGCTGCTAAACTTATTTACTCCAAGTAATTTTATTATTTAAACAAATTAAAATCTTAAATTTTAAATACATTTTTCTTTATATTTTTTATTAACTAAATTTTACTTTTAAAATATTAGTTAATTTGATCTCTCCAAAGAGTATGTTACCACTTACTCCGTTAAAAGAGCAGAATTCCTATAAGAACAAGATAAAATCGATGGCGACGAAAAACAACAACTCCAGGATAATTACAACAACTAACCTTTACTAAAAGAAAGAAAATTCATCTATGACATTGAAACCAAAAAAGAAGTAATTATATAATATAAAATAAATTTAAAACTTTAAATATTAAAATTTAACACTTTAAATATTAAAATTTTAAATTTAATATCTTTAAACCAAAATTCTATATTTAAAACTAAAAATTTTAAATTTTAAATTCCAAACTAATCATTCATTTTAAAACCTCAAAAAAAAAGGTCGTAAAAGGCAAAAAACGAGAAGTCTACTACCTAAAAACCGCCACAGTAACTCCCCTCCTCCTCTTCCTCGTAAAGAAAAACCTCCTAGAAAACCCCAACTACCTGGTTTCAATTAAAATGTTATTAATTTATAGTTAAAATGTGATTAATTTTTAAATTAATTAAATTATACTAATTTTAACTGACCAAAGCGAATTCGCCCCCGAAATTTAAGAGCCCCGACCCGAAAATCTGATTCTTGAACTGCTCAAACAGGGCCAGTCCCCTTACTAGTAAAACCACAAAGGCCAATATCTATTAATTACTGCTATTACCCATAACGAAACCTTCTTGCTTAAGGCCTTGCTCGAACATGTCAAAGATATTTCATAATTCGAAAATTTGCACCATAACTATAACCCTATCCATTATTGTGTAAAAAATTAAATTAATAAATATTTTAAATTTAAATAATTAGATTTTTATATTTTTTTATTTAAATTAATCAATATATTTATAAATTTAACTAAATTAATATTTATAATTTATATTTTATTTGTTTTTTAATTTATTTTTTGAGATCTTTATTTTGTAGTTTTTGCTTATTTAAAAATTTTCACTTTTCTTCTAAATTATCCTAAATTTTTTCTTTTTTTTTTTAGATTGAACCTATTGAATATGGAAGCTATCAAAATGTGGCGATTTTAAAAGCTTTGATCGATAAAAAATTCGATATAAATCAAAAAACTGATAAAGGATTTACTCCTTTAGATATGGCCTTACTCTAAGACCATAACAAGTTGGCCAAAATTCTCGAGGAAAACGGAGTAACAATATAACCAACTATAAGATTTATAAACATATTTAAATTTAATTTTAACACAATTATAAATAATTATTAAAATCGAATAATAATTATACAGGCTCAAAAAGCTAAAACTAAATTAAATATCCAAAGAGGAGGAACCAGTATTATAAAAGAGTAACAATGGAACAAACAAGAATTTGACCCAAATGAAGACTCTGTTAAATATTTAGACTATTTAATTGAAAAACACAGAATTGTCCCCGAAGAACACGCCTAGCCTCTTCCAGAAGGTAAAAAAAATACATTTATATATTAAAAAAAATTTATATAATAAATAAATTAAATTAAATTAAAAAAAATTATAAATAAAAAAAGACCCGATTTTTTTATTTCATGATAATATATCTAATAAATAAAAATCAAACCCATTTTAATTTACTTTTTTATTTCTTAATATTTTAAAATTAATTTTGGTTCTTCACAATTCATCTTTAAATTAACTTTAATTTTTTCATTTTTCATTTTCAAATTAAATTTAATTTTATATATATTTTTTTTATTAATTATTTTTAAATTAATATTTACTTTTTAATCTAATTTTCCTAAAAAATAAAGCTAGTAATTCCTCGCAAATTTCCAGTTTTTCCAACGACCGACCCGAATTAGTTTCCGACAAACTCGGAGCCTACGACTGTCTCTTAACTAAAGTAGACTCCAAAAAAGGCCAGTGGGGTACCAACGTCTTCCACAGAATGTAACTGCTTTTTTCACCTTATACTAGAAGATTTTTCGTTTTTGAAAAATGGGGCGACATCGGAGAAAACGGACAAACTAAATCTTCCCCCTTTTAACACAAATCAGACGCTGTAAAAGAATTCGAAAAAATATTCTTAGAAAAAACAGGCAACAACTGGAAAAAAAGATGTAAAATAAATCTATATTTTATTTATATATTTTTATTAAATATTTTTATATTAATAAAACTTAAGAATTGTTGAAATAATTAATACTCATTTTTTTTATAAATTCAATTATCAGTGAACTTCGAAAAACAAGAAAAAATGTATAATTTCCATGCCCCCATTGAAAGACTTAATATTGATAAATATATAAAACCATTTGATTTCAAAGGACTAGAAGAAGGAACTATTTATGGAAAATAAAAAATTAAATCTTAACTTTAATAAAAGACCATTCTTTCTATCATGAAAGAAATAATCAATTTCAGAAAAATTTAATAAGAATATTCAAAATTAAACATAGAATAAGATCTTTTCAATCTAGACCCCGAGATATTATAAGAAGGAAAATAAATTCTGACCCAAATTCAGTAATTAAATTTTTACAATAAATTTAAAATTACTTTACAAAATACTAAAAAAAAAAATTAAATTTATTTTAATATAATTTTTATTATTCTATTTAAAGGGAAAACGTCGACGAACTAAAAGACCAAATGGCAAACCTCATAGAAGCCGATATCGATAAAATATTAGAACTAAAAGAACAAATCGGAGACCTAACCAACGACTACTACAGCATCATCCCCGAAAAAGGTAAAATAACTAAGAAAATAAAAAAATCTAATTAAATAATTAAAAAAATAATTAATTAAATAAATAAATAAATAAAAAACAGTCCACTTCACCCAAACGCAGCCCTTCATCGACAACTACGCCCTCATCCAGCAAAAGCAGTCAATAATCCACAAACTGCAAAACCTAGAAGCAACTGCGAAAATTATAGCCGGCGCCCACTGCCAACTGCACTACAAAAACGTCCACCCCGCCGACTATACCTTCCAAGCCTTGCAAATCCGAATCCACTCCCTCGAAAATAACCATAAAGAGTTCAAACTCGTCCAAAAATACATCGCCCAAACCAATAAACACATCAAAATCGCTAATATCTTCGCCCTCGAAAGAAAGGGAGAAGCTGAAATGTATATTTAATATTTAATATTAATTATTAATAATTTTATTTATTTATATTTATAATTTTATTTATATTTATATTTATTATTTTTATTTTATATTTTTTTTATTTAATTTTATAGGATGGAAAGCTACAAACATTTCGAAAATAGACAGTTGCTTTTCCACCCTACTAATCAAGTGTCCTTATTAGCTGCTCTTTCTGAAGGAATCCAACCTACTCTAGAAAAAGGAGGACAAGATGAGGAATTCGCTTATATGTTCGGCCATGGAATTTATTTCACTGACAGTTTCTAAAATACTCTCAAATATATCAAAAATAATAACTGGTAATAACTCTAAGTCAAAAAATCAATCGAAGAATAAAGATAAATTAACGAATAACTTATCAAATAAAAATAATAAAATTTATAAAACTACTCTAATTACCTTTAAGTAAATTAAATACACATTTTAAAATTAATCCATATTTTTTGTTGTTATTAGATTTATTTTAATTTTTTTTAAATTAAAATTTTAGACGTTTAATGAAAACAATTAGAGCGAATTAGACTCAGAAGCTGATTCATATAATTCTGATGAAGAAGAATCTATGGTCAATTAGGACCAATTATAAAATTTCTCCCAAACTAATTAAAGTGGTAAAAAAAAAATAAAAAATAAATAAATAAAACTTATAAATAAATTAATTTTAAAAATTAATTAATATTAATCATATTTCCCATTACTAGTTTCCGAAAATAAAAACTACAAATATGTATTTTTATGTGAAGTTGCTCTTGGAGAACAACAAATTTTCAGACAGTATACTTAATTAGAAGGATTGGATCGTAAAAACAATAACATTTAAAAATTTTTAAATATTATAAAATAAAAACATACAATAAAATTAAATTAAATAAAAATATATATATAAATAATTTGTATTTAATTTTTTTTTATCCCAAAAATAGAATAATTCCAAAGTGTCAAGGGAGAAGGAAAACACCAACCCAACGACAAAAATACCATAGTTTTAGCCAATGGTGTAAAAGTCCCTTGTGGACACATGGTAAGAGCAGACATAAAAGCTTATTAAGAATTCTAAAAAGAAAAATCAAAATTAAACCCAAATTCCTAAAAATTCAAAGACTTTAAATTCGAAGAATTTTTATTAGATTACAATTAACATGTCGTTTTTAACCACAACCAAGTCAGAATTAGATACTTAGTTTAAGTAAAAAAAATATATAAATAATTATAAATATAAAAAAAATTAAATTTTAGCATATAATTAATTAATTAAATTTAAATGATTTAATATTTTTAATTTTAAAAAAATTTTTTTAATTAGTTCGAAGAAGAAAATGAATAAATTTGAAGAAATTCAAAAAAAATATGAAAATACTGAAGAATAAATTTAACAAAACTTTACAAAAAATCTCCTAAATTTAAGTTTTTTGATTAATTATTAGATAAACAATATTTAATAATCAGTTAAATTGACCTTTAACTAATAATTTATTGAATTTATGAGATCTTATTATATTTTTATTTATAATGATTAAATATTAATTTTATTAAATTTAGCAAATATATTTTAAAAAATTATTAAAAAATAATCCTATACCTAGAGTAAAAATTATTTTTATTTAAAAACAAAGTTTGTATAATTTTTTTTTTCTTATACTATAAAAATTAAGGAAAACAATAAATATCTAATTATTATAAATATTATAATAGATATAAATAAAGACACATTTTATAAATAAAACCATAATAAATAATATTATTATTTTATTATATTAATACTTAAAATTTTAAAAAACAAATTTAAAAATAAAAATTATTTAACTTATAAAATAAATAAACTATAAATAATTTTTAAATTTATAAACTAATATTTATTAATTATATTTTTTTAATTTATATTATTGATCATACATTTATTAATTTATTTTTTACATATCTCTTTAATTTCGTTACTTTATTTATTGTTTATAAAATATTATTATTGTTATTACAAAATTTTTTTAATTTTTTAAATTTTTTTTTTATTTAACTGAATTTATTAATGTTATTTTATATTTTTTAATATTTATTTTTCTTTAAATATTTTCATTTCTTACTAAATTATTATTCCCACCCCTTTTTCTTCATATACAAAAATCGCTTTATGTATCAATAGGAGAATTACTGTATAAATAATTTTTTACATCTATATCGAATTTAAAATCTAATTTACAGTATCTCCTTTTGTTTGAGGGTTTTATATTTCCCATTTTCCTTTACTCTTCTTTTTCTCTTTTCACCTAAGGATAAATATCAAACACTTATTTTCTTATCCAAGCCATCAAATCTTCATCAATTTAATCAATTTCTAAACTCTCCAAATTCTTAATATAACAAACAAAAACCAACTAATAATGAGATTTTTCTTCCTTTTCTTTTATATCTTTCACTTTAAAGAAAAAATTAAGTATATTATTTGAATTTTTTAAAAAAAAATAGTATTCATTTTTAATTAAAATTTAAAATCTTTTTATTTTATTATATAAATAATTACCAAATTTTATTTCCTATTTCTACTCATTCCACTAAACAAAATTTATTATATCTCTTTTTTTAGCTTTTCCCTTTATTTAATGGAAAACCTAAGTTAATTTAACCACCTTTTTAGAATTTGAACTTTCTTTTTAAGGCTCAATTAAAGATTTATAATCTATGTTATCGAATTTTCTTTCCAATAAATCTTATTTTTCCCCAATTTTCACAATATAAAAGGCAAAATCTCTTAAATACTAATCACTGTACCCATTCAATTGTTCATTCAATTCAACTATGTCAACTAAAAATTATAAAAAAAATTAATAAATATAATATTTAAAATTAAACAAAAATTAATGAATATAATATTTAAAATTTTAAATTTTTAAATTAATATAAATTTATATGAATAAATTTTAAACTAATTTTTTTATAAAATTACTTATTTAAGGATATGAACTAATAGAATTATACTCGTATTTATTAACCTAGTGAATAATTTTAGTCATTTCCTAAACTTAATTCTACAAATCATGTCCCTCAGGATTCTAGTACCGTTCCTAAAGTAACTCAATTTTTTTTTTTAATTCTTTATGTTCGCCCAACTATTTTTCCTGAATAATTTTTAATGTAGATTACAATTTAAAAACTCCTTTTTACAACTTAGACGTCAAATTTTCCACGTCTTTCAAATACTTATTATTTACGTCAATTAATTTCTAAATTTTACCCCAACATTTTTCCTCATCCTAAGAATTTAACTGTATTTAATCAATTATCCTAGGCAACTATTCAGCATAGTCTTATAACTCTTATAATTCGTGCTCACTATGAAATTACTCAGCACAAATTGGACAACTTAATTTCTATTTCATACAATATTTATTCGTACAGATTTAAGTTATATTCTAATCTGGGTGAAAATGGCACTTTATTATTATGTTCTTCTTTTCCAAATTTTCCAATTTTATATGCTAAATCTATTTTTACTATTATTATTACTATTCTAAACTCTCTATTTATTAATTTGTACTTATCATACTATTTTCTTACATTAATAAAGGAATCCTATCTAATGTACCTTCACTAGCCTAATTACTTATATATTTCTCCAAAGTCGGGTTTACTCTTATTTTTTTTTAAATTTTGTTCTCGAAATCTTATTCACTTTCCTTTTGATCTATTTAAAATAAATAAAAATTTACTTTTTTTAATTTATATACTAATAGATTAATTAAAAACCCTTTTTTTATAATTACCATAAATTGTATTTAATTTATTTAATTTGATTTTCCTTTTTAAAACCCGTAAAACAAAATAATGTTAAATCACAAATTATAATACTTGTATCATAATTAGATGAAAATGACACTATCAAATTTCAATTTTCCCAATTAAAAATATAAAAAAATAAAAAACTAAACCTTATTAAAAAAAAAAAAACAAAAAAAAAAAACAATAATTTTTAATTCAATTAATTTTACCCTGCAAATTATCTTTCAAAAAAAATTTCCCCTTTCCTTTTTCACTACCATTTCCAAATACATGATTATTATTAGTATTATTACCATTTTCATTATAATTTTTAAGGCCATTTTCTTTCCCAAATTATTACTCCAAAAACATTTATTAATACTATTATTTTTATTACTATTATTACTGCATTCCCTAATTATTTATCGAAAATTGCTAGTATTAATTCTGTTAAGAGTAATTTTAAACCAAATTTTCCTATTATTACTGCTGTTATTACAATTATTGCATTTATCTTTGTAAAAATTGTTTTTAAATCAAAGTTAACTAAGCTTGTAACAAATTTAAATCGTTCATTTAACTTGCGCTATATTATCCCCCATCTGCCTAATTTATTAACATTTACTAAATTGGATTTGTATTATTATTACCCAATTAATTTTATAGCTATTATTATTACTATTATTATTGTTGTTGTAATTAATTCGAATTTTAACCACTATTATTATTAAATTAGTTTGCTTTTACACCATTGACTTCTAACCAAAAAAATATAAAAAATTATGAAAATTTATTCTTATAAGAATTTGCAGCTTTTTTGAATAAAAAAACTTAAATGTTTTTTAAAATTAAAAGAAAAATTTGTTAAAGTTTTTAATTTTTACTTTAAACTTATAAAAAATATAGGAAAATAATTTAAAAATAATGTACAATTTATCCCAGAATTAAGAGCAAAATTGTGTGAACTGTTTAAAGAATTCTTATATTATCCAAGAATCTACATATACTAAATAAAAATAATAAACATTTTTAACAAACATTTAACTAATTTTTCCAAAAAAAATTAACCAAAAATATTTTTACCAATTATTAATCCATATTATACTTCCAAAAATTTATTTTTTTATTATTTATTTATATTCTCTTTATTTTTGTTTTTTTTTTTTACTTATTTACTTTTATTAAGGTTTTTTTTTTTATTATAAAAATATTATGAATAATCAAAACAAATGCAATAAAAATAAGGGAAAATTAAATTAAAAGAACTTTTTCTTTTTAATAATAAATAATCAATAAAATACGATCCTAACATAAATTAAATTATAATGCAATTATCCTGTAATTTTGCTTAACATTAATCAAATCAGAATTGACTTTTTAAAAAGTCAAATTAGATTTTATTATTTCGTCAAATTTACCATAAATTAATAATTTCATCATTTTTTTATCCACTCTATGCTATTCAATATAAATATAATAATTAAATACATAAATAGCAAAAAATAACTTAAATTTCATAAATAAATTTAAATTATTATTTTACACAAATTAAAAATTTATTTAAAATAAAAAAATATAAAAAAGAAATAATTAAACATACTTAATAGTTTGAAAAATATTTTAATTTCTTAAAATTAAAAAATCAGTATTTCATAACTTTAAAGGTAATCAATTAATGTGATACTTTTTCTACTAAAATATATAATTTTGATTAACCAAATTTAAATGCAAAATTAAAAATCATGTTTAAAATAATTTTACTCCTATTTAAATTTTTAACTAAATTACTTTTAAATATTATTATTATCCCAAAAAAAAAAAGTATGTGTAAAATTAGTAAGCAAAATAATAATCCATTGATATTTTATATTTAATATAAAAAAGTCTATACCACATTTAATTTCCACAGTAATTTTAAAACCTAAATTTTTTAATCACATATAAATTAAATTTTTTAATCACATATAAATTAAATTTTTTAATTTTTTTAATTTCAATAATAAGATAAACATTTATTTTTATTTTCTATATGAATTTATAAAAAACTTAATAAAATTAAAAAGTATTTATATTTTTAAATTTTGCTGTTTATAAAATAATAATAATTCAACTTAGTTTTAAATTAAAAATCATAGTTAAATTTATTCATTCAACCTAAAATTAATATAAAACAGAGTTAATTATTATCTTAATCTAATTAATACTATATATAATTATTTTAGCTATTTAATATATTAATAATATTTTATAAAATAGATACTCCATATAAAAAAAAACATAATTAAAATAAGTTTAAATTTATATTAAATCTTCTATTTATATCAGAATATTTTATGACTCAGTACGGTTAACCAGTTCTTGCATTCTAAAATGTGATTTAATAAAAATTAATATAATAATTTAACTTTTTATTTTAAATATTATAATAATATATTTTTTCAATTTAATTTCAAAATTAAAAAACCATAAATTTAAATAATTTAACAAATTAATAAAAATAATAATTTTACTGATTTTTTTAATTCCACTATTTTTTTCTAGTAATCTAAAGTTGTTTTCGATAAATGTTCTTACATAGAATTTAATTACTCTTCTGCCATAGTAGCTCTAACCATCAACTCACTCCTTTCTTTTTCCATTTATTTTATAGTTTTCTCATAATAACTTATCTTTTTTTAAAAATTACAATATTATTTAATTATAATTTAAATAATTTATTATCAATTTAATTTAATTTTATTTTTTATATATTTTATGATCAACTAATAAATTTTATTTACCTTTTGTCTTAATTAATGATCTCCTCCCCCACTGGTAGGACCAACAGGTCCTCCATTTTCTATTTCTTTAACCTTTAAACAAAAATATTAATCTAAAATTTCTCAAAAAAAATTAATTTAAATCTAAATTTTTTACTGTTTTTAATAACCTCTCATTATCTCTTTAAAGTAAATAAATATCCCACTTCTTATTATCTTTTAACTTTATATAATTAATATTAATACATTAAATATTATAATTTTTTTTTATTATATAATAACAAAAACACATACATATAAATAAATATATAAATATATAAATATTTTACCATATTAATTAATCTTCTATTTTCTTCTTATAAATCATTTCTTTCTCTTCTTAATTGTTCAGCATTGGCAGTGCTCGAACCAGGTCTTCTTAAAATGTCAGGTTCCCCTTTCAAAGTTTGAATTTCATTCATTAATCTTGACTAAATATCAACTAAATTATAATTAAATTTAAAAAAATTTACCATATTTTTTATAAATAAATAATAACTATTGTTTAAATTATAAAATTAAATTTCACATACTTTAAAAAAAAAAAAAATTTATTAAAAAATTAATTATAATCTAACCTGAACTCGATTTAACATTATTTTAAAGTTAGTCTTACATTATTTTCAAATCTTCTTCCAATTTTCTATTCTTTCTTCTAAGTCTATCAATCTTTAATATATAATTAATTTATTATAAATAAATTTTATCATATAAATTTAATTTTATTTTTAAATTTAAAAATATTCAAATATTTACGTTATATTCTTTATATTTTATATTTTTACTTTTATTTTATAATTTTTTATTTATTTTTATATTTTTTTATTTATTTTTTATAATTTTTTATATTTTTTTTATATTTTTTATTTATTTTTAAATACCTCTTCTTAATCTCCCCCTCCACCATTTTAAGTAAAAGCGTCATCTATATTAACAGGAGCGCTTTTTATTAAAATTTCAGGTAATGGCACACCTATAGGGGCCCAATCCTCGGCCAAGTATTTTAACTATCTTGCATAATTTTTAAGAGCTATTAAATTAAAAAATAAAATATAAATTTAAAAATTTAATAAAAAAAAACTTAAATATTTTTATAAAATTTAAATTTTATTTATTTAAATATAAAGTTTTGAAATTATCTTACCTTTCAACTCAGTAGAAATGTGAGATTTTTATCTTTTAGTTTACTCCAATTTTTCATTCAACTCTATTTCTTTTTCAGTATAAGTTCTTATCAGTTCTTCTCTGGCACTCATATCATATCCAATTCTTGTGGGTTTCTCTATAAATTTTATAAATAAATTAAAATCTAAAATCAAATTATAGCCAAATTTATTTATATTTAAAATTATTAGTTTTTTGATGAAAAATTAATATTATCAATTAAATTTTTATATAATTCTGACCTGCACCATCTCTTCTATTTAACTCAGTTGTAAATTAAATCAATTTCTATCTATATACTGATCTCATTTCGTCCATTTAAAGTAATAATTTATTAGATTCAGCCGTGATTTCGTCATTATTTCTTTATACTTCAACTATTCTTTCTTCCAACTCAGCAATTTTTCTTTGCGCCAATTTATTTTTATGAGTTAACTCCATTTTTTAAGACTCCCAATACAATTTATCGTCCTTTATTTTCTTTGATTCTTATTATTATCGTTAATTCAATGAATTAAATTCTGTTTGCTTCTCTTTTGTTAACTCAATATACCCCTAAAAAATAAATTATATTCAAAATATTATATAGAATTTATTTATTTATTCAGTTAATATAATATAATAAAATTTAATTTAATTAATAAACAAATAAATAATTTATTATAACTACCTTTTCCATATCAATTTTTTTTTAATCCATTTCCAATCTGTGTTATTATTCTTAGATATCATATTTAAGCATTTCAGTTTTTAGCCTCTCAATTTCTGCCTTAGCAAAAACTAAAGCCTCTCTTTATTCTTGATTTTCTCTATCTAATTTCTCAATTCTATTTTAATAAAATTTAAAATATTTAAATTAAAAATAAATAGAAAAAAAATATTATAATCAATACTTAAAACAAAAAATTATTTAATATTCACCTATTAATAAATTTTTAATTTTCATCGCTTGTGTTTCCAGATTTTTTATATATATCGTTCATTTCATCGTGTAATGCTTTATTTTCGTTAACCATATTAATCAATTCCATACCAATATTTTAATTTTTTAATTTCTCTTCTTCTACAGTTTAATTTAAGGAAATGTAATTTTTTTTCAAAGCCACAAATTCAATTTCTAACTCTCTTTTATCTTCAACAACATCTTTTAACCTATCTTACAACTCTTAAATTTGTTTTAATGCTTTTTCTTCTCTAATATTTACTGCTAATAAATCATTCTCTGCATTCAATAACTTATTATTATTGTCATATTTATCATTTTATAATATTTCCATTAATCTTGTATTTTCAATTTGTAATTCAACTAAAGCCTTAGAAACCTCCAATTTTTCTTCTTCAACCTTTTTAAATAATAAATTTAAATATCTTAAAAAAATTATTAAAAATTAAATTATTTTACTTTAATTAATTCTCCCTATAAATCTCCTTTTTCTCTTACTATTTGGTTAAATTTTTCTCTCAATTCAGCCAATTTATTAGCCAACCTCTATTTATCATCGGCTTATCTCATTTTGTCTAAATGATTTTCAATTAATTTTTTTTCTAGTTCTACTACTTCACCTCTATCGTTATACATTTATCCTTTTCCAAGTTATAATTAATTTTACATTAAACTTTAATCGACTCCTATCATCGAATTTCCCAATTTATTATTTTTTACTGAATTCACCTCCGCTCTATATTTTTTCAAAAGTCCTATTTCCTTCGCATCGTTTACTACAGGCCAATTAAAAATATTCCTGGCATATTTCAAAAAATTCAATGTCAAACTAGAACTCTTTTTTATTATAAATTTCAAATTATAAATAAAATTATATTAATGTAATATAATAATAATTATTAGTATTTATTAATATAAATAGCTTTTACCCTAGTATCTCCATTTTATATATTAAAAATACCCAAAGTTAAAGAATTTCCACCTAATGCATCTTTTAATAAATGAGTCAGTACTGAAGTCTCATATAATACATAATCATTTCTTTTTCCTGATAAATCTTTCATTAATCCACCTAATGAAATTATTGACTTATTCAAACTTGATCCTTACCTTATCCTATTAATAATTTTATTTTTTAATCATTAAATTAATTTATAATATAATTAAATTTGATACATACAATGTATTTAAAAATCTTTATACATAATTTATAAATTATTAAACGCTTAAAAAATTATATGTAAAATCCAAATTTTTTTTTAAACAATAAAAAATTATCCCAGCCATTTTTTTCCTATAAAATCCAATTTTTTTAATTAAAAATATAAAAATTCACTATAATCATTATTAAATTTTTACCTAATATTCTCAGGATCATCCAATAAAATATCACTACCAGGCAAATCAAAGAAATTCATCCTACTTATCAAAACCAACTATTCCATAGTGTCCAATTCACTGGTCTGTAATAACTCAATAGTAAACATCCCCGTGGCCTTACTGGCCAGCCTTCCAAACTCGTTCGAAGATTAATTTCGACTTTTCACCCCAGAAGCCAAAATTTCCGCCACTTAAGCTCTGTTATTTACGTTAATCCAAGTCGCGTTCTAAATTGTTGGGCCCTCCCAAATCGACTCCACTACGTGACAAGTATCTTGTAAATTTTTACCTATTTTATATTTAAAAAAAATAAAAAATAAATAATTAATTATACTCATTTTGAAATACTAATTATACTCATTTTGAATTACGAAATTTGTTTATTTTAAATTCTGTATACTTACTTAATTTTAATTAATTTTTATAATTATTTAGCTTATTTAAGTATATTTACCTGGCCTCCCAAACAAATCATAAACTTCTTCGTCAATTATTTCTACAAATCTACACCTAACTGCGAAATTATAATTCTACATATTACCTGTTCTTGCTTAATTTGTATGGTGTTTTTTATCTTCTAAAATAGTAAATAAAGAATCAGCGCATAAATTAATCAACCCAGCTTCTTTTCTATTTCCCTCTATCGTCTATGACTTTCCTTAATATTTGAAATTAAAATAATATTTTATTTATAAAAATTAAAATAAAATTAACTTAACTTAACTTAAATAATATATAATATAATATTTTTTTACCAGAACCAGAAGAACCAAAAGAAAAAATAGAAACCGAAAATCCCTAAACTAAAGGATATAAATACCTTTTAACAGAATTGTCAAAAATTTAATTAATATTGAATTCAGGTCCATAAGCTTCCTGAACATCAAATTCTTCTAAAACTATAAATTTTTTTATATTTTAATTAAATATTTTTTAATTTTTATAAATTTATTATTATTAATATTAAATAAAAAAAATTTAAATTATAAATATAAATTAATTTAAAAATTAACTAAAATCATAAAAAATAAAAGAGGTTCCGAATTTTATTATAAATATTATATATTTTTTTTACCTCTATTATTTGCATCTGTTATTGAAACTGTATTTCGATCTTTTGTTCCCATAACTTTTATATCTTCTCTTTAAAAATTAACTGGAGCTTTTACCCTTACAATACATTTAACTGGGTCTCCAATAATTAATTTAGAATAATCAGTTTACGAACTCATAAATTTAATTAATTTTTATATTGTTATCTTTTTTCACTTATATTTTACTAATTTTATTTTAAATATTCAACCTGTTTCTTTATTTGTTTTCTTTTTCTTTTTTTCGAGGAATATTTAAGTATTTTTTACAAATTTATTTTTAAGTTATTATTATTTACTTATATTTATTTTTAATAAAAATACAACAAAAAAAATTAAAACCAAAAGAAAACTATTATTTCCAAATTCTTTATATTCAATACTAGTAAAATACTAATTAATTTTCTCTCTTATTTTTCTAAACATTTTAATTTTTATAAAAAACAATTTTTATTTCAATTTAGGTACATAATTTATAATAAAAATTAATATAATATATATTTAAAAAAAAAATCAATTAAATTCATAGTTATTCATTTAACTCAACAAAATCGTCATAAGTAACAGCATCTAATAATGTTTAAAGATAATCTTTAGAAATTAAATCTTTTCCAAATAATAAATGGTCTAAATACCACTTTTCAGGTTTCAAATTTTCAGTAATAAAATCTTTTTCTGCAATATAAACATAAGCTTTAACAGAATTTTTCAACTCCTTATCTAAATAAACAGTTTTTTCATGTCTTTTATACATAGTAGGATGCCCTTCAAATTTATCCAATTTCAATATCTAATCGTGATCTATTTTAATATTTTTAATAAAAATATTATTTTTCTTATTTTAATAAAATAGCATTAATAAATTAAAATTTATTAAAAATAATAAAATTTAAGAAAAAAACAACCTTTCAATTCGTACAAAGCCCCTTCAACTGTGCTTCCTTCCTTTTCTCTTATATTAGCGTAAGAAGTCCCTTCTTTCTTAGTACTTCTCTTTGAAAAATCCAATTTATAACCTGGTAAAATTCCTAATTATCTGTTTACAAATTAACAGTCTCTTTCAATCATTCTGTTTTTATTCATATTTGATCCAAAAGCAAAATAATAATATTTTTCATCATTTTAAGTTTTTACATCACCGTTATTTTTATCCATGTTCTTAATATTTGTTCTTGTTTATCAAAAAAAATTATTAAAAAACTTATAATTTTATTATATTTATTTTAATTTCAATAATATTTTTAACTAAAATTTATATTTTATTAAAATAATTTAGTAAACTTCTAGTAAATACTCTTAATAATAAATAAAAATTGAAAGAAAATAAAATAAAAATGAATAGAGAAAATAACAATTATAAATTGATAAGAAACCTAAGATATTTTATTAAATATTAATTAATTTTAAAATAATTATTTAATTAAGGCTAAAATCCACTCAATATAAATTTTTACAATTATTTAAATTTTTTACTTATAGTCTTTCAGTGAATTTTTTAATGTTTTCATAAAAAGTTGATAAAACTTTTTATGCTAAAAATCAGCAAATTTTCCTATTTTATTTACAGTTTTTTCAGCAATATTACTTTCCTCTTTTTCAGAATTTCCAAATATCCCAAAATTAAAGGCTTAAAATTAATTAACTGCTAGTATAAGCACTATAAATATTACTAAAATGAAATATTTTTGGCCTTTCATTTTTTATTTATCTTTTTCTATTTTTTTTTTTATTTTTTTATATTAAAAGATAAAAAAATTTCTTAAATTACACATAAATCCTATAAACTAGTGTTTATAACATAGTAACTATTATAGTATATATTTTTATAAAATATAAAATGCTTTTTTAGTTTATTATATAACTAAAATTTATATATTTTATAAAAATATTTCGCATACTTTTACGAGATAAAAAATATTCTATTTATACAAATCAAATTATATACGGTAATAAGCATAAAAAAATATCATTAAACTTACTCTTATTTAATAATTCATAATTATAATTTTAAAAAAACAGATATAATTTTCTTAATTAAAATTATTTATCAAATCTATTTATTTATTTATTTATGTTTTATTTTTTATAAACTCTTAATTAAAAGTATTTTTATGAAATATTTTTCTTTATATAAACTTTATATTTATGCTTTTAAATTTTTTTGTTCTAAAATATATTTACGAAAATCTTTATTGTACTCTATTTAAAAGTATAAATGAATTTTTATTTAATTTAAAGAACTGGAATAGTTATATTTAACTTTATCTACTTAAATTATATAAATTATTTTTAGTTTAAGTACTTTTTTATACAGAAGTGACATATAGGCTATTTTTAATTAAAATTATTTAAAATCAGAAAAATAATCCCTATTATATGATTCTACAATAATACTCATAATTTATTTATTGCTAATTGATATAACATATAAAGAATGTAAAAATATAGTTTAATCCATATAAAATAATTAGATATAAAATTTTGTTATTATTTAAAATATTTTTTTATTCTTAAGAATTATAAGCTTAATAATAAAAATATTATAGAATTAATTAATTTTAATATAGAATTCAACCAAAGTAAGTTAATTTACTCTAAAACACTTAATAAAAATATTTACGAATCAAACATTTTATTACATATTGTTTACTGTCCATCTTTACATATTTCATAAATTGAAAGAAATCATTTTATTAAATATAATATTTTTGTACGAATGTATATTTATTTCATATAACATTAAATAAATAATAAAAAACGCAAAGATAAGTATATAAATTTTGATGAATATTTTTATAAAAATTTAAACGCATATTAATAAAAATCATATTATCATTTATTTTAACATTTAATGATAAAAAAAGATATAAATACTAAACTGGATTATAAGATTTTTAGATTAAATGTTATTATTTAAAAAATTAAATAAGTATTGATAAAATTATAATTCTAAAATATTTACAAACTCATTTGAACTAAAAATGCAGAATAATATTAATTTAATTTTTTAATTTTACATTATCCTATTTTTGTAACTTTTTATATTATAAACAAGTCAAAATATATAAAAAGTTATCTAAGATCATTTACAAAAGGTAAAAAATAAGTAATTATACTACAATAAACATCTTTGTATTTTTACAAAATAAATATAAAAAAACTTAAAAATTATACCAATTAGCTTATTATTGAATAATAAAAATAACACAAAATATAAAGTGGTACTTTTTTTTGATAATTAATAAACTTAAAAAAAATCATGCAAAAATAACAAATATTTACATTTGTAATTTTTTAAAAGATTATTAATAATGTTTGCCTGTGTAATATTAAAAAAGTAATAGAATTAACATATTTTCATAAATATTTGTAGATCTCTAAAAATTTAAATATTATTATTTTTATAAAATGGGATATTTTACTAATTACTTTATTATTTAATCATATATAAATATATTTGCTTACCATATTTGATGATATATTTGTTTTTTTTTATAATGATGAAAGAAAATCATTTATAAATCAATAGTAAAAATTCTTTTAGAAACAAAATTATTTATTATTAATGAAAAAATATTAGAAATTATAAAATAAATCAATGACTACTTTAAAAAATAAAATTAACTCAATGACGAAAATTAAAATTATTTATTGTAAATTCTAGTCATTTTTCAAATTAAAAATACAATAATTTCTAAGATTTATAGTAACAAAAATTATTAATTTATATTAACATCAAAAATACACAAATATAAAATAATTAAAAATATTTTATATATGTTAAAGAGTTTTAAAAGATTCCTTTTAAATTGAGGGTAAATCCTTATATTATTTATTTTCTTTAAATAATACTTGTACATAAAAGTTATTTAATTTATAAATAAAATATTTAGTTTGAATATTTTTTGTTTATAGAAATTACTGTAAAATTTAAATTAAAATTACTAATAAAATAATAAATTTAAGTCATAAATATCTTTTTAATCCGTCTTTCTATCTAAATATTTTAGTATATTATTGAATTTATTTTATAGTATATTTAATTTGTTTAAAAATTTTATTTATCAAAGATAAAAAATATCAGTAGAAAAAGAAATTTGATAAATTTTGATTAAGTTATTTAGGAGTATTTTTTGGAATTTGTAAAAAATTACTCTTCAAAAATATTTTACCACTCTAACAAAAACTTAAATAAAAACAAGGGCCAGTATATATAAATATATATTAAAATTAATACATCTATTTTATTCACCACTAAAATTATTTGAAAAAAATAAAATAAATATTTGTTATAAAATTTATTGAAAATTCTATCTAAGGAAAGTTATACTCAAAAAAATGGGATTCACATAAATCAACTCATAATGAAATAATTTTAAAATTGTTTATATTTTTTGTATATTTTTAACTAAATTTTATTATCTCTAATATTCTTAGCAATAAAATACCAAAGTCTTAAAAATAATTTAGAATTTTTTTTATTTTGTGATACAAAAATAATTATTTATATTTTAGAATTAACTCTCATATATTCTGTTATTACAATTTAAATATAATATTTTAAGTTTTATTGTATCTTTTATTTTTATATAAACCCTTTTCTTAATAACTTCTAAAAACTAACAATCAAAAACAAATAAATATGTCTATTATATATGATAATTACATACAAGTAAAGAAAATTTAATTATTTATTTTTAAATCCTAAAATAGAACCATCACAAAATTTAATCAAGCAAACAGCATTTTAGATTTTACTATTTTTTTAAATTATAAAAATAAACATTAATTTAAATAAATAAATTTTTTTATTTTAAATCAAATAGTACTAAAATTTCTTTAAAAATATTTATTGTTCAAATATTTTCAACATTTTTAATTAACTCAAATTTTAAATCAATTTTTATATACTTTCTCTTTAAATTGAATTAATAAATATTACTATCTTGCCTTTTTTAAACTATATTATTTTAATCCGATTTATATTATTTATTAAAAATTCTATGATTAATAAAATTAAAATTAGCAATTATCCTATTACTATATCTTGGTAAACGTTCAGATTAAATTGTCACCATATAATATAAATATTAACTTAAAATCTTAAAAAAGATAATTTTAAAGCTATAAAAAAAAAAAACTATTTTATTAACGTTACAGCAAATAATTTCTTATAATACTCTAAATATTTAATAAAATTACAAAAAATTTTACATTTTCTTCTAAAATATGTATATATCCTATACATTACCAATTTAGATATAATAATAAGTTTTAATAACTTGGTTAAACTAGTGCATTTTAAATAAAGTATTATTTTTTATAATAAATAATTAAATTTATATCAGGATTCTTAACTTCCTAAACATATATTTAACCTATAGCAATAAAAATAATACTATTTATTTATTTTTCAAGTGTATTGTAGATAAATTAGGTATTAGAATTTACTATTTTAAATTAAAGATCATTAGTAAAAGTAAATGAAATTTCCCATTATACTTAAATATTTTAAGAATATTAATTATTTACAAAGAAAATTAATAAAAATCGACTGTTAATTAAATATATTAATATATAAAATTAAAAATATAATTATTTATTTCTAAAATCCTGGCTTCATTTTGATAAATTATTTATCTTACTTTGAAATTTCTAAAGAAATAAAATATAATATGTAGTTATTGAATATAAGTATATTAATAATAACCAATAAACAAAAGACAATTATATGTTGAAAAAATATTAGAAATTTGATTAAAATGAAAATCTTATTATTAACAGTATTTTCATTTTGCTTAATTCAATAAAAATATATAAATTAAATTGCGTTAGCATTATATTTTTTTTTATAAAAATTCTAATGTTAATTTTGACTTAATTATTTTAAAATTTATTTTGTACAATCCTAAATATATTATATTATAGATTAAAATAATTATATTGCAAAATAATAAAAATTCTGTAAAATTCATTAAATTTAATTAAAAATAATTCATTAATTTGATCTTTCCAAAAAATTTACGTAATCACTTCAAAAATGTTATAATTTGACTAATTTAATAATTTAATTAAACTAATTAAAATAATTCAATATATAATCTATTAATTCAAATAATACATAAAAATAAAAAACAAAAAAAAAAAATACATAAAAAAAAATTAATTATAAATAAAAAAAAAACCCCACTAAAATATGCAAGACTTACAAAGCTAAGTAACTATCTATTATTATAAATTTCCTAAGTTTACAAAATTATTCATATATAACTCATATTTTCCATTATTTAACAGTTTCTATATATGAATAAAAATAACCATAACTACCCTATAAATAATAATAATAGAACCAATAATAATAATTTCCCAGAAATATACACTTCTTAAAATATTCCAGTCATAAAAATGAATAATTTATTTTAAAATAATTAAGGCTTATAAAATCTACAACAATTATAATTACATCATATGCAAAACGGTAAAAATCAAAAATTAAATTTAAATCATATGTAATTTTGAAAAAAATTATAATATTGTATTAGTCATTTAGTTTAATTAATATCATATTTAATTTTTCACATTTACATATATTTTTATTTAATTTTTATTTGATTAAAACTACTTTATTTATTACTTATTTTTTATCATAATTCACATTATCCTATCATATTTAATTCAAAAATAAATCATTTATTATCAAATATGATAATAATATTTACCGAAAATTTTATGGAATTTTCTAAATAAAACAAATATTGGGTTAATTCTTTTACAAATTTAAATCCAATCGTATATAAATAAATATTAATTCTTTTTCCTTAAATATAAAAAATCTTATATTTAATAATAGTAGTGGTTTATTCTTAAAAATATTTTTTTATTTAAACTAAAAGAAATATGTAAAAATTAAAAATTATTTCATTTTAATGATTTAACTTTTATGTTTTAGGAACTCTAAGTTAGTAAAATAACTTATAATTGAACTATAATAATATTTATAATTAGTAACTACAAAATAACATAGTAAATTAATAGCAATAATAAAAAAATATTCTAAATTAAACTAAACTAGAAAACCATTTGGCATAACTTATGAAACAAAAAGAGTAGGAAGAAAGTTTAAAACAATTGATAAATTAATAAAATTAAAGTAAAAATTAAATTTAAATTTAAAATTAAAATCAACAGAAAATAGACACCCAAATTAAAATAGAGCACCAAGATTAATAATAAACCCAAAACTAAATTTCTTAAAATCTTAACTTAGTAAATCAAATTTCTTCTTCATCCTATTCTCAATTAAAACGTTTAAACAGCTTAGATAATCAAACAAATTTTAACCAAAATCAATTTTTAACTAACAATAACAACAATAACCAAAATAAGAATTACCAAATTATATCGAACATTTTCCAAACTACAAAAAAGGAAGAAGAAATCACTAAAAAAAGAAAGCTAGATATTTCTCCTCTTTCAAATGAGCTCAGAAATTTTATTGGCACTTAAATGGGAAACTCAGAAATAAAAAACTTAAACCATGAAAATTAAATGCTAAAAACCTTACTAAAAAAGTCTAATAATGATAATAATAATATAAATATTAAGTAATCAGATATACTCCCTATATTTAACTGTGATCTTCATAAAAATGAACACTTGTCCAAAATTTGCCTCTCAAGTTTCTGTCTAAAATCTAAATTACTCTGTAACTTATGTGCAAAATCCCATCACAATTAACACGAAATTTTAGAAATTCAAACTTTCAAAGAAAATTCCCAATTTTTAATCTAATAATTAGATGAAAATACCAAAAAAGAGGTTTAATCTTGGAACTAAATTTAATAGGTAGTTGAAAATAATGCCAAATATCTCCAAAAAATTGAAGAATTAATCAGCACTCTTTCTCAAAGCTGCTAAAAATTATAACAAACTCTGAAAATTGTATAAGAAAAATAAATTACTGATCAACTTTCTCTCAAATAAAATCTAGAATCCTTAAACTCTCATTTTTCGCAATCATTAAAAATTGACCAAAGCTAAATTTCACAAGAAATTAACTTATTACTTTCTAAAATGATGAACTTCTAAATGCCAAAAGTCATCGAGGCTCCATAAATTGGTAAAAAAATATTTAATATAATGTAAAAATACATAAAAAAAAACAAAAAATACATTAAAAATAATATTAAATAATATAGAATACTTTTTTTTTCTTTTCCAAAAACATTTATTTATAAAAACTAACTTCTTATATATATATATTTATGTATATAAATTTATATGCATATTATTAACAAATAAATTCTAAATTATATAACATATTTTAGTTGACGTAATAGAATTTAACTGCCAATTTGCCAACTATACCTAATAAAGTACTAAAGATTTACTGTATAACATAAAAAAATCAGACGAACTCCAACAATAAGTAGAACAAAAGTACGCCTACTCAGAATTTTAGCTAATAAATTAAATGAAAAGAGAAAAAGACGAACTTTAGCTTAATAATAAAGTGGCCAAGGTTTTCCACCTTATAAAAGGAAAAGCCAAAAAAAGAGATATTATCAATTTTGTTAACTGGGAAGAAGAAAAAAGAGAACTTAAATTTAGTAAATTTATCTATTTTATTTTTTTATTTTTTTTATTTATTTAATTATACTAAAAAATAATTATATAATTCAATAAAATTTTTTTATTTCTTTTTTACTTTTTTATTTTAAGTCTTACTTTTACATTTTTATCATTCTTTTTTTTTTTCTAGAAAAAAATAATTTTTAATATTATTTTTTATGATTATTATTTTAGAAATAAATGGATATATTTTGTAATAAAATATCTGAATTTAATTTCTAGTTAATTCTAACATAAAAGAAAAGTATTAAAAAATTATTATCTTTTTTATATTAATTTAAAAGAATTAAGTTTTATTAGCTCTTTTTATCTTAATATATTTACAAATAATAATTTTTTATTATAAGCTTTTTGAAAATGTTTTATTTATGTGAATTTAGAATATATTCAAAATAGGCGCATATTAAATATTTGATTTTATATCCTTAGTAAGTTTTTTAAATACTTATTTTTTACTTATCGATATATTAATATAAATTATTGAAATTATTCAATTCTATTAAATTTTAAATATCTTTACTATAAATCAAATGCCAATTCTAATTAAAATGCAGCTATTTTTCTTTTAATTATCTTTTTCAATTTGATATATTATTTTAATTTAATTTCTCTTGTTGAATAATACGAAAATAATCAAATATTGTATCTAATATTCTAATTTCATTAATATAAAAATACTACTTTAAACTATAAAAAAAAATAATTATATATTTTAATTTTTAGTGAAAGATATCAAAGAAAAAGAAGAAAATTCCCATTATCAACTAGTTTTTTCTCTATATTTAAAAAATTTAGACTTTTTAGAAGAAACATAAATAAATGAAACTCTTATGCTTTGGCTTAACGATATAATTGTAAATAAATATCCAGAAGTTAAAAAGTAAAAGGAAGAACAAAGAAGGAATATTAATACCAAAGATGGTAATAATAAAAGAAAATATTGCAAATTTAACCCTAGGTTTGATATTGACCTAAAAAATTATTAATTGCAATTATAATAAGGTATTTTGCCTGTTTATTAGAGTAAATAATATATATGAAAATTAAAACTAAAAAAAAAATTAACTAATAACTAATATAAAAAAAACTAAACTAAATATTTATTCAACTAAATTGAAACGAACAATATATATATATTTATAATAATATTAATCTATATTTATAAAAAATTTATGTAAGATATATTAAATTTTATAAAAATTGCTATATATTTAATAACAATTTTTTAATAAATTATATATCATTAAAAATTATTTTATAATATTTATATGACAATATATAATAAGAATTTTATTTCAAATTTTTAGTTTTATAAAGTTAATTTTTATTACAAAAGAAAAACATAACGTTAATTTTATTTATCTCTTTTTTTCTTTTTTTTATATACCTATAATTAACTGTTTTCTTTACAAAATCATAGCAGAAGTAATTTAAAAATTATGAAAGCTTCTATAAATAAAATTACCGCAAATATTTATTTAAATCAAATAAATTAATAAATTGATATTTTAAGCAATTTTTATAATTCAAACAAAAATTTTAAAACAAACATTTTTTTGCCAATAAAATAAAGTAAAAAACAATTAAATAAAAACATTAAAAATGATAGAAGAACCCCAACTAAATTAAGAACCAGACTAATAAAATCCCAAATAATAACAACAACAATAATAACAGCAATAATAGCAATAGTAATAATAATAGTAAAAGAAGGCAAATTTAGGACAATTAATTTTAAATTACATTTAAGTTAAAAATTTTAAATCTTTTTGTCAAAATTAAAATTAAAACTAAAATTTAAATGAAGAAAATGATTTTATTACTATAGGACCATTTTCTCCACACACTTCCATTATTGGTCCAAACGGTTGTGGAAAAAGTAACATAATTGATGCTTTATGTTTTTTATTTGGAATTTCTTTGTCCTCAATGCGAAGTTTAAAATTAGAAGATCTTATTAACAATTAAAATCATTAAAATCAAAAAGAAACTTAAGTATTAGGTCATTTTGGAATAAGTAAAATTTATAATATATATACAAATAAATATATTTTTTAATTTTAACTATTTTTATATAACTGTGAAATTTTTATATATAAAAAAAATCAGTTAAAAATAAGTAACTCAAAGAATAAATTATCCTTAAAAGAAAATTAACTGTATAATAGGGTGAAAAACCACATAGTACTTTTTATATAAACAATGAAATGTAAAACAAATCCATTTATTTTATATTTTATTTGTACATAATTAATTTTATAAAAATAGCGTATCGAGGGAAAAATATTTAGAAATTTTAGAAAGTTTCAGCATTTTACCTTAAGCCAAAAATTTTCTTTTAATGCAGGTAAAAAAAAAAAATATATCTAATAAAATGATAAAAATTTTTAAAATCTTTTATTAATTCACTTTTCATATAATAGGGAGAAACAGATAGTATTTCCAATCTAAGTAGTGGAAAATTAACTGAGTATTTTGAAAAATTATCTGGTTCCATAAAATACAAAGAAGAATATGATTTATTAAGTAATGAATTACAGGAATATGAGGAAAAAATTAGCAAATAAACTTAAAAACTGGCTCAATACAAGCAAGAAAAAAGAAAACTTAAATAAATGAAAATCAAAAACGAAGAATATCAGCAAATAATTAAAAAATTAGACATTTTGGAAAGAAAATAATATCTTTTACAAATTCTTAATATAGACGAAGAAATCGAGCACACTGCCTTTCAACTGGCAAAAATTAATGAAGAAATATAACTAAAAGTAAAAATGTTTTAACTTTTTATTATAAACATTTAAAAAATTAAAACTATTTAAATATTTAAATATTTTAATATAAATATTAATAAAAAATTTAAAGGACGCAGACAGACTAGATAAGAAAAATAAAATGATGGAATAAGATAAGATATAAAACAACTTGAAAGAAAAATTAAAATAACAGTAAACATAACTTCAAAATTTAAAAGAAAAAAAAGAAAATCTTATTTAGGATCAACAAAAATCCTAATCCGAGATTAGATACACCGAAGGTTTACTGAAAACTCTTGAACTAACTTTACAAGAATAAAAAGAAAAACTAGAAAATTGGGAAAAAGATGTCAAATTATTGGAAAATTAAAAGTATAATAATTTTAATTTAATTTTAGAACTTAAATATTATTATTTTTAAAATAATTAACATATAAAAAAAATTTTTAAATTAATAATTTCAGATAAACTCTAGAAAGTGAAATTTAAGAGTTATAAGAGGCCCAGGAAAACAAAAAAAATAAGAATATGCCTTAAAATTAAAGAAAAGAATTCGAATCACTTGAACAAAAAAGTAAAGAACAAACCTATAGATTTACTTAAGAAATCCAAAAAATTAACAACGAAATTGTCCAAAACTCCTAAAATTTAGAAATCCTTAAAAATCAATCAAATCAAATAAATCAGTCCCTTGAAGTAATCAAAAATAACCACTTAACTTATGTTTATAATCAAATATAGATAAAAAAAAAAAAAAAATTTAATTTAAATATATTTTTTATAAATATAAATTACTCCAGTTGATTTTTGTATAGTAATATATAAATTAGGAATATTTTATTTAATTTCAGAAAAATTAGTTTTAAAAATTATTTAGGTTTACTTTTAATTTCTATCAAATTTTGTTTATATTTACTTAAATAAGAAGCTTTTTTAATTTATACTTTTATTAAAAATTTTAATTACTTCTACAATAAACAAATAAATATTTATATATCAACTGGATTTATATAATATTAAAAATTTATTTACATATTATAAATCATAAACATATTTAAATAATTCTAACTAAAAAGGAACAAAAACAAGAAAATTCACACATAAATTCGTTAATAAGCAAAAAAGAAGTGCAACTAAAAGAAAACCAAGAAGAATTGGTCATCCTAAAATAAAAGTAAAAAAAACTAGAAGAAAAAAGAAAAACGCAAGAAGAACAAATTTTATTATACAATCAGCTTCAAGAACAAAATCAAAACCTCAACTCGTAACTAGAAATTCTTTACCTTAACCAGTAAGAAGACGATCTTGATTCTTATATTAACAAAGACCTTAAAAATAGAGTTTCAGGTAAAATAAAATATTTATTGAAAAAATATATATATATATTTATTTTTATATTTATTTATGTTTATTTTTATTTATTTATGTTTATGTTTATATTTATATATGTTTATGTTTATATTTATATTTATATATGTTTATGTTTATATATATATTTTTTTATATTAATTTGTTTGTTTTTAAGGATTTAAAGGTACTTTTGGCTCTAAAATAAGACCCTTATCTCAAAAGTATGACTTTTCTTTGAAATAAGCTCTAAATAAAGTTATTAATTATCTAGTGGTTGAAACAGAAAAAGATGCCGAGGAGTGTCGAAAAATACTTTCTTTAAAAGGAGTTTCCAAAGAAATTTTAATTCTTGAAAATGTTCCTAAATTTGAAGACACTTTGAGAGAAATAAACGATGAAAAGAAAAGAATAAAAAAATACAAAATTTGGGCAGCTTTCGACACCATTGTTATTGAGCCTTAAGCAAAAACTATAAAAAACTTCGAAATTTTTGTAAAATTTTTCCTAAACTCAAAAATTTTTGTTGAAAGCTACGATCAAGCAGTGGAGGCATCAAGTATATAATTTTTTAATTTAATATTGATAAAATTTGAACAAAAAAATGACTTTTTATTTTATTATCTAATTAAATTCAAACATTATATTAACAGAAGATGTAGCAAAAAAAGTAAAAATTAGAGAAATTATTGGAATCGAAGATCACAGTGTAATAAATGTATAAACTGGTCTCATATAAGGTTTTGGTAATAGTGTTAATTTTGATAAATTCTAATTCAGTAATTAAGTAGGAAGCTCCAAAGAATAAATCTTCAAATAATAAGAGAAAGAAATAACTAAAAAAATAGAAAAAAATTAAGAAGAAATTGAAAAACTTGGAGACATAACAAATGAGATCAGTTACTCAAATTAAAATCAAGATATTTTTGATCTCGAAACAAAAATAGAAATTCTTTAAGAAGGTAAAAAAAAGATAAAAAATAAATAAATTATATATATATTTAAGCGAAAATAATAATTAATATTTATAAAAATAAATATCTAATAGAAATAACTGCATTGAAGAAAAAAACTTTGTAGTAAAATAATTCACAATCTATCTAACAGCAGGAATAAGAAAAAAAAATGCTCAAATTTAAAATAGCTAGCTTAGAAAATGACTAAAAAAAAATTAACGAAGAAAAAAAAGAACTAGAAAACCAACTCTAAAAAATAGATACCAATATTTTTAAAGATTTCTGCACTAAATACAAGATAAATGATATAAGAAAGTTCAAAGAAAGGGATTTATCTGAACTTGAATTTATTTACCAAAAAATTTAATACAAAAATCACATTTTAAATACAGTTAACAACTAAATAGCAGAAAAAGAACTGCCTAAACTTAAAAAAGAAGTCCAAAAATACCAAGAAAAAATTTAAGAAAACCAAAATATACTTCAAAATTTAAAAAATTAAGAAAAACAAATTAACTAAGAAATATCAAATTTTTCTGATAATTAACTCAATAAACAAAAAAATGAGATAAAAAAAATAGAAACTGAAATTTCCTAATTTTAAGACGATATCAAGTAAGAAAAAAATAAATTAAATTTGCTAAACTAAAGGCTTAATTAATATTTTTATATTATATAAACTTTTGTATTAATTTATTTTTTTATATAAAATATACAATTTTTTTTATAATTTTTTTATTTTAATTAATTTTTAAAGGCAAAAAGTCCAAGATAATCAAAAATTCAGGCAGGAAAAATTTGAAATGGGAAGAGAAAAAATAAGCCTTGAAAACCAAATTTCTAAAAAATTTTAAGAGAAACTTAATAAAATAAACAATGCAAATTTAAACGGAATTTCTCTTGAACCTGAGGATTTAAATATCAACTTAAATTTTGATATTTTTAACTATTTAACCAACTTATTTGAAAATGATTTAATTAATAAAGAAACAGTAGACCAAAATTAATTTAAATAAAATCTTATTGACTACACTTACATAAAAGAAACATTTGACCATTTCCAAAAATTCAAAAATGAACATCTAAACGACAAATTCAAATCAAAAAAAATAAATCAAGAATACTACGTAAAAATTAAATATACACATATATTTTTTTTTCTAAATTTTTCTACAATTTTTGTTTAATTTATATTTTAAAATTAATTTCTATAAACTAATTTTTAAAATTATCTATTTTATAATTTAACTCTAAAAACAAAACAAAAAAAACAGGACAACATAAACATCCAAACCTACCAAAAATACAGAGAAGACCAAAGCAAAGAAATCCTCAAAATCCTAGCCCAAGTAGACGAAGATTTCGAAGAACAAAAAGAAGAACTAGAAAAATACCACTCGCAAACCCTCAACGAAGGAATCCTCGGCGACAACGAAACCTACCGAAAACTAGAAGAACAAATAAAAACCCTCGAACAAACCCTCAAAAACTTCACAGAAAACAAAGAAAGCTGCAAACAAAAACTAGAAAAAATAAAAGAAAAAAGGGTCAAAACCTTCAAAGCTCTTTTCCACCCCGTCAGTAAAAGAATTAACCATATATATCAAAGGCTTAACAGGTCCAATAACAATAATAACAATAATAATAGTAAGTATATGGGAAGCGGGTCTGCCTAATTGTTTTTAGAAGATAATAATGAACCTTATAATAGAGGAATTTATTATGCCCCTAGTCCCCCGGGAAAAACTCATGTCCATGATATCGATGGCTAGGTATTTTAATATATCTACTAATTTATTTATTTATCTATTAATTAACTAAATTTCTATCATATTTTTATAATTTACATAGTATATTAATAATTTTGATTAAGCAGATTTATTTGATTTTGACTCAAAATTTTATATATATATAAATATGTTAGAAAATATTATTTTATTATTATTATAAAATAGCTATCAGGAGGAGAAAAAACCATGGCCACTCTGGCACTCTTCATTGCAGTAAATGAATAGTTGTAAACTCCCTTTTTAATTTTTGATGAAGCAGATGCATATTTAGACCATGAAAACACTAAAAATTATATATCTTATCTACATCATGTAAATTTAGCAATTAAAATAAAATCTTACATTTTTTTCAATTTTTTTTAATATATATAAATAAAAAATTAATAACTTAAAATTTATCAGATAAATAAATAACAACAAGCCTAAAGTAACCAGTATTGGGCGTAAATAATAGTTATAAGTCATAAAAAAATGGTTTATGAAAAATGTGAAAGTTTTATAGGGGTAACTTTAAACAGATTTTAAAATTCCACTTAGATTTTTTCATTATTAAATTAAGCTTGATTATAAAATATACATTTTCTTTTATATATATTTATAAAAATTATTTTTATTATAAAATTAAAACATTTTCCTATTAATAAGTTGTACATATCAAATATA
This sequence comes from Pseudocohnilembus persalinus, assembly GCA_001447515.1. Lineage (NCBI taxonomy): Eukaryota > Ciliophora > Oligohymenophorea > Philasterida > Pseudocohnilembidae > Pseudocohnilembus > Pseudocohnilembus persalinus. The sequence goes on from LDAU01000109.1 coordinate 233,139, forward strand.
TTTTAAAATTATTAATAAATATCCAATTAATTTATATATTATTTAATATAAAATCGGCATTAAAAAAATCTATGATATTATTAATATAAATTACTTTAATTAAATTACTTTGATATTTTTTGGAATATTTTATTTTTTATCTATAATATTATATATATATATTGTAATATCAAGCAGTAACTTCCTAATTATCACCATTTTTTATTTATTCATTATGTTATTACTATTATTATTCTTTTTATTCTTAATTTTAAATATCTTATTCACTTTAAATTTAATTTTCCTATTATTCATTATTTTACATTTTTTTTTCCATTTCCTTCTTTTAATTAATTTTATCCACTTTAGCCTCCATTTTTTATTAATATTTACTAGCCTTAATTTTTTTTTTACCAGACGGATTATTTTAAATTGATTTTTATACATGTTCTTATCTTTCTTTCATTTTTATCATCATATCAATGGCTTATTCATCATTTTTAGGGGGTCTTTTTTCCATTGCTTCTTTATTATATGGTTCATAATCTTTAATAGCTGCATCGATAAAATCACTAAATTTATTATATTTTTTTTTAATATTATGTGCCCCCTAACTCAAAAATCTTCTATAAACTCCACTACTTCTTTCCCCAGAGAATAAATTCAGTAAAGGGAATACCAATTTCTAAATATTTAATTCAGGATATTATAGCAATTATTTATCTCCATATGCCCCATAAATTTGTAAAATTTCTTTTCTATTATACCCAGGATTTTCAACTCCATAAAATTATCTATCAATATCGCATAAATCAAACATACTTTCTTAAGCCCATCTCCCAATCATACATCCTAATAATTTATTTTCAGGTTTCAAAATTTCATGAACTTATTAATAAGTTTTAAATCCTCCATTAATACTGATATCTAAATCTGGAAAAGCTTTTTTTAATTCAATTACTCTATCATAACTAAAAAAAAAATTTATTTAGAATAAAATAAAGAAAAATAATTTAATTTTTAAAAATTTTTTATATTTATTCTTTAGATTTATTTACTTCAATGGAGGTACATTCCTATTTTAAGCTGGATTTAATCCTTTCAAATAAGCTTTTCTAGCATGTGCTTAAAAATGAGTAACCCCTGACATCTCATGCACAGTCTTTATAAAATTATAGGTAAAATCAAAAGTCTCAATATCATCAACCCCAATTCTAAAAAATAAATATATTTTTAAATACTTTATAATACATCATACAAAAAAACAAACAGTATAAAAACAAAAACACTGGAAATATAATTATTAATATTAATATTAAAATAAAAATCATCATATATCTAAATGAGAAAAAAAAAATATTTACCTATGTTTAACAGTAACAGGAATTTATACTCCATCTCGAATACTTTTCATACACTCACCCACTAATTCAGGCTCTTTCATCAAACAGCACCCAAAACTTCCACACTATACTTTGGCTGAAGGGCACCCACAGTTCAAATTTACTTCATCATATCCCATTTCTTCAACTATTTTAGAAGCTTCTTATAATAATTTAGGATCACATCCACCTAACTAAAATACAACTGGATGCTCGCATGGAGAAAATTAAACTCTAAAAAAAATAAAAAAAATATTAAATAAATAAATAAAAATATATTTAAATTTCTTAAATAAATAATTATTTATATTTCACCAATATATGTATATTTATAATTTAAATATTAAGTATCAAAATACATCATAACATTATCTGACTATAAATATTATTACTAAATTAGTTGAAAATATATGAATAAATAATTTTATTTTAACTATTAATTTTATTAATAGACTATATCATTTATATTATTATTTTTCATATACATATATATTGATGTTTATTTATTTATTTTTAATATATTGTTTATTTTTTTATTTATTTACCTTGGTGTATGTCTAATATGTTCCAAAGAATTTGCGTGAATCATTTCAGTATATAATGTAGTTTATCTTGAAATTAACCTAAATAAAAACCTCCAGTGTGGGTTTGTTACGTCTAACATAGGCGCAATTGAAATTCTATGATGTCTCATATCTTTCTATGGATAATTATATGATTTATTTATTATTTCGTCAATATCGAATTTAAAATCTGCTATATTTTCTTCTTATTTTTAATTTTAATTTATTTATTCGCTCTAATTTTAGTTTTTATTCTAAATTTATTATTTTTCTTCTTCAATTTATTCCATTAATTTTTTTTTTTTTTTTTAATTTTTATTAGTGATAAATATTTTACGCCTGTTTATTTTTTTTTAATGCTTTAATTTTATTTTCTAATTATTTTTTTATTAATAACAAAATTAATCACAAATATTAATATTAAATATACCATAAAATATTCTTTTATTTTTTTTCTCACTAGGACAAAAATAATACATTTAAAATAATTTTATGAAAATTCATCATTTCTGTAAACTATCTTAATAAATGTACAACGATAAAAATAAATGTGATACATAATATATATAATCAAGTAAATGGTTTTTAAAATATATATAGATATTTTAAAAATTCTATTTAATAATTAAATAAGAGCCATTTAAATTTAAATTAATTATTAATACATATTTTAAAATATTATAGATTATAAATTAAATATTGAAACTATGTAAATTCAATTTATTAAATTCATATAAATTGACAAAATTATAATTAATATGTTATATTAACTAATAAATTAATCTTAATAATATGTTACATTTTTAAAACATCGTTGTATTTTTATCATAAATGCTTTTATTAAAATAAATTTATATTGATATCTAACTCAAATTATTTTTTAAAATTATACTTTTTATAAAAATAGTAATAAATTTATATTTTATTAAAGAATAATTAAATTAATTGAATAAAATACATACTTTTTTTAAATAACCAATTTAAGTGGTATTTTATGGCAACTATAATTGTAAAATGTTTATAAGAAAGTCATATCTATAATAAGAAGACGCTAATATTTGTGTAATATAAACTATATCAGTATATCTAAAAAGACATAAATATAACTTATATATTAAGAATATAAATATTTAACTTAAATTCTAAAATATTTACATTTTTATGAATTTTAAAAATGGTATAATTTTTTATTTTATTTGATATTTTTTTCTTATATTGTTTATTATAAGTAAATATTTAACCAATATAAATATTGAAAATCAAAAAATAAGCTAAAATGCCCTAAATGAAAGTTAAATCATTCATATAAAAATATTAATTATATAGTTTATAATTTCTAACTAAAATTAAAAAAAACATTTTAAATATAAATCGAAAACATAGTATTAATTACTTGAATTTAAAAAATAAAAATAGTTCAGTGCTAACTTTTTCTAAGTAATAAGTATCAGTAAACTCCAATGTATAATTTTAAGATTTTAAATTTGTTACAATATTTTTTAAAAATAAGTAATCATTCAAATATAATGAAAGACCTAATTAATATAAATTAAAGACAGTAATTAAAAAATAAACATTTGTTTTTATATAAACAATTAAGATAATGAATAAAAAATATAAATTTTCATATGGAAATATTATAATTATAAATTAGTATAAGTAAATATTAAAATATTAATTGTTTTTTTCAAGAATTTTCGCATCTTTTAAATCATAAAAAGTATTTTTTTTTATTTATTGAAAAAATATTTTCGTTTCCAAAATATAATTATTGTTTTAGAGCTCATATATTTTTTCCTATCATTTTTAATAATTAATTAATAATTCTTATGTTTTTATTTTATACATAACCGATGGAAAAAATATAAATATAAATTTAAAGTAATAAAGTAAAAATAGAATAATTAATTTTAATATATAAAACTCAAATTAGCTACATAAAAATATGACATAATTATTAGGATTTTTAAATCTTTTTCAATATGCCATTTCCTAGTTTAATTTTATCAAAAATTTATATATATACTAAACTAATATTTATATTTTCCCGAATATTATTTATATTTATATTTATTTAATAAATTAAATAATAAAAAAAGCCAACCTAGTAAAAAATATTAAAATATTATCTGATCTAAAAAATTATAATTCATTTACAATTATAATAATATATAATTTCTTAATTTTAAAAATAATATTTGCACTTTTTCTTTTATATATTAATTGATTCTGATTTATTTATTAATAATACTTTCATTTTATTTTTAAAGCATTTGTAAGTTGTAAAACTCTAAATAATAATTGCGCTTTTCTAATATTTTTACAATTAATATTAAAAACCTCTATTAAAAATTAAAAATAAGCCACATAATTCGCATCTAAAATTAAAAAATAATCAGAATTTTCAAAAAAAAATTAAATATCACATCAAATTATTTTCAATTTATCATTTTCAAATTTTATTTATTATTGTAAAAAATTAATATTAAGTATAGTGGTTCATATATTATAACACATTCACTTTCCTTTTCTATTAAAAATAAATAAAAAATTAATAAAAAATTTATTTTCCCTTAACTAATTCTTAATTTTCTTTAATAAAAAAACTTAAATATTAAAAAAAAAAAACAAAAAAAATAAAAAAAAACAAACTAAAAACAAAATAAACTAACTATACAATAATTAAAGTAGCATAAAAACATAAATGTCGTCTTAAAAAAAAATGAAAAAAAACTAAAATCAGGAAGAAAACATTCTCAACAACTCACCTTAACTAGAAAAAAAAGCTTTTTCTTCTTCATAAAAATCCAACTCTTCTTCATCCTTTATACAAATTAATGACGAAGAAAACATTAATATATGTCAAGAAATTTTAAATTATTTCAAAAACCACCAATAATAATAGAACCAAAACCATCCAGATGAACAACAAAGCATCATATTTTTCGAATCTTAACATCACAAAAAATAAACAGGAAACCATTCACATTTCCTTTCGGCTTCCAAAAAAGAGAACCAGTAAAACAACGAGCAAACACACAACGTCGAAAACCCCGAACTCCAAAAAATCATCAGCAAAAAAATAAAAAAAATAAACACATTAGACGAACTAATTTCAGAAACAGTTTCCGAAAAAAACTCAGAAATAAGCTAAAAATAAAAAAAAACCAAATACTCCAAAAAAAATCCCAAAAACAAAACTCCCAATTTTCAAAACCAAAACAAAAATTTCGCTAATAGCAATAACAACAACAACAATTTTTAAAACACCCCCTCAAATTCTGACCTGAGCTTAGAAATACAAGACTCAGAAGAAAAAAGCGATATAGACTCGGAAACAATGCACTTTCAAAACCAAAAATTCCTAGAAATTTTCGAAAAAAATCTAGAAGACCTAGAAAAAGACCCAGAACTCAAAAAAATCATCCAAAACAACGGCTCTCACCTTCAAAACTTATAAAATCAAACTTCTAATTATAATAATAATAAAAATAATTAAAATAATTAATAATAATAACAAATAGAATTCGTCAACTGTCCGGAAAATAACTGCTAGTGCTGTAATTTTGAAGAACTAGATATTGACCTAAATAATAATAATAGTGATAATGAATAAGAAAAATAAGAAAGTCAGGAAAAAAATTAACTAAAAACTGAGCAAAATTTAGAAAAAAAAATCAATAAATTAAACAGCAAAAAACTTGCTGAAATTTCACCTTAAAAACTTGTTTTTTTCAATTTTGATTAAATCTGGTTTCATGAAATTTATGAAAACTACAAAGATGACGTAACTGTTGATTCCGCAATAGACCCAATCAAATATGATGAATAATGGTCTGAAATTGTAAAAATAAAAAATAAAAATAATAAAAATTCATTTAATTAAATTTTTAAAAATTAATTAATTAAAAATATATTATAAAATATTTTTTATATACATAAATAAAATTAAATAATAAAGGTTTAGAGTTACGCAAACAATGAAAACTTAATATTACTAAAATATAGTCTTGATGATCAAATGATTAGTGACTTAAAAAATTATAAAAACCCAATTATTCTAGCTATATAAGGAAGTATTTCAGAATAAATTATACCTATAGTTCATAAATTCAAAAATTTATTAGGTAAAAATTAAAATAAAATTATATTGAAAATTTACACAAAAATTATATTAATATCAATAATATATTTTTATTAATATAATTTAATTATTTTTAGGGATCATAATTTATGGGACCAAACGAATGTAAGAAAGACTTTAACAAAACGGATTTTTAACAAAATATAAAAAAATAATGAGCTTTGTTGAAAACAAAGAACAGTGTTATTATGAAATAAAAGACTATTTTGTAAACTTTTATAAAAAAAGAATTTGCAAATACAAGGTAATATAATTATAAATATAAGAATATTTAAATATATAAATATCAATATATAAAACTTTTAAAAAATAATTTTATTTCTTATATAACTATTTTTTTTTTTTTTTAAATTAATAACTTTCTCAATATTAAAAGGAAATAGACAATCTCTTAGGTAAACACCTTCCAATAAGCAGTTATTTGTTAAAAGCTCCTTTAAAATTAATGTAAGCTCATTACCTTCTGAATTCCAAATACCAATTTATAAAAGGCAAAAATGAGTTTTTCATTCTTAATAATTTCAGCGAAATAAAAAACCTAACAAAAGAAAATTTAGTCGAAATTTTAAACGATATAAAAAGTCATATATAATAAAATAAAACCATTTTTGACCTTAGAGTCCTTAAATAAGCTTATATTGAAAAAATTAGCCAATCTTTTATTGATTGCACTTCTCACCTAGATGAATAAGATATTGCCTAAGCTTTTTTGAGAATTTATTTAAATTGTAAACCTTATTTTAGACTTATTAACCAAATTATGGAAAGTTTAGATGAGTAACTTATTTAAAAAGCTAAAATTTTTATTACCTCTTTAAGACTTTCAATTCAAAGTTTTGTTGATATTGAAGATTTTTGGTCTTAAGAATAAAAAAAATAATAACTAAATTTGCTAGAAAATTCAGAAGGCTTTATTGATGCTAGAGCCCTTGCTACTAATATTTAAGACTGTTAAAAAGTTTTAAATCCTACTATTTCTTTATATGTTGGGTAAATATTATAATATAAATTAAAATATAATTATTAAATCTTTTAATATTTATATTTAAAATATTTTACTCTTCAAAATAAAAATGCATAAACAATTATTTTTATAAAAAATTTAGAGACAGGTTTTATAAACATAAGTATTTAAAGGAAAAATTTGAAGTTGGAGACCAAATAGTTTTCCCAAATTTTATAAGAGCAGTAAAAAATGAATAAATTGGCCAGTAGTTAGCCACAAATCAGTGTGGGCAAAAAATGACACTTTTCCAAATAGAATTTAAAAAGTCTCAATTCCAAAAAAATAATAACAATTTTGGCGCTAGATTAAAAGCCATTTTTAACTCAGAAAATTAAAGACCTAAAAGTATTAAATAATTTGGAAAATTTGATTATCAAAAATTTTTAAAAGAGTATATAATAAACTGCTTCTAAGTTTTCAAAATTGAAGAAATTAATGAAAACTATGATGGCGGATTTCTACTTATAAGAATGTCTGTAGTTTGAAAAATCGTAAAAAAACAAAACTATATAAAAAATAATAATTAATATAATAATAATAAAAAATAATAATAATATAATTGTACTGAGAAGAAAATAAAATGTAATAAATAACAAAAATTTTCTTTTTTGACTTTTATAAAGAATTAAAATATAATTTACTCTACTTTATTTTATTACTTATAATATTTATAAAACTATTTAAGTAAAAATTATACTATTTGTAAAAAATTAATTTTTATTATCTATATATAAAATTTATTATTAGTTCTTAATATTAATTTGTTTACTTTAAATTTGAACTATTAAATATATTATTTAAAATTTTAAAACCTAGTAAAATGAAATTCGTAAAAATAATCATAAAACTAATAATCATAAATTTATAATATAAATTTTTATATATAAATAAACCAAAATAAAATTTAAATTCTCAATTTTATAGTTGAGTTCTTTATACTATATATATCAAAATTTTAGTTCAAAATCAATATAAATAAGGTATTAGTCTATATTTAACTTTTTCACAATAAACATTCCAGTACTTACCATACTTATTTTAGCATTTTTCTTCATCTCTATAAACCCTTGAAACTAATAAAAAGAACAAAAATACAAAATAAGACAAACTGAAAATAGTAGCTCCCATTCCCACACAACACCAACAAAAAGCTAAAACTAATTCGAAGGTATAATTCATATGCCTTGTCATTCCCCAAAAACTAAAATTATTAAGTAAATATATATTAAAAAAATGTATATGTAAATAATAAAGTATTAAAAATTAATTAGATTTCATAACTTGATAATAATTAATAAAAAAAATTTTTTATTACAAATTATTTAATTTAATTCAAATGAGAGAAAAATTTATTCGAAATATTTAAAAATATAATTTTAAATTAATACATTTAAATCAAGAATATTCAAATATAATTATTAAATAATTACCCTGATAATAATAGTTTAGACTCAACTGTTTTATCTTTTCTTTTGTATTAAACCTATAAAAATTCGGCTTTCTTTCCCCAAATGTAACAAGGCTTTTTTTCTAAATTACACTTTTAAAAATACTATTTTTAATAATCAACTTAATAGTTAAAATATAAACTTATTAATCCTGTAATAAGAATAAATATAGATGTTGTAAAATTCAATTCAGGTGGTTAAGCACAAGTAATAAATGAGGCTAAAGTATAAAAAGTAGGCACAAAAACTATACATCCCCAACAAATCTTTAAAAATATCAATTTTAATTAAATTAAAGTAATTTAAATATTTTTTTTATTTATTATATTTATAAATTTATTGCCTATTTAGTATTTTATTAATAAAAATTTAGATTTTCAATTTATTCATTTAATCTATAAAGTTTTAATGATATAAACATTTCATTCTAATAATCAAATTATTCTAATAAATCTAATTATCTATAAAAACAACATATTAAAATAAACTATAAAATTACATAAAAACCAGCTCTGTCCAATGTCATATCTAAAGTATAGAAGTATCCCATTTCCCAGCTAAAAATAACATAATAAAACAAATTAAAATATATATTAAATAAAAAACATTTAATAATAATATAAAAAATATATATTTTACTAAAAGAATTTTCCAATATACAAAGTTTATAACACAGTTGTAACAATAACAGCCCAATTAACTCCAAATCTCTCATAAGAAGCAAATCCCCACCCTAATACTAAAATTTACCATATCATCATTCCAAATCTACAATTAGTTAATTATTTAACATCTACCCCCAAAATTTTAGGATGAAAATCCATTCCTCTATAAAACTAATATATCCAATTTGATTTTATGGGCTCTTCTAGTGTTTTATGTAATTTATCTAGAAGTAAATATATTAAAATATAAAAAATAAATATTTATTTTAATAATTTATTTAATAAATTTTTGCTTTAGCATCGTCAAAAAATTATATATTATTTTTTCACATGCTTTTTTCAATTAAGCGTGTCTTTATTTTCCGTTTATCAATAAATAGCTCACAAATATGAAACCAAACATTGTTAAAATAAGTAAAGTTAAAATATGGTTATCCATTAAAAACAAAAAAATATCACTTCCATATTAATATTAACCCAAAACCTAAATAAAATATAAAAAATATTTAAATTTTATATATCAATAAATTAATTAAATATAAATCTATTTAAAAACAATGATTAAGTTACATCACTAATTAATTAAATCTCAAATAAAATAAAAAAAATAAATATATCAAAATCTTTTATTTTCACTAACCAGAAAAAAAGTTACCAATAAAAAAATTAAATATATAAATGTAAAAAAAATAAGTGTATATAAAAATTAATAATAAACAAATGAATAATAATAATAATTATACCTATATAGTAACAGTCAATAAATAAAAAGCAAAACCATTTCTATTATAATGTGGAATAGAATCATCTACTTACACCGGTCCTTTTGTAATCAATTTCTCAGAATAAGGGTATAACATAGCATAAGCATATAATGAGTATATCAAAATTAATTTTAATATGTTAAAATTTTAAGAAAAATCGATATTTTTCATAGGTGAAGAGTAATAAACTAGTCCGAAAAGCAATAAAGGTAAAATAATTATAGCAAAAGTAGGAAATATAGTGTATCTGGCTTTCTGTTGTATTTAATACATTTCTATTTTTTATTTATAAACTTATCTGATTATTGTTTTTTTTTTAATTTTTTTTAATTTTTTTTAATTTTTATTTTTATTTTATTGGTAATTGATGAATCTATTATTATATTATAAGGTAATAGTTATATCAATAAAAATTAAGTCCTTTTATACCTTATCATCGGAATATAATCCAAGGCATTTTAAAACTTAATTGAAATCAATATGATACAAATTAAAATAAATTTTTAAATTATATTATATAAATTTAATATATTTCATTTTAAATTTATTATATCTTAACTTAATTACCAATTTATAATTAATATATAACTAGAAAATTAATATTTTAAATAAAATAATATATCAAATATATTTTTAATTATAAAACTATATATTAATTGTTTTATAAATTTAGAATAAATTCATGTGCGTCATAATTGAAATTTGCCTCAATAATTTAGATTTCTTTTTTTTCTCAAAAAATCACTTCTTTTTCTCTTAATTTTTCTCTCATTTTCCTCTTATACAATTAAATCTACAAGTCCATATTTTAAAGCTTTAATAAATATAAAAAATTTAAAACATGTTTTTTTTAAAATTAATAAATATATATATTTATTGTTACAAATATTTTTTTTTCAAAAATATATTTTTTTTAGTATTTAGATTCATTTTATAATTGATTTTAATTAGAATTTAACTCAATATAATTTTTTATCAAAATTAGATATTTTATAAAATTCAAATCTACCAATTTTTTTTGATTTATAAATATTATATTTTAAAAATATAGTTTTTTTTACCAAAACAAATAAGAACGAAAATAACTCCCAAAATAATTAAAATTGTTTTTCCCCTTTCCCACATTTCTTCAGGCGTGTAAAATAGAAGTCTATGAAATCTGTTTGTATGTTTTTCTTTTAGCTAAAAAAAAATATAAAAAATACTAATTATATAATGTTTACATTAGAATTTCTAAAATACATTTTTATGATATAAAATGTATAGTTAATTAATTTCATTTTTAAATATTTTGCAATCCCATTAATCAAATATATTCATAACGCATAATATTTATTTTGAAATACCTTAAAAAGTAAAAAAAAATAATATAGTAATTCTAAATAATTAAATCTACCCGTATTTATTCTTATTCATACTCTTCTAAGAAAGCAACTTTCAAATTAAATTCATCTTCATTTAACATAATTAATTATTTGAAATCCTAATATTATTCAATATTTTTATCGACACTTTTAAATTCTCTCAAATATTCAACATCCAAAGTTACATAATTATCTACATTTAAATCTTTTTCAATAATTTATTATATATTAATAGTTTTTTATATCAATAAACTTTCCTCTAATTTTTAAACACATTAGTTTATTGCAGAATAATATAACTTATTTATAATATGTTTTTTAAAAACCTAAAGTTATTGTTTATCTATAAGTTTATCCACATATTTTGTTTTCTTCAATAAACCTCTGATTAAAAAAAAAATCTATAACTTTAAAATCAATTTTTATATAAATAAATAATTTATCACTTATATATTTTACATAAATAAAAAGAAAAAATAAAAAAATATTAATTTTAAATTATAATATTTTCTAAATATATTTATAAAATTATATAAATTAAAATATAATTAAAAATTCTTACTCTGAAACCTCAACTTTACAAAAATCAAGTAATTATTCTCTAAATTTCTATCTTTCTTCATCAAAAAAAATGGATGGTTTAACTAAATCCGTTTAAAGTTATATCTCTTATTTTTAATTGTTTTAATCAATTTCTAAATTATCTTTTATTTATATATCTTGAGTGCAAATTTTATTGAAAAATTATTGATTTTCTTCAAATTACATACAATCATTTAAATTATCATGAGTTACTTCATTTTTTATTACTTATATTAATAAAATTAAAAAGAAAATTATCTAATAAAATTTCATATTATTTTCAAATATAATTGATTTTTCTTATTTTTTTTGCTTTTATTAAACTTTTTCTAAAATTTAAAATAACAATTGTAATTTATAATACATTCCAATAAATTATTATTTTTCAATTATAGTAAAATTTGAAGAATTTAAACAAATAGATTTTTAAATTATAGAGTTATATATAATTTAAAAATATAAACAAAAAATATGAACTTACAACAAAAATTATATTTAATCAGCATATGTATTTACAACAATTTATATTTTATAACTCGTATTTATTTTAAAATATTATAGAATGTAATTATATCCAAATTTTATTTATAAACTATAATAAATGTCATTAATATATTATACAAAAGAGATTTTAAATTAAGTATTTTAATTTTTAATATTATCATAAAAATCTTGTACTTTTATCTTTTTAAATCTCCTTAATTAATGGAAAAATATTTTTGCCCTCATTTTTCCACTCATTAACCATTCTTTTTGTCCACTCATCGTAATTCCCGTCTTTTAACTCTTATATTTGTTAAATTTTATCTTATTCATCTAATTCTTTTATATAATCTTTTTCCCTTTATTCCTGTTTTAATTTTGCCTATTCTGCGTGATATTACTATAATTCTTTATTTCTTTAATAAGCTTCTAATTTCTCTTGTTTTTCTCTCTCAGCTATTTCCTTATTTTTCTTTATATAAAACTATTTAAATTTTTCATCCTCTTCTCTAAAAATAATATAAAAATATAATAAATACCGATTCTATATAGCATTCATAAATTATAATGTATTTTAATTTAAATTACTTTTAACTCTATTTTTCTTTTTCTCTTCTTTGTACAGCTAAACTAACTGATTAATCTATTCTTTTTATTAAATTATCTCTATACTCTTTTTTTTGTTTCTCTATATTTTCTGCCCTATTATTTAATTTATAAATGTAAATTAATATTTACCAATTTAAATAATTAGGATAAATAATTATTGTTTATTTATTATATTTACTTTATTTCCGCCTCTTTAATTTATTTATTTATTCTTGAATCTTCCTAATTCCTAATTTCCAATAATTTTTAATATTAAGTGTCCTACATTTTTTGTAACTAATTTTGTTTTTATTAAAATCTTTGCTCAGACCTAATTTATTTCATTTTCTCCATTTTCTCTTTCTTCTATGCATACTCTTTGATTTTCATCTCTTCTTCAATCTCTTTTTATTTTTCTAATTCCTTTAATTACTAAAGCTATCTATTTCCTATAAATAAAATTAATTAATAAAAAAACTATATAAATGAAAGATATATTAATATAAATTCATTATAAATTAATATATATAATATAAATTAATAAATAAATAAATAAATAAATAAATAAATAATAAATTACTAATTATTTAATTTAGGCACCTGAAGTGATGTGTAGATAAAATCATGCAATTAATTACCCTCTGCAACTTCCAAGTTTAATTATTTTTATCTTTCTCTTCTTTTTATATCTTCTAATTTCTCCTTATCAAGAGCCTCCTAAGTATGAATTTTCTAAATTTCTCCATCAATTTTTTCTTCTTATAATTTTCTTATATAATTTTCTTTCATCTGTTCGTGCTAGGACTTCAAAACTTGGGCATTATGTCTTTTTTTTTCTTGTAATTCAGCCAATTTCCTAGCTTCTTCTTCTTACTATTATCTAATAATTTCTTTCATTTCTTCTTCATACATTTAATTTCTTAAATTATCAATTTCGACCAAAATCTTCTTTTACCCTATTTATTATTCCCTCTCTAATATTATATATATAATTTTTAAAATTAAACTAAAATATTTCATCTAAATATCAAAATATAAATTATATTTATTATTTATCTACATTATAATGCGTCACTCAAAAGCATTTTTGATTAAAAACTTCTTACTCTGTCTTGATCTTCGTAAATTTATTTATTTGCTTTGTCCAAAATTTACTTTTTTACCATCGCTTAATATTTTTTCTCTTCTTCATCGATTTTTCTCCTTTCCATTTCTTCTTTCTCAAATTTCTCAAATCTCCACTAATCTCTTTTTTTCCTAATTGCTTATAAAGTATTAGGCCATTTCTAAACTCTTTTAGCAGATTTCTCCTTCAACACTTCTCTTTCTTTTTACCTAAAAATGAAAAAAATATTTATCAAAACAATCTTTTAATAATTTCAAAATACTATACTAAAATACTTCTCAATTAATAAAACTTACAAAAATATATTAAACTATTTTACCAACAAATATCAAAACTTATATTTATTTCCATATAATTTAAAAATAAATATAAAAAATAAATATACATTATAAATATATATATATATTATAATATTTAAATAAGGTATACCTTCTCAAATAATCAGAACTGTCACCCAATAAAGTTCTTTCTTTTATACTCATTAAATCAGATAAAGGAATAGTGTGTAAATTTTTATTAGTTCTGCTATAAGTATTTTTTAGCCCTTCAAAATTAAAAGCATTTGTTGTTGTTCTAGGTTAAAATTCATCAATTGATCTATTTCTTCCTGTATTTTGAGAATTCAACTAAAGTCTTCTATTTGATTATGATTTGTACATATTTATTATTTAATTAATTATTTATTTATTTCTTTTTATTTATTTTATATCTGCGTTTGTTTATTTATTTATTTTTTGTATTTGTTTTTAAATTTTATCTTATTTCTTAGATATTATTACTACTTTTTAAATTTAAACTTGATGATTAAAGTATACTATTTGGTTGATTTAAATTTTTAAGTTTTTAATTTTATAAAATAATTATTTTAAGTTTCTTTCTCTTATTTAATAATTTTTTTTATTCAATTAAATATATTTTAATAAAATTCATGCTATTAATATTTTATTACATATTTACTATAAAATAGTTTTACTATTTAATTTATCATATAAAAAATAATATCATTTTTATATTATATAATAATTTATAGAATATTATTTTGAAACAGTTTTATTATTTAGCAAAAAAATAATAAATGATGTACTTCTTTTAATATAAATTAAAATATAAAAATATAAACAAATACTAGGTTTACATTATACAATTTTTTTTAATGTATTAAATTATAATTTTAATAAGCAAAAATGAAATATTATTTATATAATATTAATCAATATTATTATTAATTAGAAAATTATCCAAATCCTTATTACCCACCAAATGAACCATATTATTACTAGGCTCTATTTTAAAACTAATATCTTTATTACTCCTAATTTCTTTAAGCTTCAAATTAACTAAAGGGATTTCCACTTCCCTAATTTTGGCTTATATTATTAATACTATTATTCTTTTTACCACTATTTAAATTATGTTAAGAAGTTAAAAATTTAGGACCACTATTATTATTACTAATTTCAATGTAATCGAGTCCATTTCCTCTATAATTCTAATTTGCTAAAAAAAAATAAAATAAAAAAATAAATTTTTATATATAAAAAAATTTTTGTTTAAAATTAATTTTTTTCTATATTTTTTATTAACTAATAAATAATAAATAGTAAATAATAAAAAATTAAATAATATTAAGTATTTAATTTTGTTTTTTATTACGTCTAGGGGGCAAATTCAATGAACTGTTAAAATCTTAACCTTAATTTAATTTTCTACTATTATTAAATGGGTCCTAAACAGATATATTTTGTTATTGTAATCTAGTATAAGGATTCTATGAAAAAGGATCATATTAATTTTACTAGTACTGTTATTATTATTATTGTTGTAAATTTCCCGAACTATTTTTTCTTTCTAAACCGTTTTAATTATTTACATTATTACTATTTTAAAATGGAGTAAATTAAGATTAAACCATTTAGTTTGTCAAATTTCTCCCCTGTATAAGTCCTGAAGGATCTGTATCTGTAAATTTATATTAATTTAATATTTTTAGCATTATAAATATAATTATAAAATAAATAATATTTTACTTTTATCATTAACTACCATATTAGTTCCGAAAAAATCTTATTTTTGTTAATATTAAGGCTAACTTCCCATAGAGTGCATTTCATACTATTTCAATGAAGGTTCCATAACTTATATTTAAATTTATCAGTTAATATAAATTAAAACATAACTATTATTTTACTATACCATTAAAAAATTCAAATTTTATTATAAAATATATTAATATTAATAAATATTATAATTTTTTACTTTATAAACAATCTTGCAAACCTCCTAGCTTTTCAATATTTTCTCTCAATTTCATATCCATTTTTTCTTCGCCCATATATGGGGGCCTAGTCATTTCTGGTTTATTATTTCCTAATAATTATCTAGGATAAATATCTTTAACACCTGGTTATTAAAAGCTCTTAAAAATTAAAATTAATTATATTAAATCATAAATTTATATACATTTATTTTATTTTATAATATTTATATTATTTATTTTACTTAGGGTTACTTTTTCTGTAAAAAATTACTTTAAGTATTTGCAAAATCTTGTTATGGCCTATTAAATTCTCTGAATTACTAGGTATCGTTGTCTTAATAAAAATATTTTGAATTAGCTTCCACATCTAAATAATTTTAATTTGGATTCACACATTATTATGGGTTTAACTATTAATCTTAATAATTTCTATTTATAAATTTTATAAATAATAAATAAAATAATTTAAAAAATAAATTAAATTCTAAAAAATATAATTTATAAATTTATTATAATATTTACTTATATATATGCTGAGAATAATCTCTTTACTCTTTAGATGACTATCTATTTCCCCATTTTTAAAATTTTTAACTGCCTTATAAATGTCTAAAAAAATTAAAAAAAAATATTATTTATATATAATAATTTTTTTTTTATATAACAATTTTAAATTTATGATAAATGTGATTAATACTCTCTATTTAAAGGAATGTCTTAACTTAAAAATTAAACATTTTAAGGAGTTTATGGTTAAGGTTCTTTTTTTTACAATTCGGGTGGTAATTAACTCTAAACATTAGTTTCATATTATTTAAAGAATCTTATATAAAAAATAAAAATTAACTAAATTTTTAATATAATATAATTCTTAAAATGTATATTTGAAATTTATTTAATTTTTAAAAATAAGCTATATTATTTACTCGGTTTCATAATTTTAAATAAACTCAAAAAACTATTCTTTATTTTCAGCTTCATCCAATTTTTAGATAAATGATTAAATGTTTTCTGGTGACTCTTTATTTAATTTTTCATTTAAAAATTAAAAAAATAAATAATATTTTAAAAAAAAATTATTTTTTACTTATTGATTCCATTTTCTTGTAATTTTAATTTAATTGCTTCTTAATAATATTTGTTTTCTATTTTATTATTTTATTTTTTAGTTTTCTTTTAATTTTAAATATTTTTTCTAATTTAATAAACTATTTGATTTTTTATAAAATTTAATTTTTAATAAAACTAATTAAATTTTCAATTTTTTACTACATTAATAACTGAAGAAAATAAATAAGAAATTAATAGAAAATTTTATATCAAATTTTTTTCTATAAAATTGTTTAATTCGCATACTTAAAAATAACCACAAATAACTCAAATAAATTTTTATATTTTAAATATAAATTTTCATAAACAAAAATAAAATAACCTGTTAAAATTATTACTAAAAAAATATAATAATTTATCAGCAAACTAAAAATAAAATATAATCCTTATATTAACATAATATATATCAAATTTTTAATAAAGTAAGTGCTTAAAATTAAAAAAAAAAATACAAAAATTGATAAATTCATTAAATAAAAAATGTTATAGCAAAATGCAAGATTTACAGTTAAATAAATTAACTTTAAAAATTATAAAAATTTCAATTTATTCAGCTTAACGGTAATATTATTTTTTATATATAGGCTTTTAAATTTATACATTATTAAAAAATAAATTTTATATTAAAATTCTATTATACTTTTTTAGTATTCTAATTATTTATTTTTAATTATATTTATTAAAATAGGCAAATAAAAACTAATTAGTATTCTAGTAAAAATACAAATCTTCTAATTACATAAAATTATAGTAAAAATGGAAAAATAATATAAATAACCACTTATCTTAAAAAATAACTTACAAACATTCTTAAAAAAACAAGGTAATAAATAAAATACATTTATAATTGATTTTTAAAAAGTATCTTTTAAAAATTATTAAAATTTCAAAAAAAAATTATTAAAATTTTTAAAAAACAATAATTTAATCTTTAAAACAATTGTAATAAATAGTCGAAAAATTATTAAGATTATAGGTAACTTATAATATAATCTAAATAGTTTGATTTGTATACAGTATTCATTAAATTTCTCTTAATATAATATACTATTTTTTCTTTTATTTTTTCATAAATTTAATAATTCTTTTATTTATACTATTATTTCGATTTCATAAAATTTACAGAATTTACATAATTTTATCAATTAATTAATCCAAATATTTTCATCTAAAAATTGATAAAATAAAAAAAATTTAGAAAAATAAACACATAAAACAAAAAATTTTATATAAAAAAAAACAACATATCTACACACATCAAAAATGGACTCAAAAAAAGTATACACAAATTTTTTCATAATTTAAACTAAAAAAAAAAAAATATAAAAAAGTTTTTTACCTATAATTTTTAAAAACCTTTATAAAATTAACAAAGTTAAAACAAGAAGATGAAGATTTCGATGAATAAATAGAAGAAGTCTAAATTGTTAAAGCTAAAACTGCCAAAGTAATAAAAAATTCACATTTATTTTTCAATAAAAAAAATTAGTAAAATAGTTAATCAACAATTAAAAGTTATATTTAAATAAATATATAATATGTATACATTTATTTTTTTTACCACTTTTAATTTATAATTATTCGTTTAAAATTATTATTATTTAAGTTTTAATATTAAAATTATTTTTTTAACTTGTGTGTTTTTTTTTCATGGTATATAATAAATTCATATTTTATATAGGAAATGAAAGCTATGTACAGACCTGTTTTCAGAGAAAATCCCACTAAATATTATCCCGTAGAAGTTTTCAAAAAATACGGATATAGTAGAGCCCACTGTAAATGTGGAACCATTTATTGGAGAAGAACTGAAGAAAGAGATACCTGTGGAGATTCTGAGTAAAAATAATAAAAAAATGCATTAATTTATAATCTCTTTTAATTTTTTAAAAATAACACCTTTATTTAATTTTTATCATCATATAAAAAAAGTAAAAATAAAAGTATCTTATATACAACTTAATAATATTTATTTTATTAATTTTCAAATTTTTCTTTAAAATATGGCTTTTATCTTCAATTTTTTCTTTATATTATATTTTCCTGGGTTATTTATTTTCATTGAAAGTGATATAATAATTTTTTTGTAAATATTTATATAAAAATTATAAAAATTTTTAAATATTTTAATTATTTTAAGATGTGTTGGGTCCTACACTTTTATCGGGAAAGGTTTTGGATAAGGAAAATAAGGGAAAAAAATCACTTATTCTGATGCTTGGGACCTTTATAAAAAAGCCATGACCGGAGCCAAAACCCCTTGTACTGCTATTGATAGATATCCCGTAGTTGCTAGATGGAGAAATGACGTAGATTATGTAGCTGCTGGTATTTTCTGTTTCTAACCGTAATAAAAATATAATATAATATATATTTAAATCTTAAAAATTAAAATTAAAAAATATATACATTGCTACCAATTATAAAAATTTCAATTCTTATTATAAATAATATAAAAAATTTTTATATTAATTTAACTTATATATTTTTTATAGTTACTGCGTTACAGGAGAATTAGAACCCCCTGCCAACCCCTTAATCTAGCCTTAATTTTGTCTAAGATTTAACGATTTAGATAATATTGGTTTATCTGGAAGACATTATTCTGGGTAATTTAATATATAATATTTATTTTAATTATATAAAATATAAGCAAAAAAATATTAAAATAAATGTTTAAAAACTAAACATCCATATTTTCATATTTTTAAAATTTAAAACTTTTATCAAGATTTATTATGATGGGAAATTAAGTTTTCAATAAACCCAATGATTTCAAATATTTTGACGAAGAATGTATTGAATATCATTTAGAATGGCTTTTATCAATGGGATGCGATTTAGATGAAGTAACTTTAGTAGAAGACGTTTGGTCTGGAGGAGGAAATCTCGGATCTTCTATCGAAATTTTCGCCCATGGCTTAGAAGTAGGTAAAAAAATAAAAAAAAATAAATATAAAAAAAATTAAATAAAAAAAAGTAAACTCAAAAAAATAGCATAATAAAGAAAACACAAAATTTTTAATAATTAATTATTAATAAAAAAAACAGGAAATATGGTTTTCACCAGATTCAAATACTTCCCCTCAGGAGAAATCGAAGAATTAGACGTAAAAGTTATCGATGTCGGAATTGGACTCGAAAGAATTCCTTGGCTCATAAACGGAGCCGCCACCAGTTACGAAGATGTTTTCGGAAACTCTTTCAAATGGCTCTAAGAAAAACTTTCCCTTAATATTTAACAAGACGTTTGGGAAAAATTCGGCCCTTATGCCACTTTATTGAACGTCGACGAACAAGATGACATCAGCAAAACCTGGGAAAAAATTGCAGAAAAAATGGATATTGGACTTACTTCTTAACAAATTTAAGTAAAATAATAAAAATTAAAAAAATAATTATTTATAAATATAAATATATCGAAAAATTAGAAATTATTAAAATTTCTCCTATTTTATTAATAAAATTAATTTAATTAAGGAAAAAATTGTACCTGTCAAAGAATAATATATAATTTGCGATCATACAAGAACTATTTTCATGGCCATTTATGATGGTTCTCTACCTTCTAACGTAGGAGGAGGATCTAATATCAGAAATATTATTAGAAGAACTTTCTCTATTTTAAAAAAAAATAACTGGTTCGATAAAATCGGAGGAATTGATGGGTAAATAAATAAAAATATATAAATAATTAATATATTCATAATTTAACATAAATATTTTATTATCGATTCCGAATTATAATTAATAAATTTTCCAAAAAGATACTTAGAATTAATGAACCAACACAAAAACGAATTATCTAAAATTTACGGACCTTTCAAAGAATACAAATCTTTCGATGAAATCATTAAAAAAGAATACAATTCTTGGTTAAGTACCAACACTGAAGCCAAATCTAAATTAGATAGATTATTGAAAAAAAACAAAGTCCTTTCCCTCGACAACTGGATCTTAGTAAAAAAAAAATCTATAAATAAAATCAAAATTAATAATAAATTATTATAAATTTTCTTAAACAACTATTTTTTAATTTTAATTATTTTATATTTTTAATTTATATTTTTTATTTTTTATTTTAATTTATATTTATAATTTTTAATTATTATATACTTATATTTTAAATTTTTTAATATTAGTTATTATTAATTTATATTTTAAATTTTAATTTTAATTACTATTTATTTATATTTTAAATTTTTAATTTCATAGGCAGTCACCACCTACGGAATCTCAGCCGACCAAATTCAAGAAATTACCGGTCAATAAATCCCCGGAAATTTCTACTACGCCTTAGCCGAGCAAAAAGAGTCTCAATAAAAACAAGAAAAAGCCGTTCTTTACAACACAGCTCACCTAAACGAAACTTAAAATCTTTATTACGATAACCATAAATTATTAAAATTTGAGTCTAAAATTCTAGAAGTTTTCAACAACGTAACTCAAAAAAACAAAAGAAATATCGTTATTTTAGAATCTTCTGCTTTCTATCCCACTAGTGGAGGTTAACAAAACGATATCGGAAAAATCACTATTGGATCTGAATAGTATCAAGTCGTTGATGTCGAAAAAGTTGGAAAATGTGTTTTACATATTTTGGTAAAAAAAATTTAATTAAAAAATAAAAAAATTATTTAAATAAAAATGATAAACGAAAATAAAAACTAAAATAAAAATAAAACGTATAATTATAAGATTTAAATTAATTTATTTAGTTTAATTTATTAATTTATCTGTAATAAATTTAAAAAGGACAGAGAATTAGAATAAGAAAACAATGATGCTTATATCGGATAAACAGCTGTTGGAGAAGTAGACGAAGAAAGAAGAACCACTTTGAAAAATCATCACACTGCTACTCATATTGTTTTTGCTGCTGTAATATTTTAATTTCATTTATTTTATTTTAAATAAATAAAAAATTTTAAATTTTCGATATTATTAAATAAATTTTTTACTTTTTATAGTGTAGAAACGTTTTGGGACCTCATATTTGGTAAGCTGGTGCCAAAAAAACCACCAAATTCGCTCATTTAGATATTACCCATTACCAATCTCTAAACAAAGAAAAAGAATTAGAAATCGAAAACTACGCCAACAACATAGTTTTATCAAACAAAAACATCAACAAATCCTTAATCGACAAAGTAATTTAACCTATTATTACAAAATAAATAAATAAATAAATAAATAAATAAATAAATAATTAAATTATATATTTATATTTATATTTTTTTATAAAAACAAGTCCGTCGCCGAAAAAGAACACGGTTTCAAACTGTACCAAGGAGGAATCGTTCCCGGAAACACGTTAAGAATCGTAAATATCGACGAAACTGACGTAGAAGCCTGTTGCGGAACCCACGCCGACAACACTTCCGAAGTGGGCTGGATAAAAATCCTTAAGTCTTCCAGAATTTAAGATGGAATCGTAAGACTTTATTTTGTCGCTGGAACCAAAGTAATGGAAAAACTTAATTAATAATCTTAAGTTGTTTCTGAATTGTAAAATTTATGGGACGTTTAATAAACCCAAATTGTTTCCAAGGCTGATGAAATCTTTAATAGAGCCAAAAAAGCAGAAAAAGAAGTTGAAGAATAATAATCTATTATCCTCAGCTTGAGAATGTAACAGTTAGAAGATAAAAAAACCCCTCTTGTCTATTATAGAGCCATCGAATAAGAATCTAGATTCTATTTCTCTTTTATGGGAAAATATATCTAAGCTTAAAAAGTATATAAAAAATTATATATTCTTTTATTTTACCAATTTTTCTATATAAAAATTATTTAAATTAGCCTAAATTTTAAATTTTATAATTTTTCTTTTAAAAAAAGTAAAATAAATAAGGAGTTATCTTTATTGGAAGAGTTAAACCCAATGGGGAAAGATTTGTTTTCGGATAATTTGGAGACAATACTTTATTCAATGCAGATGAATTCTTAGAATTATTTAAAGATGAAAATGAATGTCCCAACCCAAAATATACCACTAGATTAGAAAAATTAAGTGTAAAAGAAGGAAAAGTAAAAATCAAAAAATCAAAAAGATTAAATCTAATTTATTAAAATATAAAACAAATAAATATAATAGAAAAATACCATATATCATATAATACACTTAAAATCAAAATATATTAATTAGATTACAAATATTATTTATTTTGTCTATAGAACTTTTTTTTCTACAATTTTTAATCAATACTAAAGTTTTAACTACAAAATAAAATCTACAAAAATTTAAACTAGCAAATCAATTTTGATTCTTATTTATTAACAAAATAAAATAAAACTAATTTTATTTTTATATATAATATCTTTTATTTTTACTAGAAATCTGTTAAAGTTGATGGAGTTTTATAATTCTTATACAATGGAAAAATCAATGAAAATAAAGTAATTAATTACCTAACTTCCAAAAATTTCGAAAAAGGAGAATTCTGATTAAAATGAAAAATTTAGCCCACCTTTAATTTTATAATTTTAAATTAAAAAAAATAGTTAAAATTAAATTTATATTTAATTTCCTAGTATAATTTTTAATTTAAGTATATTATTTTATATGAAAATAAAAGCTAAAAATTTCCTAAAAATTTCTAGAACATTTATTAAATAAATTTAATAAACTTATTAATTTTTTCTGCCCTTTATTAAAAATGCTAGTACAATAAAATAATAAAGATAATTTTTTATTCTAAACCCCCACCTCAAAAAAAAAAAATTAAGCCTTAAAATTCTATAAATGAAAGTTAATAATAAAAATGAAAATCACTTTAAAATTAGCTGTCAGAATTTCACTCATTTAAATTAATTTTTAGAAATCATTTTTATCATATTTAACTCAATTAATAATTATACTATAAAAATAAATTATTAGAAGAAAATAATATAAAAAAAAAAAATAACAAAAAAAAACTAAAAATTTAGTTAAAATTATTTAATTAAATAAGAAAAAATAAAAAAATATCATATGGAAAAAAATACTTTCCTGAAAATCACTTTCATATTATTAGGAATTTCTTCTTTAATAGGGTGGAATGCAGTCCTGTCCACTTTCAGTTATTTTTCTGTTAAATTTGGACCCAGAGTATTTAATGGCTTCACAGCCCCTTTATAAGTTGGTCAATGTTTATTGTAAAAATAATTAAAAATTAAAAAAAATTATTATAAAAAAATATTCATAAATAAATCAATTTTTAACTTTTAAGCAAACAAATACTTACAAAAAATCAAAAATTAATAAACAATTTATACTAAAAATTATTTTTCTATTCTTCATATTTTTATACACTAATAAATTAATCTTATTCAAAATTTTTTTTTTTACATTTTTTATAATTTTGTTCCCTCTTTTTACATCAAGTTAATATTATTGTAATTTTAATTTTAATTTACATATATTAAAATTTTTTTTAATTTACATACATTAATATTTTTATTTAATTCACACATATTAAAAATTTTTTTAAATTTTTAAATTAATATTATTAGTGGAGTAATAATGCCTTGGCTCGCCACAAAACTATCTTTACTAACCAGAATCGCAGGAGGACTCACAATTTTGTCCATTTTATTAGTTTTTTTACCTATATTAGCCAGTATAGCTCCCTCTGATATGGTAACAATCGACGATGAATTATAATATAGTAATAATGCCGGTTATTATATAGCTTTAGTTATGACTTTTTTTATCGGGGCTTTCAATTCTATTGCCTAAAATTCAATGATCGCTTTGGCCGCTTAATAAGCTGGAGAAATTAACGGGTTGTACTGGATCGCTACTGGACTTTCTGGATTATCCACTGCAGTTTTATCTTTGATTTTAAATGCTGCTTTTCACAGTATGGGAGATAAAGGATAATATATAGGTAAATTTAAAAAATAAAATAACAATTTATAAGTCAATATAAGTATAGTATTTTTCATCTTTTTTTAAATATTTTTAGACAAATATATGTATATAAAAATAAAATTAAAAGAAATTTAATACTTTTTTTATTAAATAATATTTTCAAAAATCAGCCACCATTATCTTTTTCGTTTTCGCCTCTTTAACATCTTTTACTGCAATTTTCCTAACCTACCTCATGATAAAAAAATACCCCGCCCCCCACGAATAATAAGAATATGACCACGAAGATTTTGACTAAGATAAAAAAGGACTAGTTTCGGAAACAATGGAGTCCGATATTTCAGAAAATTAAATGTTAAAAGCTGATGATGAAGCATCATTTATGGATAAAATTAAAATAGCTTTTACTCATGTTAGATTTATTCCTGTCTTTATATTTTTAATATATTTAACCACTTTTACTCTTTTCCCAGGAGTTATGATGAATAACGTCGAATTTAAAGGAAGCTATCTCTCAAAAGACGCATAATTATGGGGAACGTAAAAAAAAAATTATATAAATTAAATAATAAATTATATTTTAAGTAATATCAATAATATATAAAAATATTATAAAATTTAAAATATATGATTTTTTTTTAAAAATTACAAAAATTAATTTTTATTTATAAAATTTTTAGATAATTCTTAAATGTTACCTATTAAATTGGAGATGTTTTAGGAAAAACAATTGGTGGAAACCCTATTTTCCATAAAGTTAAAGGTTAATATATCGCAGTTCTAGCCAGATTAGGTTTCATTGCAACTTCTTTATTAGTAGTATTTTAGTAAGGAGCTTTCTTCAGGTAAATTAATAAATAAATAAAAAAAATTAATTAATTTAAAATCTAATTTTGATTTATAAACATTAAAATAGCAACGATTGGTTCCCATTTGTTAATATGTTACTTTTTGCCACAACTAATGGATTTTGCACTGCTGGTTTAATGTCTCTAGGTCCCTAAAAAGGTTAAGGAAAATAAAAAGTTATAGAAACAATCGGATTTATTTGTGGATTTGCTTTAACTTTTGGAATTGCTATGGGATCTGTCACCGCCATCCCTTTTGCAGAAATTGTAAAACTTCACACATAGTGAAAAAAATAAAAAAAATATAATCTACAGTATTTTAAGGATTTTTTATATATTGCAAAAAAAAGCATAGCCATACAAAAAGAATAATAAAAATAGGACAAAATTTCTATTAAATTAATAATCAATACTTAACTAAATAATTTAAATGGTAAAATAAATTTATTGAGTCTGTATAAATAAATATATAAAAATAAATTATTATATGAATTATTTTAAATTATATACCTTCCTATTTATAAAATTAAAATATACTTATTTGGTTTAGTTAAAATATTTGTCATTTACTCTAAAATAATTTTAAATGGTTATTTGAAAATACATATAAAACCTTTTAAAATACTACAATAACATGTATTTCATTATCCAACTATGTACCTAATTCTTAATTTTTTTATTAATAATTACCTATTTCCTTAATATAATTCAATTAAATTCATATATTATAAACAAATAAGCATTTAATTAATTTATTTATTTAATTTCTCTTCATTCATTAAATTAGTAAACATTTGCTCAATCAAAACAAATTAAAAACCCTAATAATTATTAAATCTCCAAAAAAAAAGCTTAAAAAAAAATAAAAATTACTCTCATTTTAAAAATGACTGATAAAGTATCCGAATTAACCGATTAAGCCAGAACCAATTTGGACAGAAGATTCCATAACATGACTCAATACACTCTTTATGGAGATTTCGAATACGTCCCCATTCAAAAAGACAGACAAGAAAAAATCAAATTGGCTTTCTAAGAAATCGATAGAGTTTGTAAACCCACTTTGGCTCAACTTAGATAACAAGATAATATTGCAGAATTATAAAATACTATCTACAAAAAATTCCAAAATTATGAAGGTTAACTTAATTCTTGCATTATGAAAGCCAAAAATGTCAGAGATTCTAATGCTTGTGCCGATATTTTCACTGATTAAATCCTAGGAGAAGGAAAAAATTTCGTTATTTAAACTTTGAGAAAATACTGAAAAATTCAAATCAACGCAAAAAATAAATAAACACTAACTTTTACAATTAAAATCATATTCTACAATTAAAAAATTGAAATTTAACTATCCTTGTTTCCAAAAGTAGATACAATCATAATATGAATAATTATTTCATAAAAACAAAAAATCTAGGTAACATATATTATAAATCTTATTATATTATACTATTTATATATTTGTAAATTAAAATTTATAACAATTTAAATAGTAATTTTGCTTTAAACTTTTTATATATGTAAATTTTTTAATTAATTCATTATTTAATAATATATTTTTAAATTTAGGTAAAATTCGTAAAAAAAAAAAAAGAGATATCTATAAATAATTGATCTTATTGCATATAATTGACCTAATATTTCTAAAATTGTAGTTATTATAAGATTAATATAAGTTTATAATTATATATAAGAGAAAAAATTATAATATGAGAAGAGAAAATTGAAAAATTTTAGCATAGTTCTTTCATTTTTAATCTTGTTTCGCACTATAATTTACTTTAAATATACATTTTTCACAAAATTTTAAGCACATATTTGTAAATTTATTTTTAGAATGCATTTTTAAAAGAAATATTATAAAAAATTATAACAATTTCAAATATAAAATAAAATTTAATAAAATTATTTTGTATATATTTCTACAATAAGTAAATTAATATTATAATATAATTCTAATAATAGTAATTTTATTTAATTTAAACGCAGAAATAATAAGTATATATTTTTATCAATGATAATTTTTATCTCCAAAATAATATCTTCCAGTGTATTTTTTAACTTATCCCCAAGTAACAAACATCTAAATAAAAAAAATGTTAAATTAATTACTTATATATAATATATATCTATTTATAAATTTAAATACAGCAATATTCCAACTAATCATTCTTGTAGCATTAGCAGAAAATCCATTATAAAAAGTTGATAATCCTTCATTTTTAATAATATTAGAAACAATATGAATAATTCCACCTTCACCAGCAGCTTTCTTTTATATAAAATAAAAGATTAATATAATATATATATATTTTTACAATTTTATAAAATATTTTAATTATATTATATACAATTTTTATTTTATTTTTTAATTTCTTTGTTTATATATTTAAATAAATATTTTATTCATATTTTACATCAGCATTCATAACTCTAGTTTTAATAACATCAACAGGAGAACCAACAGTGCAAGCCATAAAACCTGCACACGAAGAACTAACTATATGACAAAATACGTTGTCTTCCATTAATTTATAATGTAAAAGAGTTTATTTAACTTGATCAAAGCTAAAAATAAATATGATAATTTTATTTAAATTTTATAAAATATAAAAAATTTATAATTAAATTTTATTATATACGTTGCCAATTCACAAGCATTAATAACTGCATTTCTTAAAATATTAGGCCCAACTCCAGTCCAAAATGATAATAATCCTTCTTATTTAAATATTTTAATATAAGCGTCACTTAAACTGTGATATCTAATATTTGTGGGATCTTTGAGTCTGGCAATTCCCTAAGCTTACAATCTAATTTTAACTAAATCCTAAAATAATAATAAAAATATTATTATAAAATTACTTAAATATAAAATTCTTTGATTATAAAAGATAAATTTTAAAAAAAATTACAGTAGGATTAGCAATCATCATGGCAATAGTTCCACTAGTTAAACCTGCTAAAACTTTAACATGTAAACTTGATTCCCCTTTACCTCCAGCATAAAAATCTCTAATCTAAAATAAAATTTTATAGTTTAAAAATACTTTAAATATAATATTTATTATTATTATTTTTTTTCAAATTTTAAATAAAAGAAGTTTGAAAATAAAAAATAGATATAAATATATATCTAATAACTTACTGGCTCATAAATACCCAATCTTATACCAGCAAAGACAATTTGTCTTTAAAATCCAGCTCCAAGCCCATTAAACAAAGATTTAGGACCTTCTTATACAACCATTTTTTAAATACAATCTACAATACTATTATAAGTACCTTTTTTCATAACTTGCATTCTAACTTTGGCGGTATCAAAAGGGATAGTCAACACCTATATATAAAAAAATTCATATATAATACAATTATTAAATATATAATAATACATATTCAAATCAAAAATAAATGTATCATATATATATATTATTTATAATTTTAAGGCTATTATTTTAATTTAATAATTTTTCATCTTTTTTTATTAATTGTTTAATTTCTTATTTTTAATATTAACTAATTTAATTTAAATTTTTGATACTTCTGCTACACAAGCTGAAAAACCACCAGTTGCCATTAATAAACCAATTGGTAAAGTTGGTTAAACATAAGGTAAAACCTCTTTAGATTAAGCCATAATATACAATAATAATTATTTATTTTTTTTATTTTTTATTTAATTATTTTTTTATTTTATTAAACAAAAATTTAATATAAAAATATTTCAAAATATTAAAATCTAATATTTATTTTATTAAAATAAAATAATTATTATATATAGCATCTGCCTTTATTATTAAATAATCATTTATTAATTAATTTCAATGTATATTATATTTTAATTTGCTTATTCAATTTTCTTTAATAAACTATAATAATCGTAAAATAACTACGTCACTTATTTATAATATATATTACTCTTATTTCGTCATATTCCAACAATTTATACAAAAATTTTAAATTATAAGGCTATTTATAATTTAAAATAATTTATTACTATTTTTTTATGTTTAAATTGTATAAATTTCATTTTCACTAATTTTTGAACTGTAAAATTATTATCAAAATTTTTTTTTCAGTATTTTGATGTAAAATGTTCTAAAAAAATAATAGCTTAAAATAAAAAATTAAAAAGCAGTAATGCATATTCAGACTAATTTTTTTCAGTATATAGGTATGGATCTCATCATAGCATAATAATTTAAATAAAAAAAATATTAATAACAAATATTCAATATTTTATTTAAAAATTTAATTAAATTCTATCTCACAAGCTTAAAACTGTATTACAATAATAATAAAATAAAATCCCTATATTTTCAAAATTTTTTATTCACTAAATAAATAATACTATAGAAAAAATAAGAAAAAAAATCTTTCAAACTACCTCAAAAATCAAAATAAATCCTAAAATAAAGCAAACTTCCAAAATGATCAGAAAAACCTTTAATTTATAAAAAAACATCTTACAAATAAATTAAAACACTACAAAATAACTACAATTCGCCCCAAAATACAATAAAATAGAAAGCATCAATTTCAAAGATTTCAAAACATATTTATAAAATTCAAGATTCAACTTACAACCATAAGGGGATTTAAGTTAAAATTTTTCAGATGTAATAATTTTCAAAGATTAAGTTTAAGAAACAAAAAACCCTTAAGTTGTAAAAAAAATGAAAAAAAAAAAATATATAGGCTAATTTAATTTAATGTGTGCAGCTGTTTCTATGGTATATTTATCTCCTATTTACAGTATTCCCTGCTTATTAGCAGGAGCTGGATTTCTTTATGGAAGTACAATAGATAAAAGAGTTTTAAACTCAAGTGTATATTAAATGGAAATTTTAGAGGACCATGAACATGTTAAACTTACAACTGGGTAAAAAATATATTATAAGTATAATTATATAAATTCAAAAATTTTTAAATACCTATTCAAATAAAATATATGTATTAATAAGTATAAGAAAAAAATAAACGTTAAAATAATTTTATATTTTATATTGAAAGTTTAACTTTTTAAAACCATATTGTTCTATTATAACTATTATATGGCTAATTTTCACTAAAAAAATAATGAATATTGATGGTTCGAAATTAAAAAATTTAAAATAAATATTATGGTTAAGGCCGAATATAAAAATAAAATATTATTTAGAAATTTAGAACTATTTTAGATCTATATTTTACTAATTTAATATACCTTTCTAGCAGTAGCATATCGATTTCATATTTAAAAATTATTAAATAATAATAAAAAAATTATAAATTTTTAAAAATGATAATAATCAGTAAGTTATATTAAAAACTCTAAAATAACAAAATTCTTATAGAAAAAGGTATTATTTTAAATCAAGTTAATTTATGGCTAATATATATCTAAAAATATTACTACATTAATTTTACTTTTTTCTATGTTTTTTATATTTTAAAGTTTTATAATAAAATATAGCAAATGAAAGATTTTACTTTCTATTAAAAAGTAAATCTTATCTAATTCTAAATTTTTAGTATATAAATATATTTTTTTTATATTTGACTTTATTTTAACTTACTCTTTATTAGTGTAAATATGGATAAATTATAATTTTGTATCTATACACTGCTACTAGGGAATATTTACCAATAACTATAATTTTTATTATCGACTTATTTTAATAACAAATTTTTACGTGTCTTTTCTAATTTCCTAAATAGTAAGGGAAGTATTACTATCATAATATTAATAATTATAAATTTTATATAATATTTTAAAAATTAATTTAAATAAAATATATTTACATCATTAGTAAAAATACTGATTAAGAAAAAGAAATCGTTGTTGAAATATCAGAATTTGATATCTTAGATATCTTGGATTATAGAAGTTTTATCGACATATATATGTAAAAAGATGATAAGGAAAGAAGAGAAAATAGAGAAATGTTCCAAATAATGGCAAAATTGAGAGATGTAAATGGAATTCAACATGACAGCATTAATTTTCATTGCAATTTAAATACAGTAAATAATGTATATATATCCAATGTTAATTTATTCTTAGAAATTTTAGATGGATAATAAGAAATTTGTGCAAAATATAATTATTAAGACCCAAATAGCGAGGAGTTCATAGAAAATTTATTCTCTTAAATATAATAAAATGAGTAGCATGAATGGCTAAGTGAAGCAGAGTAAAATAGTAAAATATTAGAAGAAAAACAAAAACTTTTAAATGAATAAAATCAATAAGAATAAGATTAAAATTAATAATAAGAAATAAAAAAAAATTGAATTAAATTTAAAATATAAAAAAATTCAATTAATTAAATAATATAAAAAATTTAATATATAAATTACTTTATTTTATGAAATTTAACAAATAACTAATAATTCTAATAATCTAAAATAATATAATGTAATTTATATATAATAATTTTAATATATTTTTTTTGAATAATTAAATTTAAATTATACTTATAGAATAATTTAGAAAATAAGACTTAAAAATAATAAATGATAAAAAATAAAATACATTATTATTTTATATTTATCTATAAATTTATAATTTAATTTATATACTTTGAATGAAAAATGTACGTTAACATTATGCATTATTCTTAAATTAAAATTTTATAGTTTATTAATATTAATAATTGATTAATTTTTTTTTTCTAACTTTAATTTTATATTCTAAAAATTTTTAGTATAAGAAATAAATTTAGTATAGTTTTTTATAATTATACATTAATTTCAATTTTTTATATGATTTTATAAAATATGGTCTAATACGACGATTTATATGACTCTAAAGAAATAAATTTATTGTTAAAAAAGTATAGGTATTGATACAATTTTCAAAATCACATATGTTTTTAAATATATTTGATTAGTTAAAATAATTAACACATCTTTGATTAAATATAATAATTTTCAAAACAACTTAATTAAATTCAATTACTATGATATTAAGAGTAAAAAAAAAGACAAATTGCCTTAAAATAAATTTTTTTTAATTATAAAATTGAAAATCTTTAAATCTTGAAATAACATAATTTACAATATTTATTACAATATATTAATAGTTAAAACATTTTAGGTTAATGTTAATACAACGCTTTAAATCATTGAAATTAAAAATATGTAAAATTAAATAGATGAAAGAATTTATAGGCTAATATTTTTTATTGTAATTTAACCTGTTTTAAAAACCAAATTGTTTTACTAAATTGTTTTTGATTTTATAAAAAATAATTAACCACTGTATTTTATTTTTGCAAAAAGAAAAAAAAAAATATTAAAGACAAAAAGAAAAAATAAAAAAATCAATAATTAATTAAATAAAAAAACTTTTAAAACAAACAAAAGAATAAAATGAGTCAAAACCAAGTAAAATTCACATAATTTACTATAAATATATATAAAAAAATAACTTATTTTTTAAATTTTTAGCAACTGGCAACGTAACAACCCTACTATTACAGCCAAAACTAACCTTAAGGCAAATAAATTTAAAGTAAAATAAATTATTGTATGTTCTTTTCTTTTTTATTTTATCATAACCCTTTTGAATTTAATAAATAAATAAAAAATATACCTATATATAAATAATTAAAGGATATTAATAAACATTCAATTTTACCTTACAAAAATTTTTTATATATAAGGTATCCCATTAGGCACTCAACCTATTTTTCCTAGTTACCAAAATCCAAGCACGGATGCCTAAATAAACACTTAAAATAATTATACATTTTATCCGGTTCAAAACAACCCATAAAATTAAGTACAATATTTAATAAGCCAACATAACCAGTAATTGTAACAATATAAATATTTATAATAAATTTAGCAACAATAATAGCATCAACATTAAACAATCGCTCCTATTATGTAAACCCCTCAAGAATAGCTTCAGATAACTAATTAAAATCACGCACAAAACAATTATCTTTAATAATAATAAATTTATATAAAAACCTAGAATATGGTAAATTCTAACAATTTGAATACTAATATTAATCATTAAATGCAGCCACAATTAAAAATAGAAAATAACAGTAATGGTTATCAAATTACACAATAAAATTAAAA
This sequence comes from Pseudocohnilembus persalinus, assembly GCA_001447515.1. Taxonomy (NCBI): domain Eukaryota; phylum Ciliophora; class Oligohymenophorea; order Philasterida; family Pseudocohnilembidae; genus Pseudocohnilembus; species Pseudocohnilembus persalinus. The sequence goes on from LDAU01000109.1 coordinate 267,382, forward strand.
TTCGCATAATTACAACTTAAATAATATATTTGCTAACTAAAATAGTACAAACTTAACTAATTAAACATAAAATTCAGTGAATGTTGTTTCTAATTAAGGAACCAATTAAAGCAATACTAATTCCAATTTGGTTTTAGGTAATCAAATTCTTAAATAATTTATATACTCATAAAATCCTAAATATAAATTAAATTTTTTTAATTTATTTAAATCAAAATTAACCAAAAAACAAAATTAAAATTTGAAATTCAAATTATGACTCAAATTATAAAATTTTAATAATTCCAAAATTATGCCTATTTACATTTTCTTTATACATTATATACTATTACTATAAAAATTAATTAATTTATTAACTAACTAATTGAAATAATTTAAAATATAAAAAGAATAATAAAAAAGCCTATTTCTCCCCAAATAAGAAGACCCAAAAAAAAAAATTGACAATTCATAGTCTTTAACAAACTTAGTTGAGAACCCTAATAAACAATAAACGCCACAAATGGAAATCGTTTACCAATCCTTAAAATCCAAACCATAATAATAAGAAATTCAAAAATCAAATAAAAAATTCATAAACTGTCTCGTGCACAAAGACAAAATCCTTGAATTCGTATGCCTTTCAAATAATTGTTTAAAGTAAAAAATTTGCTGTCAATTATGTATAGAACAATCGCACAAGGGCCACGAAAGTATTTCTCTCGATCTTTATATGAATAATATAAAAGAACTAGAAAAAAACATAGAAGAAAACAACAGTAAAGAAAACAGTAACTGGGAAAAAATATAAAATATTTTCGAATCTAATACAAAATATCTCAAAGAACTAGAAACCCTAAATGTAAAATTGAATTCTAATATCCAAAAACTCCAAAATTCTATGAAAATTATACAAGATAAATAAAATACTGATTCAACCCACTTAAAGCAAAAAATTAATACCTTATAAAATATTTGTGAAAACCCTAAATAAAATGACTAACTTGCTCTTGTTAACGAAATCACTTAACTAGTTCACTTTTTCTAAAAATTCTAATCTCCTTCAGTTTTTGACTACCCTTAAATAAGTAAAAAACTTATTTAATTTTAGTGTTTAATTTTAATTTTTAATTTTAATATGCTATATAAATAGTTAGGGTAAATTAAAAATTATAACTAGTTTACTCATTATTCCAACTTTAAATCATAAAAAAATTATAAAACTAAAAAATTTACACTTTTTATTGGTTTAATTTAAAGAAATTTAAATCTATAGTTTCAATTTAAATTTTTTAATTAATGTACAATTTAAAAGTATTTAAATTAATCAAATTATTTATTTTATTAGTTGAAACTATAGAATTTAATCAGTAATTGTAAGCATATAACGAATAAAGTGTTTAAGATTTTCAGTTTTACATAACTAAAGCTTTAGAAGAATAAGAAAGCCTCGAAAAAACGTTTAATTACCAAGAATTTAAATTGTTAAATTAAATGAAAAAAGAAAAAAATGATGTAAAATTAACATAAAAATTAACTAGAGTTTTCCATTTAATAAAAGGAAAAGCAAAAAAAAGAGATATTATTAATTTTATAACTTGGAATCCAGACCACAAAGAGCTAAAATTCAGTAAAAAAACAATCTATTTTAAATATTTCATTTAAGTTTAAGTACTTTTTTATACTTAATATTTAAATTACTTAATTAATAAATGTAGTAAATTAACTTAAAATAAATCTTGATATAAAAATGCAAAATTACAAAATTCAATATATAATTATATTAAATCATTTTATAGTATTGAAATAAATCAATGAATTTAAAAAGACTTTTTTATATTAATTAATGAATCTTACTTTTATTAATAATATTTTTTATATATATATGATTTACTTAAAATTGATCAATTTACTAAACATTCTAGCTACATAATTTATTTATTTTTTATTTTACCTAACCAGTGAAAGATATTAAAGAAAAAGAAGAAAAATCCCATTACTAGCTAGTTTTTTCGCTTTTCATAAAAAACCTAGAAATTTTAGAGTACGAATAAATTGATGATAACTTAATGAAATGGCTAACTTAGTAAATTCTCAATGTATATCCATCAGTAAAAAAAGAAAAGGAAGAATAAAGAAAATTTATATCTTCTAAGCCTTCAAATAAAAGAAGATACTGTAAATTTAATCCTAAATTTGACATAGACATAAAAAATTATCTATCATCAACTCTTATTGATAACAGTATCAACTTAAAAATATCGAAATCAGACAAAAACCTAGAAAATTCAGAAAACAATTTCTCATCAGATTATTGAGGAAAAAAATAAATAAACAACAAATAAAATATAATTATTATAATAAAAAAATATTAACCTATCAATAAAATTAACCTAATGAATTTAAATTTCTAATAATATGTCATTAAAAATAGATTTAATTTAAAGGTTTATGATTTACAGATAATTATCTAGTAAATTACTAATAAAATAATAAATAAAACTATTACAAAATGAAAAGAAACCTATAATATTAAATAATAATGAACATTAATTTAAATTCTAATTTATAGAGAAACCTATTTAAGAGGTGTAGTTTTTATAAATCTTTTAATTAATAATTTATAGTATCATTTTTGTAAATAATATATAATTTTAATAGTTTCATTTACATCTATATAAAATATATTTTTTATAAAAAAATTAATAATTACATATATATACATATAAATATAAATTATAAACTTATAGTTTTTAATAAAAATTGACTTTCCAATTTTTTTTTGAAATACATTTCTCAATCTATCTTTGTATTCTATTAATTTACCTTTCTAAAAATAAAACTATATCACAAAAAAATAAAATAGAACAAAACAAAATAAAATAAATTAAAATTACTATTAAATAATTACAAATATTTCATATATAACTAATAAAATCCTATAATTTTTATTAAACTTTCCTATAAATCTGCTACTATAATTATCCATTCACTTATAAGCCCTCTTAATTTTTAAGACCCACATAAATTTACTCCCCTCTTTCCAAAAATTCCCTTTACCATTGTTCTTCTTACTGTTAGCAAAAAATATTTTTAGCAGTAAAAACGGCTAATGAATTCCGACTGTAACCGGGCTTAACCTTATATAAATAAACCAGTTTATTTTCTTTTTACTTTAATTTCTTCAAATCTGCATTTTTTAAATCCAAATTACTACACTTTTTCAAAGAGGTTTTTTCTAATTATTTTTATTATAATAACCTATTTTAATCACTTTGTTTATTTTCAAAATCTTCAATTTCTTCCTAATTTTCTTATCCAAATTCCTTTTCATTTAACTCATTTTATAAAAAATTATCGCTTAAAATTATTTTCTTTTAATTTTAAAGTTATTTTTTAAAAAAATCCACTTTTTCTTACTATCTATTTCCCCCTTATTCTTATATCACAATATCTAACGTCAAAAATCGCAAAATATAGTCTTATTTAAATCCAAAATTGCTAAAAATTTAAGTGTGATGTGTTGCAAATAACACTGTTGGAATACAATTATACATTTGCTATTAAACTGTCATATTTTCCTCTTCTTTATCTTAAAACACAGAATTTAAATTTTTTTAAAAATTATTTTGGTTTTTTAAATAACTTATCAAACCATAGCAAAGAGAAATTCCCTATTAAAATTCAACCCCTAAATTTTAAAAAACAAATATAATAGATTTAATAAATTTATTTTATATTAATTTATATTAAATTTAATTTTTTTTAATATATATTAATACCTTTAGGAAATTCATCAATAATTATTAAACTCCTATTTGTTGCCTTTTTCAAAATATATGCCAAATTTTAACATTCATTTAAAGTTTTTCCTGTTGTTTAATTACTATAAGAGTCATTAGTATTCATAAGCGTAAAAATTTTGTCAACTAAACCAATTTTGGCAAATTTAGCCGGCACAAAACTACCAATATGTGCTAGAAATACTATTATTCCAATCTAGATATAAATTAAATAAAAAATAATAATAATTACAAAATAAATTTAAAATATAACTAAATAAAATTTATTAAATAAATATTTAGGATAAAAAAAATCTAATAATTAGATCTTATTTACCTATTTAATAAAAACACTCTTTCCCGAATAATTAGGACCAGAAATTAAACTAATTTTGTTACTAAATTATTTATTTACAACTGATTTTATTTATTATTCTTTTGTTAATGAAAACCCTTAATCGAAATTATCAACAAAATTATAACATAAAAAATTGTTATTGATGAAAGTATTTTCACACATCAATTGAGTTAAAATATGTCTTCCTTCTAAAAAAATTACAAAATTTTAAAATAAATAATTATAAAAGATAAATAAAATATTTAATTAAATTTATAAATATATCTTTTTTTAAAATTTTAAATAAATTTAAATTAAATTTACCTATAATAACCAATTCCGACTTATTAGATATCAAGGGTTTTTTTAATTGGTAAATTTAACTAGCCAAAAATAAACCAAACAATGCATCAAATTCTGAAACCAAATTATTCATAACATTAAAGCTAGTACAATTTTCTTTGATCTGTAGACAAATAATTTATGATTTAAATTATAATTCAAATCTCAAATAATTATATAAAATTAATATAATAAAATAATATTATTACCTCACTTTCAATTAAAAATATAATTTCCTATTCCAAATCATTAATTTTTCCATTTAAATCTCCTAATTAGCTATCAAGTTAACTAGCTAACGCACTTTTAAAATAAAATTTTCCTTCATGTTCAAATTAATACTCATAATCTTCAGGTAAACCTAAAAATCCCAGTAAATCAAAACTTTATACTTAATTTTAACTATTTTCACTTTCAAAATCTTAAAATTATACGTCATTATCTTATGTTTAATTTTATATACTTTAATTTTAACTGAAATCTAACTCAAATTCTTCAGATATACCATTAATTTTTTATTTATTTTTAAACTATTTATTCCATTTAATACTACTTTTACCTTAAGAAGATAAATTTTATGATTCATTGTTAACATTTTCCTGTTAAATTATATTTTTTTTTCAAATAAAATTTAGAAAATATTATCAAATGAAAATAAACATGATATACTAAATATTTAATACCTATATTTCAAATAAACTAGATATCTTGTTTGAATTATTGTATATTTTGAATTTTCCTGATTTATTTTAGAAATTGCTATTTATATCATATCTGCTAGTAAATCCTTCACCTAATTAACCATTTTATTTATAATTCTAAATTTAATTTTTAAATTTATAGTTTTTTTTTTTTTGATTTTAAAAACTTTTTAATTATTCTTCATTTTCTTCAAAATTACTATAATTAGTGTTATCATTATTCTTTAAAAATGTTATATTGCTACCATCCACTGTATAATTTCCTTCTTGAATAAAATTTTCATTCAAAGAAATACAAGCAAAGTATCCCAATTAAGGCAAAAAAGTAAATCCAAACTCGTCTATAATTTCAATTCTATATGAAAATTATTTAATTTATTATTAAATAAAATTTAATATGCACAATTTAAAAACATTCTTATATATTAATGAATCAAAATTAATATTTATAAATTTTATAAAGTTTTTTTTAATTTAAATTTTACTTTTTAAGTTTTGTAATTTCTTACTCAGCAAATATATTTAATTTATCTTCTAATCCTTCATATTGTTCCGTAAACTTATCAAGCTGCTAGCTTACACCAGATGCAATACTAATTTTCTAATTTATTTCTTCAAAAATCAAAGATTCTGTAAATATTTTTTAAAGTTGTAAAAAAAAAGAAATGTCGAAGTTTAATAAATCTTGTAAAATATATGGCATTTCCTCTTTTTATTCAGCTTTCAAATTCTTTTCGGAAAAATTTTATATTAATGTTATAATTTACACTATACTTTCCACAGAATACCTCAATTTTTTCCAATGTTAATATTACATTTTTTATTCTAACACTTTACCACCTATAAATTTTAGGTCAAAAATTTTATTCAAACCTTTATTTATCTTTTAAATATCATCTTTTTACATATAAACTGTTAAAAACTATATAAAATCTTGTCTATTTTTTAATATATAGTTAAAAAAATAATTATTTAATATACAAGTAAAATAAAAAATTATAAAATTAAATGAAAGTAATAAAATATTTATTAATCAATTATATTTAAATAGAAAAATAAAAAAATAAATTTTAATATATTAATTATTACCTCAAATTAATCTAATTGATATCAAAAATAGGATTTAAAAACCAATTTCTCAACTTTTTTTTCCCCATTTAAGTATGTACAAACCTTTCAAAAATCATATATACAGAAAATCCTTCTTTAGTTTTTCCTTTGCCTTTTATTAAAGAAGGGTGTAATTCTCCTTTTATAATTGATAAGTTGTCCAAAGTTTCTTTATTAATATAAACCTAATTTTCTTACTTCTAAATAATTATACTTTCCAAAGGAAAATTCATTAATTTCACTAAATTATTAAAATTTAAATAATTAAATAGTCCTCCTAAAGCTCTCTTCAAATCTTAATTACTTAAATCCAAATTTGTCTGTAAAATACTTTACTTCCAACTTAATTCCATGTTTTGACTAAGTATATATAAATAAATATTATTAATTTTATTTATTTTATCTATTAGATTAATAATTTTAGTTTTTATACTTATTTTCAGTTTTATGCATAGAAAAATCCAAACCCAAAAAAACTTCAGAAATATTTTCCATATCGTATACATTTTTATTTTGTTTTATTATATTTACTCCCTAATTTTGTAGTAATTTAACTAAATTCTAAGGTAAATTATTAGGAACCACTATTTTTCCAAAATTACCCTGATTCTTTTCGAAAAAATTTTCTATAAATAATAAAGAAAAATATAAATCACAATAATTAATTTTATTCACTATAATTTAAAGCTTTTTTGATAGTCACATTAATTTAAATTTAAATATAAAAACAAATATAAATATTTAATATTACCAAGTTTTTAAAAATCATTTTAAACTATTTCAATAATAGATTAAGCATAAATCAACTAACCTTCATCTTCAAACAAGGCCACGCCAATAGAATTTTTGCTACAAAATATAGATAAAATATTATCACTTAATCTACATTCTTATGTCATATCTGTTTAATCACCTTAATTTTCAATATTTTATTACTATATATTACTAAAACTTAATTCACTATTAAACATTTTATGTTAACTGCCATAATTATTACTGTTATTGTCATTAAACATTTTTTTTTTTTTTTTTTTTGCTAAATTATTTTTTTTATTTTTATGTATCGTATTTCATAGGTACTCTTATTATCATAGTAAAATATTATATATATTATAATTAATCTATCTACTAATATAAATTATAAATTAATTATGAATTAATAATCAATATAAATATCAATCATCATAAGAATTAAAATTTTTAGCTATTAATATATTTTAAAAAATAAGTAATTTAAATATTTATTCTAAATTTTAAGTTGAAATTTTTTAAAAATTAGAAAATTTAATAGTATTTAATCTGCTTATAATTTAATAAACGGCTCTAAAGTATTAAAGTTGTGATTTTATAAATTAATTTTTTATTAAAAATAATATTATAACATTATATATAATAAGATATTCTCTTTATAACATTATTAAAACTATTTTTTATCAGTTAGATTCTAATTAGTATAAGTCAACAGGTACCTACTATACAATAGAATCATATTAGGCTTCTATAGAGTGAATATTAGTAGAAGTGACCCAATTTTTAAAATTCTGATAATCAATAAACTAAAAAAACAATATGAATTTATATTAATTAAATAATTTCTACTAAAATGCAATATAAAGCTTAATAATTTTACATTATTATTCGAAATATTATTAAATAAAATATCAATTTCTCTTTATAAATTTGGTAACTACTTCATTGCCCAGTTATTTATTCTGCTTAAACTAACCTAATTTTATTAAATTCTTTAAACCTTTTCTCCTAACAGTCTAAAAGCTGCTTTCCAACTTTCACTAAAGAATTCTTAAAATTCTTTTCTAGAAATTTTGTTATTATCTTCTTTATTAAACGCCTTAAATGAGTCTATAATGAATTTAAAATTAACAATTACTAAATATAAATAAATTCAATACTGTTACTTAGTATAATATAAACTATAAATAATATGAAAGATAATTTATTATTTAAACATTTATTTAAATAAAATTTACATAAAACTCTTATATCTTTGTCATACATCAACTCATTCAATTTAGAAACGAAAGTTTATTCATCAATATAGCCCAATTTTTACTTAAATACAATAATAATTATGAATATATATATATAATGATTAACATTTAATTTTTAATATTCTCAAAAATTAATTTAAATAAATTTTAAAAAATAAACATCTTAATTAAAATTTTATTATGTAAAAAATAATTAAACGTTTTAATTTCATAATTATTATTATTACTGTATCCAAAATGCTAAACAATCTTTCCCCCAAAGGTGTATTTCTAATTCTCTTTATATTAAAACTTTCTAAACACTCTAAAGCTTCATTAAATTTATCTTTATATAGTTTCCCATTTACTGCTTTTGACCTAAATTCCTAAGTAACAAAATTTTAAAATTTCTTGTCCAACTACTTCTAATTATTACTATTGATATCGTGTCTACCAATATTATTAGGATCTATATTAAATATATTAATTAAATTTATTTATAAATTTTAATATACTATATTATTATAATAATTTTTTCCAATTTTTAATTTTTAATTATCAATACGAAAATGAAAGTAATTCTTTTAATGAATAGTACATTTTTATTTCAAAAATAACATTATTTTTTATTAAATTATATTTGTATATATATTTACCTATTATTTTTTAATTTTAATTTCCCATTATATAACGAATATGTCTTAGAATTTCTGCTTAAATTTATTTTTGTTTCTTTTTCTTATTTTATTATCTATTATTCTCTTTATTTTATAAATTAAATTCTTTTTTAAGTACTACTTTTTTATATATAATAATTTTCTTTAATAGTAATTTACATTATATGATCTTATATTCAAACAAAATCAACGATACATAAATTATATTTATCATCAATAAAAAAACTTATTCTACAGATTTTATTATATGATATAAAATATATATAAAGCTAATTTTTATATATAAAACATTTATCATGAATTAATAATGATGAATAATAACACAATAAAAATAAATTTAAACAATCATAATTAATTATTTTATTTGGTTTAATTCTATACTCGTATCTTTTTTTAAAATACAAAATTTTATTCATTTTCTTCATTTTTCTCATTTTCCTAGCTTTTTTCTTTTCCTAATTATATACACTTTTTTTATTCTTCTTCCTCTTAAAAATTATTTTTTTTATCTAACATTTCTTATTAATACTATATTAAATACTCTATATTATCTATGTTTCTTAATTAAATTTCCAAATTTCTTACTTATTTCCTTTTTTTTCCGCATTTATTATGGATTTTTTTGTATTATTTTTTTTCTACAATATTTTTATCTTTCTTTTGCACAATATCTTTATCAATTTTGTTATCTTAATCTTAATTTTCTTTAAATTCTTAATTTTCCTCACATTTTTAGTTTTATTAATTCTCAATTTTATCCTTTAAATTTTACCTTAGCTTTTAAAAATCGGAAAAATTTTCGCTAAAATATTATAAATTCTATTTCACTAATTCATCACCCATTTTAATTTTTTTTAAAATTGTTTCATTTTCCTTCAAATTTATTTAATCTTACCTCTTTCCCACCTTTGCCTGCTTAGATTTTCTTATTTTTTGTTAGTTTTTCATCTCATTTTTTAATTTGTCCAAGTCAAAGTTGTCACATTCGAAATTAAAATTTTATTCTTAAGTTCCCTCTTATTTTTAATTATCTTAGCAGATTTTTTCACCGCTATAATCATTATTTTCCTTTTCCATTTCTCCAAAAAAATGCCTCTCATAAAATTAATTAATCTTATTAAATAGCTCTTTTTATATTTAATTTTAACAAATTTCTAAACATGTTTGATCTAAATTCTTCCTTTAAAAATCTTCAAAATCGCTACTGTCACTTTCGCTATCTTCTCCTTATATACCATTAATTTTATTCAATTAAAAATTATAAAACTAAACCAAATCTTCCAAATTTTCTTATTACTTTTTATTTTTATCATCTAATGATTATTATTTTAACTTTTTCAAAATTTTCTTATTTTATTGGTTAAAATTATCAAAAGCTAAACTGTCCAAAATTTACTAATTGCTAGCTTATTTCAAATTTTAAATTTCCTAATATTTATCCAGATTTCCTTATTTTCCCCAATCAATTTTTTAGCTAAAAATGTCAAAGTCATTTTCTTATTAACATTAATTCTAGCTTAATTCTTAAATATATTAATTTTTGTTTGAATTTATTTTAGAATATTATTATTAGTTTTCAACTATAATACCCAAATTTTCCTATAAATTTTGCTCTATTTTCAATTTTTACATAATCATGTTAGTTATTTCATCTTTAGTATACCCCTCTTTTATATATTTAAGTCTTAATTTCTTTATTTTTTACAGTAATTGGGTTAATGAATCGTTTTCCAATTAATTAAGTTAAATATTTTATTAATCCATACATTCTTACGTATCTTGGATTTCCATATTGAAATAATTTTTTATTATTTTTTGTTTATTTTTTATAAATAATATTAATTAATTATCTAAATTACTATTATACTATGATAATAAACTTAAATAAATAAAAAATTAAAAGAATATAAACTATTTATTATTAAACATAAGGATGAAGAGATATCAAAAACTAATAATTTTAAAATTAAATAAAAAGTCTAAAATATTATATTAAATTAAATTAAATTAAATAAAATTTATAAATATTAAATATTTGCTAAAAACTTTTATCAATATTAAAAAAAATCATTATTTTTTCAAGCATTTTATTTTTATTCTTTCTCTTTTTATAATTATTCTAAAGAAATGTTCTTATATTCATCGAAATAATCGGATTCAGGGAATTATTTTTGTAATTTTTCCTTATTTTAAATAAAAAATAAAATAAATAATTTATGATAATTAGCAAATTTATCTATATATAACGTATGAAAATTTTACTTTAAAATCTTATTTGACAGATTATTAAATTTTCATCAATTAATCATAAATTTAAACAGCTTGCTACAAACTTAAGCTAGAAATATTTTCTAAGGCAATTTTTTCCAAATTTTCAGCGAATTTATCACTATCGATTTATTCTAATTCCAAAGAAATTTTTTCTCCTAGAATTATATTAAATTAAATATTTATCATAAAAAATATATGAAAAAATTTATTTTTATCGACTATTTATTATATCATTTATTTTAATATAATTATTTTTACTTATTAAAGCAGATTCAATTTTATTTTCAATTGTTTTTAAGAATTCACTATTTAAAGCTTCAATATCTTTACCAGAACTTAAATTTTTAATTTCTTCTTAGACACTTTCTAAAACTTCACCTTCAATAGATTTTTCATTTACCAAATTTTACACTATAGAGAATTAATAAAATAAAATTTTTAACTTTCATAATTATATAAGAAAAAATAATAAAATATATATTTATTTATTTTACAATATTATAAAACTCTAACAGTTTTAATGTGTGTATTGGCTTTATCTTATCCGAATTTTTTTAATTTATTCAACATTTTCAAGACAATCAAAGGCTTATCTAAAAAAACGGCAAAAACATAAATTATTCAAAAAAATGTAAAAAATAATAATATCATATTATTATATCCATATAAACAAAACATTATTAAAAATTTTTATAATTAATTTTAATACTTCTTGCTATTTAAAGGTCAATCAAAGCAGAGTAAGCAGAATCGGCCAATCTAGGTTAAGTAATATCAACATTGATAATTTTTTCAGCGAAATGGTTGGCTTCTTCTAAAGGCTCAGTCAATTTTTCCAAGTATTCAACTCCATCTAAGTCTAATTTTTGTCTTTATTCGTAAAAAGGGTCTTTTTTCTTTTTTTCTTCAACTTCTTTCATTTTTTTAGCTTAGGCTTTTTCTTTATCTCTTTTGTAAGCTTTTTTTTCTTTGGAATTCATGTTTTTCATAATTTCTTCTTCTTTTTTCTCTTCTTCTTACTTGTTTTAATAATAAATTTAGAAATTTTATTGTTTTTTTTATTAAAGTTTAATTATGGTATAAAATTATTTACTTTTTCTTTTAAAACATTTTGATGTTTCAATAAGGCGTATATCATAGGAACGGCAGCGTTGATATAAAATTTAGAGTTACACAATTAATCTTAATATCTAAAAAACAAATTAAAAAAATTATTAATATATAAATAAATAAAATTAAACAAATAAATAAATAAATAATTATACCTGATCATCTCAATATAAGTTTTCAAATTATATTTTCTCATACAATAGGTGTGGAAGTCAAATTAATCTTCATACATGTCTGAAAAATGTTTTTCAATAAACTTAAACTATCTCATAGCGGCACCCTTTTCTTTCAATCTCATGTGGGCATTTGCCATAGCAATTTCAAACCAAATGGTTTATAAATCATGGGCATTTCCATCTTATGCATCTCTTAAAAATAATCTCATTAAAGCTTCGGCTTCTTAAGTTCTGTTAATTCTCAATACATATTTTATACACTTATTATTTAAATATCTATCAGCTAGGTCCATAGTTCTAGCCTTAAAATATAAATATCACAAAATTATTATATTAAAAAAATTCAAAAAAATTTTTATATAATAATTATAATAAAAACATATTTAAACCACAAAATTTATAATTAAAATATAAAAAAATTAATAAATTTTAAAATATTTTATTTATAAATTACTTTTTCAGCTTATTAATAGGCTTCATAGTAGTTATACATGTGTTTATAAATTTTAGCCTTAATAAGGTATAATTCTACCAAAGTAGGGGTATGATTTATAGCTTTATTAATATATTCCAAAGCTTCTTTAGAATTTCCAATTCTGTCTAAATGTTAAGCATAAACCATATAATTCCACAATAAAACATTGGGTAATTCAATTTCTTCACTGCCAACAAATTTTTTATTTTCTTCTAAACTTTTTAAATTTTCAAGTAAAACCTCTCCAATTAATTTCACATATTCTTATCTATTTTCTTTGTAAAATCCAATAATTTCATTAAAAATAGAAGGTTAAGATTTTCTGAAATAAGGAATAATATATTCTAAAAATACTTTTTTAAACTCAGAAACTCCACAATTTCTTAAAATAGTCAATTTCAAAGTCTAAGATCTAGGATAAGATTTTAATAAATTCTTTCCCTCTTCAGTTATTTATTCTCTCTAAAAAATAGTAAAATAATATTTATAAAAATATTAATAAGATTAGAAACTTTATGAAAATACATATATGCTATTAAATTTATATACAGTTAAAGCCTTTTTGACGTCGAAATATAATTGATGATATCTTCCATTATTAGGGTTCATTTCAATTAATTCATCAATTAAACTTTAAGCTTTTTCATTTTAACCTAAAGCTAGGTAAGATTAAATAACCAATTCTCTTTTAACATATCTGTCAGTTATATCATTAGCATTAGTAGTTAAAACTTCAATACATTTTTCGTATTCTTTAGCTTCAAATAATACAAAAGCTTCATAGATTAACAACTTTTAAAAAATAAATTATTTTTAATGAATAATAAAAAAATTGGATATTTAATTTGAACTATTTAATGGGAAAAAAATGAATAATTATTATGGTTCTATTTACTTCGCTTTTTTCAATTTTTTTTAAAGAATCCCCAACAGTAATTTTTTTAATGCTGTCAATTAATTTAATAGTTTATTCATAATCTCCTTTTAAATGTTCTCCAACGGCATAGGCAACCCAATTAATAACTAAAGACTCCTTATTTTTCAACAATTTATATCTAGTCTCAGCATGTCCCTTTAAATTTAAAAAATATTAAAAAATATTTTATTAAATAAATTTTTTATTTAATGATTTTTCTAAATTTTATATTTTACTTCAATATCTCTAATTTAAATTTACAAAACAGCCAAATCTCTTAATATTTAAATATTACTGGGATTTATCATTAAAGCAAATTTATAACATTTAACAGCTTCTTTGTAGTTTCTTTCAGATCTGTGTATAATACCATAAATATGCCAACAAATATCACTTTTCATGTTACCATCCAAAGCCTTTGTAAATAATAATTTAAAAATTATATAACTGATAATAAAATAAAATAAATATCCTGGTTATAAATAAACTTTAAATCTAATTTTAACTTAAAGAATAAATTAAAACTAAAATTAATTAAAAATCTTATCCATAATTCCAAAAATAAAAAAATTAAATTTTAAAACTAGAATCCATAAAATGTATCTATACTTTTTTTTCATTAAATAAATCTGCAATTTAAAATAAAAAAATGCAAAATTTACTTTTTTGGCCAATCCTTGTCCTTCTTCTTTTTTTCCAGTTAAATACAAAAATATAGCTCTAAGAGACATAGTTTCTAAAATAAATTAATATAAATATAAATATTAATATACAAATAATATTATATATATATATTATAAATATAAAATATTTATAGAACATACCTCCGTGATTAGGAACGGATTTCAAAAGAGCTTCGGAAACTTTCAATCCTTTTTTATAATTCTTAGTTTCATATAATTTCTATTTTTATTATTAAAATTAAAAATCATATTATGATAAAAACAATAAAATAATTAAAAATTAATATTATAATTTTTAAAGTTCCAACTAATTTTGGTATTTTGCTTTAGTTTTATTTAAATTTTACAATTAATGATTTGAAAGTATTTGCGTCTTTGGGTTGTAATTCTTATTAAATTTTGTGATACATTTTCCTTTTCTTTTTTAAAAAATATAATTTTTTATTTATTATGTTTATGATTTTTTTATATTTTAATTTATCTATTTTTATTTATTTTTTTTCTTCTGCTTTTTATTTTTAAATTTATTAGAAAACCAAAAAAAACATAAAAAAAATACACAATTTTACACAATTTTATTAGCCCCAATTTTTATTTTGTAAATTATAATAGATTTAAAAATTAATATGTGTTAATATTTTTGTATTTAATTTCTAATCAAATAAAATCAATTTTAAACAATTTTTCATAAACAGATATCAAATTAATATTCAAAATTACTTATCATTTAATTTTACATTTACATTTACAAATATATATATATTATTTCCATACGTAATTTATAAAAATATATAAAATTTAACATAATTAATTATCTATAAAAAAAAAATCACTCCCTAATTTCTTAAATCTAGGCAAATTTCTCATTACAAACAGGACATTGATATATACCCTCTTCATTATTTTTATTTATCATGTAATTAGATATACAATAATAACAAAACTTATGCCCACAATCAATTTATCTTGGCATACTCATTTAATCTTCTGAACAAATGGCACATTTTTGTTCTTCATTATTAAAATTGCTCGATGCGTTTATTGAGCCCAAAAATGACGTAATAAAAAACATATTTTTAAAAGTTTTTGACATGGAAATTTCTTTAAAAATAGGTAAGAAAAATACAAAAAAATCGGATAATATGCTCCAAATTATAGTTCTATTAAGTAATTCAAAATCTAAAACTCTACTCACATTCTACTATATATGCACTAACCTAATTTTTAATAATCTTAAACCTAAAGATCTATATCTACCAGTTAGCATAAAATCTAAATAATTAACCTTTAAATAAAAATTAAACATCATTTACTTAAAAATATTATATAATATATGATACAAACATGCTTTGTCTATATAAATTAAATATTTATATATATAAAATCAAATATTTTCTTTTATAAAATCAAATATTTTTTAAATATAATTAGATATTTTTTTTTAAAAATAAAATATAAAATTTTATAAATAAAAATTAATTATTTTACAAATGAAAACAAATTATACACTTTTTCTCCAATATTTAAAATCTACAGTAAGTTTTATTTTATTCTTTATTTCAAGCTAATTTACCCCTCTGAATCCCCTTCAATGTCCTCATTATTTTAATATAACATTTACTATCTAAATTTCTATGCCAAATATTTTCCCAAAACCTGCACTAAAAAAAACATCACAATTTTCCGCTAAGAAATCCCTTAACCTTTAAAAATAATGTCTTAAAATCTTAAATTTTGCAATTTATTTCCGGGTACATTTTTATTCTAAGCAATTGTAAATCTGAAAAATAAAAAATTCACTATAAAATTCAACTCAGGCTCAAATTTGCTCAATTTTTAAGCATTGAAAAATTCAAAACAATCTGTTAATTTCTATAATAAAACATTTCTACACTCATTATCTATATTTTCAGCCTCTAATTGTGCTATTCTTTCAACCTTAAAATTTTTCATTTTCTTATACTTATTTTTATAAATTCACTTTTTCTATTTTTAAGATGTTATTATGAAAATTCAATTATATTTATACTATACAATTTATAAGTATTTCTTTTTTTTAGTAAACTTTTTATTTATTTTTTATTAGTTAATATAGTAAAATCTGAAGTAATATGATAATTTTTAATTTGTGTAATTTATATTATATATAAATACAAGATTTTTAAAAATAATTTACATACTTTATTTGTAAAAATTTAAATTAAAATGTTTATTTTATAAAAATTTTTAGAAATTATAATCATAATTTTAAAAATTTTTCTAAAAATTAATAACTTTAACAATAAAACATTTTATTAATAAAATTTTAAAATATAACATTCAATTAACTAACCACATATTTAATCTAAAAAACAAAATTCTAATAAAAACAAAACGATAGCACAAAAAAAAATAAAAAATAACCATAACCATAAAAATAACTCCTAAATAATAAATAAATTTTAAAAATAATCACAGATATCTACAAAAAAAATAAAATAATTATGAATAGAAAAAAACCTTTAAAAGCTGAATAAAGCTCAGACAGAATGATTTCGTTATTAAGAAAAGAAAAAAGAGATAATTTCGAAGTTTTAACTAGAACTGGTAATATAAGAATTGAAAAACCAGTTAATGGAGTCCCAATAAAAGAAAAAGATAAATTAAAAATGGTAAAACTATTATTATTTAATTAATATAAAATAGCATAAAATAATATTTAACTTAAGAAATAAATAAATATCTGAATCTACAAAATATTTCAAGTTTTTTTAAAATAATAAATAAATTATCATACAATTAAATTTTAAAATATAATAAAAATTTATTATCTTTTTATTTTATTTTAATCTATTGCATAATAATAATTAGTTTAGAACTCCGGGAAAACATGGGAAATTTATGCAACCAATTATAGATGTTTCTGAATTTGAAAATTTATAAATAGTTCATAAAAAAGTAATAGATAATTTAGGTTTTAAAAAAAGATATGAAAATAGCTTTTTAGAATAATTTGATAAAAAGTAAGAAGAAAGCATAGATGATGACAAAAAAAACTAAAATAGTTATATAGGTAATTATAATTATTAAAATTAGGAATAAAATATTTTAAAAGATATGTTTAATTTATTTTTAAAACAGTCTTATTTACATATCATTTTTATACATAAGGAGCTGGAAACTTTTCAAATGTTTAAGAAATATATATTGCGAAAGAAAAGGAAAGATAAAAATAGAAGCGATACAAAAAAATGTTAAAAATTTAAAAACAAAAATAGTAAATTATAAATAAAATAAATTACATTAAATTAAATATATTATACTTAAAATTGTTATATTCAATTAAATCTAATATAATTTATTAATCTAAAAAGATAGGAGGAAGAAGATGATGCTTACAAAAATGCAGATGGAGATAAAGAAAATAAAAATAAATCTTTAAACATAAACTCCAAGAATCCCTATATAATTAACAAAGAAAAAAATGATTAAATTTATAAACAACTTTATATTTTCACAAGAGATAGAAACACCATAAATAAATTAACTTAAAACAAAAATTATAAAAATGATCTCAATATCAGCAGATAAGATGTATAAACCGCTAAGGCAGTAGGTAAAAAATAATTTTATTTAACTAATAATTAAATTATAATTTAAAATAGGAAAATTATTATTTAATAATATTATATTTAATAAATTTTTTTAAAATATATTTAATATAAAATATAAAATAATTAATAATTATAAAGGTAAAAGAAGGGAAAGATTTAATTCGGAAACTTTTTATGGGCAATCAATAGCGCATGGTTTTACAACTACTCACAAATCTTAGTAGAATAACTTTTACAGATAAGAATATGATGAAGTATTGGAAGAAAATTTACCCATTTTTTTAACAGATTAACAAGAAGTTAAAGAAGAATAGTAATATGCGTTTGAGTAATATGAAAGATAATGTATTATTTCAATGGTTTCTGGACAACCAGTAAATCCATATATAGCTTTACCGACTTTATAAGAATAATTAGAAAATAAAAATAAACATTTTAAATTCGAATCTAAAAAATTTTTTGACGACCTTGATCTTTAGCAAATGCCTGAATTTGAAGGATTTGATTTTTAAGAAGCTAAGAAGTAGGAAAAAATATAAAAAAAATTAAACACTTCTCAAAACCTATACCAGCAAAGCAAATATATTTCAGTTAATAATTTAAATACGAACCATTCAAATTAAAACTAAAACTAAAATCAAAATCAAAACAACTCAAAAATTTTATAACTTAACAACTCATATCTTAAAAATTAAAACCAAAGTACTTTAAATATTTCTCACCTTACAAACAACAATAATAATATAACTTCATTTCCAAGTTCTTCTTTTAATAAATCAAATATACAAGAAATAAAATTTACGGCCCCTTAAAATTAATCGTAAAACCAAAATTAAAGTTAAAAAAACAACAGAAAAAAAATTTCATTAAGCCAGCACCACACACAAAGTAATTTTAACAGCTAAAAAATCCATAATCTAAAAGACTATATTATGGATTATAAAAGTCTAAAACAAAAAAACTTAGAAAACCTTAAATAAGAATAAATAAGTGTTATTAAATCTTATAATAATAATATCAATAATAATAATAAACATGAAAATTCAATACTTAATAATAATTATTTTTAATCTAACTAATCTTCGCAAATTTCTGACACTTAAATAAAAAATTATTACAGCAATACTTAATTCTAAACAAATAATAATATTAGTATTTAAAAGTAAAAACAAAATTCATAAACAAAAATATACCCCAAACGAGAAAGAAGTTACAATTTAACTGATAAGTAATATAGCATAAAAATTTTTAAATTTAATTTTTATATATCTATTAATTTTTTATATTTTATATTTATTTATTAATATAAATATATATATATTAATATTTCAGAGAATATCTTAAAAGAATGGGATTAAAAAATATGGAAAAAAATAAAAATAAAGAAGAGCAAGCATAATAATTAATAAAAAATACTATAGAATAAGAAGGATAAGTAATTTAAACTTAAAAAGATTTTTATAACCTTAAAGAAAAAAAAAATTTAGAATTCAGTAAATTTATAAAAACAATTTAACGAGACAGACCACTTACTTCTTAAATTAGGTAATAAAAAATTAATATATTTAATAAATATAAGATAAATTATTTATAGTAACTTGATTAAAAATTTTATAATCATATACAAATATTTATATTTAAAAACATATTATAATTATAAAGGAAAAGAGTTTATTATCCTGACCCTAAAGTGAGAACTAATTAGTTAAATAACTTTAGAATAGTTTCAGAAAATGAAAGAAAGAAAAAAATAAAAGAATTTTAAACATAAATCGATTGGTATTAAAAATATATAAAATATTATTTATCCAATTCTTTTATATTAAATATTTAGAAATTTATATTATTTATACATTAAATTTGTTTGATTTTTTAGGTACTTAAATTTACTTAAATAAGTGTCAGAATAAGTCGAATAAAATAAAAATGATAATAGAGAAATACCAATTTTTATGTTAAATTCTATAAAAGCTATTATTGAAAGCATGTAGTGTTTTTCCCTATTTTATTTTTATCACATTCTTGAAGTAATAGAAAATAATCCAACATTTTTGTAAACAAAAAACAAAAAGCACTTAATATTTAAACTATATTTTAAATATGAAAATATAAACATAAATATTTATAATTTGATTTTTATTTTATTTAGCTATAATATATTATCAATCGAGGTAGTAAGACTAGTTGGAAAATATTTAATAGAATAATAAAAAGGAACAATAAATTACTTTGAAAGTTTTGACGCTTTTGCTGAAAAAGAATTTTAAAACATGATAAAACATAAAAAGAAACTTTATTAATATTATGGTAACTAATACAATATTTCGCTTACTATTTAAAATATAAAAGGACAAACTAATAATATTAATAACAAAAGTAATTTCTCTAGAAAATCTATTCAATAAAGATCTATATCTTATAATATTCCTACCTAAGAATCATAAATTTGAAATTATAATTAAAAATTAAAATTAATTTATTATCTAACATATATGTTAATAATTTTACAATTTTTCCATTTTTATAATAAAAAACTGTATATTTAATATTTTAAATAAAAATTTATTCGTTTCATTTAATAATTTTCAAGCTATACATAGAAATAAATGAAAACAAGTATATATAATTAGTTATTTAATTTCTAATTTAAAGAATATTTATATATAATTCCTTACACATAAACTATTAAAATATAATAATACATTATATTTATTTTTATAAAAATTCCAACCTTAAAATAAATAATAAATACAAAACAAGTAACAAAAAAAACTAAAATCACAAAAAAAATTTTAATTATAAAACTTTTTAATTTTCAACAATAAAATACATATAAAAATTCTAAAATATAATTAAAAAATGGAAGAAATTAACGAAAATTTAAAACAAGCTCTAGAAACAGAAAACCAATCAAAAAGAATTTAATTAATTGTAAAATCTTGTAAAAAAATTACTGATATAATTCCATTAAATCAAAAATCAGAAATTTTATTAAAAATAACTGCTTTACCTAAAAATTTATTACTTTGCTTCTTTTTCTCACCAACTTCAATTGAATTAATATTAGAAAGTCTTATAAAAATTTTTTAGGTAATAATTTAAAAGATAATCATAATTTTAATAAAAAAAAAACGAATTTTATATGTTTATCTATTGAATTTTTTTATCGCATATTATTCTAATAAAATGATGTGTTTTTAATTTTTTTTTTTATTTAAAGAAAAATAGCTAATTTCTTAATAATTTTTGGGAAAGCATAAAATACATTGGGCAGTTACTTGACCCCAAAGCTTTACAATTATAATAAATAATCTAATAGAAAAAATAATTACTTGGAATAAAAAAAAATTACATCTTAAAAAAGTAAAACTACTTGGATAATTTTTTATACAACTAAAAACAAAATTTTATTTTTATTTATTTAAATCTTAATTTTTCTTGCAACAAATATAAATATAAAACATTTATGTTAACCATTTTGTACAATTTAAAATATAATTAAGAAATCCAAGTACTTTAGAAAAAATAATAGAAGAATCTTTACCAATAGACAAGTTTTGCTCAGAAATAAAATAAAATTTAGATTAAATTAAAAAAAAAGCTTTGAGTTATATTAAATAACTGTATAAATTGGGCTGTGTAAATTTGGATGAAAAATAAGAAATTTTTATCATTTTTTTAAGACATTCATTTTAATAAGATTTTATTTTTGAAATTATGCTTTTATAAAATGAAATATAACAACAATACAAATCAAATTTCAAAAATCTCACCCATTTTAATGACCAAATTGATGAAAGTAAATTATATATTTTATAAATAGAAAAAAAAATATAAATTTATTAATATATATTAATAAAAATATGTAATTTTTAATGTTAGAATTTTTAATTTATAAATTTTTGCATTTTTTTTTATTTATAATTTATTATTTTATAATAGTTATGCGTCATAAAAGGAAATTAGGATTATTTAAAATTCATAAAAATTATAATAATTTTAGTAACATAGGGGAAAGTTTAATCAAGTAATCTACAAATTTATTACTTTCAACTGAAGGTGATGACAATGATGATATGAGTTAGGACGCCATAGATTCTTAAGAAGAGGACGAAAATGAAGTTAAAGAATTTTTATTAAAATAAACGATATAATCAGGCTAGTATCCTTATAATGGTAATATTGTTGAAACAACTTAAGATATTGAAATAGGAAATGAAGTCGAAAAATGGCTTTTTAATGGTAGATAAAATATTTTTCTCTTATTTTTATTATTATATTTATAATTTTAATTTTGAACCAATAAAATCTAGATGACCAAATACAAATCGGTAATAGCGAATATATGATGAATTTTTTCAAAATTGAAGAAAATTTAATTTTAGTTCTTAATTATTTATTCGATCCATAAATGAGACATATTAATATAGAAAAATATATTGAAAAATTTCCAGAATTAAATCAAAATAATTTCAGACATTTACAAAATTAAAATATATTCAAGGGTCCAAAAATTAAAAAAGAAGACAATTTAGTTAAATTAAACTGTGTAATAAAAAGATCCTCACTAGTTCTACAAAGAATAATTTTGCCTGGAAATGTTAGAACTATAATAAATTGTTCTCAACATTTCTACTCTTTAGTAAGGATCTTTAATAAAATTTTAAACCACAATAAAATTATAACATATAAATATAAAAAAATAAATTATATTTATATAAATTAAAAAATTTATAAACCATTATTAAATTAAATTTAAAAGGTTTTTTAAGAAATTCACTCTTTTTTTTCTAAATAAAATTAATTTGGAAATATGAACCATGTTGGCAGAATTCTAGACTAATTAATTACACTTCAACCAGATACAGCCCTGTACTAAATGGTGCAATTAAACATATTTTTTCTTTTAATTGACCATATTAATAATTAGGTCATATTTGATATTTTGGCAGGGTAATTTAATTTATTTAAAATTAATTAAATAAAATTTAAGTATAATTTTACTTAATTATATATTATTGTTGTTCTTTAAATTTAATTAATTAATTATAATTTAAAAGACTACTATCTATAACGCATAATAAATACAAGTTAAAAAGAACTTCATAAATAAAATTATTATAATATATGGATTTGTCTGGTCTTTTCAGAGAAATGTGTAATTTAACATTATCTCCAATGTATTGTAATCCCTACTTGAGAGATAAAAGGTACTCTTTTTAATTTTTAAAAAATTTTTTTTACGAAATTTTTAATCAAATTCTTTTTACAAAAGATTTTCTACACCTGAAATTGATAAAATAGTTTCCGATTTGCAATAAAGATAAAAAAAAAATGACAAAAAATTTGCATCCAAAATTTCTAAAGAAGAACAATAAATAATCGATGATTAAATTAAATCCAAAAGAGCTATATTAGACAATAGGTTAGGTTATCTTAAAAATTCATCCAATTATCCGGAAAAAGAGTATATTTTTACTGGAGAATTAAATGGACAATTAAATGATATTGAAAGATTTGAAGATTTCCATAAATAAAAAATGATTGTCAAATAAAATCTTTTAAAAAAATGGGAAGTTCAACAAAAAATAATATAAAAGAATCAAAATAAGTAATAAATAGAAAAAGAATATTAAGCCCATGAAAAATCAAAATCATTATTCCCATTCATACCCTCATCCTATAAAAACTAAGCTTTATAAAAAACAAATAATTTATAAAATCAAGAACAAATAAAAAATTCTTAAAATTAATATCAATAACAATTACATTCATAACTTAATTCGAAAAATTAATATCAATAAAATGAAGATAATATACCTTTAGATTAGATTATAATGGATTTAAATGCCGCATAATCTTAATCTTCAATTGATTCAGACGAAGACTAAACATTTTCCAAGTAATTAATAAATATTAAAGTATTTAAAATTATAAATTTAAATATTATATTAAAAATTTAATAAAAAAAACAAAAAAAAAATTATATTTTTTTAAAAAGCTACAAAATAAATGCCGCCCAGCCCCGAGGTAGCATCTCCAACTACTTCAACCTAAACTCTTTAAACAAGTACAAAAACAAAGAAACCCCCAAAAACCAAAAAACATAAACAAAAATACGACAGCCTAAAAAACACCCTTCAAATTTCATTTCAAGAAGAACCTCCCAATCAAACTCAAATTTCAACACTTCTCCAAAACAGTCATTGATAAACTTATAGCACAAATAATCCCGAAAATACAAGTTTCATCTGCCAAAACCCTTCGAATACATAAAAAAAGAAATGAACGGCTATTACGACGAAGTGCCGCCCCCATTTTTAAGAATTTAAAAAGCAGTTCAAAAAATGACGGCAACTGGACTCATAAAATTTGACGACGAAATTAATAGAAACAAATTCGCTATTAAACATAAACCGGAAGAAGATAACAAATTACTTAATAAATTTTACCAAAATTTCGAGTAAACTATTAATGATGTCCCTAAAAATTAAACACTTTCTAAACTTTCTATTAATTAAATTGCTCTCACGTCTATGTCCTCTTCTCTTGAGGATCTTACAAAAACAAAGTCATTCTTTTCGAATCAAGTAAAAATAAATAAATAAATAAATAAATAAATAAATAAATAACATAACATAACATAACATAACATAACTTAACTTAACTTAACAAATAATTAAAAAATAAATTAAATATATAAACCAATAAAACAATTAACAAAGGAATAAAAAATTAAATATTTTATAATTTTTTATATACTCATGTTTATTTATTAAATAATTATTTATATAATTATATTTTTTTTTATTTAATAAAGATCATTAGTAATGAGGAAAAATCTTATCCTATGTCTTAAATAATTTATGAAATCGTAAGAGACTGTTTAGATCATAAATAAAGTAGTACTTTATACCAAATATTTTCTGGCTATCCTTTGGAGGATTAAAACAAAAAAATTGTGTTCAATATGCTTTTCAAAGATACCGAAATTTTCGATAAAATTCTTACGGTAAATTATTTCAAAAATTACAATTTTTTATAAAATCTTTAATGATATATTTAATTTTAGAATTTTTTGGTTAAATTCAGAGTTTTATCGTAGTTAAAAGGCATAAATCACAGTTCAATATAGTGTGGAAAAATATCTTAAAAAATTATTCTGTTTTTGTATATTTAAAATTAATTTTATATATACTATAAAATTATATATTTACGTATTTTATGTTATAAAAAAAAATATTTAAATATTCATTTAAAAGGCCGGAAATAGTGCTTCATTTTCCCAAAACTGCGGTAAAAATACTTTAGGTATGTGGAAACTCTCTAGATTTTGCCGCAAAAACAGTCACCTATGTTTTTAAAATTTTTAAATTTAATTTTTATCTACAAAATATAAAAGTTTGCAACCCGATTGGCTCTGACCGTATTCTTCTTACGAAAACTATATTAGCTATTCTATAAAATACAAAAGAAAATGAGTAAAGAAAAAAATTATAAAATTATGTAATATGTTTTTTTAATATAAAACTTCTAAAATTTGGACAAAATATAGTTTTGTTCAAATTTAGTTTGTTTTGTTACTAACAGATTTTTAAATATTATGTATTATTTAATTTAATAAAATATATGTATGGTACAAACTTTAATATTTATTTTATAAAAAGTAACTAATTAATAATTAATACCTAAATTGATATAAAATATTAGAAGCTTTAACTTTAAATTTTATCACAATACAGTAATTTATTTTTCGGTTGAATATTAAAAAAAATTTTAAAATAGTGATTCAACGAAAAATTGCTTTTATTATACAAAAAATTAAATAAAAAATAGTATATAATAATTCTATCTTATAATCATTGATAAAAAATATTAGAAATTTGAGTAAAATTTTAATAACAGTATTAATTACTTAATAATCTTACTAATTTTCAAACTATCACTATTTTAATTATAAAAAAAATTGTATAAAATATTAGAATTATTTAGTTTTTATTAATATAATGAATTAAAGGAATACTAATTAAAATGGAATAAAATATATTATTATATAAATAAAGTTATCTTATTAAATATTTAATAATGATACTTTTAAAATTATATTTATAAAAATACCTTAGCATAAACTGTTATAATTCAAAATATTATTTTTCCATTAAAATATCGATTATTTGTATATAAGCATATTTTTTTGGCTTATTATAATCTTTGAACCTATTTTTAAAGTATTAATAGCAAAATATGATATATTAAAAAAAAAATTATTTTAAATTATATTAGGTTAGAACAAATGTTTTCTATTATTTCAGATCAAGTTTGGCATGTAATTATAATGTGGTTTCTAGAAAATACTTCTAATAACGTTTATCATTAATTGTTTTTTAAATTATTTAAATTAATTATTCTATATGGTGGCCAAAGATTGAGTACAGTAATTCTAATAAAATTAGGTAAGAAAATTTAGCATTTTTAAAAAAATACTAATTATTATAAAAATTAAATCAAATTAAAAAGGTTTGCTTGGAGGATTAAATAATACAATAAATATAATATGTAAAAATGGTAAAAAAATGTATCATTGGAATATTGATTCTATGTTTTATGTTATTGGAAAGATCACTAATTTAATTAATTAGAATATTATACAGTCTGATTAATTTTTGAATCTAAGAGAGCTAATTTTATTATCATAATCCTGGAAAAATTTAAAAGAACTGTTTATTTAAAATCCGTAATCAAATATAAAAATAATTCTTAAATAGATTTATTAAAATACTTATTTAATTTTATTTGATTTCTTAATTTAGTCCAAAATCGCCAGTAAAGTAAAAAATAAGTATTTAAAACCAATAAATCTACCCCAAAAATTTCCATATAGATAGTGATAGTGAAAACAATTCTCAGCTTTTCCAAAGATTACGGTAATCAAGGGACTTAAGTTCATCTCAACCTAATGCTAGACCAAATACCAATTAATCTCTTTAAAAATTAAAATAACCATAAAATCAGCAAAAACAAAAAAATTTAAAATCTACTTAAGACAGTGATAACTCTAAAAATAAAAAAACTTTATTTAGCTTAGAAGACAGCGTAGAATCCTTATCAAAATCACAAAAAATCCCCAACAATAAATAATCCCAACGAAACCATAACAATAGCAATAATATATTAATAAGCAATCAAAGTTACTATACAAAAGATAATTTGTAAGAAAATTAATAATAATAATTCTAAATCCACCAAAAATAAAACACTCCAAATAGATCCCATAATAAATATAGAGAAAATAGTTTTATATTAAACACTTAAAGATCAGATATAGAAGAAAATGAAGATTTGGAAATTTAACTATAAAAAGAAGCCAGATTGGGATTTTTAAACAGAAGAAGCACAGTTCATGTGTCCGATTATTTAAAATATTCCCATAAAAATATTTAAAATGAAGAGTAATTCGTTTCCTAAAATATTAATTACAGAATAAAAAAAGTTAAGAATATTGCAGTTTGATAATCAGTTTCTATAATTTAATTTTCTGTATATAAAAATAATTTTGCAAAAAAGACTTTAATTTAAAATATAGTTATTCATCTATTATTATTCATTAAATAATATATTATATATTTTATATTATATATGAAAAACATTTATGTATAGTAAAATAATTTTACACACCTTCTAATTAAATTAAGGATTTTTGTTAATAGAATATTTGGAATGTGACTTAGAAAAAAAATTATGAATTCTAATTAAAAATATACAGATATTAAAAACAAAATTTAAATAAAAAATTTTTCTTAAAAATAATAAAAATAATCCTAAAAAAATAAAATAAGATGTAGCTTAAATACAAATTAATATCTTTTACTATTTTACCTATAATATTTGGTATTATTATAATAATCTTATCGTGGCTGAAGATGTATGACTAATCAAGAAAAATAGTTAATTTTACGACGGATAGATTATTTAACCTATAAATTGAGTCTAATTCATTTGTAATTTTATAAAATAAAATTAGTGTTTAAAAACTTTAATGAATTAATTATAAAAAATGCTAATTTATATACTCTTTGTGATGATAATTAAATAATAAAAACTATGTAGCATATTTATACAAGTATTTTAATTTTTACTTAAATATAATTCTCTGCTATGTATTACACCTTAGAATAAAAAATTCATATTTATATTTTCATCAATGATTAATATACTTTAACATAAAAGATAAATAATAATAATTAATATTTTATACCATCATAAATTACTATCAAATAATATAAATAAAATCGCTATATATAATGAATTAATTTATGCATATATCAAAATGATATAATAAAAATTTCAATTAATTAATTAATTAATTAATTAATTTATTTAGTTTATTTAATCACTGAAGTCAAGATTTGATATTGCTTTATAATCTCTATCTATTTAAAGTCATACCATGAGAGAAACTAATAATAAAATAAACTAAGATCAGATAAAAATAAATGATAAAAGTATTATAGATATGACAGATGTAGAAGCTTTACATAATAATGATCCTTCAATTTAAATTTTAATAGAATTATGGAGAAAAGGAGCTTAAAAAAACCACAACTATGTGCACTCATAGTAATAAATTTAATTATTAATAAAAAATTAAAATTTTTAATTTAAATTTATGTGATATAAAAGTTATTTTTGATTATAAAATTTTCTATTAAATTTAGCTTTCATAAAAATTATACTAATTTAAATGATTTTCCGACTTCAACATATAATCAAAACAAAAAAAAAAGCTAATCCATATTTATGACCCGAGCAATAATTTAGTCGTAATAATATGGTGATTAAATAAAATTTAGAGAAGTTGTAGGAGGTATAGAAAATATCAAATAATATAATAATAACTGTATTACTATATTTATTGTTACTTTAAAATATTTATAAGGTTTTTCTACTGATGGATTACTCTATCTATATCCTTAATGGAATACTACATTTATAAATTATGTTTTGCCTGATGATTGCATTTATAAATACCAAAAATATAATGTAAAAATAAAATTTAATTATTTAAAAATTTAATCTTTCAATAACAATTTTTAAAGCTGTTATAATATCTTTTTCATAATCTTGAAAAAGTAAATATAAATATAAAAATATTTTAAAGGATCGTTTATTTGATATTAGGTGTAGAGGTTATTTCTAAGAAACCATGAAATCATAAAATTTACTATATTTTTACAAACCATTATTATATTATGCTTATTTTATACCATACTATTCAAATCCATGTAATAAAAATTATTTATTAAATAATTTTATAATTGTAATTTAACAAGCTATTAAATTAATTTAAATAAATAAGTATGCTGGAAGCAAATATATGAGGGTTAGCACAAAGAAATTATGTGTGGAGCATTTGATCTTAGATATCTTTAGTAATATTTCCAGAAATATGAATAAAAAACTTCATATATATGTAATAAAAATACAAAAAAAAAAAATAACTTTTAAATATTAACAAATAATTTTAAATAGTTGTTACACATTCTCAAAGCCAAATTGTGGTACATCATTAAGATATAAGAGACCTTTCTGATTTCGGTAATTATAATGGAACTATTGTAGAATTAGAATTTAATAGAAATAATTACACTTAAAGAGAATAGTAGTACTTTTTAGAGCATTTACCTGATTATGTCACTAATAATATAACTTAAATGAGACTTCCAAATAATTATGAGTTTTAATTTTTGGGTTTTCAAAAGTTTAAATAAACGGAATTTCAATTTACCATAAATGGAAAAACTAAATACGCAGTTATTTCTACTTTAAATATTGTATATAAAGATGAAGACGGAAATATGGATATTTATAATTTATATACATTATTTAATATTATTTCTAAAGAACAATTAACATCAAATTCAACAGAATTAATTCTAACTTTATAAGTTTTTCAGAAAGTAACTTTAATAATTTTTTCATGTCTAACATGTTTATCTTTTTTCTTTCTTTTTTACTAAACTATGTAATTTACCCTAAAACTAAATATGCCTATAGAACGAATGATTTAAAAGTTAAAATAAATAGACTAAATACAAATAATTAAAGAAATTAGTAATGAAAAATTTTCACTCGAATTCTAATTAGACAAAGGCACTTTTTGGTAATATGAAATCATGACAATAAAAGATAGTATATTAAATGTGTTTAAGCTTTTTAATAACGCATACAAGTGCTATTAAAAGGAAGACTTTTTAAATGCTAAAATGATGTATGCACAATGTATATTTCTCTTCGAAAAAAATAAAAATTAATTTCTATAAAGCATTTGTTGTAGCAATCTAGGAAATATATACTTATATGAAAACAGCTACATATTAGCAGCAAAATAATATAAAATAAGTATATAATTATTATATGATCTAGTTTAAATTTTAGAACATAAGGAACAAGAAAATAAAATAAATCAAAACTTTATATATAACATTAAAAATTATATTAAATAATTTAAAAATAATATTGAGAGAAAATAAAATAATAAACAATTAACATAATAAAAACAAAAAAATCCTAAAGCAAAATATAAATGTTAAGAAATAGACTACACTGTTTTCAAATAATCCTCCCAAATTGAAAATCTTTCCATTATATTTTTAAATAGGTATAAAAAATATTTCCATTAATTTTAAATTCAATTATTATTATTATTTTAAAAACTAAATTTACTTTTTAAAAAGAATAATTAACCAAATAAAAAGTTACATGTTATAATAAACTGATATACTATGTGAAAAGTTATGTCCAAGTTATTTATTAGCCAAAAAAACTCAGAAATACCTAGATTAAGTCATTAAATTTGTTTAAAACGAAAAGTTTTGTCCATGTATATACTTTAATATATATAGATTATAAAGCCAAAATTTCTCATTTTTAAAAAATTTTGAATAAGCCAAAATATACCTAAATAAATTAAAATTAGAGTTAAATTATATAAAACCGCATACTAATAATAATTTTCAGCTAAAATGTAAACTAAAATATCAACACCTACCGTATAGCATACTTCTTTAACAAATTTCAAATGTGGAAACAAGCTATTTTTTTTGTTAAAATAAATTCAAATAAGTGGCAAAAATCATCACTTAATCTCTTTAAACTAGTTCTAACTTGATGTCCTGCTACAGAAATGAGCAATTTTTTGTTCTTGATCTAATATTTAAAAAATAAATTAAAAAACAAGTAAAAAAAACAAATAAATTAAATAATTAAAAAAAAAAAATTTTACTTATATTTTCCCTTAGCTCAATTTACATTATGATATTGAAATTTCTCCTAAAAATTTTATTAATTTTAGTCAAATTATATTAAAATTATAAACATACATATTATGGTAATTTAAACAAAAATAAAATTTCGCCCAATATTTTATATAATTTTTGTTTTTAAAAAGTATGAAAAATATTCAAGAAACATAACCTATAAGTTTTAATATATTTTACATCTAAATTTATTTATAAAATTAGATTTCACTATCTTTAAAACATAAATTTTCTAAAAATTATTAATAAATAAATATTTAAATTAATTACATTTATGGGGGACTTATGCCACAACTTAAAGTGTAAAAATTTTTAAATTTTTTTAGGTTTTTTTTAAAGAAAATGTGAATCCAACTTAAAGATTTTATATTGTTTTGAATTGCGCAATACTAAAAAAAGATTTCTTGCATATATAATAAACTATAAAAACCCTTTTAAATTAAAATATCTTAAAGCCATATGATTATTTAGGATTTATAATTGAAGAAGCTTAATATTCAGAAATTTATAGAAAGAAAATAGACTAATTATTAGAAGACCAATTTAATAAATAATAAGAATCGTAAAACATTCCTCATATATCGAGATTAAAAGTTGTTCCAAAAAAAATACTTTAGCTTACATAATTATAAAAATTTCAATAAAACTAATTATATAATCAATAAATTTCAGATTTTCACGATATTAATTAAAATTTTGATCATTAAGAATTAATTAAATATAAAACTAATTTCAAATAATCTATTTCTATATCATTGCAAGAATTTTTAAGTTCTAAAAAATAAATGTTTGGAAGTCTAGCTAATTAATAAAGAAAAATATAAGATCATATCATTTTAGTTAGTAATTAATTTTTTACTATAAAAATTATAATTAATTTAAAAGAAGCATATAAGAACTAATTAAAAATATTTATTTTTATTTAATTAATTTAAGCATCGTATTTTATTTATTAAATCAAAAAAAAAAATTTAACTTTGATAAAACATAAAAATTTATTAATTTATTATATATTTTAATAGGTTATTAATAGCAAGAAGAAAATATTTATAGAGAGGAAATGTTATAAAATTTACTAAAAAAAAACAATATTCACATTACTTATTTTACTTATTAATATATTAACTAATTTAAATCGTCTAAACTTGTTAAAAATTATTAATATGATTTCTTTCATTAATAAAAACATTAAAAATAAATAAGCCTTTCTACCCTAAATAGTACTTATAATAATATTTATACAGATATATCAAAATAATAATAATTAAATGAAAATAAAGCATAAGAAATTTTCAATGTAAATTTTGACTAAAATTTACATAATATTTATTCTTTAGAACAATTTGCTAAGTACATATTTTTGCTAAATTAATAAAAAATTTAATATAGTGATTTTAGAAAATATCCTTTAGGAGTGGAAATATTATGAATATTGAATTAAATATTTTCTTAATTTTTTATGTTTTTAATTTTTATAATTTTTTTAATTAAATATTGAATTTCAATAATAATTAGTAAGATTTATTATATTTTAAAATTTTGAACAAAGCAAATATTATTAATTATCTTGAATAAATATTAATACTTTATAATAAAACTATATTATAAATTAATTTTTACTATAAATATTACATATTATAGTATTAACAGAAAATTATTTATATAATTTTTTAAATATTTTTTAGTAAAAAAATAAGTAATTTTCAATTTTAAATTATTTTAAAATATTTTATAATGCCAAATAATAGATTTTATATAAATGAAACTAATTATTTATATTATTTCAATTTATATTAGTATTTTTTTTTCTGGTTATGGATGGCTTTGTTTGGAATATTAGATTAATTATTACCCAAAATTTTTTTGGTCTGATTAAATATTCATTAAAAAAAAAAAAAATTAATTTTAATATTAATTTAGAAAAATAAAAACATAAAAAAGTTAAATGAAGTTATAAATAAAGCTTTTTTTCATTTTAATTATTCCTGTTTTTCTACAAGTTCTATTACTAATTTTCCTACAATAATATTCATATTAGAAGTCTACAGACATAATTAAAAATGCATTAAATTTGTTGTTTTTGTATGAAGTTGAAGGATAAAAATTGGTAAAATCTATTATTTTATAAATAAATATAAGATTCTATGATGAAATATATTAGAAATAAAATTATAAACCCCCAATTAAGGTTTAAAATAATTTAAATAAATAGTTTTTATAATTTAAAAGCCTTATCTAATTTTTAATAAATAAAATAATATTTCATAAATTTATTTCTAAATTTTTACTCTTTACAAAACTATCAAAATGTAAATTATAATTTTAAGGAATAAAGATATAAAAAAAAAACTAACAAAATAATTAAATATTTTTACTATATCTTTCAATATTTAATACTCCTTATTAATAAAAGTTAAGTTCTAATAAATAAAATATGATAAATATATTATTTTATAAATACTTATTCGTTTTTTTAACTTTTATAACAAATTTAAAATAGATATCTATTAAAAATAAAAATTATCCTATTAATTAACAAAGATAATTCGAAAGGAGTATTAAGCATTTTTAATATATTGTTAAAAACTTTAATATTCAGCTAGTCAAAAAAATATTTTATAAAAAAGAGTTTTTAAAATTTATAATATATCTTTTATTTAAAAATATATTACATACTATAGTTTTCAAACAATTACTTTAATATTATATAATATATTAATACTTTTTAAATTAGCTAATTTTTTTACAATGAAAATATAATGATATTACCCTGAGTTTGCTTTTAAAAATATATGTATTTTTTTTTTATAAATTAAAGAATATTTTATGTTTCTTTCACAAATACTTAAATCTTATATAATATTAATTAAAATCGACAATATATATTAATATAATTATTTAACTAAAACTTATAAAAACTCTAACTAGGTATAATTATTTTATTTTATTTAGAAATTTTTAAAAAATATCTACTTTCTAATTACTATAAATTTAAAAAAAAAAGAAATTTTATTTTTTAAAATAAATATAAAAATATAAAAATTTTAATACTAAATTAAACTCTAAAAAATTTAAATATATTTAAATATAGATATTATAAGGAATAAAGGCGAAACTTGACTCACAAATATTTTATTAAATATTATCTATTAATGCTTTAAAAAATTATTAAAATTAAATATTTAACTATCAAAATATAAAACTAAATAATAAATCAATAATAGATTAAATAGATTATGATATGTTATATTAAGATTTACCCTAATATAAAGAAATAAATGATCTATATAGAAAAGGAATTTACGATAATTATCCTCATTATGTTACAGGCTAGTAATAAAATATAAATTAAAATTTTATTAATTATAATTATTTTAGTTTTTTGAACATTTACCCTTATTTATCTTTATATTATAAATCATATAAAAATTTTTAAATAAATATTTTTTTTTAAGTTATTTAAAAAACTACACGGATATGAAGTATTACCCAAAAAAAAGCTTTTAATAAATTGATAAAGTATAATATACAAATGTCTTAATTAGACCTATGTTTGTACTGAAAGTTCCTAATTATTCATAAATGATACCATTCATAGAAATAGCTTATGGTATGAATATAAATTTTAACAAATTTAATTTAATAAAATATTAAAAATTTTACAATAATATATTTGCATTTAGGATTTTAATAAGATGGAATGCTTTATAATTTCCCAATATATAATTAAACATATGTTAATTATCAAATAGGTGAAAATTGTACATATAAAACTCCATCAAAATACCCAGTAAAAAGAAAATAATATTACAATTGTCAAATCTTTTTAGGAAACAACAAAATTTTCTAAATAGCACAATTTAAAATATTTTAACTATTCTATTTATAATATAAGTTATATAATAAAGAATAACAAAAATACAAATATAATATGTAGTTTTAATTTTAGATATAAATTTATGAATTATCAAATATATAAAAAGTATTTTTTATTATAGAGTTTAAAAATTAATTTAAACGATTAATATCTTTAATTTTTAAAGGATTATTAATTTTAAATTGACTTTATATTTTGTTTATTAGAGTTATTAATTTGATTTTAAATTAATAATTTTATTTTACTGTATTTAAAAATTTATCAATATTAATTAAAAAAGTATGTTTTTTAAATTTTTGTTGTATTTTTTTGAATTAAAAAAAAATACATGTAAAATTAATTTTATTTTTTCTATACCTTTTATTATAATTTTTAATTCAAAAATATAAAAATAACTTAGAAAAATAAAAACATTTTACAAAATTATAATTGTGAAAAATATAATAATAATATTTAATTAACTAAAATAATTTAAAGAATATGATCATTATTTGAAATATTTTTTCAATTTAAAATATAATTTTTATCTAAATAATTACATAAAATAAATTTTTTCGCAAAAATTAATATATATTTAATGCTTTTAATATAAAATAAGTGGCATAGATAAATTAAATTTTGCTAATATAAATATAGTTATAAACGATAATTTTTAAAAAATTTAATATAACACTGCAAAATTTACTATCTCGGAAAAATTTTTTATCATTGTAATAATAAATTCGTTAAAAATAATTAATATTAATTGCTTTTTTAAATTAAAATAGGACAGAATTTTCGACACCAGGTGCAGGTATTATAATTATTATTTTTGAATAAAAGCATTATTAATAATGAAAAATTTACCTTTTATTATTAAACTATCGTTAAATAAATTTAAAATACCAAAGAGGTTGGTATAGAAATGCTGTAGATGAAACAGATAATGAATTTTATTTTGGTTAGCCCACCGACTGGATATCTGGCGGTTTATATTTAAATAGTTGTCCATGTAAAAATTAAATAAATTTAAAATAAAATATTTTATACATGGAAGATTAAATTATAAATTTTAAAAGTGTGTTTTAAAACCTATAACATTTCTGATTAATCAAGCTTATATATGGTAGCATGTAATGGATATACCTTTGAAAAACTTTAAAATTACTTTAAAAATTTATCCCTAAAATCGGCTTCTATTAGTAAAAATTTCCATCTTATAAAATTAAAAATTTTTATTGAAAGTTATAATTATTTACTTTTTTAAACTAGTTGTTCTTCATTCATATACTAACTAGGTGGTGTTTCATGAAGATATTGATAGTAACTCATAAATTTACACTTTACAAAATTCAGAATTTTTAATAAAAAATTACACTTAATAAGAATAGCAAAAATTTTTAAACAATATACCATCCTAACATAACTTTAGTATTTTTTTAACAAATTACACAGAACATTTTTAGTATAGATCATTGAGTTCTAATTATTTTGGAGAATTTAACATAACAATTTAAGAATAAGAAAAATATGTACTAACAACATCTGTCACTTTTTTATATTAAAATAATTCTAAAATTATTTCAGAGCATAATCTTTTTACTGTGTATTCAATAATTTCTAAGGAAAGTTTAGAAAAATATGGGAATCAGCTAAATGAAAAATTAAGAAAATACAGTTTAATACAGATTTTACTTTAAATTATAATGACAATAATTATTTTTATTCTAGCATTTTATCAGGCAATTAAATTGGCATAAGCATATAATTAACCTTTAGAAAGAATAACAAAAATATACTAGTCAATTGATTAATATTATATAATAAATAATATAAATAATAAAAATTTAAAACAACTTATGTAAAGTAGTAAATTGTATTACGGCTATTTTTCCTTAGATATAGATTAATTAAATTAATAAATAATATATATGTATACTTAATTTTTTTAAGCATAAAAAGCTTATGAATAGAGTAAATTTGAAGAATCTTTACTTTTATATAGTGAAGTGATTTAAATCTTCAAATATTATAACAATTATGAAATTTTAGGCATATCATATAACAATATGGGTAATATATATTACAATTTAAAGAAATTTGGAGAAAGTTTGTAGTATTATTTATATGCAATTGAAATGGCAGCTTTATAAAAAATAAAATTTAAAAAAATTAATGAATCTACTGAAATGTTTGAAACTAAGTAATCGGAGAACCTGCAAACTGAATATTTATTAAATATTTAACGTCTTTAACAAATATATCACCATAGGTAATAATAAATTATGTTTACAAGAAATTCATTATATATAATAAACTATTCTTTTCTTAATTAATTTAAAAAAACATCACTAAGAATAAAATATTTTTTATAAAGTTTTATAAATTTCATTCAATTATATATTTTATTTTTAATTTACATTAGTTAAATATAATATTTAATGTGCTGGTTTACTATCCTAAACAATTAAAAAAAATAAAAATTTGACATGTCTGATCCAAGATGGCTACATGTATCTTAGTACATTAAAGAATTAAAACTTTTCTCAGATTTAAAGTCAAATAAACAAATATGTCTTCACTTTAAATTTTTCATATATGTCTATTATTTTTACTATACTTTGGAAAAATAATAGTTTAATATCATAAACTAAATATTAATATAATTGAATCAGATTCTTTTAGACATAGATATTTAAAATTATAGTAATAGATTAAATCAGTGTTTTTTTTAATTTTACCATTTCCCTTTAGATGTACTTGATCAGATTTTTAGTTTGTGTTCTGCTAATTATTTAATAAAAAAACATAAATATAAATTAGCTATTAATATATTAAGTAATTAAATAGAAAAATCTTAAAAATATTCGTATTTTTATAGATAAGCTTAACTATAATTAATAGATAAATTACTATAGAAATTCAACCTAGTAAATGTAATACTAACCCTATTTTGGTTTTTTTATATATTTAACTTTAATTTATTAAAATAATATTAATACAATATAATAAATTAACCAATATAAAAATTAGAAGGTGTTTATCAATCATAGAATAATAACGAAAACGGTTTTTATATTGGATTTTCTTTAACTAAGTCATTATTAATTTTGCAATATACTAAATTAATTAAAGTAGATTTTTCTTGACCCCTATCTTTTATTATAAATAGATAAAATAGGTATATTTATAATTAGATATGAAAATAAAATTGAAAGGTAATAATTATTATATTTTTATAATAATGATAAAAAATTTAGAACTCAATTTAAAAAAAATAAAATGCAAACATAAAATATTATTAATTTTAATATACAATAGATAGTGAATTAGTATGTATTATTTTATTCACATATATTTTTTATCTATAAATATAGAATATTTAATAAATTTTAAGATATTGATTTTTATCGTTTGTAAATTTTTTAATTAATTAATTATTTAAATAAATCAATAATTTTATTACAATAGTAATAATAATAAAAGAAGAATATCATAAATCAGAAATATTGTGGGTCTCTAGCCCATAAATTAACTTAATCGCCATGTCTAAGCGATTTTGAAAGAAATTAATATGTAATACTAGTATCATAACTTTATAGAAAATTAAATTCTAGAAGATTAATGCTAATAATACAGTATACATGCCATATAATAGGCATTAAAATGTTTTAAAGAAGATAAAAACATCAATAACCTCTATGTTAATTAAAAAAATAGTGTAATTTTTATAGGTAAAAAATTTAAAAAAATATATTTTCTTAACTTAATATACTTTTTTCGAAAAAGGTTAAAGTATTAATATCATAAAAGAAAATGTTAAAAATGAATTAGATTAAATTTTAAAATAAAAAAATATACACCTTATTTTTTTAAATAATGAAAACAGCTAATAAAAAAAATTGTGGTTATTTTATAATAAAATAATACATATGCCAAAGTACAGTTGGTAAGGTTTATAATAAAATAAATAAACTAATATAAAAGAATTTTTCCTTTCTGACTTTTTGTTATAATTTTTATACTATTAACACAAAGAATTTAGCAATTTTGAATAAAACCTATTTTAAGCTCATATTGGTTATAGAAAAGTTATATGAAAAATTTTATATTATACATTCAATTATTTATTACTAATTATATATTTTTATATTTTATTCAAATAATTTATCAGTTTGTCGTAATTTATATAATTTAATTAATACTATATATATAAATACTATATTATACTGCTATATCTGATAGTTGATCTATTGTTTTACATGATAATTTTTATAAATAATAAATATTTATAATAAAAAAAAAAATGTTTTTGTTATAAATTATGTATATGATTATTTGATATTTAATTAATTTTAAAATTTCCTATAATATTTATATAAAAAATAAATATTGTTAAATCTATGAAATTTAATTTAGAATAAATTTTATTATATAGTTTGTAAAAGTGATTTTTATAATTTAAAACTATTTAATTTTTTGTATGTTAAATAAACTAACTTAGATATAAATATTGGAAAATTGCTGATCTTAATTATATAGCTTTTTTGACGAGTCTTGTCTATATTTAAATGCAATATAATTTTTATACTACAATTAATTAAATTAATTATGATTCTTGCTCATTATTTTATAAAATTCTTATTACTATCAAAAGGACACTATACAAATAACATAAATTAATTTTTCAAAAAATGCTTAGTTAAGCTAAAAAAAGTATTACATAATTTAAAAACATTATTAGAAAATAAAAGTAAATTAAATTTCATAGTATTTATTTTAAAATATAAAAAAAAAATAAACAAAAATAATAAATGAATATAAAATTAAAGCTTTTACTTATCTTAATATTACCTGTTTTATTACAAATTTTATTACTAATCCTACTTTAAGAATATCATCATAATAGGTCAAAAATAATAATTTTATAAGCGTTAAACATATTATATTAGAATGAAATAGAGGGGTAAAAATTGGTAAAATAATGTTCATTTAAAACATATTAATTTTAATTATTAATTTAATTTATTAATAAAAGTATATATATTTTTTAAAAATTTCAATTAATATATAAAATAATTTATATAAATTTATTGCTTTTTGTGTAAGTATTTCTGAATAATACTTTTACTTATAATTAATGTTTCATAGTTTTTTTATATGAGTTCAATATTTATTTATAATTAAATTTAAAGATTAATATAAAAATATTTTTATTTATTATATTAGAATTATTAATATACCAGCCAAGTTAATAATTATTTTTTTATATGAATTAAAATATTTAAATAAATTTAATTTTATTAATTAAAGATATTACAAGGTATAAAGGGAAAGCTAGATTCACAAATTTTATACTAAATACAACAAATAAATGCTTTAAAAAATTATTAAAATAAAATATTTAATTTCGAAACTATAAAATTTAATAAAAATTCTAGGATTGATTAAATTGATAGCGATATCTTATTTTAAGATTTACCTGAAAATAAAGAAATTAATGATCTATATAAAAAAGGTATCTATAATAACTTTCCCCATTATGTGTCTGTCTAGTAATAAAAATTAACTTAATAAATTATTTTCAGCATAACATTAATCTATTAAAATTATAGAGTTTTAGAATATAAATTATTAAACATTAAAAATAAATTAACTTTTATTATATATTTAATTTAAAGTTATTTGAAAAATTATACAAATGCGAAAAATTACCCATAAAACAGTTTTTAATAAGTTTAAAAAGCAAAATATTTAAATGCATTTATAAGACCGATGTATACAATGAAAATTCCATAAAATTCACATATGATACCTTTTCACGAAATAGTTTACGGTTATTTGCTATAATAATTTAACATTTAAAAAAATAAATATATATATGTTTATATTTATTACAAATTTAATATTTGTTTAAAAATAAATAATTTAATTAATTTTTAAATATTTAATTTTTAGGTTTTTAATAAGATGGAATGTTTTATAACTATCCTGTTTATAATAATAGCCTAACGAATGTTGAAATAAGCTAGGACTGTAAATATTATAGCCCATCTAAATATCCAGTAAATTCCTATTAAGACAATTTATAAAATAATAAATAATATTAAATTATATATTTATATTTAATTAATAATATATAAAATTTAAAAGCAAATAATATAATAAAACATAAAATGGATAAATTTAATGTCGTACTAATCTTTTGATATAAAATACTTTATAATATAAAATTAAAATATAGTTATAACTTTTAAAAACCTTTTGTATCTAATCTGATTTTTTTAATTTATTTTTATTTAGAATAGAAAATATGATCCAAGGTGTAGGTAATTAATAACATTTTATTGATTAATTAGCTTTCTATGTTATATTAGTTTTTAAAATTTTTTATAAAATTATTATAAAATAAATTTATATTTTAAAAGAGGCTGGTATCGAAACCCTATCGATGAGACAAATAATGAATTTTATTTTGGATAGCCTACTGCTTGGGTATCAGAAGGTTCATAAATATATGCCTGTCCACGTAAGATTAATAAAATAAAATTAATTTAATATTTTGATAAAATACTACTATTAAATCTTTTTTTGAAATAGTGTGTTTCAAAACCTATAATATTTCAAACTCATATAGTCTCTACTCAGTCGTATGCAATGGTTATACTCTCAAAAAATTATAAACTTACTTTCAAAACTTAAATTTTAATTCAGCTTCTATTAGTAAATTCATAAAAATTATGATTGTATGATAAAATAAATTTAAAATATATATTTTAATTAATAAAATATAAATGTTCAGTTGCCCTTCATTCTAACACCAATTAAATCATATATCATGAAGATATTGATAGTAACTCATAAATTTACACTTTACAAAATTCGGAATTTTCGCTAAAAAATTACACTTAATAAGAATAGTTAAAATTTTTAGAGAGTATACCATCTCAACTTAATTTTAGTATATATTCTATAAATTATACAGATAATTTTTAATATAGATCATTGAGCTCTAATTATTTTGGAGAATTCAACATAACCATTTAAGAATAAGAATAGTACGTATTAACAACATCTGTCACTTTTTTATACTAAAATAATTCTAAAATTATCCAAGAACATAATCTTTTTACTCTA
Organism: Pseudocohnilembus persalinus; assembly: GCA_001447515.1. Lineage (NCBI taxonomy): Eukaryota > Ciliophora > Oligohymenophorea > Philasterida > Pseudocohnilembidae > Pseudocohnilembus > Pseudocohnilembus persalinus. The sequence continues at coordinate 309,831 of LDAU01000109.1, forward strand.
TATTCAATAATTTCAAAAAAAAATTTAGAAAAATATGGAGATAAGATGATTGAATAGTTAAAAAAATATGGCTTAATATATCTCATTCTTAAAATTGTATTTACCATACTAGTATTTATCATAGCTTTATATTAATCAATTAAATTAGCTTAGGCTTATAATCTTCCTTTAGAAAGAATAAGTAAAATTTACTAGTCCATTAACTAATACTATATAATAAATAATATGTATAGTAAAAAGTTTAAATTACTAATGTAAAGTTCGAAATAAGATTATGGTTATTTTTCTTTAGATATAGATTTATTAAATTAGTAAATAATATATATGTATTCTTAATTTTTACAGGCATAAAAGGCTTATAAAGAGTGTAAATATGAACAAGCTCTACTTTTATACTGCGAGGTTATAGAAATTTTTAAACATTATGACAATTATGAAATTTTAGGTATATCATATAATAATATGGGTAATATATAATACCATCTAACAAAATATAACGAAAGTTTGTTGTATTATTAATATGCAGTCGAATAGGCTATTCTTTTTTAAAAAAGATTTGATCAGATGAATTGTTATAAATAGTTAAATGAAACTAAATATACTGAAAATATGTATACATCATCATTTAAATAATAGAGCAATTTCACAAACTTATAAATAATCTACTATCATAGGTAATCATTTATTATTATTTAAATAAATTCATATTTTAAAAATATTTCTTATAATATATATTATTACAACTTCCCCAAATTTTTTTTTAATTTCTTTTATAATTTTAATAAACTTTAAACTAAATAAATAAATATATTATATAAATTAATTCACTATTCATAATTTAATAATAGATAATTGTCATACATAATATGTTAGTTTACTATTTTTGATATTTAAAACAAACAAATTCTTGAAAAAACCTAGCCTGAATATTTACTAATTTCCTAATATATTAAAAAATTAAAACAATATTCAAGATAAACATAAACTCCAGTATGCATTTACTTTAATTTTTTTATTTAAATAATTTATATACATTATGCATTAAAAAGATAAAAATTCAAAGATATATAGTAAACATTTGACAAATTGAAATATTTGTTAGATCATATATCAATTTAAAACTTAAAACTATAAAAAAAAACATGCCCTCTTTAATATTATCATTTTCCTGTAGATGTATTAAAACAAATACTTAGTTTATGCACTGCTAAATATTTAACATATTTGAAAAAATTTAAGTAAGCTATCATAGTATTAACTGATCAAATAGAATAGTGTTAAAATTATTCAATTATTTAAAGATTATCCCAATTAAAATATATAGATTAATTACTAACAAAATTCAATTTAAAAAATGTAAAATATAATTATTTAGCTTTATAATATCATATAACAAATATATAATGAATAATTAACATTAAATTTTAGTAAGTTTTTATTCATTAAAAACTTTAAACAAAAACTATTTTCATATTGGACTTTCTATAGTTTGATTAGCATTAATTCAATGTTATTCTTATATAATTAAGATAGATATTACTTGACTATTAACTTTTATAACAGACAGATAAAATTAGTATTTATATAATCAAATACGAGATATTTACTAATAGGTAAAATAAATTTTTCTAATAAAAACTCAATAAGGGGATTTTATTATTTAATAAAAGTACTTTATATGAATAATATATCAAATAAATTTATTGAAATAGGTAGAATTTATAATAAAAATAAACATAGATTAGAAATTTAGTTGATCTTTAGCCTATAAATTAAATATATTAAAAAGTTTAATCACTATTAGATGAAATACATAAATTGTATTAATATCATCACTTGATAGAAAAATAGGAATCTGGTAGGTAATCCAAATAATATATTATAACTGCTATCTAATAAGCATTCTAAAGTTTTTATAATGATGAAAAAAATATTCAAAAAAATATACAGAGTAACAGTTCTAAAAATAGTATAATTTTCATAGGTAAATATTTTAAAAAATTTACAGACTATAAATTTTTAATTTTTTATTATTTTAATCAAGGTAGAAATAGTCAATTTATAAAAAATATACATAAAATAAAGATAAATGAATATTTAAAAAACAAAAATATTTATCTTATTTTTATGAAAAATTTAAATAATAAAAAGAATAATTAAATAACGATATAATTTAATATTTAATATATTGTTTCAAATTATGTTAAAAAATTACATTAAAGTCATATATTAGATTGCTAAAGTATTAATTTTATAATTTCATTTTTATACTACTAACACAATGGATTCAGTAAATTTTAATCAAGTACATTATACGCTCAACTAGGATTTGAAAACATTGTTAGATAAAAATTATAATGAAAATAATTTTTCAATAAATATACATTATAGTTTTATAAAATTTTAATAAATATTAAATTATAAAAAATTATATATGCATTAAGTTTATATACATATGAATATAATTTTATAAATAATACTATATAATTTTTAACTTCTTAAATTAATTGATATAATAACTATTGAATAATTAAAATTAAAAAATAATTCAATAGTATCATATATATAAAACTTATAATACTTACTTATTTGTTAGATAATAAATGTTTTTCCGCATATAATTTTAAGTTAAATAATAAAATTCATAATCAGTAAATATTTTGCAAATGTTGTTAAATTAATGGTATATTATCAATAGTTAAGCTTTTCTTTTAGGATATAAAACTTAATATAATAAATATGCTAATATATTTGCGATACTATCATATTATATTTTATAAATTAATAAATATTTTTAGTAAAAATTCGAGATTTTCTATAATTTTAAATTAAATCTTATTTTATATTTTAAAATATTTATGAACTTGGGATAATGGGTTAAAAACTCTTACATAGTATTTTGAATAATTAAAAATGAAAGAATATTTAAATTTTTATGAAATATAATAGCCGAAATAATAAAAAAATTGATAATTAAAATATAAAATATTATTTTATGTGCATCTAAATATTAAAGATTATTATATATAAAAATTTTTTCATATTTTATAAATCAACTTTGATTATTCCGACTGGGCAATGTTTAAAAAATTTTCTGTCTATATAATTTTAAATGTAAAAAAAAAAAAAATTGAATCATATTAATATGTATAAAAATAATTTCACATTAATATTTATATCATAATTAATAACAATATTATTAGGGGGGAAAAAATCTATTTATATATAATTTTTTTTATAATATCTTATACTATATTTTATTTTTTATAATTTTATAAATATTTTCTTATACTTTTGTTTAAATATATTGTAAATGTAGTGAAAAATTTATTATATTAGGAAGAATATATTCAAATAAATTAATAATAATTAATAGATATATAAAAAAAAGACAAAAAAAAATGTAAATAAAAATAAAGCTCTTTTTTATTTTAATTACTCCTGTATTATTAGAAGTTTTAAGTTTAATTTTACTATAATAAATCCTGCATCAGGCATCAACTTTAGCTATAAAAAATACATTAAATATGAAAGGGCATATATGACAATTTTCCACATTATGTTTCTGGTTAGTAATTTATAAAATTATTAATTTTATAATTCTAAATAGCTTAATATATAATTTATAAAATTATAGATAAATTTATTTTATAAGATATTAAATAAATTTTTTAAAAAGTTATTTAAAAAACTATACGGGCTTAAAATATTTTCCATAAAAAAGCTTTGAATAAATTTATAAGGCTTAATACTTAAATGCTTTGATTAGACCGATTTACACAATAGAAGTCCAAAAATATTCATAAATGGTACCCTTTCACTAAATAGTTTACGGTAATAATATTAGTTGTTATTTTATTCTCTTAAATATTTCAAATATAATTTAAAAAGTTTATATAAACTTTTTTTATATAAATAGGTTTTGAATATGATGGTATGTTATACGATTATCCAGTTTATAACAATAGTTTATCTTAAAATATCACAAGTAAAGACTGTTAATACTACACGCCATCAAAATATTAGGTATAATTAACTTTATAATTTTATAAAATAAGTAGTTATTTTTTGTTTTAAATTAATTATTTAATATATATTTTTAATTAAATTAGAATAGAAATTATGATACGAGATGTAGGTAATTTATACGGCTTTTATTATCAATAAATTTAAGTATTTTATTAACTTATTTCTATAAATTTAATATATTAATTAAAAAATTATTTAAGAGGGTGGTACAGAAACCCAGTTGATTAAACTGATAATGAATTTTATTTCGGCCAACCTATAGACTGGATATCTAATGGTACCTATATATATACTAAATAATTAGAAAACTAACAATAATTTTAAAATATAATTAAAAAATTTACAAATTTTTTAAAAAAAGTGTGTTTCAAAACCTATAATATTTCTAATTCATCTAGCCTATATTTGGTCGTATGTAATGGATAGGCTGTTTCATAAATATAGAATTACTTTAAAAACATATCTTTGAAATCTGCATCTATTAGTAATATTTAAAAATTATTCAAATATTTAGAAATCTAATTTAATTAACTATTTTAATATTTTATTAGTAAAAATTTTTTAGTTGGTCTTCATTCATATACAAATTAGTTGGTATATCATGAAGATATAGATACAAACTAGGATATTTATACTTTATAAAATTCAGAATTTTTAATAAAAAATTATACAGAATAAGAGTAATAAGATTTTTTAAACAAAATACCTACTCAATTAAACTTTAGCCTTTTTACAAAAAATTATACAAACAATTTTTAATTTGGATCTATTAAATCGGATTACTTCGGAGAATTCAACATAACTATTTAATAATAGGAAAAATACTTTTTAACAACTTCTATTACATTTCTTTATTAAAACAATTCTAAAATTATTCAAGAACATAATCTTTTTACAGTTTATTTAATTATTTCAAAAAAAATCTTGAAAAATTTGGGAATCAGCTAAATGATAAATTGAATAAATTTGGCTTAATTAACCTTATACTTAATATAGTTTTTACAATATTAGTATTTATAGTGGCTTTATACTAGTCACTTAAATTAGCATAGGCATATAATTAACCTTTAGAAAGAATTACAAAAATTTACTAGTCAATTGATTAATATTATTTAATAAATAATATAGGTAATAGAGAATTGAAAAAGATGATGTAAAGTATAAAGTAAGATTATGGTTACTTTTCTTTAGATATTAATTAATTAAATCAATAAATATTATATATGTATAATCTATTTTCGTAAGCATAAAATGCTTATGAAGATAAATAATATGAATACGCTCTACTTTTGTATTGTGAAGTAATATAAATTTTCAAGCATTATGATAATTATGAAATTTTGGGGATATCTTATAATAATATAGGTAATATATAATATTATCTAATGAAATATAATGAAAGTTTGTAATATTATAAATGTGCAGTTGAAATGGCAATTCTTTTTTAAAAAAATATTGATTAAATAGGCTCTTTTACATAGTTAAATGAAACTAAATAAACTGAAAATATGTATACTTCCTCATATTAATAAAATCAAAACTTCGCATAAGTATAAATGATATATCATCATAGGTAAATAATTTGTTTTAATTAAAATAAATCATATATAAGAGTTAAATTTATAATTATTTTATCAAATTATGATAGTTGTTTATGGCAGAATTATATAGCATTATTGGAATTTTTAAGTTATTAAATCAATATATTTTTTATAATATATTTTTAATATTAAAATAAGCTTTATAAATTGTCCAAAATAGGGGCGAAAGCCCACTATTTCGGTCTGAAACAGTTACTTATTTACAATATTTCACAAATAAAATAATCATCGAAGCTAAGCTTATTAATTTTTAAATAAAGATAGAAATATATTTTTAATTATATTTAATTAATTAAATAATTGAGAATTTTAATAACTATTTTTTATGGTTTCCAATTTAAATGCTTTAAGTATATTAGTAAAAATTTTATTTTTTTAAAAAATTATCGATAAAATAATTCAAATAGGTAATTATAATATTTAATGTGCTAGTTTACTATTTTTAAAATAGAAAGTAAGGATATTATAAATAAAAATGACCCTTAATATTAACGGATTTCTTAATATATTAAAGAACTAAAGTAATATTCAAGGCAAAAATAGATACCAGTATGTCTTCATTTTAATTTTTTTGCTAAAATCTATTTTATTTATTATGCTTTAAAAACACCCAATAAAAAAGTCTTTAAAAAGGATTTTATGTTTTTGAATTAAATTATTGTAGACATAAAGATTTAAAAGTAAAAAGCTAAATAAAAAAGTTGTTTTTTTTAATTTTACCATTTCCCCGTTGATGTACTATAACATATATATAGCCTATGTATATCTAATTATTTAGTAAAACTATAAAAATACAAATAAGCCATAGAAGTTTTAACTTAATAAATGTAGTAATACCATTAATATTCATATTTCCATAGATAAGAACAATTATAAATTATTGATCAAATATTAAAAAAATTTTAACATAAAAATGTAATAAAATTTTATTTAATTTAGGTGGCTACCTCGACCCCTTCCCCGTAAATTTTAAAAAGCTCAGTTTTTTATTTTATATTAAGCCATTCGGTTTTTCGATTAATTAACACCAATGTAATGAAATATTTCTTATTTAATTTCAAAAATATTTTTATTTATTTTATAATATATTTCTCTCTTTTTTCAAATTCAATTTTTTTTAAAAAATACTTATTCTTTTGATAAAATTTGTTCTATTATACGATAGTAAAAATTTATGGATCATTATTTATAAAATGCTTACATTTTATTTTAGCAAAATTTTTAAATATTGATAAATATACAATTATTTTATAATTTTATAAAAAACAGTTAAAATTTAATTATTCTTTTTTAATTTTTAAATTTTGAATTTTCCTTTTTTGAATAGATATAAAAATTAGCTTTAAAATTCCAAATTACTAAGCTTTTATGGTTATAAAATAACATTATTTATGCATTAATTATTTCCAATTTATATTTTTGCAAGTATAAAGCTCTAGATTATGTTAAATTTTATTATATAATAAAACAAAATTCTTCATAGTTTATAAAATATAGAATTTTATATGAGCTTAAATTTCTTTATTAATAAGTTTTAAAATTTATGTATTATTTATCCATAGAGATCTCAAAATGTTAGCTATTTTTGAGTAATTTTAATATTTTAACCGCAAATTCGAAAAATTATTAAAATTTATTAATTTAGTATTTAAATAGTCTAAAAATTAAACATTTTAATATATAAATAAATTACCAATTATTTGTATACAGCAAGTTATTACGAAAATAAAAATGGCCAAAATTTAATTTTATTTTTCGGTCTTCCCCTTCGATATTCAGAATTAATAAAAAACTCTATTGTTTTCTTGATCTACGATATCGAATTATATTTATCACTAGAGCTTTTTGAAATATCAAAAACCAGGGGTTGGGAGGTACTCACCTAGAGCTTTTAATTCTTCTATTTATATTATATAAATTATATAATTTAATTTTTAGCAAGTTTTCACTCATAAAAAACTTTAAACTAAAATCACATTAATCTTAGACTTTTAATAATTTGACTTGTATTATTTAAAAAGTATTTTGAAAGTTATAAATTAAATGATATTAGATCCACTTTTATTCTAATAAACAGATAAAGTATGTATATTTATAATTAAATATGAAATTTAAAATTAAAGGTAAAAAACCTATAAATTTAGCAATTAAAATTTATATTTTAAAATGATATAAATACTTTAATTATTTGTATAAAAATTAGTAATTTTTTTATATATTTTCCAGTAATTATTAAATTAGTTTATAATAATTAAATCAAATACTAATTTCTTTTTTAAATAGCTAGGATTTAATTTTCAAATATACTAAAATAAGAAAAATACTGAATTTTTAGCCTATAAATTAATTGGACCTAAAAAAAGTTAAATAACTTTTAAAAGAAATATATAAATAATATTAATATCATCATTTATTAGAAAATTATGAAATAAATAACAATACTAAATAATATATTATTGACGCTATTTAATATGCACTTTAAAATTTAAAAGATGATGAAAAAATTCTTAAAAATAAAAATTCATATTTAGATTCTAAAAATATCATAATTTTTATAGGTATATATTTAAATTTAGATTTTAATTTTAATTTCAATATATTTATATACTATTTAATTAAGGTCTATATAGTAATAAAATAAAATAAAAATGTGAATAAAAAATGAACGAATTACTGAAATAGAATAATATACATTTGATCTTTATCAATAATTATAATATATAATAACAAACAAGTTAGATTTAGAGATAATAAATAAATAGTTATTCGGAATAATATTACTTTGATTATTATACAAATATATTAGAATATTAAAGTTTTGATGCTGTGTTTTAATTTATATATAAATAACACAGTGGTTTCGATTGTTATAAACTAGAAAAATAATAAGCATATCTTGGTTTTGAAAAAATAATAGGATGAGTACAAAAATGAAAAAAAAATTATTTTAAAATTAAAAATATATTTATCAATTTTAATAAATATTTATAATTTACTATAAAAAATGAAAAATATTCTATATAATCATTGTTCATACTAAATAATTATATTTTATTTATTATATAGAATGTATATAATAAAATACGTTTAAACATACTAAAGGTATTATTTTATAAATTAATTTAAAATTTTATAGTTGGTAATAAACTAATAAATCTTACTTTTTCTAGTTTAACTGCAAGTTTTTATTTGTTGATACAAGTATAAACTAAATAATTTTTAATTTTGTTTAATTTATATAATATTGCGCTAATAAAATAATAATATCCAAAAAATTAATAAAAAACAAAAAACAAAACAGAAACAAAAACGAAAATAATAAACAATAAATGAAAATTAAAGTAAAGTTATTGATATTTTTAAGCATTCCTGTTTTAATACAAATTTTACTTCTAATATTATTATAATAGTACCAAAGTTAAAAATCTTCAGAAATTATTTAACATGCAGTAAATCAATTATTTTTGGCAGAAGTCCGAGGATAAAAACTGGTAAATTTTTTTTTATAGAAATTTTAATTTTCTAAAAAAAGCTTTTAGTAAAAATAATATAAAAAATAAAATCTATTTGCATTAATATCATTTTTAAAAAAATTTTTAAAAATATTTAATTACTATTATTACAATTATTTATTATCTTCTAAAAAAAAAATTATTTTATAGAATAATTACAGAAATACTAGATTTTACGCTAGCTACATTATTTATGCTAATTTTATAATTATTTTTTTATAACAAACATCTAATACTGGTTGTAATATCCTCCCAATATTAAAATATATCGAAAAAATTATTAAATTTATAATATTTTTTGTCGTATATTTATATATGAAAGCTTGTACAATGAAATAAAAAATTTTAGAATAAATAATATATTCGAATGTTAATAAATATTATTTTATCCTTTTATATTTTACAAAGATTATTAAAAAATTTTTTAATAATACTAATAATAAATTTAATTCTATAATTATTGTATATAATTAAATATTATATTTAAATTTAATGATAATTAAAACAAATTATAAAATTAATAGAGCTTTATAAATTATTAGCTAATTTTTATTTCTATATATTTAAGCAACTACAAGGAATAAAGGGAAAACTAGACTCATAAATATTTTATTAAATACTTTAAATTAACGCCTTGAAAAATTATTAAAATAACATATTCAATGAAAATTAAATTAAATTTAACAAAAAATCTAATATTGATTAAATTGATAATGATATACTAACATAACTTTTACCAGAATATTAGAAAATTAATAATTTATATAAAAAAGGTATAAAAGATAATATTCCTCATTATGTTACCGCATAGTAAATTAGCATATTAATATATATTTCGAATTTAATTTTATAATATAAAGATCAAAATTTATTTAATGAATATAATAATTATATATAAATTAATATTTATTAAGTTACCACAAAAATTATACTGATATAAAGTATTTTGAATAGTAAAGTTATTACTAAATACAAAAAATATAGTATTTAAATGCTTTAATTAGACCAATTTATGTTATGAAATTTCCTAGTTATTCCTAAGTAATACCTTTTTATGAAATAATTTATGGTAAAAAATTAAAATTTTACTTACTGTTTTATAATTTTAATATAGATATATTTAAACAAATTGTATTTTAAAATAGTTATGCTAAAAAATATTAAATTATTTTATATAAAATTTATAATTATATTTATCTAGGATTCTAATATGATGGATTGTTATATAATTACCCATCCCATAACGACAGTGTAGTAGGACTTTAAACATCAAAAGATTGCCCATTTTATACACCTTCGAAGTATTCCGTAATCAGATCATTAATTTTAACATTTATTTCAATTTTAAAAATTATAATATCTTTTTATAATAAAGAATAGAAATTACGACACAAGATGTAGGTAATTTATACTAAAATATAATTTTTTTATACTATTAAATGAAATTTTATTATAGTAATACTATAAAATTAAGTATAATAATAATTAATTGGTAAAATTAAAAATATCAAATTAATTTTTGATAGAAATGGTAGTTTCCAACTATTTTTTTTATAAAAAATAATTATATATAAATTATAGAGGATGGTATAGAAATCCAGTGGATAAAACTGATAATGAGTTTCATTTTGGATAGCCTACAGATTGGGTATCAGATGGTGACTATATTTATACATGTCCAAGTAAATTTAAAATGATTTATTTTTAAAATTTTAAAATTTCTTTATTAAATTAGATTTACAATCGCTTAATATTATATTTTATTAATAATATAATGCTTAATATTATATTTTATTAATAATAGTGTGTTTCAAAACCTATAATATTTCTGATTCATCAAGTTTATATTCTGTAGCTTGTACCGCATATACTCTTAAAAAATTATAAGTTTACTTTAAAAATCTCGTTTTTTAATCAGCTTCTATATGTAATTAATATTAAATTTTATCCCATCACTTTATTTAATAGTAGTTCTTAATAATACAGCAAATTAGTTAACGATTAATATAATAAAAATTATTTTAATAATACTATTTTTATTATAGTTGCTCAACATACTTTTTCAAATGAGATTATATTTCATTAAGACTTTGAAATTATGACGCAATCATATTATTTATAAAATACAGAATTTAAATTAAAAAATTACACAAAATTGGAACAACTACATTTCTTGGAAAGTATACCACCTAGAATAAATTCTACAATTTTTTCCTCAAATTACACTGATGATTTTTAATATAGATCTTTAAACTCCGATTATTTTGGAGAATTCAATATAACTATTTAAGAACAAGAAAACTATGTTTTAACTACTACTGTCAATTTTCTTTATTAAAATAATTCGAAAATAATTTAAGAACATAATTTATTTACCTTATATTTAGTGATTTCCAAAGAAACATTAGAGAAATATGGAAAATAATTAAGTGAAAAATTAAGAAATTTTGGCATAGTATACCTTTTACTATAAACCACTGTCACCATAATTATACTTATGATAGCATTATCTCAGTCAATTAAACTGGCCCAATAATACAATTTACCTTTAGAAAAAATTACATAAATATACTAGTCAATTGACCAAAACTATATAATCAAAAATATAAACAATTAAAATATCAAAAGATTGTTATAAAGTACAAAACAAGACTATGGTTTTTTTTCATTTGATATTTAATAATTAAATTAATAAATAATATACATGTATACACAGTTCTATAAAGCATAAAAAGCTTATGAAGAAAATAAATATGAATTATCTATAATTCTGTATAGTGAAGTTATACAAATTTTCAGACATTATGATAATTATGAAATTTTAGGTATATCATATAATAACATAGGAAATATATTATTTTATTAAATGAAATTTAATGAATGCTTGCAATACTATAAAAATGCAGTTAAAATGGCAGATTAATAAAAAAAACAATATGAAATAAATTATTAATGTTAAAAAATAGAAAAAAATTTTAAAACGGATAAAGTCTATAACGCCAAAACACTTAAATAATAGAATATTTATAAATTATAGCAAATATATCATAGAAGGTACCATTATAAATAATTTATTATCTAAATAATTATAGAATATATTATTAAATTTTTCAGATAGCTTTCCTATTTAATCGCTTATTTAGAAATTTATGATATTTAAAGATAATAAAAACTCATCGAAGATTATCCTAATTAGCCAGAAATTTATAGATATATTAAAGAATTAGATAATTATTCCAATTAGAACGGAAACTAAGGCTGTCACTACTTTAATTTCTTTATAAAGATATAATTCTTTAATTATTGCCTGAAAAAATAATAATATATAAAGTGCAATATATTATTATCATAAATTAAAGAAATTTTAATGCATGTATAGCTTTAAATTTTGAAAAAAAATAAAAGTTTTTGTTTTTTATAGTATTATCACATTCCATTGGATATACTTTAATAAAAATTAACCATAAGCGTAGCTCAATTTTTAGTAGAATTTAAAAAATATAAATCTGCGGCCAATATTTTATAACAATAAATAGAATAATCATAATAATATGCCATATTTTAAAGAAAGCTTTAGTTAGAATTACTTAATAAAATTTTATTTAAATTCAACCTAAAAGATGTAAAAACCTTAAACACTTTATAATTTTATACTATTTATTAAAAATTAATATAGTTTTTTAATAAAATAGAAAATTTTCTTATATAAAAAATTTTAATCTAAAACTATTTTCATTTTGAATTTCCTTTCATTCGAAACATAATAATTTAAAGAGATTTTAAATAATTTTCTATAAACGTTGTTTGATCCATTCTTATTCTAAGAATATGATAAAATAAGCATAATTATAATTAAATATAAAGAAGGAGTAAAAATGTAATTATTTATTTAATAAATTATAAATATCTATTATAAATGTAATATCTTAAATAAAATAATATTACTCAATTGGTTTTTATATTAATTACTAAAATATTTTATTATTTACAAAATTCCTCTTTGATACACATTTTTGAAAAAATGGTTTTTTTAATTTGAATAAACAAATAAATTAATTAATTAAAAATATATATATAAATAAACTTCTAGGGCGCCCCCTATTTCGGACGATTTAAATAACTTATTCTATAATTTAAATTTAGTTATTAAACCATATTTATATATTTTAATTTAATATCTTTAATATAAATTTAATATGTTTATTAATATTTTCACCCCATTTTAATTCTTGAAAATAGTGTATAATAACCACTCTATAGCTCAAAGTATGATTTATTTTAATATTTTTTATTTAATCATATGTTTAATCTGAGCATAGATATATTATCACTTTTTAATTTTTTTTTTAATATTAGTATCCCTAATTATACAAATTTTATATATAATTATTTTTATTTTCATTATTTATAGTATAATAATATATGATATGCCATAATATGTAATTATAAATATTCTTTTAAAATACATGGCTTGTAATTTCTAATACTGTAAAACACTTTTTTAGGCTTTAATTTTCCAAAATAATTAATTATATTAAATATTTCTGATTATATAAACTAAAATTAAATAAAATATTTAGAATTATACAATATGAAAAATAAATTTATACAAAAAAATGGAAATTATTTTAAAATTTTAGCCATTATGGCTTTACAATATATTATAAAATACATCTCATAAATAAAGGAAATTATTACATAATACACATAAAGTCAATTTTTAACAATTTAATATTTTATTTATTTAAATCACTATAATTCATTTATTAAATTGAATTAATTAATTTTTATAAGATAACTTAGAATAAGTTTTATAAATCGGTGGACTCAGGTCCTCTATTTCAGCTGAAAACAATTAATTAATTAATTCTAATATTTTTTTCATATTAAATTAATTATTAAATAGACTAAAAATTATCAAGAAATTTATTAATAATATTATTAATTCTTTTTTTAAATAAAAATATCAACTAGTTTAGATCATATTTACTAAAAAAAAAAATAATTCGTAACATTTTTATAATATTAATGTTTTTTTTTATTCTAACATTTTAAAATAGTTAAAGTTTCCAATAGAAATTAATTTAAATAAAATTAATAAAAAATCTTTGTCCCCTCAATGAATTAAAAAAGGAAATCACAGGATTGATACAAGAAATATAGAAACAATACTAATACCACCTTATAATAAATAATTAAAAATATAAAAATATTGGAACTTTATATGTTGGTAAAGCAATATAATAAGCATTTATAATTTTAAAAGAGGATTAATCTGCATTTTAAAAAAATATGATTAATAGATATGAACGTAAATCTTTCATAATTTTTGTAGGTAAATTAGTATAAAAAATATTATTAATAATTTATTTATCAATTTATTTTAAATTATGTTAATTTTCAATAGGTTAAAATATCAACTTAATAAAATCAAAATATTTGGAAAAAATAAATTAAATTCTGTAAGTAAAAAATATTCACCTTATTTTCTTCAATAATAATATCATTTAATAAGAAAAATTATAAATTAAGAATTCTAGAATGCAAAATTGTAAAAATTGTAAATAAATTTCTAATATATTAGATATTCAAAATTTTAATCAAATAAGTTTATGTATTATTAAATAACTTAGAGGATTAAATAAAATAAAACAAAATTTATAAGCTCATTTGGCATTTGAAAAATTTTGAATATTTTAAAAATATTAATAAAAATATTAAAAATAATTTCACTAATTTATACTATAAATACTGTAAGATAACTAAATTTTATAGTTAGTCATAAATAATATATTTATAATATTATTTTAGATTAAAAAAATAAAAGTTAAATAGGAGTAAACCGATATGTAATTCTTTAGCTTAAAAAACCATCTATTTATTATAAATTAAATCTTATTTTTATAATTAATATAATTAAAAAAAAAAAAATTATAAATTTATTAATTTTCCTTTTATTCTTTAAAATTTTAAATCTTAAAAATATGGTAAAAATTATAATATTCTAAAAAATATTGGTAATAAAATGTTATATAGATAGTATTCTTATAAAATTATATATGGATAATTAATTAAAAAAAATATTATAGTAGTAATTTGCATTAATTTAAAAATATATAAAATTTCAAAATAAAATAAAAATAATTAATAAATAAATGAAATTAAAAATATAACTCTTACTTATATTAGTTATCCCAGTTTTGTTACAAATTTTAATTCTAATATTACAGTAAGAATATCAAAATCAAAAAGAGATAAGCATTATAAATCAGGCATTGAATAAATTATATCTTTAGGAAATTTAAAGTTAAAAATTGGTAAAAAATAAATGAATTATGAAATTTTTAAAGTTATAAAATTCTAATAATAAAAAAGACACAGTTTAAAAATATATCTGAAAATCTTAATTTTATATAGTAAACGTTCCCTTTTTTTACAATTATAAATCATATAATTAATATAATATAAAATACTGATAATTCTAATTATATAATTTTTATATCTAAATTATGATTTAATTCTAATTATTAGCTATTTATCAAAGTTAGAAAAAAGTTTATTATAAAAAATAATAATAAAAAATCATATTCTTATTTAATTTATTTAATTTTATAAAAAAGCTATTATAGGGAATAAAAGCTAAATTAGATTCTCAAATATTTTATCAAATTCTTCAAATTAATGCATTAAAAAATTATTAAAATAATTTGTTTAACCGATAAAATATCTTTTTTAATAACAATTCTATAATTGATTAAATTGACAGCGATATCTTATATGAAAATTTACCTGAATATTAAGTAATTAATGAACTATATAGAAAAGGTATATACGATTAATTCCCTCATTATGTTTCCGCCTAGTAATTTATATTTATATTAATAAATTTATAAAATCATATGTGCTGATTTATGAAGGAATCAAATTTTTAATAAGAAGTTTCATTTATATTTTTCCCAAATATTTTATTTAATTTTGTTTATTTTTTATTAATAATTAAGTAACTCATACAAAAATAAAATTGAATTTTAGTTTTTCCTTTGAATCAGTGATTATCAACTTACTTATATAGAATTTACACTTTTTTCAGTATTTTAATAATAAAAAGATTTTTAAGTAATAGTTAAGCTCACTATTTAATTCTGACATTCGTAATATCAAAATCAACAATTTGATCAATTGAACTAAAATTATCAATAAAGTGTAGAAATAAATAAAGCAATTGTTTATATTAATATAAATTATAATATAAAATTATTGATTTATGGCATGAATAAATTAATTATAACATATTTATTCAAATTTTTTATTACATTATTAAAATAATATCAAAAATTTATTCATACTGATTTTTATATTACTATTATGAATGTTTACTCTTGTTCTTAAAAATGATATATTTTTAACTAAAATTTATCGAAATGATTGAAAACCAAGATAATGTATTTAAATATTTGCTTTAAAATAATTTAATTATTTTTATCATCCATATATTTATTTATCATATGGCTAATTTTTAGCTTAAAAATTTTGATAATGAGCACATTTATACAAAAATAATATAATTTTCATATTTTTATACTAAAATGATTTTATACAAAGTTTATATTTTTAATAGTCTGTTAAAAAACTATACTGATGCAAAATATTACCCTGATTAAAGTTTTTAATAACTGCAAAAGGTATAATATTTAAATGCACTAATAAGGCCAATGTATGTTATGAAAGTTCCCACATATTCCCAAATGATACCATTTTACGAAATTGTTTACGGTAATAATTAAAAAAAAATATTATACCTATATTTATAACACTTTATTTTTAAAGTATATGAAATTATTATAATAACCACATAAATTAATTAATTTTAAAGGGTTTTAATTTGATGGATTATTGTATAGTTATCCTACTCATAATGATAGTTTAGCATATGTTTATTCAAGTAAAGATTGTCCATACTATACACCATCTAAATATCCAGTAATTTAATTAAATATATTCAATTTACAATATAAATTAAAAAAAATTACTGGGATTTAATTATTTAAATTTAAATATTTTATTTGTTGATATTAGAATAGAAATTACGAATCAAGATGTAGGTAATTTACTTAATTTAAACCCAATTTTTATTTTATTATAAATATATAAATTACTAAATGTTAATTAAATAATATATATATATTATAATTATTTTATTTATTATATTATATAAACATTAAAAAATAATTTTGTATAAAATTTAATTAATATATAATTGTTAAATTTATAAAGAGGTTGGTATCGGAACACTGTAGATAAAACTGAAAATGAATTTTATTTTGGTAAACCTACAGACTGGGTAGCCAATGGAACTTATATCTATACCTGTCCTTGTAAAATTAAAAATAATAAAAAATTATAAATTTAATAAAAATTATAAAATATTTTTATTTTAAATGAAGTATGCTTTAAAACCTATAATATTTCCGACTCATCTAGCTTATATTCTGTAGCTTGTACAGGATATACCCTTTAAAAACTATAAACATATTTTAAAAATTTAATCTTGAAATCTGCTTCTATAAGTAAAAATTATTTAAATTTCTTTGTATAAATTAACGTTTAATATTAATAATAAATATAGTTGCAGTTCATTCAAATACAAATCAAGTAATATTTCATTAGGACATTGATTAAAGTTCACAATCATATACATTATAAAATACAGAGTTTTTAATAAAAAATTATACAGACAAAGAATAATAAAATTTTTTAGATAGTATACCTCCCCAATTTAATTTAAGCATTTTCTCCACAAATTATTCCGGTGACTTTTAATATAGACCCCTAAACTCTAAATATTTCGGGGAATTTAACATATCTATTTAAAAATAAGAAAAGTATGTACTAACTACCTCCGTTATTTTTATTTACCAAAACAATTCAAAAATTATTCAAGAACATAATTTATTCACAGTTTATCTAATTATTTCCAAAGAAACCTTGGAAAAATATGGAACTCAATTAAAAGATCAATTAAAAAATTTTAAGCTAATATATTATATTCTTAAAATTGTAGTAACGATTATAACATTTCTCATTGCCCTATCCTAATCCATTAAAATGGCATAAGCTTTTAATAAACCACTAGAAAAAATTACTAATATTTATTAATCCGTGGACCAAAATCAAATAATTAATAATATAAACAATAAAAAAATTAAAAAGTTTATTAAAGCAACTAAAGCTGAATATGGTTTTTTTTCTTTTGATATATATCAATTAAATGAATAAATTATTTATATGTATACCTAATTTTTAAATGCTTAAAAAGCTTATGAAGATAACAGATATAGTGAAGCCTTATTTATGTATTGTGAAGTAATAGAAATTTTTAAGTACTATGATAATTATTCTATTTTGGGAATATCCTATAATAATATCGGAAATATTTAATATAATGAAATGAAATTTAATGAAAGTTTATAGTATTATTAAAATGCGGTTTAAATGGCTTATATGTAATAAAAGTAATTAGAGAATTATGGCATATTTACAGAATTAAATGAAACAAAATAAACTGATAGTTTGTATAACTCTTAATTTAATTAGAATTAATAACTTTCTTAAATAGAATAAGTATACCATAACAGGTAAAATCTGAAATTCAGTTTAATTGTTTATATATCATAGTGAAAATAATAAATAATTATTTATATTTTATATTATTTAATTAATATTTTATATAGACAAATATAATACTTAATGTGCTATTTTACTATTTTAAGATAATAAAATAAATATAAATTATTAAAAACTGATCCCGAATACAACATAGTTAGTCAGTATGTAAAAGAATTAAGTGACTATTCTAATTTAAAAGAATCTTCAATTTGTCCATACTTTGATTTTTTTATTAAATTATATTGTTTTATTTATGCTTAGAAAAGGCTAAAGTTCAAAGTATGTGATTCAATTTTTAGTCAAATTAAATTAATTCTCAAAAATATTGAAGTGAAAAATTAAAGAACACCATAAAAAAAATGTAATTTATAAATATACCATTTCCCATTAGATGTCTTACATTAAGCTTTAAATATATGCATTGCAAATTACTTGGTAGTAACTAAAAAGTATAAAGAAGCAGTAAATATTTTAACTGACCAAATGGAATAATCTTAAACATATTCATGCTTTTATAGATAATTCCAATTGAAATTCATAGATTAAGTACTTTAAAAATTCCACTTTAAACATGTAAATATAATAAATTTAGTTTTTTTGTGTTTGGACCCAATAATTTAATTTTATATTGATTTTAAATAAATATTCAATATTATTTTAATAAAAAATTCTTTTTTAAGAATGCAAAAAAATTGAATAATTTTTTTTTTTTAATTTAAATTTTTTTATTTTTAACTAAAATACATATTTTATTATTTAAATTAAAAATTAAATTTTAATATTTTCTATAAAAGAAAGTTTTTATTCACCAAAGAGTTCAAATAAAGACTGTGTTTGTGTTGGATTTTCTCAGATTTGACCAAGTTTAATTTTATGATATACTTAATCAATTAGAATAAATGATCTTTGATCCATTTCTTTTTTAAAATATTGATAAAATAAGTATCTTTATTGTTAAATTTGAAACATAAATTATTGAGTAAAATTTTTAAATTTTTAATTTGTATAATTTTAATTAAATCATAATATGTTTTTTAAATTATTTAGTTAAAATTTACCTTAATAATCAATTTCGGTAAGAAATCTAATAAATTTTCAACAAGTAATTTATATAAAGAAATAACTCTCAGGATTAATGAAAGAAATATATAGATAATTTTAATGCCATCTAATTATAGAAAAAAATTCATTAAATAAGAATAGTTGTAATCATAAAAGGCAATATATTGTAAACATACTATAATAAGCAATTTAAAATTTTAGAGATGATCAAAATATTTAAGAAAACATAATTATAAATAATCACAATAAAAATAATATAATTTATATCGGTAATTTATAAATATTTTTGTTAAATTTGTTAATTTTTTTATAAAAATATAATTATAGTTTTTTATGTACTTTTTTTAACAAAGGTTAAGATAGTAATATAATTAGATATGATTAAATGATAAATATAAATAAAATTCTGCAATCTTAAAAAATATTTCTTATATTTTTTAATAGCAAAATAAATAAATTAAAATTAAAATATTTATCATTTTTAAACTCTGATAACTATTATAGTTTTATATAAAATTAACGATAATAAAACGAATAAACAAATGTTCTAAACTATTAAAGTTTTAAAGAGATAAACTAATTTATATAGAAATAACATGGAGGATTAAATGAAACAAAATAAAACTTAAAGGCTCATTTAGGATTTGAAAAAATTTGAGGATAA
This sequence comes from Pseudocohnilembus persalinus, assembly GCA_001447515.1. Lineage (NCBI taxonomy): Eukaryota > Ciliophora > Oligohymenophorea > Philasterida > Pseudocohnilembidae > Pseudocohnilembus > Pseudocohnilembus persalinus. The sequence continues at coordinate 330,365 of LDAU01000109.1, forward strand.
TTAATAAGCTCTAATATATATAAATAAAATTTATAAATTCTTTAAAAATACATTGTTTATAAATTATTTATTTTTTAATTGGTAAAGAGAAAATTTATATTAAAAACATAAAATCACGGTAACAAATTTAAATATTAATATGTAGTAAAAATATGGAATACACGAATAATGAAAATTATTTTCATACTTAATATATTATTGAATTATATAAAAAATAAAAAATAAATATTAGAATATATTATTAAATAAATAAAACAACAATATTTTATAAGACATATAAATAAAAAATCAAATAAAACTAAAATATCTAGATTCTTAACAAATGAAACTAAAAATAAAAATATGTTTCATTTTTATAACTCCAATACTTCTACAAATTTTTATACTTTTTATGCAATAAATATATTTAGAATAAAAAATATAAAAAGTAATTGATAATGCCATCGAAGAACTATATTAAGGTGAAATTCAAACTACAAAATATGTAAATAATTACCAATTCATCTTCAATTATCATATAAAATATTAAAAATTTAAGTATATTTATATCTGTAAATTATAAAAATTTAAAGTAATTATTTTAATATATTTATAAATTTATAATAAGATATTTAAATACCTCATATTTAATTTAAATTATACTAAAAAATGTGTTTTTTTTTTAAAAAAAATATAAAAATAATGGGATAAAATATTTGCACAAAAAAACAGAAAAAAAAAAATTTAAAAATATTAATTTAAGTTTATAAAATGTAATATTGCGGTTTAAATAATTTTATTGGTATTCTCAAATTTTTTATAAAATTTAATTCAAGCTATTAAATTTTATCAAATTATTGATAAAAATCAGTAAATTATTACTCTTAAATAAATTTATAGAATATTAAAAATAAAAAAATTACCTTTAATTTTTATAATAGATACTATAATCAATAAAAGCTAAACTAGATTCTTAAATGTTTGGTTTAATAATATAAGTTAATGCTTTAAAAAAATACAATAGCAAACTATAGAAAACTGATTAAATTATATTTAATTAGGATGCAGTTATAGACCACATAGATGTTGAAAATTTACACAATGAAAATCCAGTATATTAAGAATTAATTGATCTTTATGAAAAAGGAAATTTTGATCAAACACATCATTATGTAACGGCATAGTAATTCATCATTTTAAAGTTTATTTTTTCAAAATTAAAAAGTTTAAATTATTTGTATGTTTATTAAAAAAACTTTTATTAGCTACTTAAAAAATTATACAGATGTAAAATATTTTCCTGAAAAAAGTTATAATCAAATACAAATTGCTAAACATATTAATGTCTTAATGAGGCCTATGGCCAATATGACAGTTTAATCTAATTCATAAATGATTACATTTTCAGAAATTCTATAGGGTATATAAATTTATATTAAAATATAATTGTAAAAACATATTTTAAATATAAAAATATTTTAAAATAAAATTTGTCAACAATTTATGTGAATTAATATGTTATAAAAAAATAAGGTTACTAATATGACGGATTATTGTACGATTTTCCATCTCATAATGATACGTATAAAGGATTAGAATATCCTGATAGTATAAATTGTGAGCCAACAGCTATACCTGTAAAAAATTGAATAAATATTATAATATATTAAGTTATATTATCAAAAATATATTAATAAAATTATTTTAATGTACAGAGTTATAAAATTTTATAAACAATAAATATTTTAATAAACTTATCAGTATGAAAAAATAATATTTTTAATTATATTAGGATAGAATTTATGATGTAAGATGTAGGTAATACAAATTTTTATAAATATAATAAATTATTTTCTATATTTAAAAGATCATGGTATATAGATCCAGTTTAAAATACAGACTACTAATTTTATATGAATTAGCCGACTGAATGGATAATATTTGAATCTACAATATATGTAAGTCCATGTAAATATCGAAAAAAAATTAATTTATTTTTTTAATTAAATTTTTAAAATCACATAATTTATAATAAAGTATGTTGGAAAACATATGATTTAGAATTAGAACCTAATTTAATTTCTGTAACTTGCACTGTTTTTACTCTTCAGTAGTTATAAACTTATTTTTCCTAACTTTAATTTGACTCTTCTTCAATATGTAATTAAATTTTTAATTTATTAACAAATATCTTTAACTTAATTTTTATAAAATAATAATTGAAGTTGTCGTTCATTCTAATTCCTAAGCAGTAGTATATCACTAAAAGGTGGGCTAAATATCATCATTTATGACATTATTTGAAACTGAATTTTTATACAACAATTATAAAGAAAATGAAAAAATTGATTTTTTAAATAAAATACCAACCTAATTAAACACATCTATTTATTCATATAATTTCGACTAAGATTTTTAATATAGGTCCCTTGACTCACCGTATTTTTCTTAATTTGATATAACTATTAATGGTGAAGAAAAATAAATTTTAACCACCTCTGTAATTTTCTTGTTTTAAAATAATTCTATGATAACCTCTGAATAAAACCTATTTACACTATATTAAGTTATATCTAGAGAAACTCTAGAAGAAAAAGGAGTTAATTTAAAAAATAAAACTAAAAACTATTAACTAATTATAGTCATACTATAAATATCAATTTCATGCATAATAATTTTTATAGCTCTTTCATAAACCATGAAATTAATTAACCAATTTAATAAACCATTAGAAGAAATTACCAAATTATATCAATCTTTAGATTAAGGTTTAATCATCCACTACTTGGAAAACAAAAAAATTGATTAATATATAAAAAAAATTACTAGCGATTATTTTTCAATAGATATAGATACACTTAATTAGTAAATTATTTATATGTTCTAAAAATTCACTTAATCTTAATAAGATTATCTTAATGGAAAATACGAAGAAGCACTTTATTAATATATTGAGTGTTATGAAATTTTTAAAAATTATAATAATTATCAAATTTTGGGAATAGTTTGTAATAATATAGGAAATATTTATTATCACAACAAAGATTATATATAAGCAATAGTATATTTTAAAAAATCAATCAGAATGGCAGAAAACTAACTTCAAAATATTTAAGACCCAAATTTATATATACACAATAAATATGTTACAGAAGCTTAATCTGATTAAAACTCTGTTTATTAGATTTAAAACTTAGATAAATATATTAAAATTAATAAACAAATTTATAAATACATTTATTGTCACAGGTAAAACACCAACAAATTTTAATGAATAATTAATTTATAATACAATTTATATTTTTAAAAAAGATCTTTATCTTTAATAAACTGCTATATTATTCAAATACAGTTATATTTTGTTCAAGATTTTGAAAAAACAGAAAAAAGAAAAAACTTGGTCTTAAAATCCCAGTAAAGAATAAATTAACTAATAAATTTTATTTAACAAAATCCTAACCTCATTTGCAAATATCTTACTTATACTGTTTAAGTTTTCTAAACTTATATAAATATCTTTAAAAATAATTTCCAAAATGCGAGATAAAATATTATAAATTTAAATAACTCAATGATTTTATTAAATCAAAAAAATTGTACTGACAACTGTTAAATGAAAAAATATCACTTTCCTTAAGATATCATAACCCAAATTTCTAGTATTTTAATTGCCAATTATTTCATAAACACTCGTGAATATAAATAAGCCGCTTTATAAATTACCTAATAAATAGAATAAGCTGAAATTTATTTTGATTTTTATAGAATTTTACAAATTGATTTAATAGTTAAAATATTTTAGAAATTCGGAATCAAAAATGTAAAAAACATTTTAAATATAAAAAAATATTTTTTATGCACTAATTAATTAAATTATTAAATTAGAGTATATATCATAATAAAATGGTTCAAATATCTTCGATTTTTATCTTTGACTTTGTTAATCTATCTAGTAATTAATTTGAAAATAATCTTAAAAACCTAGAAGATATCTTATAGGATAAATTTGTATTGATAAAATAAGACAAATTAGCAATTCTAATCATAAAATACGAAAAATACACAAATAAGTAATTTTTTAATTTAAAATATTTAAAAATAAAATTTAATTTTTACTAAATAGCTAAGGTTATGAAAGTTCCCAAGTACAAATTAGATAAATACTAAATTTATAAACAGTTGGTCAAATATAATAAAATATTCAGCTTATATAAGAAATACGAAAATAATATAAAATATATCAATTTAAAATTGGAAATAAATAATTAAATGTTTAATAATCATATGTAGTAAAAGTTTTGTAATAATCAGTAAATATACTACAAGAATAAAACTTATTTGAATAAACTGCTCTATATCCTAAAATCAAAAAAAACAATATCATATATATAGGTATATTATCAAATTTAAATATTATACCATAATTTTTTAATAAATATTTATAATAAATATATTATTATTTAACTTTAAAAAATAGGTGGAAAAAGTAAATTAGTACCATCAAAATATATCAATAAATTACAATAAGGATTATAAAATAACAATATATTTCTGATATTTCTTCACTAAAAAAACCACGAAAGCTAAGACCAACACAATCTTTCTAGAACCATAAATTTTTTAACAAATACCCCAATTAATTAATTTAAAATTCTGAATAACAATTAAAATTAAATTTTAAATTAAAATTAAAGTGAAATTTTAAGTTAAAATTTAAACTAAAATTAGAATTTAAATTTGATATAAAATTAAAATGAACATGAAATTAATAATTTTAACCTAAATTTAAAATAAAGTTTAAACTTAAATTAAAATTTAAACTATTCTGGATCGTCTCATAAATTAAATATAAATAACAGTAAGTAAAAAATCAATATTTCTAGTTTATTACTGTCAAAAATCCGCAGTTCCTAAATTAATATGTTTAATTCTATTTAATTTTCTTAAGATCAACAGTATATGAATAAAATTAATGTAAATATTGTAGACATTTCATAATTTATTGACCTTATATAATTTTTTCATAAATAACATGAAGGAATAATAAAAAATACAGCTTATACATAAATTCCACTAGGATTCGAAAAATTTTGATAAAAATTAATATAAAATTATTTATATTCTCAATTTATGAATAATAAAAATTTTAATTGTACATACTAAAATAATTTATTTGGTTCTATATTATATTATAGTAAATTTATTACTTTTATTTTGAAATATGTATATATGAGAATTTATAAAAAAATTATAAATATCGTAAAATAAAATAAAATAAGTTAATGTATATTAATTTATAAATTTTTCCTATAATTTTATATTTTTAAACTAATTAATCTCCTCTATATTTTACAGTTCTTTATATATAATGTTAGATAATAAGATTTAATTCTAATTTTGCATTTTAAATTCTTTATATAATGAAATATTAAAATTATATTTATATATATTTTTTAAAAACAATCATAAATCTAAATATCCCTTGCAATGGTGTGTAATTTCTCTAATTAAAGTATCTTATAGTATATGTAAATCCTTAGTATTTTTCCATTATTCCAATTCTTAATCATAATAATATTTATAAATTCCTCTAAAAATATAATTATAAAAACATTAATAATTTATATCTTTTTGCTACTTAATTATTAAATTTTTTAATAATTGATAAATTTATCTATATTAAATATATTCAGTTTAATGTCTTTTATAATAATTATTTAATTACGAAAAAGGAGAATTAAAATATATAACTCTATCTTTAGCCTCGGTGACCCATCTGTATTATCCCAAATGTTCAATATTTAACCTTAATTCTAATTATTACCCATTGTTACTTTCTCTATAATTTTTAAATTAAGTATTTAATAATAAAAATAATTAAATTAAATTTAAACTATTTTTTATATTATATTTATTCTTTTTCTAAATATTATTTTTAAACTAAAATTATTTACTCAAATTCTATGTCTTTAATTCTATCATCAAACTCTGATAATTTTTCAAAACCATTGCTCAATTAAAATAGTAATAAATTTGCTTATTCTAAATAAATATCTTTCTCAATGTGAGGACTTATTTTTAAAATATTATAGAAATTTTTATAAAAATAATTAGTAGATAATTAAAAATTTTAGAGATTTTATTGTTTTTTCACAAAAATAATTACATTTCAACTTCTAATTTTTTGCTTTTACTTCTAAGTCTATTTACATTTTATAGCATAAAATATTAATTTTTTTAATTTAACTATATAAAACCATTTTTTATGCTTTATTAGGTAATATTTGCCTTTCTAACTATTTTATGAGTATTACTTATATTAAATTTGTTTAATTTGCTAATTAACTTGTTCATTTTTTCTTTTAGATTATTTTTATTAATTTTTTATAATTTTCTTTTACAATTTTAATTAATTAAATATTATTTGAAAATAAAATATTTCAAGTTAATTTTTTATGCTATTTTCATTATTAGAAAATATAAATGCATTTAAACCCGCAAATAAAATATTATCATTTTTATTTCAATTAGATTAAATAAGAATTTAACTCTTTGATTAAATAAAACTTTTTATATTTTATAAACCAAATTTTTTCAAAAAATTATGAAAATATCTTTTAATTTTAGACAATAATTATCTATTAAACTAGATATTATAATATTTTAATTTAAGCTATAATTTAAATTTTATATAATTTACTTAAAATTTTATATTTTTATAAAAATTTTATAATTTTATATATAATATATAATATAGTTTATAATTTAAATTTATTTAGTAATCAAGTTCAAAGAACTTAAACAATATCAGGCAAAACTGAGCCAAAATTGGCAGTTCCATCTTAAAATACATTATCTTATAAATTTTCCATTAAATTTAAATTTTCAAACTATTAAACAATAGGTAATCCTAATCCCAAATCAGCCATAGCTCCATGATTATCCAAAGCAGTGACCTATCCATCAAGTAATATAGATTACCCAATTTCTTACATTTATTAAGGTACTGTGGAAATTTCATTTTCAACTACCAAAATTTTACTGCAGGAATTCATACTATTAAAGTAAGACAACATACTATAGGTATAAGCTCCCATACCTCCAAAAATTAACCAATCTCCAATATCAATAGATTTAGGAATAACAACCTCGCTAGCAATAACATCAAGTCCATCACAAGTCATTCCAAAAATAGTAGCCTCAACTTCTTATTCTACATTTTCAGGTAAAAACTTATCTTTAACTGAAATTACATTACTATTATTATTTTAAACATTATTTTCGTCAAAAAACAGTCTCTACCCATTCAAAGAAACATGGTCAGTAGCCACTTTATTAAAAGCATGATAAACTCCATCATTAACATAAATAGACATTTTATTTCCGACTACTCTTTTCCCTATAACTCTAACAGCCAATTAAAACAACCTAGAAGCAATATGTCTCCCAGGCTCAGCCACATATTAACACCCTAAAACGTCTTTCTCATTATACTGTAAAACAGTCGAAAAACTCTCATTTATACAGTTAGCAGCAAATCCGCCCCCTATGTCCAAAATTTCCATAGGGTGTCCTATTTATTTTCCAATTAAAATACATTATCTGGCAACTTATAGCCATTCTTAAAACCCTTCAGACCCGTTGTGTCCAGATCCGGCGTGGAAGTGAATTCCAGAAATTTTATACCCTTATTCAAATAATTTCTAAAATTTCTGCTAAATTTCAGTAATTGAAGACATAGCATCTCCGAATTTCTCTCCAAAATTTACACAACCATTTCCTTTTTTCACTTCGGGCACAGAAATTCTCCATAAAATTTTCATTTCAGGGGCAATTCTTCTAATTTTTTCTAATTCCCCGTATGTGTCTGCAACTGTAAGTCTTACTCCATTTTTATAGGCATAGTCCAAAGCAGTTTCAAGTTTAAAAGGGTTAGAAAAAATAATTTTTTCAGGATTAACTCCTAATTAAACTAATCTTTCTAATTCTCCTTAAGAAGCAATATCAAACCCTGCTCCTTTCTTATTCAAATCACTTAACAAACATTTCAAAGGATTACATTTTACAGCATATCTCATTTCTATCCAAGGAATAGTTTAGTTCCAACTATAAATAAATATAAAAATTAATAATTAATTTAATTAATATTTATTATATTATATATACAAAATGTAAACAATAAACTAGTAAATTATAGCTTTTTTTTTGCTTTTTTTTTTACTAACTAAAAAACAAATATAAATATCTAATTAAATAATTTATTAATTACTCTTTCATTATCTCATCTAATCTAGAATTATCATATACCATAAAAGCATCCTAAGTAGGGTCTTAATTTATCATACTTTAAACAGCCTATTTAATATTTTCGCCAACTGGTTTGGTGTCAAAAGCTTAACAACTGTATAATTTAGGCTATTTATTAGCTAAATAACTGGCAATTCTTTTGCTATCATAGTCTAAATTAGCAGCTTAAGTTAATTTTCCTTCAGAGTCAACTGATAACTGAGAATAAACGTAGTTTTCGAATAATTACATACCTTTTATCTTTTTTTTTCTTACTTTAAAAAAATAAAACTCCTTGTTTAATTTTTCTTATTTTCTTTTTAATTAATTTAGTTTTTTTTTTTTTATTTACTTAATTAGATCAATTATATATTTTTCTTTTATAGGAGCTATTTTCTTATGGCCAGTTTAATCAGATAAGTTTGATCAGCTGAAATTTAATTAAAACATATAATAGCTAAATCCTAATTATAATTAAAGCTATTAAATTATTAAGTAATAGTCTTTTAAGTTATTAATTAAATTTTTATATTGTTTATTAAATACCATTTAGTAGTTTTCCTAAAGTAATAATTAATTAAATCTACAAATTTAATTAATAAAAATTAATTAAACCATTTTTAAATTAAAACTGGTGTATCTAAAACTAATAAATGTAAAAAACCTATTAATAATAATTTTTAATAATATGAACTTGAAAAATAATATTTTACTAAAATAATTAATTATATTAATATAAAAATAACTCATTTCCTAATTTGAACTTATTAAAATCAAAATTAAATTCAAATTTTATTCATTTCATTTCGTTTCAAACAGCCACAAAATAGCATAAATAATTAATTAGATAAATTCAAACACCCTAATATTAGTAAATATATATAAAAAAATATACTATTTCTGGTAATTACCTATTATAAAAATTATTTTAATTTATAAAAATAGGTAAATATGTTTAATTTCATCCTTTCTTTTAAACATTTAAAATTATCAAAAAAATATATCCAATTAAAAATTATTTTACCATAAATTATAAATATTAAAATAATCTCAGTTCCATAAAGTATATTAACCTTTTATATAATTTATTTTATCAAATTTGCATATTTAATATTCATACTAATTAAACAATAAAAGATTATGTTAAATCAATTAGAATCGAATTTAAAAGAATTTTTATTATTTAACTTATTTAATTATTTTATATAAATATAAAAAATGAAACATTTAAAAATAATTTGTTGAAGTATACCATTTTCATTTAAATTATAAAATCAAGATTTACACCTTGCAATTTTATATTATAAACATATTGTATCTGCAATTATATCAGTATAATTACCTTTAAAGTAAAACAAAGAAATATTTATTTTTGAAAAACTATCTAATATAAAAATATATAAATAATTAAAGGGGACAATAAATTCTTAAATAATAACTATTGCAATTATTTTTGCTAAAATTAAAAAATATCAGATTTATCATATTTTTAACATATAATATGAAATGTTTTATTTGTGTTAGTAGCTTATAAATATGATATTATAGTAAGTAGAATTAAGATTTTATTATCCTATAAATCATATAATTAAACCAGAAGTTATTAATTATAAAATAAATATAATAGCCATATTAATATTTTTTCTAGCTTTATAAAAAAATTTGTCTATAACAGGGATAAAAAAATAATTAAAATTTTTTAAATATAAAATAAATGACTATAATTCTTAAACCTTTTTCATTAAAATACAAAATTAACCATATTTATGATTTATGCTCTTTATTAATTAAAGCTATACTAAGCTATAAAAATAGTTTCTTTTTCTTAACGAATAAAAAAATCATTAATTATTATTTTTATTTTTATCAGTAAATACCTTTTAATTTATGTCACTTTTTATTATGTTTAAATCTTATATCCAAACAAAAATATATAAAAAATTCCGATCGAATAAATAAAAACTTATTCTTCAAAAATAATAACTCGTTTAAAATAAAAATTGGCCTAGGATATATATCTATTATATTTTATCCTTATTGAAAAATAAACCTAAATTATCTTTTATTAATTTAAATTATAATTTTAGGAGAAACAGAACAAAGCCGTATTGTTCAAATCATAGGAATGAAAATTTTTTTTACATTTTCGTTATTATGCATATATTGAATGATATTTAATATTGAAGTTTTTAAGAAAAATTTACTAAAACAAAAAAAATTCCTAATTTATTGAATTAAGAAATAATATTATCAATAGACAATATAGTGTTTAAACTTCCAGTTTTTAAAAATTTAATTAATTTGACACCTAATTGTAAAAAATAGATATAGTGTTTAACGTTATATAAATTATTAGCAATATAAATTAGAAAATAAAAATCATTATTATATATACCCAAACTTTAGGATTTAAAAATATATTGAAATATAATTAAATAAATAAAATAATTTTTCTTTAAAATTATAAATATTAGTTTATTGTTTTTAATACATGATTTAAAATGGAAAATATTTAATTTTACTTTGCCTATTAAAATTTATCTAACTTAAAATTTTAATATCAAAACTTAAATTATTGATAATGTAAGTTCGATAATAATAAAATAAAATAATTTAAAATAATATTATAATTAATATAAAGTTTTTATTTTTAAAAAATGAAAATAAAATTTAGCTCAAATTTTAAATTTTATATGTTAATCAGGTTTTATGAATTTAAAAAAATTATCATAATTTAAATTTTTATACATGAATTTATAATATTATTATTTTGTGAATATAAACTTCAAAAATTTATAAAATTTTTAACTACTTAAATATTATATTGCTATTAAATTATTTTGTATTGGTTTAATATTTTATAATACTATATATTTTATTTCACATAAATATCGTATAAAAATTCATTAATTATTATATTTTTTGTTTTTTAAAATATGTTAACATTCATTATACAAAAATATATTCATATAATATAAATATAAATATTAGCTTTTTAATTCATTCAATTTATTATGAATTGTGGAAAGTTTATTATAAAGTAATAACTAATCACACTTATTAATTAATAAATTAATTATATAAAAAAAAATTCAATCAAATTCAAATTTAATTATAAGAGTTGTTATTATCTAAATTTTTGATTCCAAATATTTTATTTCATAATCTCTTGTGAATTTTCCCTTAATATACCTAAATTATAGAAATTAAAACACACATGATACAAAGAAAAATTAAATAGTAATTAAAGAAATGAAAAAAGAAAAGAAAAACATAAAAGCATACACAAATATTACATTTAAAGAAAAATTATGAATCAAATATTTTTTTTTATGTACATATAAAAAAAATCGATTTTACACATTAATAATATTGATAGTTAATATATTGAAAAAAAAAACAAAATCAAAAACAAAAAAAAAAACAATTAATTATAAATAAATAAAATAATTAATTATTTAATAAATAAATACTAAATTAAAAAATTACTAATGTCAACAACATAAGAACAAGACCAAAATCAATAACCGCAAATTATACCGCCCGAAAATAATTTATCAAAGGCAGCATTCAAAAAATATTAACCGAATTAAACAACATAATATCAATAAACGGCACCAAGTGAATTCACTGGGCACGAAGTAAAATAAAATACTCTTTATTTTTTTTTTGACATATTTACCATTTAATGTACGCATTAAAAAACTTCTTCTTTTTTTATAAAAATAAAAAAATTACCACAAACCCTAAATAAAATCTCTCAAAAAGCAATAAAAATATCTTATAAAAATCACAATTATTCTTAAAATATTTTTAATTTAAAAGGCCCTCAAAAAATTCACAGTTGACCTTTGTTCTACTTATAAAAAATGCAACCCAGAATTAATTTTTAATGAATAATTAATTCCCCGGCGATATTTAACCCAACCGCATATAGGTAATTTCTAAAAAAAATTAATTCAAATATCTAAATATTTATATAAAAAGGTGTTCATAATGACGGCTACGATAATGAAGAATATAATTTGATAATCAAAGTGCAAGATATAATCTTAAATGAAAAAAATAATGAGTAAATTCTATTATTTTTTTAGTATTTTAATTCAAAAAATCTCAAAAAAAAAAAAACTCAACAAAAATTTCCTTAAAAACTTATAAAACCAAATAAATTGCATATTATATATAAATAATTTATTTAACAATATTAAATTAGAATAAAGAAATATGTAGTAGAAAATTTTCTAGGAAAAGGAACTTTTGGTTAAGTTATGTTGTGTACAAATACAAATAATAAATAAACTGTTGCTTTAAAAATAATAAAAAGTAAGTCTATCTATTTTCATTAAGCAAAACAAGAAATCATTATATTAACTAAACTTAACAGGTTATAAAATGAAAGAAAAAAATAATTAAATGAGTAAAATAAAAATTTTATTATATACTTATATATTATATATCCTTAATAAAAATTGATAGACATAAAAATAATAGGCATCAATTTTTTTGATTTTATTTTAATTTATTTAAAAAAAAATCATTTACCAATCCCATAAATTCGAAAAATAAATAAAAAAACCATTTCAAACATAAATTTATATAAATAAAAAATATAACCCTTACCATTTAATGTTTGATAAATATTATTTATTATTATCTATATATTATTTTATAAAACAAAGATATTTAATACATAATAAAATTAATAAATTTATTTAAATTTTTACTTTTTTAAAAGACCCTCAAGAATCGTAAAATTACTGGAATTTTTTACTTTTAAAAAACACATTGTTTTGGTTTTTGAGTTATTAAGTCAATCTCTACTTGATATAATAGGACTAACCAAATATTAAGGTTTAGCATTAAATGTCATTTCTTAATACAGTAAATAAATGCTGGAAGGCCTATAGTTAATAGAAAAAGAAAAAATTATTCATTGCGATTTAAAACCAGATAATATATTATAAGATCAGTAAAAATAACTAAAAAATTAATGAAAAAATTGTTAAAAATTATTTTCAAAATTTAATTTTTTTATTAGCAGAACCAATGATATTAAGTTAATTGATTTTGGAAGTTCTTGCTACGAAAGCGAAAGAATTTATACGTATATATAAAGTAGGTTTTACAGAGCTCCAGAAGTAAAAATATATATCTTTATTTATAAAATATAAAATTAGTATAAATTAAATATCTATCTATAAAAATTATATTAAAAAAATATAAATAAATAATTATTTACAAGGTCATATTACAAATGTAATATACATCAGCAATTGACATGTGGAGTTTTGCTTTAATTATTATTGAATTATATTTTGGACTCCCAATTTTTCCTGGTGACTGCGAATATGATTAATTAAGAAGAATTATTGAATTTTTAAAGTAATTTTTGGTTTTTTATTTATAAATGTAATTCATAAAATACAAACACTAATTAATCTTTTAATATAATGTTTAGCCTTCCTGATTAGGAATTTATAGAACAAAGTTCATTTAAAGATAAATTTTTTACAAAAGTTTCATAGCATGAATTTGCTTAAAGAAAAGTATAATATAGATAAAATTCAAGAATTATTTCAAATAACAGTTTGAACACTGATTCCCCAAATTAGGAAAACCAAGAAAACTAGCAAACTTATTAAAATAATTAAAATCATATTTAAAATATAAATGAAAAAGAAAATATAAATAATTCTGAAGCCGGAAATAAATTAAGTAATAAAAACAATCATAAAAATGAAAATTTAAATAATAAATAAAATAATAATACCACTTCTTCTTCCAATAACACAAATAATAACCTAAATAATACCACAATTAACATAAATAATAATAATAATGTTAATAATTAGCATAGTTAAATTAATTCCATAAATGAATTGGAAAACTCCTCAAAATAAATGTATTATGTTTTAAAAACGAAAGAATAATTTGAATAAGATTCAAATATTAAATTAAATGAAAATAATATTAATATAGATGTCAAGTCATTTGATGATTTGAAAAATTATATAACTAAAAGCAAATACAGGAAAAACCGTAAAATATAAAAAGTTTTAATAAATAAAATATAAAAATTTAATATATTTATAATTTATTATTAACTTTTTATATATAAATTTTTGAATTTATAATTATCATAGAGGATGCAGAAAGATAAGAGTATGAATATGATCTATTTATAGATTTTATTAAAAAAATATTAGTTATTGATCCTAAAAAAAGGTTAAAAGCATCTGAAGCTATAAAACACCCATTTAACAATATTTATTTAGATTATATAGAAAATAATGAAAATAATTCTGTTAATTCAAATGGTAACTATTATATGCTATATAATCATAAATGATAAAAAATATTTATTGATAATTTTTTTTAAACTACGTGTATATTTGTTAATAAATTTAAATAAATTAGGCTCTTAAAAAGGTGATTAATAAAATAAATTCGATTCAGGTAAAATATACACTAAATATTATCTATCTAATTACTAAATATAATATTTTAACGATATTAATTTAATTTTAATAAATTATTAGTTAAACAGAATTTAAATGAACAATAATATGTGGATTTTTAAAATTAATAAGAATATTAAAATCAAAATTACGAAACGCAAAATTAGCAGTCATTTTCAAATCAAAATATTAATGTGAATTTTGAGCCTATTTAAAAATAATAAAATGATTTACAAAATTCATTATAATAACTTTCTTTAGAAAATGTTTAAAATCAAGCATAAAAATAGTAATCGTAAAATCAATTTTAATACCAGTAGAATCACTATAACAAATAACAAAATAATAGAAATAATTATCACAACAATAATAAGTAATATAATAAAAAAAATTAGAGCTAATTTACTAAGTAAAAAAAATCAAATTCAGTCAATACCTAGGTAAATCAAAATCCCAATTAAGTTGACAATAATATAGATATTCCTTTCATTAATTCTAATTTATAATAACAAACATAACAATAATAGGAGCAAAATCAATAATTTTAAAACCCATAAAATTGGTAGTTTCTTCCTCAATATTAACAATTATAATATAATCAATTTAATATGTAACAATAATATAATATGATGCAAAATAATATATAAGGTCCAAACTTTTCCTAAAATAAAAATGCCGGTATGAATTTTTATCCGCCAAACAATAATATATAATAATATTAATAACAACAACAATAGTTTTTTAACCTACAATAAATGTAGCTTTCTTAGTAGAACCCAAATTTTTAGATCTTTTAGTAACCATACGATGTATAAAATAATTAATAATATAACTAGTTTCCACCAAATCAATAGAACTTATATTTATAATAATAAAAAAATAATCCAAAATAAAATAATTTTAATAAAAAAAGTAAAATATATAAATATTATAAATAGTTATTAAAATAATTTTAAATTTTATCTAGAAAATAATTATAGCTCCAAAAGAAGGCCAAACAGTGATTAAAAACATACTGGTAAACTTAATTTAAAATATCAATTTTAAAAATTAATTTAATCAATTATTTAAAATAAAATAATTTATTTTTACATAGTAATGGACTTTATAAACTAATAAAATCCAAACTTAAATGTACCTTTTATTTAATAAAATAATAATTAATCTTATAAAAACCAGTATAATAGGCAAAATTCTTGGCAAAACTAAAATAAATATAATCAATAATAAAAGCAAGGCTACAAAAATTAAAATAAATATAATAAAGGCAATAATTTTAATACTGGTGATAACTTTTAATAATAAAATTTTTATAATTAAGGTTAAAATTAAAATTAAAATTAAAACTAATTTAAAGGAAACCAAGATTTTTAAAAAAATAATAATTATAACCAATTTTAAGATAAAAAAATTTTCCCTATTGCAGAAAATCCATATTAATAATAAAATTACCAAAACCAATGAAAAAATTAACTTAGATACTAATTTATATTTATTAATAAAAAGAAGGTAAAATTTGAGACATTGTAATAATTGTAAACTTTTTAAAATTTAATCGTAAAGTGATAAGTTTTTATAAATGAAATTAAAACAAAAAACAATAAAAATAACAATTTAAAAATAAAATAAAAATTTAAAAAATAATAATTAAAAACTTAACATAAAATAAAACCACTTGATTTATTATTATTAATTAATTAAACATAATTTTTCTAATTAATTAATATATTATTATCATATGATTTTAACTTTTTAATTTTATATTAATTTAATTTTTTTAAATTAAAACAATTTTCCACCACTAATAAATTTTAAATTTAAATATACATTAATTATATAATATATTTAAATATAATATAGATACAAAATTTTAATCTATATTAATTTGAATTCATGTTATTCTAACTAGAGTACTTATAAAATTATATATTGACATAAGTAGTCATTTTTATTTCTATCTTTAAATTTATAACCTAACATATAAATTGAACATGTTATGTAATAAATTTTTTTTATATTGTATAATTTAATAAAATTTTAAAATAGTATGTATATATATATACAAAATTGAAATAAATTATGCTTTATTTTTTTTATTATACTTAAATTAAAAACTATTAATTATTTAAGTTATTTTTATTCATATTTACGCTTAATTATTAAATCACATTATTATTTGTTTTACAAATAATATTAAATTATTATGTAATATATCTATTTTTTTCACAATTCATCCTGATATATTAATTGAATATCATCTAAATTTTCTTATATATTCATTTAATCTAATTTATTACAAAACTTCGACAAAAATAATACCATGCTTTTTTCTTAAAAATTAAAGTCTACAATATACTATTTAATTCCTCTAGGTATCTTAAATGTATTGTCATTTTAATCGTAAAAACAAAAAGTATTCACAAATCTATTTTTAATTTTTATATATTTTATTCAATTATAAATATATTTTTTATATAATTTTTGTATTTTACTTTTAGCACAATTTATCAAATTATGCATCAAAATCGTCATTTTTGAATGCCGTGTATAAATAACTCGGCATTTTAAAATCAATAAATGAATTAAATAATATAATATTCCGTAAATCAAATTTACGAACTAATTTAAATTTCATGTTATCTGGTTAAAATGGTATAAAATTATTATTTATTCCTTTTCTATTTTCTCTTAGAATACCATCTCTTATATCATGTATATCAAAATTCATATTATTTATCATGTATCTCACATTTATTTATACGGCCCTATTTAAGTATTAGGTATTAAGTATTTAAACAAAATAATTTTTAGTTTAAAAAAAGTGTAGCTTTAAATATTTTACTGGTTTTTTGATGTCATATATCCAATAAGTTCATAAATTATTCCTCCTTATGTCACTTTTTTACTTTTATTATTCTATTTTAAAGAAAATTCCATGACATTGTGAAAGTGCATAATTTAATACAAATTTATGAAAAAAATTTTCTTTTACAAAGCATTTAATTCTTAAAAATTAACTTTTTACAATTCACAAACCATCTCTTTAAAAACCTGATACTATTTTTAAAATCCCTGTGCCTTTTTAAATTCTTATGTATCTATTGTAGTATAGTGGTTATTATTTACTACATTTTTAATAGATTTTAAAACCAAGTTGCTCTAATTAATTATCCTAATACTGACTTCCAAAGGATTTCTAACTTCGCTTAATAATTATTTCAATTCAAAAAAAAGTATTTAAAAAATATGTAAAATTTTTTCTATTAATTTAAAACTTTTTACAAGTATTAAAATTATATAGAAAATTATTTACATTCTCCACAATTTTAAAGCATTATCTGCCAAATCGTCTAAATCTGTTCTTAATTTATACACAGCATCATTTGAAGGCTTAAAAATTGGTGATTAAGAATAATTTTATATCTCCCCTTAATCTATCATTTCCTAAATTATATCAAGAACATTCTGATAACTCAAATGTTTAAATTTATTTTAAATAGTTTAAACTAAATTTATCCCAGTGGTTGCCTAGTCTAGCGATTTAAAAAAGGACAATTTTATTTTATTTCTCTATAAATTTTACTACAAATACTAACCTATTTCTTCAACCAACTGCATTTATTATGATTGATCTATAACTAATTATTAAATTTTTTCTACTTTCTATTTTTCTTTATTATTATTCTAAATCTCAATAACCTTAAAATCCCACTCATTTTATCTACATTTTTATTCTATTTTCAACTTAATCCAAGGTATTTAAACTACTTATTGTATTCCTGGCCTATTATTAGGGTCTTTTTATAATAAAAGTTAAACCACAGTTTTTAAGTTTAAGTCTAATTCTTCTGGTAATGGTACATATGTATTATTTAAAATTGCTTCGAAAACATCATCATAATTTGGATATTATTTCTAAGATTTAAATGGAACTTCCAAACATATCAATTCATACATTGTAACCTGTATAAAAAAAGCTTAATTTATTTTTATATCATAATATTTTCTTTAATATTTATAAAAAATTAAAATTGGTAATTTTAAAATCACTTTTATAAATTATACTATGATATAAATATAATACTCCTAAAGACCACATATCTGTTTTTTATCCGTATTTTTTCAATTTAATTGCTTCTGGACACACATAATAAGGACTCCCAATTAATGTGTTTCTATACATACTTTAACTTTTATATTAGACAATTTAATTTAATATAAAAAATAAAAATAAACTTAAATATAATACCTATCTTCCAATTTATTTTCCAGTTAACACGCGATTCCAAAATCCCCCATTTTAATAATTTTCTTATCATTACTGATAAATATATTTCCAGGTTTAATATCTCTATGTATTATCAATTTTTAATGTATCTAATAAATTCCAATAATTAAACAAATAAAAATATCCATCAACAACTCACTAGAAATCCTAGTTTTTTTTTCTTTACATTCTTTAATATAAGTCGACAAATCAAAGCCGTCAACAACTTCCATTATAATGAAAAACTATTTTTTATCTTTAAATTATGTTTCATATTTAGTTATAACAGGTGAATCCAAAACCTATAACAATACTGACTCAGTTTCCACCTATTTTATTTACTATTCTGATAATATATCTAACCTTATAATTTTCATAGCAAAATGCTTTTTATCTCTATTTCTTTCAACCAGCCATACTTGGCCCATTGCCCCTTCTCCTATAATTATTTAAATTTATAATAATAAAAATAGAAATCAAATTCTAAAAAAAAAATTATTAATAAAACTCTTTTTATCCCATTATTAATAGATTAAAATATTTTTTAACTACTTTTTTTTAGATTAAATTTTAAATTTTTTTTTTTTTTTTTATATTTTACCTAGCTTTTTTAGCTTTGTGTAATTTTAAATGTTTTCTTGGTTTGGATCCACCACATTTTAAATATTTTTAGGGTTTATCCAATTTCTAAGACCCATTGCACTTTCTAATACTACTGGTTTTACTATGTAATTCTAAGCTCCTAAAGATAAACATTCTGCAATAAGATTTTTATCCCCATCTGCGCTCATCACTAATAAATGATAAATAAATATACATTAATATAATATTCATTTATTGATTAGAAAAAATAAATTATACTACTTTAATATTTAATTCTAGCTTCTAACTTTTTTTATTACAAATAAATATATGTATATATAAAATTTATTTTTAATAACTTGTTTATTTTACATATATTATTATATTATTGGTGTAATTTTCTTAAATTAAAAAATATAAAAGCCTAAAAAAAAATAAATATCATATTTATTTTTTCGAAGCATGAAAATTATAATTAAAATATTTTATAAACTTATTTTTTAGTTAGAAAACGGAATTAATTATTTTATATTTCAATAATTTTAAATATATTAAATAATTGATTATTTTATTAAAATATTTACTAATAACTGGCAAACTTTTATAATTTTATCTAATAAATTTTAATAAATCAATCCCAGAAACTTCAGGCATAGACACATCAATCAAAATTAAATTGAAATAATTTGGCTTTTCCTATAAAATCTAGATAGCTTTCTATCCATTTTCAACCATTACTATATCATACCCACACAAATCACATAATGTACCCTATATAATAACATATGTAATAAATAGAAAAATTATAATAAAAAACAAATAATAACAAATTTAAATATTATAAAATAAATTTAATATAAAATAATTTTTTACAAATAATCTTATACGCTAAAAATTATCATCTTCTGCTACTAAAATTTTTATATCTTCATTATTATAAGAATAATCTTACCAACTTTTAGTAATCATTAATTATAATTTTATTTTGTTCTTTTTTATTTATTTTTTTGATAAATTCTTTTTTTTGTTTTTTATTTTAAATACCATTAAAGCATATTAATAATAAAAATTAATAAGATTAATGGATTCAATATTTATCAGCTCTATTTATTTTTTTTAAAAAAAAAGCACTATTTTTAAAATTTTCAGCTATTACTAATTATCCTTCCGTTTTTACTACTAAACTATTTGCAATTTCTTACTTTAAATGTAATATTTGTAAAACTTATAATAAATTCCTTTTTTATTTTTTATAAAAAAATACTACTTTTATGATATAAGCTAGTTATTTTTCTTTCAACAGAGGAATTTACTCCATTTTAAGAATTAATTGTATTAAAATCATTTATAAAAAATTACCAATAAATTAATATTCATTAAAAAATTTATTCTATTTATTAAACACTATTAATTAAAATAAAAAATCTTTTGAAATTAAAAAAAATAATAAAAATCCCTAAAAATCAACAAAATAAACTTATCCTAAAAATAATATTTCTAAAAAAAACATAATGAATCAAGAAATTCTAGATACAACAGTAAACAAATTTTGGAACTGGTTCAAATCTAAAGAAAAACTAAAACTATTCATTTTTTTAACACTTATTTTCAAAGGAACAAAAATCACAAAATCAATCCTCAAATTCGCAGCTTGGTTTCTTTACAAAAAAAATCCAAAAAACATAACCCAAAAAATCCAAAATATTTACAACCCAAAGGGAAAATCCTGGGCAGTGATTACAGGCGGCTCAATGGGTATAGGACAAGCTTTGGCTTTAAAATTAGCCGAAGCAGATTTTAATATAGTAATTATTTCAAACGACCAGGCTGCAAATACAGAAACCCTAAAAATGTTAAAAAATAAAAACCAACAAATTCAAGTCAGAACTTTAACAGTCGATTTCCTTAACTACGATTGCGATTCAATAAACTCCCTAAACAAAAGTCAAAATCTAAACCACAATTAACATCAAAATAATAATTATAATAACATTAATAATAATAATTATAACAATAATAATAATAATTTAAATCTTAATATATAAAATAACAACAACAGTATATATGATAGCGCAACCAGACCGAACAATTAAAAAAAGGGCTCAATTGACGAAGGAGCCTCTTTTGCAGACAATATAAGCGAAAGTAATAGAAAAAATATCCCTCATTTTCTTGATTTAATAGAAGAAAATTTCTAAGATTTTCTTAAAAGTAAATAAGTTACTATTTTAGCTAATTGTGCGGGAATTTAGCCCGAACCTGGAATGATAGAGGATGTTAATCCTTAGGATGTAATTAATACGATATAGGTTAATTCTATAGCACTTATGTAAATAACCAAATTATCTCTGGAATATTTTAATCAAGTAAAAAATTAATAAATAATTAAAAATATATTTAATAAATCCTTAAAATAAGTATACTTTATTATTTTAATTTTAAACTAACTATTTATATAAAAAAAATATTTATCATTTTTTTAACATGTTTTGCAATTTAGGACCTTCAACAGAAAAAGGCAATCATAAATATGGGATATATGTCAAAATTAGTATATCTTCATTCTTATTGTATTTCCAAATCTATAGTAGAGGGGTTCGGATAATCATTGAGTAATTATATTATTAATATTTTTATCTTATTTATTTATTAGTGTAGAATAAAAAAATTAAAAAACAAATATTTTTTATATTATTTATAGACATAGAATTAGGCGATAAAAACATACATATTTTAACTATGACTCCATGGCAGGTGTCCACAAGAATGTCAGGATATAGAGACACATTTTTTATTATAAATGCAGATCAATTGGCTAAATAAATATTAATAGACTTATACAATGAAAAAAGGGAATCTAATGGTCATTATAAACATGAATTAATTAACTATATATATAAAATCTTAAGAAAAATAAGTCCTAAATTAGAATTTCAAAAAAAAGAATAAGACTGGAAAAAATCACTTAAAAGCATAATTTAGCTTGACTCTAAAAGATATCATATTCAAACTGAGAAAAATAAGTATTTTAGCGAAATAGGTATAAAAAAAATGACAAAAAAAACAACCCCTATGCCAGATATTTTTAGATAGTATATAAATGAAAATAATAAAAAATGAATCATCTTTTAAACCAATTTAATTAAAAATTTAATATGATATAAAATAATTTTAAATGATGTCAATATGCAAATTATATATATATATTTAATCGCTATATAGTATCTACCCTAGATTCTAATTATTATCCCTTTATATGAATATATTTCAACACTTTTTTTTAATTCTGAAAAAATCTGATAAATTAAAAAAATTAAAAACAAAATAAAAAACAAAAAAAAACTAATTTGCAAATATTAAATCCCATCTATTTTAACAATGATTTCGTTTCAAAACCCAAATTAAAATAAAATAGAAAATAGCTTCAAATATAACTAAAAACGAAAATCCAGTATATATAAAGATAGATTAATTCCTAATATTAACTTATAAAATCTTCATTGCTAAGACTTTAATAATACAGTGAATAAGGTACATAATAAAAAAAATATATATATATTATTTTTATTCTCCAAATAAGATAAATGTATTTAAATGATAAATACTTTTTTTTTATATTATCTGTAAATGTAATCAAA
This sequence comes from Pseudocohnilembus persalinus, assembly GCA_001447515.1. NCBI lineage: Eukaryota > Ciliophora > Oligohymenophorea > Philasterida > Pseudocohnilembidae > Pseudocohnilembus > Pseudocohnilembus persalinus. The sequence goes on from LDAU01000109.1 coordinate 353,575, forward strand.
TTTTTTAATTTTTTACTAGAAATAAAAAATAGACACTGAATCTTTGGAATAGGACGAAATTATATAGCCTTCTGAAAAATTATCAATGTCCCAAATATTAAGGTAGAATATATTATAAAATAGCCCAAAAATTTAAGTTCTAAATTACCAAAATACTCATAAAAACAAAAGCATGCATAACAGTTTAATAAACTTTTTTGGTAATCAAAATAATAATAAAATAAAGAATTATTATTAATTTAACACGTTTGATAATGAAAATAGCTAAAATTTCGAATAAAACTATATATAACCTTAAAAAATTAATCTAAAAAGTATTGACAAAAATTATGAAAACAACTATTTAAATAAAAATACAAATAATTTAATAATAAGTAAACCTTGGCAAACTTTGGATTTTAAAATAAAAGACGATTTTTATCTTAACATTTTTTCTTGGTCTAATAATAATTTAATCTCTATTGGTTTAGAAAAACAAATTTTACTTTATAACCCCAGTTCAAATAAAAAAACTATCATCAATATTTATCAGCCAAAAATAGGGTAGTACGATTCTTAATTCTTTAATTTAGACTATTCCAAACAATTCATTGATATAACAGATCAAGAAATTGATAAACCAATAGACATTTACAAAAATAATTATGATTACGAGTAAAAATAATAACTTTCTTCTTTATAAATATTATTAATATGCTATTTAAATATTATTTAATTTTTAAAATTAAATATTTTAATATAGTGCAAAATAAAAAGAATAACTTTAACTTTTAACTAATGTTTTTATTGATAAAATCTAGTAATTATAAAGTGTTCTAAACTTATAGGTCTACCAAGACCTAATCCAACTCCTTAAAAATACAGAAACATTTAAAAATCTTAATAATAGCATAAAAAAACTAGAAAATAAATACAACCATCTTTAACTTACCTCAAAAAACCCTGAAAATTAAATATCTGCATTTTCACAGTACCTCTTACGAAAATTTACTTACATACCTCTACCTGCCTAAAAAGCCTTCTAAACAATATTATCAATAATAAAAGAAACTCTCAATAATACTCTAAATAACCAATAAGAACAAAAATAAAAATAAAATTAAATTTAAAATTAAAAATAAGTATAAAAAAATAACTGTAAAATAAAACAAATCCCGAATTTTTTTCAACTTGAATCAGACCTAGTTAAAAAAATTTAAAGGGAATTAAGATAAGTGCAAAAATAAGAACTATAACCCCTCAATTTCCTTTCCTATATCAGTTCTGTAAGCTTTAATAATAAAAATTTCAAAAATAATTCCTGTATCCTTGCTTTTGCAACTTCTAATGGACAAATTTTTGTTATTGATATAAAGTAAAAAAAACTCCTCTTTTATGAAAATCACCTAGATTTTAGAATTTCCACTATTTAATGGAAAAATAGTCATATTTTCGCATGTAGCAGAAAAAACCAAGGAATTCTAGTATATGATATAAGGTAATTTAGTATATATTTTTTTTTTTTTATTTAAATTAATTCTGATTTAAATAAATTTTAATTTTTTAATTAATATAAAATTATTTTTTATTTAAGAAAAGATAATTAAAAAGATATAGAATTTATAAGAAAAAACAACTTTTCGCATAGATATCATTAGAAAGAGATTTGCGGCCTTAAATTTAATAATAAAAATACTAATATACTAGCTTCAGGGTTAAAATATTTTATTTAATTAAAATTTGTAGAAAATTATTTAATTTATTTTATATAATTTATTTTAAGTGGTAATGATAACCTAGTATTTGTTTGGAATATTTTTAATATGGAATAACCTTTATATTAAATTTCCACCCACAAAGCTGCGATTAAGGCCTTAGATTGGCACCCAAAAAATGTAAAATTAAGTTTATTTATTCATTTTCTAATTAATTATGAATAGTTTAAATTAATATTTAATAATTAAAGAGTAATATTTTAATATCTGGAGGAGGAAATGGGGACAATACAATTTAACTCCACAATATATAAACAAAACAAAAATTAATTCAAATTGATGCTATAAGCCAAGTTTGTAATCTATACTGTTCTGAAGAAAACCAAGAAATAGTATCAACTCACGGTATACAAATTTTTTAATTTTAATCAATAAATAAAACTATATTATATAAACTATAAGTATTTAGTATTTAATTCATGTATATGATTTTTAAAAACAAATTATTTTTATTTAAAACTTAATCAGGATATAGTATAAATTAAATATGCATTTGGGATTTGAAAACATTCAAACTAAAAAGAATATATTAGTATCACTTGAATAGAGTTTCATAAATGGCAGTAAATCCAAAATCTGGAAAAGTAATATCAGGTTCAGGCAATGATTCCATTTGCATTTGGAATATTTTTCCATCATAATATAGTAATCTTGAAACTTTTGATAAAAAAATCAGATGAAACCTATTCAAAAATTTTCAATTTTATATATAAGTAAGAATAAAATCTAATTTAAAAAGCCATTTAATTTATAAACTTGATATTTAATACTTTATACATTATAAATTTATACTTTTTTTATAATTAATGATTTATAAACTAATACTGATTAGAATTTTATAATTTTAACTTTTTTACCAAATAAATTTTTATAATATATCAATTTAATAATATTTTAATTAATTATTTATTTCAAGCTTTACAACTATCATTTTAATACTCATACTATTCATAAATTTTGATCAATTATTTTTCCAAAGCTTAAATAACATCAACTCCCTCCCCCTTTGTACAGCACTCAGCAACGGCCCAATCAATTTACCTTAACTTTAATAAATTAAAATATTCAACCAATTCTCTTACATCATAATCCACAAACGACTATTTTTTTTCCAAATATGTCAAATTTTAGCTCTAACTACTCATATCATTAAATAATATTAAAATTTTCGCCTTTTTTTAAGGAAATAATTCAGTCATAATTTATAAATAAAATAATTTTTTAGATTTCTCTATTTTTCTATTTCGATCCACTACATAAACAAACAAATCACAATCCCTAACAATTTCTTCAAATTCATCAATTCCATATATATATTAACCAGAAATATCATATACACTAATTTTTAACTTATCATCATAAATAAACTCAACTACATTTATATCATTTTTATTTTATTATATTTCATTTTAAGTCTATTAATTTAAGTATATTTAAGATTATTATGAATGCTATTATTATTATTTTTAATGTTATTATTGCAATTATTTATTTTTTTATTATTATTATTTGTATTGTGATTATTTAGACTAATAAATTTATTATTAACTTTTTGGAAACCTAAACATAGATTTCAAATTTTCTATAAAATTTGAACTTTATTTTTATTCTTTATTTTCTTCCAACAAATTTAAAATTTACTGAAATACACTAGTTTTTCCAGCTTTATCATAGCCTGATATAACAATTTTTATGGACTTATATTCCTTCTACGGTAATATTTGATTTAAACTAATATTATTGATTTTATTTATAAAATAATTTTTTGAGTGTGATATGGTTTAACCCATTTATATTTATATTTATTTTTTTATAAAAAATTTATTTTAATTTATTTTTCTATTTTCTCTATTTTTCTTTTTATTAATAAAATTCTAAATTACTAATTTTTATTTATTTATTTCGACCAATAATTTTCTCGATTACTATCATATTAAATTAAATATAAATTAACATCACATAGTTTAAATATATTAATAAGAAATAATATAAATCGTTACTAATATTATGAAATTCATATAAAAATATGATAAATACTAAAGCTTCCAACAAAAAAAAATAAGAAAAGCTTGACTATTATATAATAAATATAACGAAAGGAACTTTAAATAATATTTATAATCTTATATAAATAATTTAATACCTATATACATATATAAAAATATATATAAATTTGTTTTATTATAATAATCAAAATAAATAATCAAAATTTTTCTTAAGAATAAGTAATTTATTAATAATACTTTTTTAATTCTTCCATAAAAAACTAATCATTATATTGGTAAAATTCAACATGGATTTTATTTTTTTCATATTAGTTTTATTTTGGAGCTTAAATATTTTTTATAAATAACTTACTCTTAGGATAATTTTTCATATACTAATCATGTAAAAACTATTCTGTTTTATAGGCCAAATCTTTTTCTAACAAAAAAGCCCCTATTATCTTAAAATCTAAATTGTACTCATTTTATAAAGTTTATTTTATATATTTTTATACGCTCTTATTTGATGTATATCCAATTTTTAATTACATTCTATTTCCAAAACTAAAAATTAAATTATTTTTAAGTTAGTTAAAATAATCTTAACTGTAAAAATATAAAAAAATAAAAACTAATAATTACTATTATATAAATTTGTTAAAAAATTAAATTAATCTTAATAAAATTAATTTCTTATATTAAAAATAAATAAATATCTAATATAAAAAAGAATAACTTCAAAATAAATAAATATAAAATAATTTTACTCTAAATTAGATAAAACAATATATATATAAGCTTATTTAGCCCCTCCAATTCGAATATCTTATTCAAAATTTTCCACTTTAAACCTTTCACCCTCAAAAGTTTCGTCAAATTTTTTTTTCAACATCAAATACATATCTTCAAATTTTTATTCACAATAAACTTTTCTCAAAAGCCCATAATTCCAAACCTACAAATTTTCCAAACACTTTTCCAAATTTTTCTCCAAATTATGCATAAATATTTCAAAAATAATTTAAATTTTCAAAAACCTCTTTTTTTTTTTTTCTTACTCACCACACCATTGTAAAAAATTATTAACCTATTTTTAAAATTCTTTCACTGAATAATAATATCCTAATTTTTCTTTTTCCTCTTTTACAATGTTAGAATACCCAATATTTGCAGAAAATTTTCCTTCACTTAATTTTTTTAAATAAATTTCATTGAAATTTTTTATTTCAATCTAATTTTCTAAAATATCGAATTTAATTGAAAAATTTCCAATCAAATTTGCCGTCTTTTCCAATTTTGCCTATTAATTTGGTTTTAAAACTTTTATCAATTAAGTTGAAATTATATCGAATTCATAAAAAATATGTTTCCCATCTTAAAAATAATAACTTATTTCCCTGTAAATCATTCTTTTTACACAATAGTTTTATTCCAAAATTTATTATATATTACTTTTATAAGTTTTATTTTTATTTTTTTAGTTTATTTTTTTTTAATAAATAAAAAATATTAGTAATTTTTATGTCAAAGATTTTCTTTATTTATTTTTAAAATTATTAGAAATTATATTCATAAATTTAAAAATGCCTAATATAATTTATCAGATTTATTTTTTAATATGAATTTAATAAAATAAAAGTCTAATTATATAAAATTTTATTCTTATATATTATGACTTAAAGATAAAGGAAGAAAAAAAAGAATAGATAGGTCAATTAAATTAACACATTAATTTTATTTTCAATTCATTTTTTAATTATTTAAAAAGCATCAATTTTAACTTCTCAGAATTTACTAATATAATAGTAAAAAAATTAATAAAATAAATAAAATTACTAAAAATTTTAATTTACTCTTAATTATTGAAATCTCCCAACTTATATTCTTCAGAAAATTCACAATTTTAATATTAATTAAACAAATATTTATCTTTATTTGCATTTTATTCAATCTCTTCTAGTAATAATCTTTCTTATTCTTCTTAATTTTATTCACTTTCAATTTATTCTTAAGTTTTAGGAATCTATTTGTAAATAATATTAATATGTATATAATAAATGTTTTAAAATTTATAAAATTTATAAAATAATTTAAAATTATAATATTACCTAAGATTATTAGTAATAATCAGCACTTAAAGTAATTAAATTTGCTATTTATGGAGAATAAATTCCCATAAACATAGAGGCAATTCCACCTTAAACGTAAGTTTCAACTAATTCCTATAATTTTCTAATAATATGCTTTTTAAAATCTTATTATCCTCCTTCAAGTCCCTCACTAATTAAAATTTATGTAAGATAATTTATTTTATTAATTTATTATTTAATTATTTAAATTAATAAATTACCTTATTTCTACACATAATTCTCCAATTAATAATTTAAATTAATCAGTAAATTCTTCAGAAAACTTTCTTTCGACGTTTCCTTTCTTTAAAGGATAATCTTGGTCAATAATCTAAAAATTTCAATAATTTTTAATTAATAAAATTTATATTATATATAATATTAAATTTTAGAAAATAATATTTATTGCTACTTTAATAAATTCCAAAAATCTTGCTTGCATAATTTCAGATGCCAAACTAGAGGGCTCAAATCCTTCTAATACCTAAAATATAATTATTTTTTGAGATTTTCTTATAAAATAATTTTAAAAAATATATATCATTACATTTTCTTAAAAATCAAAGAAACTAGACATAGAATTTGCCAAATTCTAAGCAATTTATTCTAATATTTAATAATTGTTAAGTATTTATTAATTTAAATTTATTTTAAAGTTATAATAAATTTTATATACCTTCTGTCTCATCTTCAAGTCTAAGATGTAATCTTTCCTTTATTTAATAATGGATTTCGTCCAAGAAAGATGGATTCTTAGCTAATCAAAAGAATAATTAATTTTTATAATTTTCATTTAAATTTTATAAAAAAAAATATAACAAAATACTTACTCATCATTAACTACATAAGGTCTTTTAATTTAACCAAACTAAAAATAGTCCACAAAAAGTTATCCCCATCTGCTTCAGGAAACATATCAGTCAATGACTAGTTCATAACATCCTAAAATATAATTAAAAGATATTGTAAACTTTTTTTAACCAAATTTACTCATAAATGACGTTAAAAATTAAATTAAATAAATAAAAATTAAATAAATAAATAAATTAACTAAATAAATAATTAAATTACTCCAATTTAACCTCCACCTAAGCCGCCTAATAAGCCCATAAGACCTCCCCCTTACTATCCTTATTAGCCTTATTATTAGCTTCCTCCTGTCAAACTTCCTAATAAGCCCATAATATCAGGTTATTATTGCCCTTATTATCCTTACTACTATTATTACTATCCTCCCCCTAAACTTCCTAATAAACTCATAATATTAGGCTATTATTATTATTGTTATTGTTGAGGTTATTCTTAAGTAGCTTATTTTTAAGATTCTTATCTTTATTCAGAATTTTATTGCTATTAATTTTAATTTTAATTTTGATTACCTCCTAATCCTAAACTTCCTAAAATATTCATTAAATTGGGGCTCTATTATTGTTAAGAACCTTATTATTATTGGGCTTGGCCACTGATGTTTCCTATTAAACTGGCTAAATCGAATTATTATTAACCATTGCTTTAAGATTATTATTAATTGGACTCTTAATTAATTTTTTATTCCTCTTATTCTTCTTCCATTTATTAATTTTAATTAGATTATTATTATTATTGACTAGCCTATTAATTTTAACTTTAATTTTAATTTTAACTGTCGTTTATTTCAACTTCAAACTAAACATCTATGTTTTAATTATTGTTATTGTTATTTTAGTTTCCATTATTTTCATTATCATCTTCATCTGAAATGTCTTCAAAATCATCGTCTTCATTGTCATTTTCATCCGCATCTTAATTTCCATTGTTGTTATTTTAATTTTAATTTAAGTTTCCAGACAAACCTCCGACAATTTAATTAATAATGTTATTTATATTTTATCCATTTCCCAAATTCTAAACAATATAAATAATTTAATACATACTTTCTATATCATTTTTTTTTATATAATAATTATAATATATTTAATTTAATAAAAATTTACTTAGTTTCCTGAATCCATGCCCATAATAGTAATATTTCCATTTTCATCCTATCCAATTCCTAATCCTTAAACCTAAACATCGATACTAGAGGCTAAATTTCCTAAATCATTTATGTTCATATTTTATAAATCCCCCAAATTCAAATTATTCAAATTAATTCCTTAATTATTTCCTTAATTTCTTCTTTATCTTCTTTATCTTTCACTATTATTTCCAGTACTATTGTTGTTTTCTTAATTATTCGAATCTTAATTTTAGTTTTAGTCCTAACTTTAATTTTACGATTGTTATTATTACTATTGCTATTAATTATTTCCTTAATTATCATTATTATTATTTTATTAATTATTTCTAGGAAAAACTTAGTTAAATTATCTAAAAATAGGAGGCCCCTAAAAGTTAGGTCCAAATGGCCCAGGAGGTCCTTAAAAATTCTATCTATTGTTATTATTATTAGCATCTTCATAAATTGTAAAATCACCTGCTTAATTTCCTAATCTTATATTTTCGATATATGAACCAATTGTCCCCGAAATTTAACTAATTTCTTTCATAGCTTAACCTAAAGTCTATAATTATCCATTTAATTACTATCTTTCTTATTAATTAGTCAAATTATTTTCATTAATTAATTTATCAGAAATTTCGTTCACTTTTTCATGTAATCTTGAATTTTATTTCTCGTAATCTTTACAGAATTGCCCCAAAATCTAAATACAATTTCTTTAATTCTAGTTCTACTAAGAATCGAATTATTAATCTAAATAAAATTTTTAAAAATATATTAATAATAAAAAATATTTTTTTTTTAAATTTTATAAATTTTTTTAATTTTAATAATTTCTCTAAATTTTATTTTAATTTATAATTATTTCAATAATTTTTTATAATTTTTTAATTTATAAATTCATTTAATTATTATACTCTAACCAGTTATAGTATTAGCCAAAGAATTAAGCACAACTAAATTAGAATGTGGTAATTAAGCTCTTCTAGTTAAATATATGGTATTTTCCTCTCTCTATTCTTATAACATATGTTATCTTCTAAGTCTTTCTTATTACTATCTTCTCACTCTGTCTTAAAATTGTTACTGTTATTAATTTCCGTGTTAATGGTGAATATTATGTCCATGAACGTGTTAATGGTGGTGTCCATGTTAATTTTATTATTATTAAGGTCTGTTTTATTAACTTTAGTTAGTTTAAGAAGTGGCTTAGTTTCCTTAATTTTGCTAATTACTTTAATTATTTTAATCTTATTATCTATTGGCATTATTTCTTCTTTAACCTGCAAATATAAAAAAGAAATTAAATTGATTTTACAAAATTAATTAAATTAATATATATATCTAGTTTACTATTATTATTTCCTCCACCTAATATTCCGCCTAAAAGATTTTAAATATCAGGAACTTATTATCCGTTTCCACCTCTAATTATAACGTTTCCAGCTTTTAATAATAAATTTATTTAAAATTATAAATAATTAAATAAATATTCATAAATTAGTATTTATATTTATTACATCCACCTCCTAAACCCCCAATTAAATTGTTTATCATACTGTTAATATTTTAAGGTCCACCTCTATTATTTCTATTTTAACTTTAATTATTGTTAGTATTGTTTTAATTTTATTATTACTATTACTACTATTATTATTGGCCCTAAGGTTACTGTTATGATTATTATTCTTAAGGATTTTAAGAAGTATTTTACATTTTGGCCATTAAATGGATAACAACTCCATCTTCTTCGACTAAAAATTTAAAGTAAAATAAGTTAAATATAAAATTAAATACTCATTAAAAATCAGGTATTATAATATTTTTAAATTATTTAAATTATTTAAAACAATTTTTGAAAATAAAATTATCAATAGTAAAAAATTTATTTACCGTAATCATTTAAAGCTCTTTCATCTTGTAACAATTTTCCTAAGTAAACCAGTCTTTATCTATCAACGGGAACTTTAGACGATTTTTCAATTTCCACTTTTAAATCTTTGATTAAAGCCTAAAAATTATATTATATATATATTTCTTAATTAATATAAAATTATTTTATAAAAATTATCAATTATAAATTTTTTTAAAAAATATAAAAATAAAAAGTTAATTACATTTGCTTTTATTTCTATTTCATAAACTGCATTTGAAAGTGTTTTTACTTTTAATTTTCTCATTTAAGAACTTTTATTTTCTTCTTCCATTCGAATATATGTTAAAAAATGCTTTTATGTTTTAAATTTATATTTTAAATTTTTCTTTTTATTTTTAGTAAATAATTAATCTCCAAATTTTTTTCTAAATTAAAAATAATTATCAAAAACTCAAAAATTTGATTAAAATAATTAATTATATAACAAAATATAGATCCAAATATTCTTTTAAATTTTAATTAATTTATAATCACATTCATATAATATTCCACTTTGATATTTATTTTTATTAATATTTTCCAAAAAAAGAAATTTCTAAATTAATTAATCAAATTTAAATTATTAAACAACACGTAATAATTATAAATATATATATACTTAATTTATTTAAAAAAGTATATTTTTAAAATTTTTTAATAATTCTATATATCTATTTTAAAATTTTGCCATCATTTATTTTATAAAGACCTATTTTTCAAAAAACTTATAATAGTCGTTTTAAAATGTTAAATATCCCAATATTATAACTAACCACCTTAATCCATACTTAAAATAACATTATAATCATTCTTTTCTTTCTATTAATTACCTTGGTTATTGCTCTCATTCTACTACTAAATACTTTAAACTATATTATTATTAGTTGTAAATTATTTCTCAAAATTACAAAGCGAAATTTATTAAACTAATAAAATTCTAAAATTATGAAAAGAATTATGCTAACCTTAATAAAAAATTTCATTTTTTTCCCAATTTAAAACATATAAATGCAGTGCACTTTCTAATCCCCCTATTAAAACTCCTTTATTTTATAAAATAAAACACCCTTAAAATGAACCATATTCTAACTCTATAAAAAATAAATTAATTTATAGTATTTATAATTTTTATTTATATAAATAATAAAAAAAAAATATATTTATGCTTTTTTAAAACATTATTAACTATTATTTTTTATTATAATAAATATAAAATTTAATATTTACTTTTTTTTTTATATTTAAATTTTATATGTATAAAAATAATATAATACCTTAAATCTCAAACTCTTGTGCCTATTTATTTTCAGTCTTTTTAAAATAAATTTCTTATTCAATTTCAAAAATTGGTTTTAATTCGGTATTTAATTCCTAAATTAAATCATTATTTTCAGACTTTTTCTTATCCAAATTTTCATTTTTTTTCTCGCTTCCTGAACTACTCTTTCTTTTCCCGTGACTTCCTGTACTTTTTTTCTTTGTTTATTAAATTAATTTTTAAATAAAAATTTCATAAATCTGCAATTTCTAAACATATTTTTCTTTTTATTTTTTTATTGAATATACCAAAAAATTAGTTTAACATTCAATTTAGCTTTATGCAAAAAATAAACTTTAAACTTTAAATTAAACATCTTCTAAATTTTCGTTTTTTTCTTAATTTTCTACATTTTTTTAGTTTTCTTAACTTTTATCATTTTCTTCGTTCTCTTTATTTTCTTAATTTTTTTCTTCTTTTATTTCTTCATTTTTATTTACAAACCCTATTTTTTTTAATGAAAATTCTCCATATCCCTCCGATTCATTCACAAATTAATATACCTATATTTAACCTTAATAGGTTCCTAAAGTTAAAATTTGCAACTTTTCTTTCCTTTCAGAAATCTATATTTTATGTTATTCGAAGAAATCAAAATTTTATTCCATCAAAAAATCCTGTGTTGTTTAAATTTAATCTAAATTATTCAATTAAATAACTTTCAAATAAACTCTATAATTTTCCTAATTTTCCCATTTTTTATACAAAACAACCAAAAACTATTCAAAACAATTTTTAATCTATAAAACCTCTTTATTCTAAAATTTGTTCTAATACCAATACTATTCCTAATTCTATTCTTAACTCTGTTAACTATAATTATTATTATCAAATTTCCACAACTGCAAAAACTCAATTTAGTCCAAATTCTTATCCTTAATTTCCTAATAATTCACAATATTACTCGGCTCATTTTACAAATTAATACAAACAGAATTAATTATCTAATTCTACATCCCATAAACAATTTTACTACTATAAAACTAAACCTCTCTCAAAACCGGGCTTATAGGAGGCTCAAACTCAGAAAAATACACTTCATTTACCCTAAATTCGCCCAAATTTTTAAATTTAAACTTATTTTAATTAATTTCTCGCCCATTGTTCTGCAAAAAATAGTGCTTCAAATTTTTTTCTTCTTGTAATAACTGCCTTAAATTTATAATCTGAATTTTCCACTAATCTAAATACCTGAAAAAAATCAATATTTTCTTACTTTAAACGTTAAAATCCAAACTCTTTATTTACTTAAAAAATTTCGCCTCTTTTAAAGGCTTATACGCCTTGTCTTTGTACTCTAAATCCTTTATTTCATATAAATTAGAAATCTAAAAATTCAACTTTTCCTCCTACTCACTTAATTTATTTATCTAAAAATTAAAAAATAATAAAATATTATAATTCTAAATATTTATATTTATTTTATAAATTAAAGAAAATTCTTTACCTAATTCTCAAAATTCTTTTTTTTATCTTCCTAATACTCCTTCATTTTTTCCACTTACTACTACTTTTCCTCCACTTTTTGGGTAATTTTTTCCAAATAATCCAATTTTTCAACTAATAATTTCTCCTATTTATTTTAATTTTAAATCTCATTCAATCTATTTTCTATTAATTCCTACTTTTTTTTTAAAATTTCTTTAACTCGAATTTCTTCAAAAGAACCTTCGATCTACAAATTCAACTAATTTTTTAAATATTCCACTTCTTTTTAAACCATTTCCAAGTAACAATAATCTATATTTTTATTCTTTAACTCTTCTAAAATTTAATTTCTCTCTTATTTTATTTTTTATCCCAATCCTTCTATTTTTTCCAAAAATTTTCTCTAATTTTCAGAAATTATTTGATTTTCCTAATCTATTTCTTTTTCAGAAACATTTAATTCAGAAAAATTATCTTCTTCAGAATCTTCGCTTATTTAATCTTATAAATTCATTTTTTTTATTTTTATCTTTCTTTTTTTACAATTATATCTATTTATTATTTTTCTTATAATATTAAAAAATTTCTGCTTTTTAAAAAAATTCTCCGATTTAATTTTTCTTTGATTTTTTTTTTCTAATCAAACTACTATCAATATAATACTAATTTCTTATTTAATGAATCATTATATTTTATATAAGAATTATAATATTTATATGCTCATGTTTAATAATTTTTAATGCTGGGAAAAAAAATTTAATAGTTGACTAAATAAATTTATAAATTATAAAAATATAATTTATCTATAATTATAATTTTAATTTTTATATACAATAAAATAGTAATATTAAAATTTCTTTAAATGAATCGAAATATATATATATTTAATTTATAGTTTTTCTTAAAATTATATTTTAGTTACCTAAAATATACAAAATTTACATATTTTATTATTAAAAATAATTTCAATACTTCTATTTATCTCCACATTATTATTAAAAAACATTTTTAAATTATTAACTTTAATGCAAATTTCTTTTCATTTAATTTAAAATTACTTTTGTTCTAAAATTTCATATAACTCTAAAAATAACTTTATATTTATATCGAAAACTAAATTCTAAAATTTCAATATTTATTTTTTGTAAATTATAAATAAGCATAGAATATATTTTAAATATTATAAATATAATTATTATTAAGCAAATATACATAGTAATCCAATATATTGGTAATTAAATTATTAATCGCATAAGAATCAAAATAAATTTAATCGTAACATATTCCAAAAATTTATTAATAATATGATAAAAAATTAAAAACATTAAATCCTTCAAAATACCTTAAAAAATCATTCTATTCTAATTTAAAAATAAAGCCTTTAATAATAAAAATATTAATTTAATCAACTATAAACTATTACCTCGAAAATTATTATGTATTTAGTTTTACCATTTTCTATAATTTACAATTTTTTAAAAATATATAGATATATAATCATCATATATGGCTTAAATAGTTAAAAAGATACTAAAAATTTTAATATTGATTAATATGATTTTAATTAAATATATTTATAATTTAAATTTATGCAGTAAAATATCTTTTCCGTTAATTTTGAAAAATTTATTTAATTCATCACAATATTGGGAATTTTTTTATTTTAACAAATTTCGTTTTAAAGAAGTGATTGGGAGTTATATACATTTCATTTAATTTAATCTTTGGGAATATCCTAAAAAGCAATACCTTTAATTTTGTAATGAATCTAAAGTTTTTTTTTATTTCTAATAAATATCAATTCAATAGAAAATTTTTTTATTTTTTGTTTTCCCATTAAACACCTTGACAAATATTTTTAAATAAAATATTTTAAAAATAATTTTAATATGAAAGGCATTTAATTATTTAGAATAATTCATCATAATATAAACATTTTATTACAATCAAACAATAAGACACATTAATTTTTAAAAGCTACTAATCATAATTATGTTTGAAATTTTATTAAAATTATCAATAATACCATAAAATTTATAAAAACATTCATGAACAAATAAAAACAAATATCTAATATTTAAACAATTTAAAATAACTCCAAAATGCAATTTAAAATATAATTGTAATTTAAATTATGTAATGTTATTGTAAAAAAAAATATAAGAAATAATATAAAAATAAACATTTTGTTTACAACTTATAAGTATTTAATTTAATAGTATAAATAATATTAAAATATAGAACAGTACAATAAAAGTCTAAAATTATAATTTTATTTATATATAATATAAAATAATACAATTTAAATTATGATTACAAACAAAGGTTGAATATATAATAATACTTAATATAAAATTATTTTACATAAACTTAATAATTTGTTTAATTAAATAAATAATAAACTAATTGATTAATATTTTTCTTTTATTTTTTTTTATTTTGGCGATAAATTGAAACTTTTTATAATTTTTCAAACTTAAAAAGATTATTTTTAATTTTAAATATTTAATTAATTAAATTCTGCAGACATTTTTTTTTTTGTTTCATTTATTAATTTAAATTAAATACCATTAGGTATAGTAATAGAACTTTCTTCTGAATAGTATTAATCAATACAATCGAATTCTACTCCATCAAAATTACAATCTTCGCAGGTAGACTCATTTCTTATTTATTATTATTAATCTATACTATTTTTTTAACTATTTATTTTTGTATTATTATTTTTATTACTAAGATTTGAATTTTAATCATTTTTTTATTATTTTATACTTGAACTATCCCTTTCTTATTTTTCATATTCTTCTTCATCTTCCTCTTTAAACTCATTTTCTTCTTAAAACTCATCAGAATCTTATTCAAATCCGATATTTTAAATCAAAGTCTTTTTTTTACAACTTCTTTAATTTTATTACATCATATCAGATTCTTAATTATTATTATTATAAAAATTATTATTATTACTATTAAAAGTCATAAAACTTCTTGTTTATTATTTTATTATAGTTGATTCAAAATCTATATCATTTACTTCCTCTATGGTATATAAATTTTTATATAAATCTTTAGCGGATAAATTTTATTCACTTATTTAATCTTCATTTTAAATTCCTTTTTAATCAATATTCCATTATTTATCATTATTTTTTTGAATTTTTATTTATTTCATTATATTAGAATTATTGTTTTAGTGACTTGTATTCAAATAACTAAAAAATGTCTACTCGAAGTCCTCCAACTCTTTAATATACCTGTAAAATTGTTTTGTTTTCTTCTTAAAGCTGTAAAAAGCAAATAAAATATAAAGGGGCATCAACTTATTTTTCCACCAAACATATTAAATAGAATCTTCTTATTTCCTTTAAAACCACAAATTTTATAAAAATTACTTATACTAATCAAAATTCATCTCTTACACCTACTTTTTTTTTATCAATTCTGCAATTATTTTATCCTCCCCTTTTCTCTATTTCAACTGTAAAATTATATTCTTAAACTATTATTTATCCATTTAATTTGTTTATTTAATATATTTCCAGGAAATTTCTACTTAATTTCTTTGGTTTTTTTTTTAATTTTTAATTTTTATTTGAAATATTTTTTTTTTATTAATTTCTTTTTAATATAAATAAATTAATATAATAATATTTACTTGTAATTAAGAAACACATTAATCATTGATATAAATATCACAAAAAAAAAAACTATAAATATTATTATAAATTATTTATTTAATGAAGCTAATTGAAAAACTATATAAACATTTATAATATTAACAATGTTTTTAATTTCCAGTAATTTATATACTAAATTTTCCATTTATTTGGTAAAAATATTAAAGTTTTTAAAACATTTTATTTCATTGGATAAATTACATGTTAATAAATAAATACTATTAAAAAGATATTATATGATTAACCTGTCTATTAAAAATATATCCAAAATTCTTATGTGAATTATTTAAATATTTCTATAACAAAAAAACGTATTAATAATCTGTTCATTTTTTTATATTTATTAGAATATATATAAATAATTATTACTGGCAAGTTCATGCTTACATTATAAATAACTAAAATTATTAATAAACGAATATATATATATTTATATATATACATACTTTATTTAAATTTTATTATGTTACAAAAATTAAATTATAAAATATTAGTGCGCATTAATATAAAATTATATTTTATTATTAAATCTTTAATATATATGAAATTACTAATCATAAGTTTAGAAAAATAGCATAAATTTCAATTTTAATTTACCATTGAATTCTAATTGATTAAAATAAAGAACACTAATATGAAACTATATTAACAAATTATATACTTAATTTAGAATTTAATCATACTTTATTAAATTTTTAAACCTATTATATTTTTATATAATTAATTATAAAAATATTTATTAAAAATAATGGTAGAATGCAAATTTTGAACATTTAATTCTTAAAAATAATATATAGAGTTATAAATAATTAGTATTTTAAGTTGTAAATCTAATATTATTTTGCTATGTTAATAAAAACACTTAATATATTACTTTTTTTAATAGTGTGTTTTTTTGCCAATTCCAAACTATATAAATATATTCTGATTTAATGAAATTTAAAGCCCAAAGTATAAATATAATTTAAAGTTTAATAGTTCGTAAATTTGATGTTATACTTTTAAATTAATTTATTTAATTTTTCATTGCCCTGTTTTATTATGATAAATTATAATAAAATATACTGAAAATTTTACCTAGTTAATCACCTATATTCTACAAGATTATAATAAATTATAAAAATAAAAATCTAATATTTAAATAATTGAGTATAGATTTACATTTTATCTTTATTTTTAAATACGTGAAAATTTCTTATATAATCATAATTTATCCATACCTCTATTATTAATATAAATATTAATCAATATTATCATATTATTATATATTAAAGCTAAACATATTTTTTTAGACTTATTATTAAATTTAAA
Source organism: Pseudocohnilembus persalinus (assembly GCA_001447515.1). NCBI lineage: Eukaryota > Ciliophora > Oligohymenophorea > Philasterida > Pseudocohnilembidae > Pseudocohnilembus > Pseudocohnilembus persalinus. The sequence goes on from LDAU01000109.1 coordinate 371,070, forward strand.
TAAAATAATAATTATTATAATTTATCTTACTTATTATAATTAATAAATATAAATACTAAATACATTTAATAATAGGATGTTAATAAAAAATTATCCTACAATCAATCATAATTTATAGAGTATTTTATTTTATTTTTTAAATAGTTTATGCATTCAAATATTTATTTTCAATATTTTAAAATTAATTGTTTTAAAAAATTCCTTTTATAATTAAATAAAATAAAATTAAAAATCCTCCTGTTAAATATAGATTATTTTTTTGTTTAAAAAGTAATATAAAATAAAAATTAAATATTGTATTATAATATCTACTAGTAAATTATAAATTTTCAACTTCTAAATAATCTTTTAAAAAAAAGCAATTAACCTATAATTTCCCTACATTTACAAAATATGTTTATTATTAATTATTATAAAAAAAAATAAAAAAAGCCTAACTTCTATTCACGGGTGACGGTCATGCACCCTTGGTTTAGGGGGGGTACACTGGTTTTAGCATGAAATAATAAGTCCACCTTGGATTATTCTAAGGTGGAAAATAATACTGTTTTAACAAAAATTTTATTTGTAAAGTACTAGTATATATTTATATATGCAGAATTTTAATATATAAAACAACGATAAAAATGGTAAAAACGGTAAATATAGTTAAAAAATAAAGATAATTATTATTATATAGTGTAAAAATACTTTTACTAAAAAAAATATAAAAATCAAGATAAATTACAATCACATTAAAAATTTTTAATTAATTTTTATATATTTACAACCCTTTTGATTTTCTTATATAAATTTTTTTTTAATCAAACCCATATAATATAAGGGTTTGATTAAATAATAAACAAGCGAAAAATTATATAATAACAAAGTAAAGCAATATTGTTGATTATTATTTTTTTTGGGTTCTATTAATAAATCAATTTGGGTTTGATTACTATAAAAATTTGGTAAAAAAAACAAAAGGATAGTATTTAATTATTTCAATTTACCTATAAATTTAGAATTTAATGATATTTATTTTAAAAATTAAAAAAAAAAAATTTACACCTTGGAATATTCCAAGGGCGAAAAAAATATTTTTTGGGGGAAGGGGCGCGACACCTATGCTTCTATTAATAGTTTTAAAATAACAATTATAAATTATTTAATAAATTTCATCATTCTATCTCATGAAAATTAAAAACTTTAATTATATTTTTCTTTAGAACCTTTATACCCAACTAATATAAAATTGAAATAAAATCTATTAAAATTAAAATAATTTATATTTAAATAAATTTTCGCTTATAATTAAATAATATATTACAATAAAAATATTATCAATTATTTCCTTATTTGTTAAAAATATTTATTCTTTAAAATAATAAAATAATAAATTAATTAATAATATTCAAATAATAAAAAATGCCGCGATCAAGATCAACTTCTTAAGAAAAACAAGTCAGGGTCTAAAAAAATTAAGAATAAGATGAAAATGAAAGTTCATCCGCATACATAAATTTTTACAAAGAAGAAAGAAAAAGACTTTTAAATTAGTCTAAAAAAAATCCACTTTCAAACAAACAAATAAACTAAATAATTATGACAAATTGGCAAACACTAAACAAAAATAAAAAAAAATAAAAAATTAGATAAAAAGAACAAGAAGACAATTAAAACCAATTAAAAAAACTTGAAACCCATAGAAACTAACATTAAAATAAAAATAGTTCAGCAGAAAAAAATTAAAAAAATAAGTAAAATAAAGAACATGAAAGTAAAAATCTTTAGATAAAACAAAAATAATAAAAAGAAGATAGTGATTCCAAGCAAAATAATAGAAAAAATAGTTTAGATTCAAAATAATCTTAAAATTCTAGAAAAAATATTTAAAATATTACTCCTAGAGTGACCAGGTCCAGAGACCATTAATAACAAAACTCTGATAAATAAATTTCCCATCAAAATTCAAAAACTAAACTAAAAAATTAATAAGAAAAATAGAAAAATTAATAAATTTCTTCTTAAAATTCTCAGAAATAAGAAAATAAACAAACTCATTCAAAATCTCATAAAAAAAGTAATTCTTAAATATTAAAATCTGAAATTAAAAAAGAAAAAACTATAAGTTCTTTTTAAAAAAAAAACTTAAATGAAAAAAGCGAATTGAATAGTGAAGAAGAAGAAATTTAATAAAATAAAGAAGAATTTTAAAACAAAAACTAAAAAATAGATAGAAACCAAAACTATTAATAATATAATGAAAATAAAAATAAGAATTTAGATGAAGATGAAGATGAAAATAATGAACATGAATAAAAATTAAAAGAAGATTTAATTCAAAATATCAGAAGAATTAATCTTAAAAAAAAATCGTAAAAAAATATGATTTCTACAGATTAATAAGACTATTCAGACGAAGAAGAAGAGGAAATTTAGTAAAGATAATTAATTAAATAAGAAAACAAAAATTAAGGTAAATTTCTTTATATTTAAAGGAGAAATTTCTAATATATCATTTTTTTTGTTTTTAATTAAATAAATATATAAATTCATAAAACCTATAAAAATAAATAAATAACTTAAAAAAGTCTAATTTTTTTTATAATAGTCACAAAACAAATACAAAAACCCAAAAACCCCAATAGATAAAACTCTGCCTATATAGAATTTTTTAAATAAACTTTTGAAAAATTAAAATAAAGATTCCCTTTCAGGTCAAGTGCAGAACTTTCGAGGGCTTGTGCTTCAGAATGGAAAAGGGCAAAATTAATCATGAAAAACCAAAAAACTTTAGAAAAAATCCATCTTAAAAAAGAACAAGAAGACATGAAATCTGGATTACAAAGAGCCAGAAGACTTTTAAAAGAGGCTAAAAATTAAGAAAAATAAAATAGTATTAAATCAATTTAATTTAATTTATTAAAATTATTTTTAAAAAGATTATAATCTTGAAAAAATTTTAAATTAAAGAGAATCAATAATTATAAACTTAATTTTTTTATATTTATATTTATAAATTTATATGATAATTTATGTTTAATTTATCCAAATATAATTATTAAAATTATTTATTTTTTAAAGCTGTTCCCAAAGGACATGTTAAAATTAATGGTGAAATTCTTAAACTTCCCAAAGCCCCCAAAAACCCTTTTATGATTTTCTATTTAGAAAAAAATGCTATAGTAAAAAAATAAAACCCAAAAATGGACATAAAAGACGTTGCAAAGGAAGTTGGACTTATGTGGAAAAATATAAAACCTTAAGAAAAAGAATAACTAGATTTAGAATACGAATAAGATAAAATCAGATACGAAAGAGAAAAAAAAGAGTTCTCACAAAAATATCATTACCAATTCCCAATTCCCAAAAAAGGTATTTTAATAATAAAAAGTTTTTGTATTAAATATTTCATTATTATAACATTATTTTAATTTTTTGCCTATTTTAAATTATTCATATCATTTATTTTTTTAAAAGAATAAGAATAAAATAGAGAAAGAAAAGTTAAAACTGCTAAAATTTAAAAACCCAAATCAGTTCAAAGACCCCCTCCTACACCTAAAAAGCCAACAGAAACTCCTAAAATTTTTGAAATTTTATCGTCGAATGTCCCATTAAATTTTGCTTTTTGATATATAAATATAATATAATATAAAATAAAAATACAAAAATTAAATATAAATATATCATCATCTATATAAATGTTATTATAATATATACTTTAATTTTTATTTAGCTAACTTATATTTTTTTAGATATTTTATATATTAATGTTTTGTATAAATTATTAATTTCCATATATTTTAATATTTCATAATTTTAATATTTCCATATAAAAATATTGTTGAAATATTGGGACCTGCATTAAAAATAAAAATCAAACAAATTTATCATCATAAATAATTTTTAAACTTTTACCAATAATTTTTTTTTTTCTTTACACTCTAATAAATACTACTAAATTAAAAAGAATAATAAATCAAAAAAAAACTATAATAATATTTATTCATAATCAAATACCCACAAAAAAAATAAAAAAATGGTCTTTTTAAAAGTCCCCAAATTCAAAACCGGAATAACCCCTTCAAAAGCCAACCAGTTCGACTTAAACAACTTAACTGGCACATAAAAAATATAATTAGCAGGCAGCAGAATTTTTGGCTACACAATTGGAGGCAACAAAAGCTCAGGAGCAAAAGTATTATAAAAAAATTTATAAATGAAAAAAGTACATTAAAGTATGTATCAAATCCCCATTTGGGACGTTTCCTGGGCCTATCCTTGGATTTCCTATGAATATGAAAAATAAAGATTCAGAATGCTTACTGATAAAAGAAAAATGAGAATTCTTATGCGGGGAGTCAAAATCGGAAAAAAAAAAGGAGGAGAAAAAGTCTCAGTCACAGAAGTTTTCGGAAAATCAGGTTGATTTTAAATAAATATCAATAATAAACTAAAAAATAAACCAAAAAATTAACTAAAAAATAAACCCACTCATTTATTTAAAATAAAGACTTAAATAAATTAAAATAGTTAATTTAACCTGATTTATTAATACTTATATTTGTATATTTTCAGCATATAAGTGATATTCCTACATATATATATATTTAATTCAAAAATCAATTTATTATTTGTAAAACTAGTATATTTCACTTATATAATTTAGATTTTTAGTCCGAAAAATTGTAAAAAATATTATAAATATTAATATTTATAATTTTACTTCAATTTAAGAATTTTTTGGCACCTTTACTATTAAATAATTTTCTATTAACTTAAAACCAAAATAACTATTGATCATTAATATCACAACAACCCATTCAACTAATTATAAGCTACATTTTATTAAACCTATTATATAATAAATGTAGTAGTAAGAAAAAATATAAAAAAATTTGGTAAAAACTTTATCAAAACAGTAAAATTAATATAAAAAAAACAAAAAAAAAATTATCAAACCTAAAATTGCATTTTTAAAAATTTCTTATACAATTTAATACCTTAAAAAAAAAAATGCAATAAAAAAAGGTCAAAAACCCTTTCCAAATGCAAGAAAAAACAGCCATTTCTTTCAGAAATGACTCAAATTTTTTACTCTAAAAAAAGATAGCTTAACAAGAAGATATAGAAGATTTTTAAAATGACTCAATTCATATATCACCCACAATTTTACTCAATAAAGATAAAAATTGCGAAAAATAAGCTTTAAATAATCTTAAGTATATCAGTCACCAAGAGCAAATATACTAGTTCTAAACAGGTTATTAATACTTTTACTTTTTATATATATATATTTATTTCTATATCGTAAATTTTTATTTTTTTATATTCTGATATCTTTTATCATTTATAAAAAATACCTAATCCTAGAATTATTACTTTTTTACTCTTACTAATAAAAAAATAAAAATAAAAATTTATCTCATTTCATAAATTTATATAAAAAATTTTAAGTAATTTCTTTTTATTTTAAAATAGAAAATTAAAATCAAACTGAAGAACTCAAAAACTCATTTATAGTAGATAATTGGAAAATTAATTAAAATTAAAATCCCTGTTCTAATAAGTTGAAGTAAATTTCTATGGGAATCGAAATTAATACATACGAAAATTTAGATTATAAAAATAACTTTACTAATAATTTTGTCACATAATAAAATACCATACCTAAATAAACTTCTGAAAATATCAAAAATGTTTTATTAAATCCACTAAAAAGCGATAATTTTAGAAGAAGTACTATTTTAAGATATAAATCTACTTAAAATTTTAAAGAAATTTAAAACAAAGAAAATAAAGAAAACTCAAATTTAGAATAGGAAAAATAAAGACAACAATTTTCATAAATTATGTAAAAACTCAAAATTCTTCACAGAATGCTTGAAAAAACAGATGAATATATACCTCCTCCATAAGATGCAATAATTTTCAATTAAAATAGAGAAAATTATATAAAATAAATTTTATAAAAACCTAAAAATTAAATTGATAATTATTTAAATCCGAATTTCAATGAATTTTCGCAAATAAATTAATAAGAGAATACTAAACCCACATAAAGTATCTCATCCCTATATTAATCTTTGAATGATAATGAAAAATAAAAAGGTAAATAAAGTAAGGATTTTTTTAAAAAAGAATAACTTTATATTTATTAAACTTTATAAATTTTAAGAAATTACAAACCAATGCCAAAAATAGCTTACAAAAAGTAGTACTTTTTCTTAAAAATTAACAAACTCTCTTTTACAAAACCAGTTCAGGTATTTCAAAATTTTCGGAAAAGTAGACAAAATCTAATAAAAATAAGATTTAAATTAAAATATAGAATACTCAGATTCCTAAAATTCTCTTTACCGTACTACCCACACTAGCACAGAAAAAAAAAATTAAAATAAAATATAAAAATAACAAACTTTACCATAAAAAAATTAAATTCTAAGAAACTCCAAAAATTCAATTGAAAATTTCCCCACATCTATTAATTTAGACACCCCTAAAAAATTTATATTAAAATAAAAAAACAGTCAAAATATAAATACCAATATTTTTTTACATAATAATAAAAAAAATCTTAACTAAACTCAAAATAATTCCAAAAACGCTACTTTTACTAATTTTGACCTAAATTTTAGCAAAACTACTTTTGATTACCTTGAAACTGCGATTTATAATTAATAAATTTAAAATTAAGGTAAAAATTTGAGAAAATAAAATCAAAATTAAATATAAACATAAAATTAAAATTAAACATAAATTCAAAACCAAATTGATAAATAAAGTAAAAATAAATATTAAAGTTAAGATGAAAATTTAATATAGTAATAAGAAAAAATAAATAGTTAATATGAAAAAAATAACAAAAAAAACGCTTTTTCCAACTTAAACAAACATAAATTACAAGCTAACTTAAATAATTTTTAACAAGAATATTATTTATATACAGAAAATAATTTCTATAAGAATAAAAATAATAAAATAATTGTTAACACTAGTTTAAATAATTAAAATAATATCGATTCTACAATTAATAATAGTTACTTTTAGTAAAATCTTGAAAATCATGTAAAAATAATAAAATTATATATATAATTATTTTTTTTTAATAAACAATTCCTAATTTTAATTAAAAAAAATTTTCATTAAAATAATATATAGTATAATATTTATTCTATTTAATTATAGAGCCATTAAAGTAATTCGGTATCTATTTAGTCGCCTAGAAACTCATAAAAATGTGAAATCGTATAATAATAAATGAAAAATGCCAAGTTATTTGGTCATTAAAAATATCAAGCAAATATTCAATAATTAAAACAAAATCGTAATAGTTTTTAATAATTAAATGAAATAAATAATGAAAATTAAGTTAAAAAATAGCAAGAAAACCTTAATATAAATAGAAGGTTAATAAAATCTCAGTAATAATAAATTAATTCATAAAATACAAACTAAAGAAAAAATTAAATTTCAATTTAATCCCATATTTTAAATACAAATAATAATTAATAAAATAAAAAAGATTTAATTGAGTATAAAAATTAATAAAATTCTAATAATAATGCATTTCATATTCAAGATAGATTAAATTAAATAGGTAATTAACCGATTTATTAATAATTTCAATCTTAATATCTAAACAAATAAAATTAAAATTTAAATACGGAAAGTAATTAAAGTCCAAATCCAAATTAAAAATAATAAAATTAAAATAAACTTCTTTTTTAAATATTTAAAAAATAATAACCTAATTATGATAATTAACACACTTATTTTTAATAAAAACCAAGTATTATACTAAATGTCTAAAATAAAAAAATTTCCGGTCTAATAAGAAATTAAGAGCAATTAGAAAAAAATAGATAAATAAAAAAAAAATATACGTTTAAAGAATAAAAATCTTAAGATTTAAATAGTTTTTAGAATCTAGAAAAAAATTCAATTAAAAAATAATTTTTATAATTTTATAAAAATTAATTTAGTAATTCAAATGAAAAATAATAGGTTAGTTCATAACATTAATAAAACAAAAGATATAAGTGAAAATATAATATAAAATAATTTAATATAATACCTTTAATTTAATTTAAAATAATTTAAAAATTTTAAATATTTATATTACAATATTACAAATCAATTAAAAAATTACTATTTTAAGAAAATAGGTTTTTTAACTTAAAATATTTAAAAATAAAAAAACTATTTTTATCATTGATTATTATTGAAGCTTATAAAAAAACAAGAACTTTATCATCTAACTTAAATAATTAAAATCACTTTTATAAAATCTCAAATTACCACATCAAAATATTCCTAAAAACCTAAAAAAAATAATTTAAAATATATTAAATAATTTTTAAAACACAAATACACAATCAATACTAAAAACCATACTTAAAAAAATAATAAAATTAAATCTTAAAAAGAAAAAAATATATATATAAATATGATACAAACCCAACTATTTCTTCTACTTGGAAATACCATATTTAGCTTTAAACTAGCAAATTTTCTAGCCAAATTTTTTAAAAATAAAACCATGAAAATCTCTTCAATTTTACTTTTTTACACACTTTTAATCAGCCTACATTTCTACACTTATCTTTAAACAAAATAAATTAACTATTACCAAATCATGAAAGTGCCGACAAATTTTACTTAAAGTCAATTAAAAAAATCTTACAGAGAATTTATGATGAATACTCACCCAGATGCAATTTAAGATGAACAACAAAAATTAATTGCTCAATAATAATATATAGAAATTTAAAATATCAATAACGTTCTTAAAAATCCAAAGTAAAAGGCCATCTATAACCAATTTGGAGCTGTTCAACAAGCAAAAACCAAAAACTTCAACAGATAAAACGAAGGTAACCTAACCATTTTATACATAATATAATTAATTAATTAATTAATTAATTAAATAAATAAATAAATAAATAAATAATATTTATTTTATATAAAATAAAAATAATCACTTATAATTATTAAATTAAAATAAATGTATATAATAAATTTATATAACTGATTTTTTTATTATATTTTTTATAGAAGAAAGTCAATAACAATAAGAAGTTTAATTATAATTATTTGTCCAAAGGGAAACATTTATCGTTTAAACTGATTTATTCCTTTATTATTCATTATTAACGATTTCAGTAATAGTTTTTACTTAGGAAGAAAGATTAAAAAATTCGAGAATTCCTTCTTTTTTAATATTATCAATAATGTTCTATTACGACTATTGCTACACATTTGAAGGACAAAATTTATTAGATTATTTTATAAATCTTATTTTTAAACAATAAAATTATCTAATTATTCCAGAAAAATAAAACATAATTCGAATATTTTTGCCCATAATATTTAACTTTTTTAGAAGCTGTTCGATTTTTGTTTACTCTAAAAACGACAAAAAAATTTTAAAAAGACTTATATATTTACAAAGTTAAATTAATTCAGATAAATTAGGAAACGAGTCTAAAATCTAGTTTTAATTAAATGAACAAATTTAAAAATAAAATGAAAAGAAAGACCATAATTTAAATAATAAAAATATAAATCAACATTCAGTTTAGAACCATTTAGAAGAGTTAATTTAAGATCTTGAATAAGATAATAAACTAGAAATAAGTAAAAAAAATAGTAAAAGCACAAAATTAAGAAAATTTGCCCAAAAAAAAACACAGTTTATTCTTTTCCCAGTTCTGATTTATTATATATACACTGCATTATTTGCAGATTAACCTAATTAGATTAAATAATTCCAAGAATAGTAGTAACAATAATAATAATATCACAATTAAAAATATCAAGAATAGTAGTATAATAACTAATAGTAATATCAAAGAGAAAGAAGAAGATAAAGAAAATACTGAAATTAATGAAAAAAAATCTTTTAATTGTCATACTCAGTAAAAAATTATGATATATATTTTTTAAATAACAACAAATATAATATTTTCTATTTATTATTATTTTTTATGCATATAATATAATTGCTTATATAATTTAATAAAAATTTCTATTTAATCTATTTAAAAATAATAACAATAATAATAAATCTTTAATATTAATATAATCTCCTCAATTTATAAGTTAAAAATTTTTTTTTTAAAAATTTCCAATTCATATTTTATTTATACATAATAACCACATAATTATTAAATGACTCAATTATAGTAATGGTCAACAGAAAAATTTTGTTAATTTTAAAATACATCTTCATTATTTATATTATTAATAACATTATCCTAAATAATGTCTTATAACTAAAGTTAGTTTTAATATTATTATGATATTTATTATTTTTATTATATTTATTATACTTGCAATAATTAAGAATCATTTTCTTCTTCTTAAAATATTTCTTCTTTAATTTCCTATAATTTTAAAATTTTTAATTCTTTATTTTTCCATCTTTTACTCTCCTTAATATTTTTTTTATTATTTAGTTTAACTTTTTTTTTTACTTTACCAAATTCATATTCTAATTCAATTTCCATATCCTATCTTTAAATATCACTTTTTTTTTATTTAAATTCATCTCTTTGCTCCTATTTTCCTTTTAATTATTAATTAATTTTATTAACATTTTTTTTAAGTTTTCTCTTTTAGAAACTTTATTAATATTTTTTAGTACTTTTTGTTATTTTTTTAGTAACCTTTTACTAAATATTATTATTGATATTTTGTTTATTTTCTTATTCATCGTTATCTTGAAAACCCTATACTTATAAAGCAAGGTTTTTTACAGCTTTTTGCTAACATTTTTGGGATTTCTGATTTTACTCGCTGTTACCAATATATTTTTTTCTAATTTTATTATAGAATATATTTTAAAAAAACTTTATAATCCCAGCCCTACCCTCCTTATTTAAATTACCATCAAATAATTTATCGTAAAACTATTTATCTTTTTACTAAATATAGCTTTTGAAATCTTGTGGCTTTAAATTATACTTATTAAACTATTTTTTTTCCTACAATAGTTCCTCAAAAATCTGCTCAATCTTTTCAATATTTGAGTTAATAAAATCTTTATTTTTATCTAATAATTTAGATTAATAATCTTTATAATCATGCTTGTCATGTTTAAATGTATTCAACTTTGAGTAATAATAATAATGGTCTTTATTCTTTGTTTACTTAAAAATCTACCTAAAAGGACATTTTTTTGACTTAAAATGCAGGCATTATATAGAAATCCCAAATGGATGTTCATTTAATTTATTTTTTATTACAATCTTAGTATTATCGAAACTTTAGATTTTATTATATATTATTTGGACTTGTTTTTCTGTGTAGTGGACACTGTTTCCTGATAATAGTTGCTCAATTTGTTCATTATTTGTAGATTCTAAAATTTTTTTTATAATTCCATTTGCACTCATTTTGGCTGCTTTTTATGCAAATTTTTAGAAAATGCGTAAAACAAAATATAATTTGACAATTTTTATTATTATAGTAATTTATTCAAAAAAAAAGTTTACATATTAATTCTCTCTGATGTTCATTTCATTGTATGTTTATATAATTTATGAATAATTTTTTCAATCATATGCAAATAAATCTTTTATTGCTCATTATGGAATTTTTTTATTTTAAATTAAAATTCTAATATGTTTAAAAATCCCGCCTAGATTCCCAATTGACCGGTAAAAAAATATGACATTGAAAAATTTCTCCTATTAATCCATTCAAAAATAAATAAAGAAATATCATTTTTTCTCATTAATTTCCTTCTTTAATAAAATCTCCAAATGCCAATTAAATTTACAAATGTTCATTCAACATAAACCAAATCATCTTAATCTGATCACAATATTGATCATCCATAAATCATGCATATCATTCATAAATGAATATATTAATATATAATGTCTTATCCCATAAAATGATCCCATAAGCCCTTTTTATTTAATAAAATAAAATAATTTTGCCCCAAATTAATAAAATTAATAAATAATAATTAAAATAATTATTTTAATAAATTAAATTAAAATATAATGATGGATGATCATCAAAATGGTGAATATTAAATAATAGATGCATAATCCATAATGATGAAGATAGAATATATAATAACTTAAATACTTTTAGTGGGTAAATTAAAGATACAAATAAGAAAAAAAAAAAAAACACCAAATTATATTATATATATTTCGATATAATGTCCTAATATTATTAACAAAATTTAAATAAAATTTAATAAGATTAGATTTTATTTAATCAAAATATTAAAATTAAAATAATTATTTAAATAAATTAGTTTGTTATCACTAATAAAAAGTAATCATAATATATCAATAAAAATCAATTAATAATTTCACCAAACATTATCAAAAAATATATTCATGCAATAATAATTATTCAAAATTTATTTAAACCATAACAATTAGATGTTTTATATCTTAAATATTCTTTTGATATAAATTTTATTTTGATCCACATATAATCAAGAATTCAAAAATTATAATTTAAATTCAAAAATAAAGATAAAGATAAAATAGTATAATATTTAAATAAAATAAAATCCTTAAAAATAATTATGAATTAATTATTTTAATATTTTTTTATTTTTTTTAATTATAATATAATTTTTTAAAATTCAATAAATATATTATATATAAAATAGTGGACATGAAAACGAAGTATTAATTTTAAATTAAATAGATAAATATTTAACCGTCTTAATATATCAAAAAACTAATTCATAAATTATTTTTATTTTTAAATAAACCAATAAAACTTTTATTTATACTATATAAACAAATAAACGCGCAAATTAAGATTAAAGTAAAAATTAAAAACCCTAATAAAAACAAAATAAAAAAAACTTAAAAAGCCTTTAAATTAAAAAAGCTATTCCATCTAAAAATAAAATAATATAACATAAAATAATGCCACCAAAATAATAAAATAAAATAGGCGGAAAAAGAAGATAAAATAATGCTCCCAAAAAAGTGGGCGTATAAAATATAACGAAAGGAGATATAAGAAGATTAGCTAGAAGAGGGGGGATTAAAAGATTAAGTAGTGATGTGTACGGCGAAGTAAAATTTAAATATAAAAATCATATATATATATAATAATTAATACATATATATATATACTAACTATGCTATAAATGCCAAATAATTTTATTGATTAATATTATTATTAATTTTAGTTTTATAATACCAAATTTTTATAAGGTTTAAGACGTTATACAGGGATTTTTAGAAAGAATCATAAGAGATACCTTGACTTTTACAGAACATGCGAGAAGAAAAACAGTTTTAGCGATGGATGTTGTTTAGGCTCTTAAAAGATCAGGAAGGCATTTTTTAGGATATATTTGAAAGATATGTTATTATAATATTTAAGGAAATTAAATGTCTAAGACTATTTATTAATTATTAGAAATAATTAAGAAAAATAATAAAAAATTGGTTTAAAAATATAATGTAGATAAAAATTAATTTATTACTGTTAAAAAATATTATTAAAATGGTTTAAAAATAAATTGATATAAATAGAAATTTCATATATTTTATCGGTGTATACAATAAATTTAAATTATTATAATTTCAGTTCAATTTAAGTTTTAATAATTATATATAATTTTTATAAATATGATAAAAGCGTATATAAAAAATTAGGCAAAAATGTAGATCACTATAAAAGTTAGATTATATAATTTTGATACAAAGCAATAAAAATATTTTAAAATAATTATAAATAATCATTATATTTATTAATATTGTATATTAACTTATAAATCCAAAAAAAATAAATTCTCTATTAACTTATTATGACCAGAGAATAAAGAAAATAATCCACTAATATTTTATTATCTTGATAGTAAAAATTCTCACTTTTATAAATCAATTATTTATTTCGATAAAAATAAAAAAACAATTACTTTATAAAAAATAAAATTTCAATAAAAAATGATATCTTAAAATGCTTTTTAGCAAATAGAAAACTAAATAAATGGTAGATAAATTTTTTAAAAAATAATGAATATAAAAATAATTTATTAGCCATATAAATTTATTTTTAAATTATAAATAGAAGAAGAAATGTTATAAAATTCAAATAGAAAATAAGAAATGGTTAAAATAATTCTTCAAACGCTAGAAAATCTAGGACTAAAGTACATAAAATAAAAATTTAATATTTTTGTTTGAATTTTTTAATAGTTTTAATCAAAAAATTTTTTTTTACAAAAGAGAAACATAAAAAATATTAGAAAATGAATCAAAAGTAAAACTAGATAACAAATATTTCAAAAGATTTAAAGTCTATGTTTTGAAAGGAGAATATGAATCGGTAAAATATGTTTATATATATAATAAAATAACATTTTTATTCAAAAATAAGGTATATTATACAATTATTATTTTAAATTTAAAAAGGCAATTAAATACATAAGAAAATTAGGAATTATATAAGAATAGATTCAAGTAGCTTTTTTTATATATTTTTTATAATTGAAAATATTATTAAATCATTTGTTAATATTACTAAATATAGGAAGCAAAATTTTTCATTCAAAAATTACAATACCTTGAACTCTTACTTGATAAATAAAACGATAAAGCCTTATTTTTGCTAAGAAAAGAATTACAAAAAACTTCAAATAAATCACAATTATATGATTTAAGCATTTTATTAGCTTATCCAGATAATCAATAAAAAATATATGAAATATTTGGCACACAAAATTTAACAGATGCGAGAAAATAAGTTATAAAATAATTCATATCAAAATTTAATCCTAAAAATACTCTTTAATCTGATTTCATGGAGGTAAAATTAAAAATTTTCTATATATTTTAATATATAAAATATTAAATAATAAATTAATTAATTAAAATAATTGTAAAGAAAGCTCTAAAAGATGCTTTTTTATACCAAATTCTTAAATGTCCCTAACATATCCAAGCTAAAAATCTTAATTTTAGTTTAATAAAAGTAAAAACAATTTAAATTAGAATGAATAAAAAATATTACATATTACATAAAAATTAAAAAAAGTTTTTTTTTTATATACTAAATAAATTATATAAATACTTAATTATTATCTAAAGGAACATTAATGTCAAATTGATTAATTACCTGACGTTTGCATACAAGTATTGAAAAATTAAACTTATATACACTCTGAAGTTTGGATTAGTAAATTTTCCAATACAGGTAAAAAACTTGCAACAGTATCCACACGTATATAAGGCTAAACTGCCTTTGAAAAAAATACTCTCACAATTTGGGATTTCGATCTCTAAAATTACAAATTGAAATATAAGTATCACATATCAAAACTTCATGACAGGGAAATAAATTACTTAGCTTGGAATAAAAACGACTCTAAATTATTAACATGTTCTCTAGACTGTACTATATAATTGATAAATGTAAATTAAAATTAATTTTTATTTTAAAAACTTTAGCTTTCATTTTCTTTGATTATATACACAAATTTAAAGTATAAAAAAATTTGTTTAATATATATTTATGCTATAATTTACATTTATAATTAATTTTTAAGGGAGAAAAAGATGAAATTTATAAAGTTTTGAAAGGACATGAAGGTATTGTTTAATGTGCAATTTTCCACCCCACAAATAACAAAATTTATTCTGCAGGAGTTGACAATTACATTATCATATGGAATCAAATAGGAATTGAAGTAAAATAATATTAAAATAATTATTAAATTAATTAAAAACAAATAAAAATTTTTTTTCTCTTAATAATATTGTATTTATATCAGTTTTATTTATGTTAACTGATTATTCTTATTATATAGGAAAGTAGAATTTAATCTAATAGAATTAAAGAGTTAGTATTTACAAATGATGGAAAATTTTTAATAACCTTAGGACTAGCCCTACCAGTTATCAATATTATAAATACAGAAAATAAATAAATTGTTAAAACGTAAATTTATTATAAATTGGTATTTAATTTTATTATTATACGGAAGTAATTTTTTAAAAGCCTTAAATTTTTAAATTTATATAAAAAAATTAGTATTAACGAAAAATTCCCTTTAATGTGCATGTCATTAAGCTAGGATAATAAACATCTACTTGTCTCAACTACTCAAAAAAAATCTGTAAAATTAAAAATCTAAAATTAAATAATAAATTACTTGCCACCTTTATATCATAATAATAATATATATATTAAATAAAAATTTTTATTTATATACAAACTAAAATGTATATATTAAGGCCATCAAAATTTGATATAATATATTTTTTTGCATTTTTTTTAAAATTTTATCTCAATTTTCGATAAATCTTAATGAATAAAATAGGTTATAAAAATACAATAAAATGTATTTATATATAACTATATTTTTATAAGTAATATAACTTTGCTTATTCACATAATTCATCGACATATTTAATGATTGTTGAAATTAAAATATCAAAAAAATTATTTTTTTACTATATCATTTGTCTTTTAGAGAAATTTCAAAAAAATTTCAAAGATAAACATTTTAGGTTCTTAATAGTATAAAAAAAATATAAAATAATATTACGTGATATATGTTGGAATCCTAATTTAATTAATAAATTTTTAATATATAAAGCAAATAAATTTGTGGGAAATTGAAACATGCTAATTAATAAACACTTATTAAGGGCATACATAAACTTAATTTTAAATAATGTCTTGTATTGGCGGCCCTAATAATGATTACATAACATCTGGAAGTGAAGATGGACATTTTTATATATGGAATAAATTTAATAATTAAAAAATAACAAAAATTTAGGCTCATAATAAACCAATAAATGATATAACTTTTAACCCTATAAATCCAGCTATTTTGGCAACTGCTAGCGACGACGGCACAGTAAAAATTTGGATTCCAAAAGAAGTTGCAAAAATAAAAAATATCAATATTAGTAAATTTTATTTTTTTACAATAATTTACATTATTTTTTATTTTCAAATTTTCTAATAGTTGAACAGCATTTACCTAAACTAGAAATTTTAGAGTACGAAGAGGATATTGAAAGTAACGAGTCAAGCAGTAGTTAAGTAAGAATACTACCTTAAATACAGCAAATGTAAATAGAAGAAGAAGTAATTCATCCCAACACAAATAACTATAAATAAAAATTATCATATAAAAAAACTTAAATTTAAAATTAACTTTATTTATAAAAACTATAAATTTTTATTTATTTTTTAAATTAATTAGGAAGTGGATGAAGAAGATATTGATGATGATGAAGATGATGAAGATGAAGAAATGGAAGGATATTCTCAGATTTCAGCATAATAATCACATTTAGAAGAGGAAGAAGAATAAGAAGAAGAGGAAGAAAATGAAGAAGATTTAGAACATTAATAGGAGCATGAAGGCGAGGAAGAAGAAAATGATAATGATGAAGGAGAATAAGAGGCAGAAGAATAATTAGGTAAATTATTAATTATTTTATTTAAAAATTATATTTATTAAATTTTTTATAATTAAAAATTTTAAGAAGAAACATAGTCTATCGAATCGGTAGAGTAATAATAACATTAACATGAAAATTGAATAAAAATTTTACTACTTTTATATAATTTTATTTTTTAAATATAAAATAATTATCAAATAAAACATTATTTATATTATAAATATACTATAATAATAGATTCAATTCTACACAAAATTTAGTAATTTATCCAAAAAAATAATAAAAAAAATTTAAAATTTCATAATTAAAAATAAAAATAAAAAAACTTTTTGAAATAGCAATGTCACAAGAACAATAAAATTCTCTCAAAATTTAATCAGGCAAATAACAAATGTAACCATAAAATGAATAAAATGATAATATAATTTAAAATTAAATCAACAATCAAAATTCTTAAGGAAAATTTTAAAATAACTATTAAAATATAAAACAACCTATAAGGTAAATCTTTATATAAATAATTTTAGTGAAAATAACTTTACACAAAAACCAAAATGAAAATAAATAATAATAATAAATTATTTTTAAAAATGATTTGCTTTTTTAACTAATTATTTATAATAAATTAATAGTGCATAAAATATGGAAAAAAGCACTTTACAATCACAAATGAGCATGTCTGAAAGTCTTTCAATACCTTAAAATATGGGTCATAGTGAAAGCTAAATTCAAATTTAAAATCAAAAAAAAAAATAAAAGAAATAATAGAAATAAAAAATGTTTCTTTTATATCCAGAACAATTCCAAATGATAAACTCAATCCTACCATTAGGATATCAATTATACGAATAATTTGCAAATATTAACTAAGATTCTAAACCTATAAACCAAGTAATTAAAAAAAATTTAAATATAAAAAAACTATTGTATTATTTTTACTTAAAATAATTTTTTAAAAATAAATATAATCTGATACATTTAATATATATCCAAATATTTATATATTTAAAATTTAATTTTTTCTAACAGGAAGTCAGGTCTCTTTAACAAGATAATGGTTTTAAAACCAATTAAAATTCAGAATTAAATTTAAGCAAAATACAAAGTTCAAGAATAAAGTAACAACACGGAAACGAGCCCAAAACGGGGAAAAAATATTAAACTGAACAATTAGGTAAATAATATCAGCGATTATTTATTTATCTAAAATCTAACAGTATAAAATTTATATTAAATTATATTATACTACTTATTTTTAATAGATTAATGCGCCCATTTAATTCAAAAACTTAAAAAATTTAAACATGGTGATATTTTTAGTGATTTCTACAAATTTCACTCTTCAACTATCTAATAATATGAACAAGTGGATTTAACAACCATAGAAAAAACTCTTAAAAACGGAGAATATAGTTCCCATAAAGAATTTGAAGCTGATATAGAACAAATGATTCAAATAGCTTTCGATTCAACCGAAAAAAACTCAGAAATGTACCATAAAACAGAAGAAATGTATCAGTATTATAAAAAGGGACTCAGACCAATAGAATCTAATCCTATAGAATAAGAATTAAGTAAGTTTATTAAAAGATTAGATAAAATTACAAGGGATCTTAAAGACTACAGCCAAAAAGAATTCCATCAGTATTATAGAGATAGTAAAAAATCAAGGTAATAATTTATATTTATAAATTTATTAATTATTATATTTATATTTATTTTTATATTAATATTTATATTTTTTTTATATTTATACTTACTTATTTTTATTTTTATTTTTATCTTTATATATATATTTTATCAATTATTAAATATAAACCATATTTAAAAATATGTAAAAAAAAATTTTACTTTTTAACTTTTGAATAAATAATAAACAGTAATTTATTTTTTATTTTTAACTTTAAATTAAAAGTTATTAATTTAATATAAAATGGAATAATTTTTTATTTTAGAGGACTTGGTCAAGAAAAAGAAATGACAAATGAATAAAAGTTTTAATTAAAAGCAGATATAATGAAGTTACCAAAATAATATTAAAGAGGAATATGGGAAATTTATTCGGAAAAATCACTAGATGATACAACTTAACCTGAAGAAATAACTTTTGACATAAGTGAACTTTCAAGAAAAAAATAAAGAGAAATGGAAAAATTTATTAAACAATTTAACGAATACAAATAAAAAGGAAGACAATCTAAAAAAGATAAATTAATAGATAAAAAAAAATAAAAAATTAAATAAGTTTAAGATGAAATATATGACCATTAAGAGCAAGAATTAAGAGAAGTTTTAACAGTAATCTTTTTTTTTATAAAAATATAATTTTATAATATTGTATTAACTGATAAATTTTACTAAAATGTATCTATGCTAACTAATTTTATTTATAATTTAGAAAGAATAGAAAGAAAAATACCCAGAATTATAAAAATTAAATGAGAAAATTTAAAAAATTGAATAAAATTAGTAAATGTAAAATGAATAAAATACCAAAAATAATTAAAATAATACAAACTAGGATTAACAATTGACACAAGAAGAATAAGAATTAAAAAAATAAATTGAATAGAAAATTGAAAATTACATTTAACAATAAATTAGGTTAAAAATTAAAAGAGATTATAATTATTCTAGCATATAAGTTCCTGACCCCTAAAGCACAGATTCATCTTATATTAGTGGTAATATAAATTTATATAATTTTTTTAAAAAAAAATAATTTTATACTTTAATGAATTTTTTTTAAGTTCTATTTTATCAAAAAATTTTTTATTATCTTACTTTTACTTTCCAATATATTTTTAATCAATATATGATTAAAAATTTATTTATAATAAATATGAAAAAATATATATAAAAAATTATTAACATTATTATAATATTTCTTACTAAAAAAGAATTCAGTTTAAGAATAGAATTTTGTTTTATAAATTAATTACAAATTAATATAAAAAATCAATTAAAAAATGTTGAAGTATATTAAATTAATGTTAAAATTTATATTATTCAAAATTAATACATCTATTTTTTTTTCCCAGTTTTTATTTATTTATAAATTTTTTTAAATCAATTTTAATATTAAAAATATTTTTCCAAACTAAATTTTTAATGTTTAATTGCCTATTATTTTATAATTTGTTTTAATATTTTATCTTAAATATATTTTAAATTTAGAAAATGAAGATAGCGACTTATATTGACCTATATTGAATTGTTAAATCAATTTATTATTAAATAAAAATTAATGTATTTAGATATTTGTCTATAAAATACATATAAATATTTGTGTGACATTTCAAATTAGTCTTATTATACTTATAAAAATTATTAATAACAATTTTAAAAGTAGATCAAATATCAAAGTTATTTGATTAATATTAAAAAATACTAATAATACATATCAATGATATTATGCTTTGTAAACCTTTTTATTTTGTATAAAATTTTAAAAAATTAAGTTTATAATACAATTAATATAATAATATATAATTTCATTAAATTAATTTGAGTTATATAAAAAATAAATAAAAAAAAATAATAAAAAAAAAATAAAAATTAAAAATAAAAATACTTTTTTGCAAAATCATTTAAATGGGCCATTAAAATTCAAAACCATCACTAAAAAAAAAAATATCTCTATCAAAAAAATCGACTCAAATAGTTCCCCATCGAGATAAATCAGAAAAAATTAACATAGAAAACCATTCTTCAAATTTTAAATCATACTAAAAAAAATTTTATATTCTCTTATCTTAGTCTATAATGTCCTAAATAAAAGATGAATAATTAAAAAAAAAAATTAAAAAGACAGTTATTCCTAATTTATATACTTATTATTTCTAAAAATCTATATCTTTGACATCAAATAACTAGGACCCAAAAAAATAAATAAATAGTATATTTAATTTCCTATTATAACAAAGTGATGATTATCTTTTAATTGAAAACATAGAAATACAATTTGATTAAAAAAAATATCAATAATAATAAAGACCAAACTCATCAAATATTCTAGACAATTTAAAACATTTATAAAATAATAAGTCATGCAACAACAGCATAATTCAAAATAATTTTTTTTAATATAATAATAACATAAGATATAATAAAAAATAAAGTCTACAATTAGACTATAATAATAAGTCTCAAGCCACCACATATTTAGATAATTTGAGCGAAAGAAATTATTAAGAATATCCCTAATTACCTAGTTTAAATTTAAAAACCCCTAAAGAAAGTTTTAATGAGACTATAAATATATAAAATTTACAAAAAATTTCTAAAAGTGAAACCAAATAATAAGAAAAATAATCTTTAGATTTCTCATTTACTTAAAAATAAAACAATACAACATCTAACACAGCCCCTATTTCCCCCACTTCTTTATTTAAAACTAGTTAAAATAATAGTAATAGTAATAACCAAATTCAAGAAAACAATTTTAATTAATAATGTTAATAATTAAATTCTGATAACAAATAATAATTTACTAATCAATAAAATTAATAGAATAGAAAAGAAGAAAACAAAATATAAAAAAATTCATTATAAAATTATTATCATTCCAAAAATTTTCTCTAAAATATTAATAATTATGAATAGTAAAAGTATTTCTATAATTAAAAATAAAACCATTTATAATAAGAAAACTAAATTCGCATATAAGACTTATTTATAAGTAGTAATAATAATTATTTTTAACTGTAATTTTCAGACACAGATAGATCTAGCTAATAATAATAGTAAATTGATAGTAAAAATAGCATTATTAGTTATTTTTAGTAAATTTAGGAAAATGATATAAAATGTATAGATAAACAAGAAACTATTTTAAGCACTTTAAAAATTTATTCTAAAACAATTAAAAATTACTAAAATATAAAACTAAAACTTAATTTTAAAAGCCAAAAATTCTCTTTAAATACATGTTATGATATATTTTATGCTTTAAATTACATATCTAATATTAAGTAATTAGAATTAGAATTAAGGTAATAAATTTAAAATTTTTTTTATTTTCTTTTTTATATATTTTTATAGGATTTATGATATTATTTATTATTCATGAAAGTTTACCCAAATTTTATTTATTCAACTATTATCAAGTTAATTGAATCATTAATTTTAATATTATATATAATAAAACAGTCAAACTCAGCTTGAAACAAAAGGACTTTAGTTGATATCAAATTAAATTTCAAATTTAAAAAGTTTGAATAATTTTGCATTATCTTTAAGGTAAAACTAATTTATTATTAAAACATTATTTAATATTTTTTATTACAATATTAATGTAAAAATAAATAGGTGGAATTCTATTGAAAAATCTGGGATGAGAAGCTTAGGAAAAAGCTTGGAAAAATTAACAAATATTAAATGTTTGAGCCTTGATTTTTAGTAAAATTAATAATATTAATTTGAAATTTTTTTAATAATTTTTTTTAAACGTTATTAGCTAATGTGATATCGATGATTCTTCTTTTATATACATTTTAAAAGCAATAAAATAAATGAAATCTCTTACAAATTTAAAATTAGATTTAAGGTAAGAAAATAAAAAAACTTACAAAAAAATATTTTATATTATAAAAATTAATTTAATCATTTTCAGGTGGAATAAATTAACTGACTATTCTATTGAATCTTTTTTAATAATCATAAAAAGCCTTAGTCTTTTAGATTATTTAGTAGTCTCATTTGAGTAAATAAACTAAAAACAAATATTTATATTTATTAATACATTAACATAAAGTAAATATAAACCCTTATTTTTAGGTTTAACAATATTTCCTATAAATAAGTAAGTGAGTGAGTGAAAAATAAAACGTAAGATTATAATTACTTAATAAATTAAGATTATATATTAAAAAAAATAAAATAATTTATTTAGTTAAAAAACTAAAAAACATATAAATATAACAATATTATTTATATATGTATATATATTTTTTTATTTTATGTTTAAATTTATATTAAAATATTTTTAACTTAAATTTAAAATTTATATTCTTAAATGTATGAAATTACTAGTTAATTATTTTATAATGTGAATAAGAAAATTTATGATATAACTATATCTATAATATATAAAATCTATAAATAATTTAATTTGTTCAAATTCCATAAAAAAAAATCAGTTTTCTTTTTGATTTTATTCTAACAATTCAGATTCTTTAATATCCTATTCTATTTAAGATGATCTAGGAATTTATTTTTTCTCATATTCATCTAAATTTTATTCAATATTTTAAAACTCTCTTTCCAATTACTAACCAATTTCTTATTAAATTTGTTTCTTTACCTCTTCGTCAAATTAGTTGACTTTGCAAATAAAGTATCCAGTTACAGGTCTAAAAAAATACAGTAAAAAAGTTAATTTTAAAATATTTAAATATAATTTTAAAATTTATTTTAATATTATAAATTACCTATGATTTGAAAACCTAACTTCATTTCTTTTATAATAAACTGGTTCAATTTAATCCTCGCCGGCCCAATAAAAAATTCTATCTTTCCTAAAATAAATATTTTTATTAAAATACAATTATACTAATTTTTTATTTTTATTAAAAATAACATATAAATTAATTTAAATTTTATAATTTACCATGCAGGAACAGATTTTTTATCATAAATTCCAGAATGCTAAGAATATTTATAAGTAGGTAAAAATTTAATAGGTTATTCTTAATAAAATTTCAAATATTCTGATTATTCTGCATCTATTTTAGACTCGTCATATCTAAATAATTCGTTTAAAATATCTTCAGATTTTGTCACTTATTTCTATCTTTTAGCATTATCATAACTTGCAATATATGTTTCAATTGTCTTTTAGTCTAACTTTATACTATGCTATAAATCTCCAAATAAAAATTTATAATCATAATCTTCAACTTTCTTATCTTTCAATTTACCTATTTTTTATTTTATTTTTATAATTTAATTTTTTTTTTTATAATATTTTAATTTATTATGGTATATATTTTTTTCTTACCAACTGCCTATTTCTAAAACCCTAAAGTATGAATTTCATTGATATTTGAAACTCTTCCACTTTAGCTGTTTTCTAAATAACAATTCATAAAACAAAAAGTAGAATCATCTAAAGTAAATTTAATAGAGACAGCCCTTTTTACAAATTAATTTTTTTTTTATATATATATTTTTTTTAAATAATCTTAATCAGTTATATATTTACCCTTTATTATTAGATAATGTAAAGTATTTATAACCCAAAGTTTAAGTGTCATAGTTAATTTCCTTTATTCTATTAGCCAACGCAACTTTATTAAAAATTAAAGTCAAACATCCCAAATAATCCTTTTATTTGGTTAATAAATAATTATCTAACTTGTTTAATTATTTTAAAATAAAATCTGTCCATTTTTATATTAACTTAGTTGTATCTCCCTTTATATAAGAATTGTCTAAAAAATAATTATAAAATTTATTATAAAAATTATGTAAAAGATTAAAATTATTGATTTATTAAAAAAATATTAAAAATCTATTTACCAATTTCTTAAAACCCAATAATAACTATATCTGGATTTCCCTTTTCTTCAAAATTAGCTTTAAAATTAAATACCTCAGTATTATCTTATTTAGGGCAATCATACCCGTTCAAATTATAAGTTGTAATATAAACTGAAATCTTATCAGTCTTAGTAAACTCGCTCTACCTTTCTTTTAATTTTTCATTAATTTTTTCTTCTAATTCATTGGATGTGTGGGTATATTCACCTACAACCATATCAATTGCTTCTTATTTTATATTATCGTAAAAATTCATAATCCAAAATCTACTTAAACTTGTAATTCCATGCCCAAATCTTCCCATCAAATCTCTTTCTCCTCTCAAAGTAACATCAGTATGTGTAGAACCAGTTCCTGTATAGTGCTTACTAATCATGTCACCACACAAAGCCCAAACAGTTTTAAAATTCATCCTAAATTTAAATTTATAAAATTATACATCATATTTATGAAATTAATAATTAATATATTTATATAAATAATAAATAAATTTATATTTTAGCCTTTTTAAAATCATATAAACTTTTATATATTATATGCTTAATTTACATGAATGGGTGATTTTCCTGCATTTTATTATTATCCATATGTTCCAAAGGGGGCTCACCAAAAACTTTAGTCAAGTCAACCTTAAATGTTTTCATCATTAAATGGAAAATTTCCAACCCAATTTTTGTTTAAAACATATTTGTTCTATCCAAACAATCCAAACAATTTGTTCTTATAATACCTTTTTATCTCATTTTAACTGTATTTTATTTCATATCTTCAATATAAAATTTAAAATTATCTAATTATTCATTCAATTTTCTTATTTCTGGATTAATTTTATCATATCTATCACCTTTACATACGTGATGCAAATCAAAATACATATACTTATAATAACTCAAATTTTATTTCTATATCATTTTTTCGTAAGACTCAGTGATAACTTGCTCATCATGTTTACTTTTTTTCATTAAATTTACTGAAATCACATGTTAATAATTCTTTCTCATATATTCCATATGTTTTAAATAAGCAGGAGTTGTCAAGTCTAATGTCCTGTTAATTTTAGTCTGAGTTGTAACCTAGGTTTAAAAAAATTAGTTTTAAATGTATTCTAAATAACTATTTACTATAATAACATTAAAATTATTATAGATATTTTATTAATTAGCCAAAAACCAACTTAATAAAATATTTAATTATATAAATATAAATATTTAATGCTTTTAATTATTTTTACCCCTCTTTATTGCCAAAATAATGGAACACTTCCCCTAATTTATAAAGAGGAACAACAATAATTTCCATAAAATATAATCTCTTCAATTTCAACATAATTTGCAACATATCCATTATCATCCAACCCTATAAAAAAAAAATTAATATTTTAAATCCACCTAATTTTTAATAAATAATTAAATCAAATTCCAACTGAAAATCAATAATATTTGTAAATTAATTATAATTATTTATATATTATTAATCAATTATTTATTTATATATTATTTATATTATATTATATTTATATAATATTAATAAATTTATATCATATTATATTACCTCTCGCATTAAACCTAGTTCCAGCCTTATAAGAAGACCTTCTAGCTACCAAACAAAAATCGAGTTTTTTACCTTCTATATAAGTATTAAAATAGCCAACATAACCTTAAATTAAGGGAATAGTCCATTTCCTGTCTATTCTAGTATCCCATAATTATCTGTACATTTATCTATTCCAGCAAAATTCAATTTAAGTTGGCTAAGATTCTGCTAATTTTACTCTTGATAAAGTTAAATCATAGGTATAGGAAAAATAGTATCCTTCTTAAAATAACTGTTCATATTTTTAAATAAAAATTAAATTTATAAATTAAAAATTTAAATAATATAAATAAAATAAAATGTTAAAAACCTATTATTATAATTATATTACATCTCTAATATTCTACATATGAGGCCCGAATTTTGCTTTTGTTTCCTCATCATTAGAAAAATCATTCTATTTTTATAAAAATTAATGATATACATTAAATCTTATAATTTATACAAGTTTAATTTAAATTTTCACAAGTTTTATTATTTTTTTATTAAATTTAAAAATTTTTACAAAAGGAATCAAAAAACATTTATCTATTTAAAAGATATCATGTCTCTCCAATGTACAAACATGAATAGCTGTTATACAACCAAATAAAAAAGCCTAATTTGCAATATGTTAAATTCCTAAAAAAGCTGAAAATTTGTACACTTATTTAGGCTTTTCGTTAGCATTTGTTATTTAAGATTTTTCTTTTATTTGACTTTTTTATTATTGTCCTGGATCTTGCACAAATTACGTAATTTTTTCCTCCAAATCTTTATTTTATATTAATTCGTTTAATTGATAAATTATATTTACATTATAAATAAAAAATTTTAATAATATTTTAATATTTAGCTATTCTTAAGTATGCTATTTTACCTGCCTCATATATATACCCATTTTTTTGAATAATCAGTTTTTTGTAATGTAAGGAATTTTTGTAATTTAATTCAAGCTATTTTTAAAAATTAGGGTTTGAAAAAAAATAAACGAATATTTCTCACAAATAAAATATATCAAATAAAATCATTAAATAATATTTTGATATTTATCATACCTCAAATCTATTTGAATATTCGCTGATTTTTATGGTTTCTAAATTTTAAGGTTATTTTTTTTAGCTTTCTGTTTACATTTTATAATAAATTCTAAAATAATTACTAAACAATAATATTTTTTTATTTTTTTTTTTAATATAATTTTTTATTTTATTAAAAAATAAGAAGAAGAAATTATAAAATATTAGTAAGAAAATGTTATTAATAAAATAATAAATCTAAGGCAAAAAATAGAAAAGAGAAAAAGAAAATCCTTTATCTGAAAATATATTACAGTCTATTTTTAAAAAGGATAAGAAACTATTCACTTATAATTAAAAAAATTAAAATAAAATTTAATATCTAATTTTTATAGTTAAACTAAATAGGATTTTATTAAGTATGATCAATTTATTAAATATTATTAAATTATATTATAAAAACTAAATTAATAATTACTATATTAATAAAAATAGTTTTAAATATCCTTAGAAGTATTATTAATTTGCTTTAATATTTTGTTTTCTAGTATATAAAAAATTAATAATTATATAATAGCCAGAAATATTGGTTTTAATTTTAACGTAGTATCATTATTTTGTAAATTAATTTTTTTTTTTATGAATATATTATTTAAATTCTAAAAATTAAAAAAAATAAAAATATAAAAAACAATATAAAAACAGAAAAAAAAAATATTATTAAAATATCATTACCTAAAATAGGATTTTTTATACATAAATTTAAACAAACGAAGAAATTAACATATTAAACAAATGACAAGTGTTTAAAACTAAACATAATAAAGCAATAACCAAAAAATAAAAAACAAATATAAAAACCCAATTTGGAAATTTATTTAACCTAGAAAATTTTCCAATGTAAAATTTGAGTATCTTTACACAATCTTAAGTCAAATAATTCCATCCAATTTCATATAATTTTATTAAATAACAGATTTAACATATATATTTTATCATATGTTAATGCTTGCTATTTTTAAATAAAATGATTTCGACTTAAATTAATATAAATAGTAAAAAGACATATATAATTCTAATCTATTTGATCAAGATTAGATAAACTATTTATGTATTTACATGTTAATATTAAGGTTAATTTAATTTGTATACCAAATTGTAGCCATTATATTAACAAAATAGATATAGTCAAAAATCAATTCAAAATAACAAGTTTCCTTCTAGTAAAATAAGTAGAAAGACGATCTGGAAAATCAGGAATAATAATTTCCGTAATTTTAACAGTAAAATTAAGAAAATATTTCAGAAATCAATATTGATGTAAATAACTCCAGTAATATTAATAATAATTTAAATACAAACACAAATACTAATAATAATATTAAGAATACAAATAGTTTAAATAATAAATATCCAAATAATTTAAATGAAAATTAAAAATCATTGTAACCTTCTCATTTTTAACCAAAATAAAAAAATAAATAATAATATTCTTACTAATAAAATACACATAATAATTAAAATAATTTATAATAGCAATAGCCAAAAAGGTCATTTTCCCAACCAAACGATTCCGCATTAAAATATAGCCCAGCCAAAAATAACTCGAGCTACAAAATATTTTTACAGCATTAAGTTTTAAGGCAACAATTTAAATAATAAGAAAGCGAAGAAAATTAATAAAACAACCAAGATATAAAAAAACAACAAAACCCATAAATTGTTTTAAATTCGCAATCATAAATGATAAATAACAATGAAGATTAACACAAAAACAACCTGTAACTTTTTAAATACCCAACAACTCTAATATAATAACAGTAATAATAATTAAATTAATTAAATTAAATAGTAACATTTTCATCTCCTAGAAATAGCGCCCGACAAACTCTTTTTAATAAAAATTAAAATAAAAGTAGCACAAATAAAACCAATAGTAAAATTGACCCTAAAAATATAAAAAATCTCTCAGAAATAGATTTAATTATCACTTAAATTAATCGAATTAATTAATATTAATCATTTATTATTTTCATTAATATAATTTTAAATGTCGGCATTGAAATTCTAGCTTTTAATATACATAGTCAATTTATTGATTCAATTGACTGGTAATAATTTAATAAGTAAACCAATTTTAATTAAAAATATTTTCAATTACTCACAAAAATACATATAATGAGAGGAATCTATATAGGTTACTAAATTACTATTGGAAATTCAATTATTATTTGCCAAAAATTAAAATTAGTTCTTAATATAATGTTTATAGCTACATTATTAATATTCTTTTACCCAAAATTAATTTAAATATTATTTGTATTATTAATTTTAATAATTTTACCGTTTGAAGAAGATGCAAAAAGAAAAATATTTATCTAAACTTTTAATTTTTAACAATATATAATTAATTAACTATGTCTTAACATGAATTCCATATAACTAACGCATAATATATTAGGATCCTAAAAAAACCACAGAAATGCAAAACAAAATTAGCAAGTAATTTTTATATATTTTGTTAATTTTATAATCAGTAATTAATTTTTTCCCTTTTTTTCTTATAATCTAGCCACACAAAAATCTAAGCCTTAGCAACAATATAAAAATAATCTAATAATAAAATAATTAAAACATAAATCTGCAAAACTCCCAAGAAGAATCTTAAAAATATTCATACTCCGCCAAAAAGGCCAGCCAACTAATAAAACCAATAAACAAATCCCTAAAAAACCTAGATCTCTTCTCCTCCCCCAAAAACAACCTCTTAAATCAAATAATGTTAGACTTAAACGACCAATAAGTAATAGAGTCAATTTACAAAGACGACTCCGAACAAGACCTTACCCAAACCCTAGAAAACGCCAATAAATAAAAAAATTTACCTTAATTTACCTCATCATATAAAAACAATTTATTATACCCCCAAAACGCAATCACAGAAGAAGAACAAAAATACCCTATTTCCCCCAGAATAACCAACAGAAATCAACTCAATTCCTACATTAATTTTAACGACATAAAATCTAGAGACCCCCTTGCAAATGAATTCGATTTTTAACAAAAAGATTCTTAGCATTTTCAGCCCTTTAATAACGACCCTTTTCAAGAATAAACGAGCCAATTTTCTTATTTAAATTAGTCATTTATTCAAAATTAATAGGATTTCAATATATTTGAATTCTTGGAATATTTATAAGAAGGTGTTTTAATTTTAGAAATGTAGGAAAACCCCTTTACTTCCTAAAAAGAAAAAGATCTAATTCAGTATTCTTATGTAAACTAGTCTTTTTAGCAGCTATTTAATATGAGTAACGAAAAGTCTTCATTAACGAATACTTTAATACTGTAAATTTTAAAATCTACTAATATTTTATCATCAAATGACTCCAAAAAAATAGGAAATTCAATTAAAAATACTAATAATAATAAAATAAATATAGCTAATAGTATTGGACTAGCTTTCTAACTTCAATCATAATTAAAAGATGAAAAATAAAACTGTTCTAGTTCAACCTTGTACAAATTACTCGAAAACAAAACAGCTAATACAATAAGGGAAAAATTTAAAAAAAGACAGCAGAAAAAAAATTTTGAGGAAAAATATAACTGTTAAGTAACATATGAAGATTATGACTACACTTTTTAAGTTTACGTTTATATAAATGAAAATTTTAAGAAAAAAAACACCCCATTTAACTCCGAAAATACAACATCATAATTTTCAAAATAACAGTATTTTCTTATTTTTTATGATATTTCAAAAGACATATAAATACAAAAATTAACAGAAAATTCAAAAAATTAAGATAAATTATTAGCAAATGTCTCTCACGAGATAAAAAATCCGGTTTTTGGAATTTTAAGTTACATAGAAAATGCCTATAAAATAATAAATGATAATAATAACATCGATAATCAATATTTAACAACATAAAAATCGAATGAATTTTCTTCGAAAAAATAATTAGAAACCCCTAAACTTGATAAAAAATAAACAATCAATAATAACTGTAAAAATCAACATAAAACTAAAGAAGAAAAAATATATAAACTAAAAAAGTAATTCCAAGAAATAGAAAATATAACATATATGCTTTAATTTCTAGTAAATGATATTCGGGATTTTGAACTTGTTTCAAGAAATAAATTATAATTATTTCCTATAAAAATGGACATATTTCAATGTATATAAGAAGTTTTTAATATGATGAAACTATAATTCGATAAAAAATCAATTAAATTCAAAGTGGACTCAAATTTAGGGCAAACTTATAATGTGATCACAGATAATATAAGATTAAAATAAATATTAATTAATCTTATAAGCAATGCAATTAAATATTCCAATCATAGAGGTAAAATTATACCAAAATTATTTAATTTAAATCAAATATTTCTTTTTATTTTATTTTTAAAGTGTATTTAGTTTTTGCTTTTTTTAAGTAATGTCTATTTTTATTTTATTTTAAAAAATATATAAGAAAATATATTATAAATGCCATATAAATATATTCTTATTATATTAATTTAAAAAGGTATAATAACGATTAAGGTATTCGAAGAAAAAGACGGTATATAAGCATCCACATTTAATTTGAACCCTAAAAAAGAATAATAGTAAATCCTAAAAATTTAAGTAAAAGATAATGGCAAAGGAATTCCAGAAGAAAATAAAAAAAAATTATTCTAAGAATTCAGTACTTTTGATCAAAATACTAAAAGTTATGGTGTAGGCTTAGGACTTTGTGTAGTCAAAAATTTAGTTCTTGCTTTAGGTCCTCAAGATCAAGTCATTCACGTATAATCCACTGTAAGTTTAAAAATTTTATAATTTTTATAACATAAATAATAAATTAAATTTTTAATTAAAACAAATTATTATTGTGTTTATTTTAATAAAAATAATTAGGTTGGTTTGGGTAGCACATTTTCTTTTTGTATATATAAAAACTTGGAAATACTACAAAAAAAAGATAAACAATCACAGAAATCCTAAATAAAAATAGATAAACACAGAATTTCTCTTCCAAAATAAAGTTTATAATTAGAAGGAATGCCACTAAATAGTCAAAATAATTATATATACACAGAAAAATTTATAAAAAAACAAAAACTAAACGAAAAAAAACAAAAATCCCTCCAAATCCTCCTAAAAAACACCATACAAAATATCCTAATAATAGACGACACAGAATTCATCCTAAATTCTCAAAAATAAATAATAAAAGAAATAACACAAAATTCAGAAATAAACATATGGGATGCAGAAAACGGAGAACAAGCCCTTGAAATAATAAAATCTGACCCAAAACAAAAAATAGAACTAGTAATAGTTGACAAATAAATGACAGGAATGGACGGCTTCGAAACTGCTAAAAACATTAAATAACATAATTCTTTTATAAAAATCATTTTATGTACTGCTGATAATATGTTATAACCTAGCATTGAAAAAAATTGTACTTATATAGATACTATAGTAACAAAGCCTTTAACTTTTGCCAATTTCTATGATTGCTTAGTCTCTATTTTCGATCACTAAAGCTCAACGAAAGATGATGATTATAAAAATATTTAAATCTGAAAAGGATTTTATAGATAAAAATTTTTAATAAATTCTTAAAAATAGATAAAAATGTACAAATGATAATATATTAATTAATAATTAATAAAAAATATTATATAAGCTTATTTATTAATTTAGTATAATTTTTTTACTTATTTTATTATTTATAAAACTGTGATTTTTTAATCCTAAATTACTCTAAAGTCAAGGTTTTTTTTTTCTATTTTCAAATAATTTTTTTTAAGGTTTAAAAATAATTTCTATATTTATATATCACTATGTTTTTTTCAAATAATTTTTTTTTTTCATTCAATAAAATAATTAATTGTTTTTACTGTATGTTTCCTATTACTGTTTAAATAATTAATTTAATATTTATTAATAAAATTTCTTTTTTTAAATTTTATTTACATATTAACTCCTAATTTATATGAGTAAAATTAACATTTAAGATCTTCTTAATATACATATATATGTATATATATTTTAAAATAATTTTAATGTCTTATTATTTTAAAATTAGTTTGTAATTAAATATAATAGACTAAAAACGTTTTAGTTTGTAAATAATTTCCTAAAAAATATTAATAAATTTATTTTGTTTTACTATAATAAATACCTTATCTATTGTTAATTAGTGTATGTTAGAAATAGAAACAAACTATATTATTTATATAACTAACTAATCATAATTTTCTTATTTCTTGAATAAAAATAGTAATTAAGAAAAGAATTAAAGTAAGAAATTTTAATAAACATAAGAAAATTATTATATATGTGGGAATATTTAAATTTAATCGAATATTATCTAAAAAAAAATATTAACTTAAATTAAAAAAAAAAAAATGTGAAAACAATGTAAATATTATAAAATATTTTTAATTTTCAAAATGCTATTATTAACCTGTTTATAAAAAAATTTCTATTTTAAGAAATCCATTTAAATCCATCAAATAGAAATATTATTAATTATTTGAACAAAAGTAAAAACAAAATTATAAAATAAATTATTATGTAATTGATTATTATTTTTTACTTATCCTTATAAATGATTTAATATTGTAAATGTCACTAATTTTATATTATATATTGTTAATTATTCAATTTTATCTTATAGCTTGTCATGTTATTAATTTTGCAAAAAAGTCCTACTTCCTTTATTACCATTAATGTTATAGAAAAGAAAAAAAATTTTTTTTACTTATTTATATGGATTTATTTAATGATAAAATTAATTTTGGTATAATTTTTATAATTTAAATAAATATATTAATTGTCTATTATTTATTTTGAAATATAATATAAATTTTTGGACTATATATTCACATATTTTCTTCAAATTATTCTTATAATAATTATAAGTACTTTTTATATAAACTTTCTAAATTTTTTGTTTAGTTCTATTATTCTTTTTTTTTAAATAATATTTTACAATTATACTCTATGCAAGGTACATCCTCAATACAATATTATTAAATTTGGGTACAATTATAACATATTTTTTTAAGTTATTATTATTTAATTTTCTATATTTATAGCTTTTTTTGCAATAAAAAGTAAGCAGTTTAAGGAAATTTTATACATTATTCGCACAATTATAAATTACTTTTATTATTACATAATATACAAATTTGAGTATCGAAAAATTTATTTAAGCTAAAATTCTTAATTTCATTATGACTCTTACTTTTACTAACCTTATTTTTTATAAAATAAATTTTAATAATAAAATAATTTAAAAACTTATTTGATTTACAATTTTTTGCTAAAAATCTTTGTATAAGTTCTATCTTATTTTTCCTGATTTACTATTACCGTACCATTCCTTGTATATTTTATATAATTAATTAGTAATTTAAAAATAACACTATTATTTTAATTTAAACTATTTATACCTAAATATCTATGTCAAATGCCGTAAAAACTCTATTTAAACAATTATTTATTTATTTTTATATATAATACTCAGAATTTATTTAAAATTTCATATCTTCTATATATTCATCAATACCCATAGCCAAATCTTTAATATTATCATTTTCTTACCCTTATAAAACTACATATTTTACCCTTTGTCCGTATTTAACTATATTTTTATTATCTTTTTTCATTTATTTCTCTGCTACAACTGCATGTGCCTAGGTAAATTATAAATATTAAATAAATATTATTTAATATTCAAAATTTTTAGCTTAAATTTAAATCATATATATTTTATATCATATTATATTTACTGGCACACTTGTGTAACTTCCTAATTTAACCTCCTTTTAAATAATGTAGTTCTAAGTATTATAAATTTAATTATTTATCTTCCCCCATTTTTTCTCCAAATATTACTTTACGTCCGAAACGTTCATATTATTAAATAACATATCAATACATTTTTTCATTATCTTAGATATTGCTTTACAACCATCTCTTCTTACCTATATACATATTATATTTTTTAATAAATAAATATTTTTATTATTATTTAAAAATAAAATTTATAAATATATATATATTTTTTTTTCAAAATACAATTTCGATTCCTTTTCCTTCCAAAACTGGTTTATCATCAGCGCTTTCATATTTATAGCCAACATATCTTTTTTTAGCGACCATAATTAAAGGCTAATAGACTTTTTCTAATTTTAATTCAATTGGATGTGGAAACATTTTATTTATTTCTTCTGTTATTTACTTACCAATTTAAAAAGCTTCCTACCTACTCCTCCCTTTCAACAAAACAAAAACACTTAATAAAATAAAATAAATTAATCAAAACTAATTTATAAAAATAAGTACTTATGTTTATATAATAGTAATTTAAAAGTATGCCATAAAATTAAACACATAATTTTAATATTTAATATTATATAATTTTAGTAATTTTATTTGATATTTATTTTTTTATCTTTATTTTTTTTTAAATTTTTAAAATATACCTATCAGTATCACCATAATCTACTTTAGCATTCCATTACTTATGAGCATTAATATGATCGATAACTTATTTTAAAATATCAGAAGCTATTTTTGTAATAGAGTCTGTTAAATCAGTTGAAGGCATACTAGCTTTTTCCGTGTATATAGCACCAGTATACCCATATAAAGATACCATAAATAATTTAATAGCTTTTTGCCTAATATTCAATTTATTTAAAATACTTTTATTATTCTTATAATACTTCATTGATTATTTAATCATAATTCTAGTATCCAAAAATTCTTTCAATATCTAATTTATAACTCCAGTTCTTATATGTTTTTTTACAAAAGCTATTCCACTTGGAGCAATAAAAATAGAGTCTTTTATTTAATATTCGCTCATCCCATTAAATAAATTTTTTAAATTAATTTATGTATCATTTTTTACTCCAAATAACTTCTCTCCATTTTTAAAATTTTCACTTATCATTCCTAAACATGTCGAATAACACAAATTATAAGCTATCACAATAGAAGGGTATAAAGATTAAAAATCTAAAACTATTACTGGACTATATAAATGTAAAAAATTTAGCTAATTTATTATTTTTTTCTGTTTTAATATAATATTTATTTATAAAGTTATTTAAAATAAGTTTTAAATATTTTTTTTTTTTTTTTTAAATAATTTACTCTACATAAAGTAATTTGGGTGGTTCAAAAACCAGTGGCTAACCTGAAAGTAATTTTTAATTCGTCACCTATTATCTACTAGCAGACAATAATAAATAATCTAATTTCTTACTAACTTTGCAAAAAACAGTCTCAATTCTAAATATTTCTCCTCTTTTAATCTAAAAAATTAAAACAATTTTTAATTTTTAATATTCTAAATTTATATATTAATTATTTTAATTAAAATTTTTTAAATAATTACCATAGTTTATATATCGCATCCATACAACCTAGACATTTCGGTATATGTGTTAACAATATCAATGTGTTCCATTATTTTTTCTTCCCATTACAATTTTTCGAAAAAATATTTAAACACTAATTACCTTTGCATCATATAATCGCCATACCATTCACTTAAAGTATAATCACTGAATTTTGCTATTTATACCTTATATATAGCTTTTATAATATTCTCAAAGTCGTAATTCTCCAACTTAGATATATTCTAAAAATATTATTATATTTTTTTAATTTTTAAAGTTTAAATTTTATCTATATAAATTTATTTATATATATTTCTTATTACTTATCTACACTTCCTATACAAACTCAAGACGATTCTGCCTGATATGTTTGAGCCAGGATAAAAAGAAACTATAGACTTTTTCAAAATCTTATTTTTGTTCAAAATATTTGCCTAAATTTACCCATTTTTATTTTTATCTTCATCTTATATTAAACTCCTCGAATTTTATTAATTTTAATAAATTTTACTTTTATTTGCATTTTTTGAAGAAATCAGTGAATTACTTCTGTTTTTATCTGAAAATATAGATGATTAATTACTACCTTCAAAATATTAATTTTCCATTAAAAATAAATCCTAAACTTAACCCAAATCACTAGGACTTCTTCCAATTAACCCTATAAAATCGATATCATATTATTTTGCTCTTTCTTATATATAAAACAAAGATTTTGTTTCGACATCAAAACCGCCAATTAAATCTGGGTCAATTTTTATTATTATTAAAATTAACATAAAAATTAAATTAATTTCATTTTCAACCACCAAAATTTCGTCTACATCATTCGGAACTTCTAAAAAATAAAAATAAAATTAATATATGTTTAATCTAAAAATTATTATTTACTGTAGAACTTCTTTGTGTCTATTTTTTCTTTTCTTATTATATCATAATTTTAGTTGTCAATTATAATCATACATTAAACTATATAAAAAAATATTAAATCAACATATAATTAATAGTAATCATAACTATTAATTTACTCGATCCTTTTACATCTTTTTCCTGAATATTTTATTTTTAAAAAATAGACTAATTAAACTAAAATATATTCTTTTTTTAACAAATAATATTAAAAAATACGACTTCGATTTAATCAGATTCAAAATCCATACATTTATTTTTTTAACAAAACCCTAAAACTTCACAAATAAAAATAATCAAATTCGAGCTCATATCTCTATAAAATAATATTTAATTAAAAAATTTTAGAAAATAATAATTTTTCTATATCTATATAGTTGTATATTTATTTATTTTTGCTATTTATTTAAAAATACATTTATTAATAATTTTACTCATTTTTTTAGTAAATTTCCTATATCTATTTATTTTTTCCACTCATCTAGTCTTATTTAAATTATTATAATCCGTTATTAAAGCTAATATTTTTTGTAATTTCAAAAAAAGAAGGAGCTTATACTACATATTTAAATTTGGCTCTATCAATCCCTTATTTTTCGCAATTAAATTGTTATTTTTTTTAATTTTAACTCATTTTCTAAAATTAAAATTAAAATTCCTCAGTCACATATAATCGAAAAAACTCGGGCAATTTTTTCTCATTTTAAATCCCTAAAGCATACATTTTTCGTTCAGGAACCTTCACACAATCTCTCATAAACATTTAAAACGGATAATTATAACTTATATTTTCATTACCTATTTTCTATATGTTATAATATTTACCAATATCACTTGTATTGTTCATATATGCACTTTTTTTTAAAAAATGTATAAATAATAAATATATTTCAACATAAAAAAAATCACTTATAATAAACTTTATACTATTAATGCTATTCCATCGTATTTTAATCTTCTAAATCTTCTACTATAAATTTATATTTAGGAGCGACCTATTTATATTTGAATAACTTTTTGCATTGTTTTACATTTAAATTTTTCTCTTATTACATTTTTATTTAATTTTCTTATTTTTATTCATTTTATTCATTTTTTTCTCTATTATCAATTTAATCATATTTTATTGAATAATTTTCCCCCTTTTTATCATTATAAATTGTAACTTGGTATTACTAACAATCACAAAAATTCTTATAATCATTACAATAAAGACATATTTCATACAATTTAACTTTATTATTAATCATTTTTTAAGCCTAAAAATTATCTTTCCAAAACCTATCCTAACTTACAAAAGAATATTTAGATTTATCCACTCTTTTATTCATATTTTCATTCAAAATATCAAATATATTAATTTCTTTTCTAATACTTTTCTTTAAACTATTTCTTTTTTTACTATCAATAATCTTATAATGCATAATTTCACTGCCCAATTTATTTTCCTCTAGTTCTTATTATGTTTACTCATTATCAGAATCACTCTATTATTAATCTTCAGAATCAATTGAATTCCGCCTAATTCTTTTTAAATCGTCACTTAAATCATCTTCATATAAAGCTTTTTTTATATCATTTTTTCTAGTTTAATATCCCTTTATCCTAAAAAAAAATAAAAAACATAGTTATATTGTTTTTTATAAATTAATAAAAAATCTTATTTTTAAAAAAATACCTGTTATTCAAATTTTATATATTGTCAGCTTATTAAATTTCCTACTCTTAGTAAAATCTACTAATTTTATATTAATCGGCAAATAATTAATAATTTTTCTATACTTTATTCTAAACAGATGCCATATATTAATCAATATGCTTTAAAAAACTATCGAAAGTCTATGAATTGAATTTTTAATCCATTTAATAAAAATTATCTATTTTTTATAATTTATATTATAAAGAACCTTCTAAATTTTTGCTAATATCTTTATTTAATACCAATTCATCATTAATACAAAGTCGTTTTCTAATAATATATTATAATTTATTCCTATTTTCTAATAATAGATTTACAATTTTACCTTTAATTCTACTCGTCTTCCCAAAATAATAATAAAGCCCTAGTAATTTTTACTTCTGACTTATATTCATTTTTGAAATTTTAGGATTATTCTTAACTTAAACCCTTACTTTTTTAAGTTAAACCTAACTACTAAAATTAATTTTAATACTATGAAGAAAAATTAGACTAGAATGGGGATTCTTAATTTTTACTTTGTTATTTTTATATTTATTTAAAAAAAGGTAAACATTTATAATTTAAGTCAACTTCCAATTAATTGGTAGAAACTTTTTCAAATGGACTAATTAGATGAGGATTTTATTCTTAAATCAGATTTAAATCTACTTTTTCAAATTCATTTTAATCACAGATATTTTAAACATTTTTTAAATTCTTTTAAACAACTTTTTAAATTACAAAATTATCATAAACTATATTAAATTATTAATTTTTTGCATACCTAAAAAAATATCCATCTTCTAATTTAAAACTACTTATACCATAAATATCACAATCAGCATAAAAATGCATCATATACGTAATATGACTCTAATTATAATAAAAATTTCAATATATATAATAAATATGTATAAAAAAATTATTTATGAAATTTTTAATCGTATACTCTATTTTACCTCGTATGGTTAAAAATTAATACCCATTATAATCCCTTTAATTAATATTGCAGTTAATTACTTTATTGAAGTTTGATCATAAACAAAAATTTGCATAAACATTTCTTTTTCTTAATGAAATCCGTAAAAATCAGTTTTTCATACCAGTTTATAATTGTATATTATCTATTTATTTTCTTTTTTTTATTAATATTAATTTTCCTAAAATTATATCTTATAATAACTCTCTTCAATCAATTATAAAAACTTTTATATAAAACCCTCTGTTATTTTAAAATTTATATATAATTAAAAGAATATTAATATATTATTACAACCAAGATTTTATTAAAGTTAAATTTTACCTTAATTTAATAAATGTTATATCTTTGTCACTTTTATATAAAAATAAGGAAAGTACTATTTTAAAAATATTGAATAAACTTTTTATTTAATTATCAAAATATAATATTAATTTTAAATATTTACACCATGCACGTGTAAACAAATTTTTTGAGAATATTAATTAGATCCATATAATTTTATTACGGGAGCTTATACTATTTATTTATTTTAATAATCTTTTAATTAATCATAACCCAATTTTTAATTCATAAAAGTTTTATTTTTAAAATTTTAGTTTTAAACATTTAATAAATAATTTTCATGATAAAAACAACTTATAATTTGATTCATTTTTAAATATTTCCTTTAGTTATTATTTTTTTCTACTCTTAATCAAAATATTATTTATTTTTAATTTTAATTTTTATTATATTTTATTCTATCTATATTGATATAAATATTAATTATTCTTCTTATTCTTAATTTTTAATAATTCAAACTCTAAAAAATAGGGCAGAATTTATCAAATTATTTTAAAATATATAAAAATTCGTGTCAAATAAATTTTTTTTTAAATTAAAAATCATGATTAAACTTCTATATTTATATTAATCGTACGTATTTACTAAAAATAATTATAAATAAGTATTATTGGGGTTTAAAATATTTTATGTCTATTTTTTTATAAATACAATCCTTTTGATTTTTTTATATAAATAATAAATAATAAACAAGCAGTAGTTTATATAAAAACAAAGTAAAACAATATTGGTGATTATTATTTTTTTGGGTTTGATTACAATAAAAATTTGGTAAAAAAAACGAAAGGATTGTGTATTAAATTAAATTTATCAAAAATTAATTTTAATAATTATTATATTATATACAATCTAATACATTTTGAATTTTTATAAGAAAATAAAATTAATTTAAAATAATAACTTCTCTATTAAATATATTTAATATTTTTTAATATTAAAAATAAACTATTTGAATTAATACAATTATTTTAATATTATTTTTCTATTTTTCATTATTTATAATTTCTATTTTTTAAGTTGAATAGATTATTCAAACTAGTTAAAATTATGGATCATAAAAATATTTATTATTAAAAGTTATATCTAAATAATAAAGGGTTATTTTTTAAAAATCGAACATTCATTAGTTATAATAAATATGAAATAATTAGATATATTATTTAAATAACCTTTTAAATACTTCAGACATAAATATTTATATAATTTTTTAATTATTTATCTAAAGAAAATTTTAAATTCTCGTATATTTATTAATTTACTGAGGTTTGAAACACATTAATTTGTAAAATAAATACGATATTTGCTATAATCAGATTTTATTAGATTTAAATAAATTTAGATTAAAAATTATCAATAAATAAAAAGAAAATAATAAAAATGAAATGACATTTATATACAATTAGAACATTATATAGAAAGTTAAAAATAATTTCATACGTTTAAAAATGTATCGGTCTATATCAAAAAGTAAAAATATTTAAATATTTAAACCCTTACACATATAAGAAATTATTTCTATTTTTTTAAAAAATGAAAAACCTATAAAACTCAAAATGTTTAAGCCAGAAAAGATAATTCGAATTTTTTCAAAAAATCAAAAAAATGGAAGAAAAAAAAGAAAAAAAGAATATAAAAGAAATTTATTTCGATAACACCTAAGAATACCACATAGGCAAATAGCCTTGGGAAATATAAAAAATACCTAAAAAAAAACTAAAATATTACCTAAAAATTTACTACCTGGGCAAAACCGAGCTCCTAAAAACAAAGCTAACCAAAAACAGTAAAGGTACAATAATAAATTGCGAAATTTTACACTCAAAAGTGCAAAATCTATTTTTTTTACCTCTTTAGGAAAAAAAAGCCCTAAATTACGAAAAAATTTTAGCCAAAAACAAAATAACAGTATAATAATAAAACTGGCTTTAAGAAATTTGTTATGATCAAAAATTTTAAAAATTAACTAGAAAATAAGTAGTTGAATACCCTTGTAAACATGTGTTTTATAAGTGCTGTGTAAAAAAATTATTGTAAGCTTAAAAATTTTAGTGTCCTTACTGCAGATATAATCTGATTGAAAGTTAGATATTTTATTCAAATAAAAATAAAAAAATTAAAATATCGCCTAAGTGATTATATATTTTCTTAAAAATCAATTTTTATATTACTAAAATTATATTAGTTATGATATATGTGCAAAATTTGATTAGGAACAATACAAAATATTTAAACCTTTTATTTGAAATTAATTTCTATTTTTTTTATTTTTTTTTGTTAATAAAATAAA
The DNA here is from genome assembly GCA_001447515.1 of Pseudocohnilembus persalinus. Classification (NCBI taxonomy): domain Eukaryota; phylum Ciliophora; class Oligohymenophorea; order Philasterida; family Pseudocohnilembidae; genus Pseudocohnilembus; species Pseudocohnilembus persalinus. The sequence continues at coordinate 414,223 of LDAU01000109.1, forward strand.
ATTAATTTAAATAAATATATTATAATATAATATAATTTAATATAATTTAATAAAATTTACTGATTATATCAACCTAAATATTTTTTACTATGATAGAAATTAAATTCTACATATAAAATTATATATATATATTTTTTAATAAATATATATATAAAAAATTAAATATACACTAAAAATCATTTTAATAAATTATAAATATATATAGAATACTCTAAATTAAAACTAAAATTAAATTAAAATTAAATAAAAAATTCAATATTTCACATAATAAACTCAAAAATATATAACCCCATACATAGAATAGTAGAAATAAGTAGCTATCAAAAACACAGATGGAATAGTTATAACCCAATTTATAAATATCTTATTTACGCTTTTCCAGTTAAATTTATACACTTACTTCTGCAGTTTCTCAGCCATAACAGTTCCAATAGTACATCCAACCATTATATAAGTAGTACTTACGGGCATAGAAATAGTACTTGCCATCAAAATAGATAAAGATGTACTTAATAAAATTGTTGTTCCTTTAATTGTATTATAACTTGTTAAAGTGTGTCCCATGGTTTTTAAAGTATTTTTTCCGATCAAAATTATTCCCAAAGAAAAAGCAAGTCCTCCAAAAACTAATGTCCAAAAAGGAATATCTAAAGTTTTATCCGCTATTTATTACAAATTACCAGTTTTATAAACACTTAATACTCCAGCCAAAGGACCTTTAAATATTATAAAAATTTAGTTTCGTTATTAAAATAAAATTTATATTTTAAAATAAATTTAAGCCTTTTTTACCTATACAATGACTGACATCATTGGCTCCGTGGTTAAAAGCAACACAACATGCAGAAAAAAGCAATAAAGGGTTAAATAGCTAACTTGCTTTTTATTACTAAACTTCAATTGTATCTTCATTATAATTTAATTACATTTTTCTAGTTCCGAAGTAGTAACATAAATAACCAATTATACATCCTCCAACAAAAGCTATAATCAGCCCAATCCACATAGGAAAATCATCGAATTATGATTTAACTCCTTTAAACATTATCAAATATATCATAGCAAAAGAATTTACAAATCCTATAATAGGTAAAATTTTTCTGGCATTTTAAAAAGGATTCTACTTTTTCATAATTATATGTATTAACAAAACATAAAGACCAAAAGCAATCAAACCTCCCACAATAGGCGAACTTACTAAAGCTAAAACTAAATCTCCTAATTACCTAAATAAAATTTTAAAAAAATAAATTAAATTTTCAATCTTATTTTATTTAAAAAAAAAAATCTAAACTTAAATTCTAAAAATTAAAATTAAAAAATATAAAAATAAAAATATAAAATTAAATTTAAAAATTAAAATCAAAAAATCTAAAAATAATAATCTAAATTAAAATAATCTTCACAAAAACTCCAAAAAACAATACATAATAAACCATCAAAAAAACAAATATTTCATAATACAAAAAAACATAAAAAAAAAAACATTATCCTAAAAAACTTTTAATATATATATATAAATAAATAAAATAAAATATATATATAATAAAATAATATATATATAATAATTTACTTCATCTAAATTCCTAGTGTTCCAACAGACACAATTCCAGCCGCGGCCATTCCAAAAATAACAGCCTGCGTCAAACTCAACGGCACTCCGTAAATAGTAACGGCCAAGGCGCAAATGGAGGCGGCCCCGAGCGAAACCAACATGCAAAGGGCGAACATGTCTGGGTTTTCAAACGAATTTGGGTTCAAAATTTTTGTACTTATAGTTTTAGACACGTTTCCGCCCAGCAAAACTGCCCCCAAAAATTCGCAAATTGATCCCAAAATTAAAGCTTATCTTAAACTTAAAATCCCACTTCCGAAAGGAGCCCCCATCGAGTCACACACGTTGTTTCCTCCGTTCACAATTCCTAAAATAAAAGCTAAAGGAATAGAAACGTACCACATAGTATCTTTTTTTAAAAATAAATTAGTTTTCTATTTATTTATTAGTTTATAAAAATATATATTTAATAAGCATTTATAATATATTAATTAAAGTTTTTAATCTTAATATTTATAATTTAAAATTTTAAAAAAAATTTTATATATATTTTTTTTAATTTTTTATTTTTATATTTAATATAATATAATAATATACCAAGAATTTAGTCTTGGTCTGCCAAACTCACTAAAGGACTAAATATAACAGGAGCAACTAAGCACACGAAAATAGCTATACTTAATAAAATTATTTTCTTATTTTTTTTAAAAATAATTCTTGTATTATCCCAGCACCCTTTTTTAACTTAATCTGTGCCTTCTTCTTCTTCGAGTTCGCTATTTGTACTTAAATCACTCAAAACTGATTATTTTATATTCCCAGTATTCTATTTATTTTTAATTCTTTTCACATCCTTTGAAAATACCTTTTATTCGTCATCTTTTTCCAAATCCTTAAATTTATAGTTTTATATAAATATAAATATATATATATAAATAAATAAATAAATAATTAATTAAATCCAACAAAAATAAAAAATATATATATATATCAAATTCGACAAAAATAAAAACAAACCAACTTTTTATCATAAATTTTTATTTTAATCTTTTTATACATACATATATATATATAATCAACAAAATCGATTTTATTTATTTACCTTAATCAACTTCACATATCTATCTCTATTGGTGTTGTATTCATTTTTTTGTTCTTTAATTTTTTCCAAGCATGAACTAATTTTTTATTAACTAATCAATTCATATTCTTAAAACTTTTCTTTAATTTCTACAAAAATATCATCATTTTATTAATCAATTTAAACTCTAACATAATTTTCATCCTAAATTAAAGGCTCGTCCAAATCACTATTACTATTTTTTTCACTTTATTTTTTTAAGTTTTATTTTTACTTTCTTTCATTTTAAATTTTAATTTTGTCCTATTGTTCATCTAGTAGTATTTTAATTTCATTCATGAATTCTTTACTATATTATTATAGCAATTTCAGTAAAATGTACTATTTTTCAAAACTCTGGAACTTCTCTCTAAATTATGTAAAAAAGGAAAATTAAAATTTAAATAATTGGATTTTTATATTTAAAAAATTAAAATTTAAATTCATTTAATCTTTAAATTTAATTACTCTTCAACTAAAAGCAATTAACTTTATATAAATTCTTCGCTTATTTCTATATCATTTATAATTTCGTTTTTTAACTCTTTCAAAGATTATAACTCAATTTATGACTACTACCCAAACTATTTTTAATCTTTAAAGTATATACAATAAAGTTCAGGCAAACTTATGTCCAAAATTTCAAATTTCTCTTACATTTCTCAAAATTTTTATCTTTTATTTTTCAAATTTTTTTTGTAACTTTTAAATATTCACAAAATTATTTTAATTTTAATTTGTATTTTTATTGTAATTTCTCTTAAGAGGCCCAAAATGTTTTTATAATTACAATATAGTTATGTTTATTAATCATATATAACTCTATTTACATTTATTTTAATGTTACCAAAATCGAATTAATAGTATTTTACTTATAATAATTAAATTTATTTTAAGATTAAAAGTATTTATTAATTAATCATAAAACTAATTTTTCTACAAAAATGGAATTAAAAAAAATCAATATCAACGGTAAAATTATTTTTGATGAAATTCATATTATAATATTAAAATCACTATCAAAATAAGTTATTCTACATACACTCATTAAATAATTTACTTAAAAAAATATATATTTTTCAGATTGTTAACTATTATAATTATTTAGTATTTCTTATTTCTTATTAATAATTCATGTTTTTAATAAACTATCAAATGAATTTTCTTGAACTATAATTCTATTTATAATATTATTATAAAAAAAAAAATAGAATCAAATTTGACTTTATTAATTCTTATTATACTTTTTTTTATAAATTTCTGATTAAAAACTTAGGTAATTATTTTAAAAATTTTTTACAATAATGTAATTAAACCATAATTAATCTTATTTTAATTAATCATAAATCTTATAAAAACTTATACAAATTTTTTAAATAAAAATTAATTAAAATTCTTTTACAGTATATAATTAAAGTATTAATCTTTTGATGCTAAATATAAAAATTTGTGATATAAACGAAAATTATTAGTAATATTATAACAATAATCTAAAGTATTATTAATATATAATAAAAATTAATATAATTTTAATTAATAGTACAAAATTATTATTTAAAAAAATCAGTATTTTATAAATTAGCAATTCCATATTCCTCAAAATTTTTATTTTTGCTAAGCTCTTTAAAAGCACATTTATTATTAAACAAAATTTTAATACATATCTTATTAAGGCATTTATTATCCAAACATTTATTATTGTTATTAACAATTTCTTGACCTTTATTCCATATGAGCCTTATTTTAACTTATCATTTTAAATCTTCCTTCTGCCTAAAATCTATCTTTATTACATGTCTGTTCACTCTCTTTCAAATCGTTATATAACATTTCTAATTTTTATCTGTTTTATGGTCTGGCTTAGTCGATATCTTTTTATATTTTTTTAATTAAATTTTATCCTTGCTCGAATTTCCCTTGTTCGGCTTGTTATAAACATTATTAAATAACATCGGCTCCTCTAACTCTTAAGTAATTTAATTCTACCTCATCGTTCATTAATTAGGCTTCCTAAGGAATATTCTCATCTTAATTGTAAAAAGTCATTTCCAAATTGGCCTCTTTAATAATTGGGTTTTTTTTCTCATGGTCAGAATTAGCATACATTTCAATTCTAGCTTTTAATAACTAAGAACTTCTTTCAAAATCTTACAATTTTTAGCTTATAGGGGGTAATTAAATTTCCAATAAAAACTCTTTACTAACTCCAGAAATTAATTACAAAATATTAATATTATAACTATTAGTTTTCTCATCATATTTCCACATTTAACCATAAGTTTTACTGACACTAACATCAGAAAAAATCTTATGATCTTTCTACAAACTAACATTAATATTCACTCCCTAAGCAATCACCGTAAACAACCCTCCCAAAGCATCAATAAACATCTCATCCACAGTATCAATCTACTCCACATAATAAAAATTCCCGTCCTAAACCTAACAAATCTAGTTCATCAACTTAGGGTCATGATCAGCCCCAAACCCAAAACTATTAATCGTATAAATACACCCCCCCAAAGCAGCCTCCCTCCTCAAAAAGTCCACACACCCATAAGAATCCTGCCCATCAGACAGCAAAAAAATAGAACTAACTTCATTCTAATACCTCCTCTCTTTAATCCCCTTCAAAGCCAGTTCCATCCCGGCCTGAATCGAGGTCCCTCCTCCCGCCCTCAAAGACTCAATAGCGTTCTTAATTTTCCCCAAATTTTCCTAACAAACTCTCTTAAAAGGCAAAATTCTCTGTCCACAGTGGTCAAACTAAACTAACATAATTCTGTCTTTTTCGTTCAAAAGCTCGACTAAACAGTGTAAAGCCTCCTAAACCTGCTTTATCTTATTGCCCCCCATAGAACCAGATCTGTCTATAACGCAAACCAGGTCTAAACCAGGCCTCTCATTTAAATCAAATTCTTCATTTTTATTTTAATTTTATAATTAATTTTCTTTTTCATTTTTATTTTCATCTTTATTTTAATTTTCATCTTGATTTTTTTTAGCAGTTGTTATCGAAACCATTGCAGGAATTATTTAGCTCTCGTTCTCACTCAACTTTACTGCCTTTGTCATTGACTTCAAAGAAAAATTCAAGTTTTTCATTAAATCGAAATCTATTTTCTTTTTTTTCACTTCTTCTTTTTATTATTAATCCTCTATTTCCATATCATTTTATACATTTTTTTTGTTTTACTCTATAGCTTCATCGTCGTCGAAAATTGCCTTATCTTCCTAAAAATTGTTAACCTAATTTCTTCTTATAGGTTAAAATTATTATTATGGGTAATTAAAATTCTATTATTAAAATTGGGGTTATTATTATTAAAATAATTATCTCTACAATTATTAACCGTTTTGTTGATAATTGATTTATTGAAATAATTGACCGGAATTTTAACTAAATAAAGGCTATTATTGTTATTATAAGTTGTAGCTATTTTATTAAACTCCTTATCTTGAATTTTATTATAGCTATTAATTTGTATTTCTAGTTATCTAATTATTGCTCATTTTATTATTTATTTAAAGATTATTATTTTTTTTTAAATTTATTATTTTTTTTTATTTTTTTATTTTAAGATTTCATTATTAGTATATTTTACATTTGTATCTTGTATACTACTAGTAAATTTTAATTTATTTACAATAAAAATTCATAGTGAAAATTAATTGAAATAATAAAACTACAAGTAATTAAAATATACCTATGATCTGTTCGATTCTGATAAAAGTCTATTAATTTTAATTAAATTTAAAAAAGCTTATTTCTAATATTTAATTAATAAACAGTATTCAAAATAAATATCATTTCTAGTGAAATAAATATAAGTAACTATTATTACAAATATATATTAAAAAGATATTTAATTATCATATTTACTATTTATAATTGAATATCCTATCTTACTATACAAAACCATAATTTAATAATCTAAATAAAGTCATAGTTATAATAATCAATTTTTTTTTATGCAAATTTATATTTTTATATATAAAAAATTATTATAATTTACTTTTTTTTTTAATAAATGTATTTAGTAATATATAAATAACATTTAAAATTATTTTATATATAATATTCTGGCATTTCAAATAAAAAAAAAAAATCTTTTCTTATTTTATAAATTTTACTTCAATATATTTAAATAAATTATTCTAAAAATATATTGAGAAAAACGACAAAATTAATAAATTAATATGAAATAATTTTTTATTAAAAATTATAAGCTTCCAAATTTTATACCTGAATTTTAAATTGATATACTTCATAATTATATTTAATAGAAGATTTTATTTATATGTAAATATTTTCTAATAGCATAAAAAAGTTTAAATAAAAATATTTATGTATTAGCTAATTATTATTAAATTCGATTTTTATCTTGGTTATATAGAATTACTAATAAATATAAAGATATAAAGGGTCAAAATTAATTTAACTATTTTTTAGTTATTTTATAAAAAATTAATAAAATTATTTATAAACCTTATAAATTTTAATTTAAATAAACAAATCTTAATATTTATATTGTTTTCATATTTTATATTTAATTTTTGTATATTTAATATTAGCAGACCTATCTAAATTAGATAAAATATCGATTTATAATAAAAGTAATCTTAAGTATTTATTTGTCTCTATATTAATTTCTTATTTAATTTATTACTCAAAATACTTAATAAAAAATATATTTATTTATAATAAAATCATTAAAATTAGTATATTTTTTTCTGTATTTTTTAATTAATTTTCTTATTTCTTAATATAATTAACCAGAAATTTTTTTAATACACAAAAAAATAATTAAAAATTTATCTACTTAAATTATTATAAATTTTAAAAAAAAATTATAATAAAATAAATTAAAAGCTTTAATAATAATATAAAATGAATATTTAAATCCCAGATTAATATCCTTATGTAATAATTATGGCGTCTATTTTAGGCTTACACTGTCATATAATTGGTTTCCTAGGCTAAAAGACAAGAAAAAGAGTTTTCAACAAAAAATTTATGGTAAAAAATTTTTAAGAAATTCACGAAAAAGAAATAGGAAAAAATGAAAAATTACCAGGTCAAGGATATCCTGACATGGGAAGTGGATTTTACTCTTAAAAATTATCTTATAAAGATTGGTATGATTTTAATAATTCTCAGCGAATTCATCAAAATTTTGCAGGTAAATAATATTATTCCTTAAAAAATATTATTAAATAATCATTATTTAATTTTTAAATTTTTAAAACTTTAAAATAAGATCAAATTGGATATTTGTTGCCAGCTTTATTAATAGCTGGGCTATTATATCCTATTTTTTCAGTAGGACTTGGGTTAACTCACTTTATAGGTAGAATCTTATATGCTAGTGGTTATTCTAAAGGACCTGATTAAAGAGAATTAGGAGCATATTTATCTCATGGTTCTACCTTTTTTATTTTAGGAACTGGACTATTATGTGGAATTTAACTCATTAATTTAAAATGATGACGATTTATTTATTTATTTACAATTTAATAAGTCAATTATCTATAAATGCAATTTTCTATATAGAAAATTTAATTTTTAATAAATTGGCTCCTTTTCTATAAGAATTTATTAAGTCAACAAATAATTCCATAAAATCTATAAATAATATATAAAACCGAATAATTAAGAATAAAATATTAAAACAACTATTAAATATCTAGTAAAAAAAGTTAAGAAATTGACATGTAAGAGTCTGAAATTCAAACCTTTAATAAAATTAAAGATATTTAAAAATTATAAATTCCAAAAACTAATCCTTAGCTATATAATTTTTTAAAAAACAGCTAATAAATAAAAGAAAATCAATCTATTTTCGAAAATTTAGTTTATCTTGGAGAATTGGAATATCTTCATTAAAATAGCTTTAAAAATAATGTTTATTAAAAAAAAGGGGATATTTCTTTAATAGCAATATTTGATGAATAAAATAATTTTCAATTTTGTATCTGGATTCTCTCTTAAAAATTACAGTAAGAAATTAAAAGCACACTTTATTTAACAATCTATCCCCAAAAAAATAAATAAAAATATATGAAATAAGTTTCAATTCTGATAAATTTATTATAATAAGCCATTTTGGATTTCCTTAAAGTTGATAAATTCTCTATTGATTACTTAAAAATTGATAAAAAATAAAATGTTCATAATTAAGAAGAGTTATTTTTTAAAATATAATAATAGCCTCTTGCAATATAATGTAACTATTATTACTAAAGAGGAATCGAAGTATATTTTAAGTACGATTAAGAATTAAAAAAGCTATAAAAAACAATCAAAATCCAAAATTTTAACGAAAAAAATTTTTCCAAATTAACTGCAAATTATTTTTTTTTAGATGAACTGTATAAAAAAATTTAAAATGAAGAAGTTCAAGTAATTTTTCAATAACTAAGTTTTACAATAATGAATTTTCGTTAATTAACCCAATTATTATCTGTCAAAAATATTAATATGGAAAACCATTAAAATAGTAAATATAACAAAAATAAGTGTCCACTGGTAGATTTAAATTAACTTTTGAAAAAAAATTTCTCAATGTAAGAAATTTTATAATTTTGTCTTTAATTCGATAAATAAAAACTTTTTTAATGGAATAACTTTACATTTGGAAAAAAATCAACACTGAATATTTAAAAAAAGTAAATAAAATTAGATTTATAATATAAGTTAGAAACATCTGAGGAAGTAAATTAAAAATATTTATAATAAAATACTATATTTAATATTCTATATTTATGTTTATTTGTTAAAAATTAATAATTAGCAAAATTTCAAATTTTTTTTTTATTTTAAATTATAATTCAAATTCAGGAAGAAAATTATGAAGAAAACCTATAAAAAATGGAAGAAATAAACTATTAACAAATGAAAACAGATATCATAAATGACGAGGGATTTTTATGTAAAGACCAAAATCAAAAATTAAAAACCTAATAAGAACAATAAAGATCAGAATTAAACTTTAAAACCGAGGAACTTACTATATCTTATTTACAATAAATAAAACACTTAATTAAATTTTACAATGAAATTAATAACACAACTCAAAACGACATACAATTTCTAAACATAACTTAAACAACAAACAACAAAAACAAACAAATAAACTACCCAGATTTACAATTTTTCCTACAACTACCCAAACTCCTCCCTCAGCTAAAAGAAATCTCCTTCGAAACATAATTTACACTCACAGAACTAGTCCAAAACAATCCAAACCAATACATCCAATTCCAAAACAACACAGATCTCCTTCAAAACTATCTTAACTTCAAAAACACCTAAATCCAAACCCAACAAACCTTTAAAAAAACAACCCTTCCCCAAACCTACAGAAAAGAAATTCTCAACGAAATAGCCCTCGACTACCTAAACCCCGCCAAACTCAAACAACAACTAACCAACTCCTAACCCCAATCCCAACCCCAACCGTTAAATCTACAAGCCTTTATAAGCCAGTAAATCTACCACCTTGTCAAAGACTACAAACTAAACCCAGAAAACACCAAGTACTCTCAAAATAAAAAGTTGGACCAGTAAATTAATGACAATTTAATTCCAAGCAGTGAAATAGAAAGCGCTGAAAAACTTGGCGAAGGACATATAGAATAAATTCTTACTGGTCTTGATTTGGGTACAACTGTAAGGGAAGTAAGTGAGCAAATTTAGTTCATTTTTTAAGGCAAATTTTATAAGTAAAAAGAAGAGGAACTAGAAAGCGAGATTTCAGATGAAGAAATAATCAGTTTTAAACCAAAAAAGGGAGAATTTATTGAATATTTAATCCCCAATTATGAATAATAAAAAATCTATAATGGTAAAAAATATCTAAAATTCGATAAAGATGTTATATTGAGAAACTGTGCTGGATTTAATACTGATTCTAGAGGAGGTAATAATTGCGGAATAATACTGGATTTCCACTAGGAAATAAATTTGGGAAAACTAATTAATTATTAAGACCTTATTTTAGGAATTTTTAAGTTAAAATCCCATAAGTGTGAAAATTGGTATGAACTTTTTATAAATAGATATAGGGTCACTAATAATAAATATTTCTATATTATTGATCTGGAATTTGATCATGGTTCATGATTTTTATATTATATTCTAAATTTAAAATTCTATAAAATTAAGAAAATAAATATGCAATGAATCAATAAATAATGTTATTCATTTTTTATAAATAATAATTGTGATTTTATTCGTAAATCTTAAAATAATAAACCATTCACCACCACAAAAATTTCTTTTTAATTTTTAATTTTAATTAATTCCCATAATACTAACTAAATAAATATAATATCTAAAAGCCTTAAAAAATCTGACTTTAAATTCCAATAAAAAATAAAATAAATATTCATAAAAAACAAAAAAACTTACAATAAATAAATAAAAAAATAAAAATAACAAATTTTACATTATATATAAAAAAAATGAACATCGCAGTCCCAGCAACCTATCCTTATGTTTTAATTGCAGCAACAGCTCTCGGCCTGGAATGTCACCTTACCGGTTTTATAGGTATGAAAACAAGATAAAGAGTTTTTAATAAAGAATTTATGGAAAAAAATTTTGAAGAAATTCACAAAAAAGAAATTGGCTAAGATGAAAAAATACCTAGTTTAGGTTATCCTGATATGGGAAATGGCTTTTATTCCTAAAAACTCTCATATAAAGATTGGTACGACTTTAATAATACCCAAAGAATACATTAAAATTTTACAGGTAAAGCATAATTATCAAACATTATAGTTTAATTAAATTTATGTACTTTTATTTCTTCATCTCTTTCAAAAAAAATATTTTTAAAAATAATCTTTTTATAAAATTCTAATTATTAAATATTTCCATTCAAAGGTAAATAAAACCAAACAAATTTAAAAAAACATTAAAAATTAATATTTTATATGTAAATTTTTTTAAATAAAAATAAAGTCAAAAATCTTTTTTTAATTAAAATTTTTAAAAATAATAAATATAATTTATTTTATAATAGACTCAATTGGATATCTAATTCCTTCTCTATTAATAGCAGGCTTATAATTTCCTCTTTTCTCAGCTGGTCTTGGCGCCACTCATTTTGTAGGAAGAATGTTATATGCTAAGGGTTATAGTTAAGGCCCAAATAAAAGAGAAATAGGCGCTGGTTTATCACATGGTTCTACTTTTGCTATTTTAGGAACAAGTTTATTTAGTGCTATAAGACTTTTAATAAGAAGATGATAACAAATTTGTTTTATAAAAATATTATTAAATTATTAAAGGATACATGTTAATATTATTATATAATTTATATATAAAATAAAAAATAAGATATACTAATTTTTTTTATTTATAATAAAATATTATTTTTGTGAACTTTTATTATATCTATTATACTGAATTTTATGAATTTTTTATCTATTTAGTTTCTATCAGTATTTCCTTATCAATTTTTTTATTTATTTTGTAGTAAAAATTAATTATTTCCTAATAATTTTTTAAACATATATAAAAAATAATAAATATAAAAAAATGGAAGAAAAAGCTTAATTAACCTAGGAATAATTGCACCAATATTTCATTGAAGAGGCTATTAAAGAATCTAAAAAGGCCAAAGAAACTTAAGAAGGATTCCCATTTGGTGTAAAATACTTTTTTAAAATATTTTTTTATATAATAATAAATCTTAGAAATTCTAATAAAAATAAATTTTCTAATTATATTTTTAAATTTATTTAAACTAGGCTCTTATAGTATAAAATAATTAAATAATAGCCAGGGGATATAATCAAATGATTCATTTAAAAGATGCTACTGCCCACGCAGAAATATAAGCCATAAGAAAAGCAGGAGAAATTTTAAAAACCTGGAAACTTAATGGGTGCATATTATATTCTAGCTGTGAGCCCTGTACTATGTGCCATACCGCAATTATGTAAAAAAATATTATAATATTCTAATTAAACTAATTAATATAGTATAATAAATATAAATATATAAGCTATTTACTTTATTTTTATTTATAAAAAATGATTTTTTCTTATATTGAAATAAAATATTATTTCAAAAATAAACAAATTTATTTTAGCATAAATTTAAAATATAATTTAATTATTGAATATCATTAATTTAATTATATAAAGATGGTCTGGAATAGAAAAAGTATATTTTGGAATGAGTGCAGACGATCTTGAAAAAATAAATCCAATATGTGTTGCAAATTATTCCAAATCGGAAATAAATAAACAAAGAGAAAATAGAGACATACCATTTTATTAAGTTTCTTAATTTAAAGAAAACGCCATGAAATAATTTTAAGACCAATTACCCACCGATAAAAAATGAAATTTAATATAATGTTTAAACACTATATTAAAAATGCGAAAATTAAGTATTTAATATGAGTTCATATAGTTTTATAAAGAGTATCATTAACCATTAAAATATTTTAAAATCAGTTAAATATACCATAATAATATATATAAAAATTTATAGAAAATATAACATTTTGAATGTTTAAAATATATATAAATATGAAAAATATTCATCTTAAAATTTTTATATTATATGCCTTTTTTTTTCAGATTTACACATAAATAATAAAATATATAACGATATTCAAAATTTACACATACATATTTTTTGAAAAAATATATAAGAAATGACGATAATTATATAAATGATATTTTATAATTTAATTTAAAAAAAATAAAATAAAAAAAAAAAATGAAAAATATAAATATATTAGATAAATAAATTATAGAACAAAAAAAATGTCAATAAATTCCTATTTTAAACATGGTATTTACAAGTTAAAATATTAAATATTAAATTTAATATGATAACTTTAATGGAATCTTCGTTTTTTATACTTTAAATAAATAAAAAGCCGAAAAATAACATAAAAAATTAGTTTCTTTTCATTTCAAAAATTAATTAGGATCTATCTATGAAATATCTGGACTTTAATCTAATGCTAACTAATATTTTTACCTATTTTTTATAGAAGAATTTCAATAAGAATTTTTTTAAAAATACTTATTTTCTATCCTTGAAACTCATATTAATATGAATAAAAAATTTTTGTAGAATTTAATCTTATCCAAAACTATCACATCTAATTATAATACCAATAAAATAAATATAAATTTACAAATAAATAAAAAAAATTAAATTAGTAATAATTTTTATTAAATCAGCAAAAATATGATTTTAATAAATTAAGATAAGGAATTGTAAAATTAATAACAAAGCTATTTTTTTGGATAAATTTCAGAACTTACTTAATAGAATACAAAAATTATTATCATTTTTAAAATTTCGATAAAAAACTAATTTTACTATTACAAACAAATTAAACTACTAATTAATAAATTATTAACTAATCAAAGCAAAGTTTTTATTTAAATGATTTTTTAAATTTAAAACTCAAATTCAGAAAATTAAGAAAGCAACTACTAATTCGAAAATATAATAATTCAAAATAATCAAACTAATAAAACTAGCGATTTTATATTTGATAAATTGAAAAAAAATTTAAATATTAAGAACAAACAATTTGAAAAATTAATAACAACTAGTTCAATTTTCGACTTTCAAAATTTATACCTTAATTATAAAACTGATAAATAAAAATTAATAATAATTAAACTATTATTAGAAAATAATTTGACACCTTTAATCACATTTACAAATATTTAATATAAAATTAGTAACTTTTCCAATTAAAGTAGCGACTACACTTTTTAAAATTAAGAATCAGATCAATATAATAATTTAAACCAATAATTAATGTATGAAAATCTTTTTAACTAAATATTTATTTAAAAATACTAAGAGTAAAATAAAATGCACTTTTAAAGTATAAGTATAAGTTTGCCAACACAGTTAAAAAAATTCACAAATATTTTTTAGTAGCCTCTTTAATTAAGACATATAATAACTAAAAATTGTCAAAATTATTAGATAACGATAGACATAACTTGGCTTAAATACTTTTTAAATTTTCTACCTTATTTTAATAAATACTCTTTAATAAATATTAACTTAATTTTAAGTAATAAAATTTCATTTTCATGGGATTTTACAAATCTCATCAATTTTTTACATCATAAAAATAGTAATTAAAATAGTTGCATTCAAATATCCTAAAATTTAAACACATTTATAGAAAAAAATGATATGAAATTAATATTACTTAAACAAAATTATACATGTATTAACGAACTAAATTTTGGAGAAGCTCTATAATTAACCCATTAAAATTTAATTAATGATATTAATTAAAATCTAATAAGTATTCTTAACTACATATTTAAAAAAATTTTAAACAAACAAATCCAAAATCATTTGATTTTAATAAAAAACGCCAATTTTATTAATTTTCATTAACTTTCTTAAAATTAATAATAATTTCTTGATTAATAATAAAAATTAAACTTACAGATAGAAAACATAAATTTAAAATTTAATCAATAAAATATCAATGAAATAAGTTAGAATCCTTTTTATATTAATGAAATTTAAAAATACTTAAAATTTTTGATGAAAAATTAGAAAGAGCTACAAAAATTAAATTTTTTTATTTATTTTCCTTAAAATATAACCTAAATTTATGACTGGGGTAAATAATCATCGTATACACATATCTAATCTATTATAACTCTTATAAATTGTCTTATAATATGTTAAGAATAATAATATGAAACACATAAAAATCAGGCTAACTAAAATTTTATTTAATACTATCATATTAATACAATCTTTAACTATAAAACTTTTATTTCTGTTGATATTTGCTAAAATTTTATTAAATCTATTATTAAGAAAATAGAAGATAAAAAAATAAATAATAATATAATTTTTATATTAAATAATATTAGTAATTAAGAAAGTGATGGTATTAATTAAATTGAGTTGAATTTTAAAGAAAATAGAATCCTTATTAAAAGTTAATAAAGTATAGAACCTTCCTAAATTTAGCCTAATTTCAATTTTAAGAATCATATAAAGTAATTTGTTATTTCATACGATGTTAACTATATAAATCTAAATATTTCTGGTGATATATAGAGCTCATAAAATATATAATAGCTAGAATTTTATTTTAAATAATTAACTGAATAAAAATTAAAGTTAAACAATTTGACGATTAATTTAAATTTATAAGATAATGTCAAAAATTAAAACTATTTGGATAAAAAATCTCCATTATATTTTAAAATTCAGCTAATTTATGAATTACTTGGCAATTGTAAAAATTAAATAAATAACATATTTATAAATTTTTAATTCAACAATTACCATGCAAGACTAAGTCTAAAACAGCAAATTCAAAGCAATGAAAATAAAATTTTAAATTTAGATTATAATATAAATGAAATAAATATGTTAGCAATTTATAATGAATTATTGTCTAGTATATTGTCAGACTAAAAATATTTGATAATTTAATTATCTGCAACCGAAGAGTTTCCTTTACAACATAAAACAATTTTCAAATTCATAAAAAATCTAAAACTCAATTTCAAAAAAAATAACTACAATTTAATAAAAAAAATAGAAATGGCTACAATTTAAAGAGGTCAAAATAATTACGAATTAGAAGATTAGAAACTTATATAATAAGAAATACTGTTATTTAATTAATATTTAAGCACTTTTAAAAGCTAAATGCTATAAACTGTATCTATTTTATAATAATACAAGTTTTTATTTAGAACTGAACTTTTATGGGATATCATATAAGAAATAAGACATTGAATTTCTTTTATATTAAAATTTAAATGTATTAAAAATTTCCCTATATATATATTCTTACTAAAAATCATTTATTAATTAATTAAAAATATTAATATACTATACTTTGAAATAAATCAAATATATGTTAGTATAAAAAACTAACAATCATACTATCATATAAAAATTTTTAGAATTGTAATAATTTGTAACCATTTTATATATTAATATTAATATATCAAAATACTATAAGTAAAATTTTTAAGATATTATTTTTTCTTTAATTAATTATTTTACAAAAAATAAAAATCTTTCAAAAAAAATGGATCATTTAAATATTATATCATTAAATAATTCCGAATTTTATAATAATAAAATTCAAAGTTTATTTAATAAAAACTAACAAAATTTAATAGTAAAAATTCCATCATAGAAAAAATGTTTACCACAAAAAAATGATTAGTATGTATTAGAAAAAAATGCTGAAAAAGTTAATATATATATTGTTCTATCATAAAATAATTAAGAATATTCTGAATAGTTATATGAATACTTCAGTATTTTAAAAAACATATAACGTCAAAATAATAAAAATATTTTTTACAACTAATACTTTTTAAAAATTGATACCCTTGAAAATTTTTAAAATCAAATAAGATAAAAATTTTAGAAAAGTATTAATAATAACAAAAAATACAAAAATACATAAAATATTTTGTTAATTCTACATAATTCAATTGCTAAAGATAAAGAAATAAATTCATAATTATAATTCTATAAAAATTTTATATATTCTAATTTAAATTTAAAAATTATTGTATAGTTTGAAATTTGCTATGAAAACCTTATCTAATATTACAAAAAAATAATAATTTTAATTAAGTCCTTAATTTTAAAATAAGAAAAATATTTCTTTTAATTAGTTCTTAAAATAAAGAATTAATAAAAAAATTGTTCAGATAATACACCAAATCAATTTAAATATGAAAGCATAGTAATTTCTAACAACGAAAAATTAACATATTTTAACAATATTTAAATAAAATCTTTAAATAATTAAGATTTAAATGAAATTTACTATAATTTAGATTTAAAAACTTCGATTTTCAATATGGATAATTTTAATTAAAATTTTAAAATTGATAACCAATAATTAAAGATTATTAAATTATTGTTGAATTATTAACTTACCCCGTAGATCACAATCCCAAAGTTATAATACGATATTTAAGAAAAAGATTTAAAAGAATCTGTTTAAAATAATGAAAATTCACAATAAATAATATAAAAAAATAAATATTTAGTTTAAGAAATATTTGCCTAATAATAAACATCAATTTTTAAAAAAGTAGTATTTTAAAAAATTTTAATAAATCTAGTAAATTTAGAGGTAAAATAATCAAATATATTTAACAATAATGAAGAAATTTAAAACAATCCCATATAATTATCTCAAATTTTATAATTTTAATCTTAATAATACCAAATATCAACTGAACTTAATAAACTAAGCTAAATAATTTAATTTTTACCAAATTTTCCAAAAAATGCATTAATAGAAATAATAATAGTTGTTAAATACATAGATAAAATTTTATAATATTATTAGTAATTAAATAATTTTATACAGGACATAAACCAAAATAATAAAAGCTCTATTGAATTTTGTATTATAGAAAAAAATACATTACAGCCAATAAAATATGTATAATAATTAAAAATAGAAAAAAATAAAAATATAATTTGCAATATATATCAACAACATCTAAAAACTTTTTATTATTCTGGTTAAGATTAACAATTAAATTCTGATCTTTAAGAGGTTATTTAAATATTTCCTTAATAAAATTACTAATTATTGTAAATTGGATAAATTTATAAAGAATTTAACAATTGTGAAGAAATTAAATAAGAAATAAATTATTTTAATTAAGTATTAAAAAACTCCTCTAAATAATAAAAATTAAAAATAGAAAATATAACATTCATTTTTAACGTTTAAAATTACACAGACTAATAAAAATAAACCTAAGATTATATATCATAGTTATTTAATATATAATAGTATGGATAAAAGATAAGTATCATAATATAATTTGATTAACATATAACAATAAATATTTTTAATACCTAAGAGCCAATAATAAAGCTTATATCTTTTTTAAAAACACTTTTTAGTCAAAAATAACTACGATTCTACCAATAATAATCTATAGATAATAAATAAGAATATTTCTTTTATATAAATACTAGTTTTAGATATAATATACTATTTTAAAACCCCCATGTTTTTGAATTCATATTATCCTTAAATAATAATGATTTTCTTCTAAATTAAAATTTAAATATTTATTTAAAAAATTTGTAAACATACAGAGAAGGATTTGATGAAATAATCCTAATAAACAAGAAGAAGAAAATAAATCTTAAGAGCTTTACAATCCCAAACCTTTAGCCCTTTTATTTTATTTAAAATTTCATTTATAATTTTGATATTTATTATGAAATTGAAAGAGTTAAATTAATTCTTATATTTGATAATTAAAAAAATAATACAAGTATCTAAAGATTATAGTTTATATAAAGATTATTTTAATATAACAGATTGAAAACTAATTATCTAACTATAATACTAAATACTAATACATATGATATCATTGGAGAAAACTCTAACTCGTAGAAAAAATAACTCAAATAATAATACAAAAAATTATAATATAATCTTAAAATCATTTATTAAATTTTAAATTATACTAATAAAAATAATGTAAATAATATATTCATTTATTTTGAGCAAAATAACATACCAGCCTAAATTAGACTACAAAAAGATCTAAAAAATAACAATAATTAATTTCTTGAACTGAATTACGATATAAATAATGATTAAATGTTAAAAACTTATGACTAATTAATACAAAATCTTATTATCAATTAAAGAAACTTGACTCTCTACTTAAAAGATTCAAAATAGTTACCTATAAAATTTAACTAAATTTTAAAATTTCTTGATAATTTAAAAAACTATTTTAACACAGAGAAAATTAAATACTCCTATTTTATATTTTAAAATATCTAACTTTATAGTTTAGAAATTTCATATACAAAAGATTATTACGTAAAAAATTATATTCAATACTTCAATACTCTACTTGAAACAAGATAAAAACTTATACTTATACTATAAGTATTAAAAAAAATGTATAAATATTAATATAGACCTGAAATTATTTGGGAAATTGCAGAATTATTTTAGCACAATTAAATGACATTAATAAAAGCAATTTAATGAATCTATAAATGAAATAAATTATAATTATAATATATTAAAAAAATGAAAATGTTATTAATTGTCTATATATATATATTTATTCCACAAATTTGTGTATTAAAACTGAATATTACATATTATATTATATTAAATATTATATTAAATTATGAACTATTTTAAAATATTACATCATAATAAATATATATGATATTAAATAATGTAAATAATTATATTTTAAAAATAAATAATCGACCAAAAAAAATAAACATAAATTCATAAACTATTTAAATAAAAATAAAGTTTTAATTTTCAATAGGTTTTATTTTAAAATTGTTTATAAATTTTTTTTTTTTTGAAACTCTAAAATATTTCATTAAAAAATAGAAATTAAAAATATTTCTACATATTTTATCTACAAATTAATAGATAATTCGAATTTAGCATAGTTTGTCATAATCTAAAAAATTAATATTTAAAATTAAATTTATTATAATATAATAATATTTATTTTATAAAAGCAATAAAATTTAAATTTTAAAGTTTTTTCCTAAAAGAAAATAATAACTTATAAAATTCTTAAACAATTTTTAAAATTTTTAAGTTATAAATAAAAATATATAATACTTCTTGATAATAATTAAAATATTTTTTAACTGATATTATTTTTTAATTTATTTTTTTATATATTAAAAACTCAATAATAAGTTTTTAATTCTTTGTAATTATTGATTAATCAAAATGATGAATTAAATAAACTATTTATTCCCCATTATAAATTAAAATTATCATCCAATTTCCATATTTCGCTTTAATATAAATTTATAGCGATTCAATTTTAATTCATTTAAAATTAATTATTAAATATGGTCGATAGCGTGTACGAATTAAAGTAAAATTTAAAATTTAATGTTTAAATTTTAATTTTAATTTTTAAAGTCTATATACCTTAGTAAAAAAAATATTTAACACTATGCTTAATTTTTTATATATTTAGTTAATCTTTTAGCAATTTCTACATATATATAAGTAGAAGTAATAATAAATCATATTAAAATAAAAAACACATTTTTTTGAAAATTAATATTAAATATTAAAACTAAATATGACTCACTATTTTTAATTTTTAACAAAAAAAATATCTTAACTAACCATTACAGTATATCATTTTAGACTTTTATGAAATATATTTAAAAAATTACAAAAAATTTAAGATTTTTAAAGCAACAACCCGTAAACAAGTTTAAATATACAAATATACAATTTAAAATTTTCCTTATCTTTTCTATTTTTACTTAATCATAAATTATCAAAATAATAAGAGTTAATAACAAAAACACAAAAATAAAAACAACTTAATAAATTCTCCAAAACCAGCAAAAAAACCTATCAACGACCCAAAACATACCCCATATAAACAATAAAAAAAATAATCAAAAAAAAAAAAAAACAAAAACAAAAAATAAATAAATAAAAAAATAAATAAAAAAAAAAATATATATATAAGAATAATAATAATAAATAGAAGAAGATAATACTGAAAGAAAAATAAATAAAAAAAAAAATATATATATATAAATAATAAATAATAAATAATAATTAATAAATAATACATAATAAATAATGAGCCAACAATAAACACACCCTTGTCCCTCAATAAGTCTAAACTCAGGTGCCCAAATTCCCGCCTGCGGACTAGGACTCTACAAAACAGACCTCGAAAACATGTAAGCTTTATTATAAAAGGCCTTGGATTCTGGTTACAGACACTTTGACACTGCGATTCACTACAAAAATGAGCCTTAAGTCGGACAGGCCTTTTAAAATATCTTTTAAAAGGGAAAATATAAAAGAGAGGATATTTTTATCACTAGCAAAGTTTTTCCTAGATCTGGCTGGAATATGGTCCAAATGGCAGAATAAAGTCTTAAAGACCTTTAAGTTGATTATGTCGATCTTTTCTTGCTGCACTGGCCTGCTTGCTCACCCTCCGAAAATCTAGAGGTAAAATTTTTATAATATAAATTTTAATTAATTTAAAAATAATTTCTAATATTTAATATTTAATATTTATATTAATTAATCATACTTATATTCTTTACTTTTTATAGATCTAACATAGACCAGTCCACTAAGTATGGGTTGAATTAGAAGAGTGTGTCAGAAAAGGATATGTAAAATCCATTGGTGTCAGTAACTTCAATGTATAAATGCTTTTTGATTTGTTATCATATGCACAAATAAAACCTTCTATGAATCAAATCGAATTACATTTATACTTATAGCAGCCTAAACTATTGAAATTTTGTGAAAAATTCAATATAAAAATTACAGCCTTTTGTCCACTAGGCAGAGGATCCGGTATGCTAGAGGACGAAAATTTAAAAAAAATTGCTAAAAAATATAATAAAACACCTGCTTAAATAGCTTTACACCATTTACACTGTAATTTAAATGCTATTGTAATTCCAAAAACTTCTAATTTAAAAAGACTAGAAGAAAATTTTTAATGGAGGGATTTCGAAATGGACAGATAAGATATTGAATATTTAAAAAATATGGATAAAGGAATCAGATTTATAGACCCCAAAAATCATTTCACAGGAGAAATTCCCTTATTTGATTGAAAATAAAAACTTAATAATTAATTACCAAAAATTGATTTATCTATTAAAATTATATAAATTATAAATAGCTATTAAATAATTATAAAAAATATAGGTTACATATTATAATATAGTTTATACAATTAACCATTATTAATACAAATATTGTATAACAAACTAATTTGTATAATTTATAATATTAATACTAAATTAATTAATGCATTTAAAACAATATATTATGTTTTTTTTAAATAAGTTTTACATACATTTACTAAAATAATAATGAAGATTTGATAATAGTATAGTATTATACATAATTTGATGTGAATTATTTAATTAAGTTATTTATTTCTAATTTTTAAGATAGAGTTAATTTATCAGTGTTGGGTTATATATTTTCCATTATATAATATAAATTTATTATACTATTTTAAATTAATATTTATAAAAATATTTTAATTTAAAAATTTTTTAATTCTATGCTTATAACATTTATCGTACAAATAATGATTTTAAATATAACAAAAATTAAAATAGTAAGTAAAAAATTAAAAAAAATAGCTTATTAATAAATATTAAAATTTAATATTATTTCAATAATCAATTAAAAAAATTTAATCCAGTAAAATTATAAATATCATTCTAATCTTCTCATTCACTCTTCCATAAAAGTAAATTTCCCATAAACTTAGTCAACAACTTCATTATTTTTAACCTATTCCTAAGCCTTAGGTTTTCTCAAATTTCCTATTTTTTAATAGATTTCTCTTTAAATTCCCATTTTTCTAGCCTCTCTGTACCCAGAAACTTTTTCCAAAATTTCTTAAGATTTATCATAATCAAATAAAATCATTTCCAAAAAGTTAGCCAATCTATACCCTCCTAAAACCACTTAAGATTTACAAATTTCCTAAGCTTAATTTACGTATTCTTCAGTCAATTAATTGGTTTCATAAGTCAAAGGGTAAGAAAAATCTCTAGCAATTATCCAGGCTTCTCTACTCCACTCGTAGAAATCCATATTGGTATCTTTTCCTTCGAAATAAGATTTAGGGTATTCTTTAGCCAAATCTTCTCCCCATTATTATAACCATTATCTAAATTCAAAAATGAAAAAAAAAATTAAATAAAAATTTATTGCTTTTAATTAAAAAGTATTAAATTATATTTTTATGAATAAAAATTTAAAATAATTAAATAAATTTACTTTGCAGTATCATTTAAAGGTCTTGAAAATGGATCATATTCAGGTCCTTAAAAGGCTTAAGCTCCTTAGTCCCAGAAAGAGTGTAACAACATCTTTCTATCTTTCAAATCATCTATAATAAATAAATAAATTTTTAAAAATAATTAAAAACAAGTAAAAATCTACTAAAAAAAATTTTTTTATATCTCTTACGTTTTTTATTTTAAAAAACAAGAAAAAATAGTAGAAATTTTTATAAATTTTTACAAATATACTACATATTTCCTCCCAAATCTCCGTCAGGGGAAGGATAAGTAGCGTTGAACATATTAACATTGTGCAAAGGCTAGTGTAAATCTCCAACAACATGTAAAACAAATCTAATAAATATAGCTTTCTACATATTTAAGTCTTTATCATCATAATCTTTAGAAAACTCGAAAATAGCTCTTTCTAAAAAATCCATGGCGTTACTTTCGGCTTCAATTGGACTTTATTATAAATAATCACCGTTAGGATTTATGGGTCTTCCATAATAGTGCCACAGGTCCTTTTTAATTATTTTCGTAATTTAATAATTAATAAATCAAAAATTTAAAAATATTTAAACTTTCTCATTTTAAAAAAAATTTCATTTAGTATATTTTTATATATTCTTTTAAAATCTAAATAATAAATTATTCTTTTTTTCTTTTTTCTATTTCGAAAGTATTATCAACTTTAGAATATTAAAACTGTATTAAAAGTACATGAATGTATATTTTTAATATTAAAATTAATTTTATAATACGAATTATTAATCAATTTTATCTTAATTTTTTTATAATATGAGCAAAATAAAAATATAATTTATTAAAATATTTATCATTTCAAGGATTTTTTTATTTATTATGATTATTTTAATAATCGTATTATAATAATACATTATGATTCAATTTTCTATTAATTATTCTAATTTTTTAATAAAAAAATAAAATAAAAATAAAAAACATTCTAAACCATTAAATTTAACCAAAAATATTATAATATTTATATATCATAATAAAAATTAAATAAATAATTGTTAATTTAACTTAAATCGCTTTTAATTTAAAAAATTCTAAAAAAAAAAATATACTAAACTCACCATATATTTTAAAAAATATTTAATATAATTTATTTTTTTCTTTTTAATTTACCCAAAAATTCATAGCTTTATCTTTAATATCATCAGGCCAAACAGCAGAAGTAACGAAACTGTCGTTAATATCTGAATCTAATCCATTCATAGATTTTACCAATTAATTTGCTCTATTCCAAACTTTAAGTCTAGAATTTAGAAGTTCATTTTTAGCAATTTGAGCCACTAACATATGACCATTTTCCTATATATATATAAAATTATTAATTACTCAAATTTACTTCAATTTCATTATTTATTTATATATAAATAAAATTAAAATAATAAAATTAAATAAAAAAAATTTTAATGCTTTTATTTTTTTTTTACCCACCAACTCAAAACCTAGGTTGCCAAAAATAAAATTACAATTAAGAATTTCATTAAGTTAAGCTATATACTTTTATTTTTTTTATTTTATAATTATTTTATTATTATTTTTTTTACTATAAATGTTAAGCTTAAATATTTTAATCATTTAATCGAAAAGTAATTAAAAAGCTATTATAAGTAATAATAATAAAATATTTATATTATTAATTGTAATTAAAAAATAAATTTTTACTTATTATTATTATAAGTTAATCTTGTAATAACATTTTCAAAAATTTTGTTAATATATTTAATATAATTTTGATAATTGAAATTAAAAAAATAAATTGAAGAAAATTTATTTTTAAATTTTAAATTTTTAAAAATTATATGAACTTATCTCAGTATAATATTTGTTAATATTATTTAAATTATTAATATTATATAAGTTATTTAGGAATATTTAAGAATAATTAAAAAAAAAACCTATTTAATTAAATACTTCTATATAATTCCAAATAATAAATAAATAAATAAATAAATACAAATATTTATTCATAGTATTATTAATAATTAAGTTATTTTTTATTTATTTTTAATTTTAAGTTACTTTATATTTTAATTTGATGAATTTCGAAAATCAAAAGACATAAGAGATTATTTCAGTAATTTTTAGCTAAATTAAATAATTTTTTAATTTTAATAGGATAGTAATCTTTTTAGTTAATTTAAAATAAAATCAGTTAAAATTTAATTTAATTTTCAATTCGCGTGGCTGGCTCAATTGGTAGAGCATTTGACTTCTAATCAAAAGGTTGTAGGTTCGAGCCCTACGTCGCGTGATTTTTTATTTTTATTAAAATTCGAAAAAAAAAAAAAATTAATACCTATAATTATAAACTAAAATTTTTTCAATTTTAATACATTATTTATTTTCGATTAAAATATTTTTTTTTACTTAAAATTTTATTTCATTATTACATTGATTTCTTTTAAAAGTATCAAATCATAAAATATAAAAGTACAAAATTATTTATTATTAGTTATAATAAAAAATTTTCATTTTTTATTTGATCAGAATTAAACAATCATTAAATCAAAGTTAATAATAAAAGACAAATTTCGAATGTTTATTTTTTTCACTAATTTTTTCAGCCAAGTAAACTTAACCTATAGCTTAAAAACTATTAATTGATGAAAAAATAAATTATTAAAATAAAAAAACTTTCAAAAAAAAAAAAAAAATCACAAAAAAAAATAAAAATAAAATCAACCAAAAAATAAATCCTAAAAAATACTTTACAATATAAAAAATGATAATGAAATAACTAACATATATGATCTTGGGACTATCCCTAGCCTACAACGCCTACACCCTCCACTAAAAAATTTTCCAGTCTCGAATGGATAAATAATAACAGTAAGAATAAGAATAAGAATAACAAAGCAAAGAAAAATATCAATAAGAAAACGAAACCTAAAAAAATTTACAACAAGCAAAATTAAATCAGCCCCAAACCTAAGAAAATTAACAAGAAGAACAAGAAATTTTAGAAAATGAAATAGAATTATTTTTATAAAAAGCAACTTCTAGAAACCTAAGGTCTAAACTGTAAAAATTTTTGCCTAAATTTAAATGGGAACTTCAAATTTCCGCCTTTTCAGATCATGAATAAGTTATTATTACAGATAAAAATAATTTATTATAAAAACTAAAAAATATGAAAAAAGACGGAATTGATCACTTATAAATCGTCAGTGACTTCGATTAAACTGTAACTCCTTTCCATCATAATTGTAATAAAAATATAAATTATTTTTTTTAATTTTTATCATAAAATTTTATAAATCATAGGCTATTTTTATTACAAATAATTTTATTTTATTTTTAAAAAATTATTTTAATTTAATTTTAAAGAAAAAATGTCTCCGTCCACCCTTGGCGCTGTCAGAATTTGCGAAGATACACCAGAATTTTTAAAAAAAGAACTTGAAAAAAACTTTAAATACTATTACCCCATTGAATAAGACCCAACTATCGAAACTGAACACAAAGTTAAATATATGTAAGAATGGAATGAAAAGGTAAATAAATCATATTAAAATTTAATTTTATTTTTATGTATATAAATTTATATATAAAAATTAAAGCAAAATTAAATATTTTTTTTTTATAAAATTAAAATTTTAAAATATTTACCTAATTAATTTCAGGTCGGTGAAGCTTTTAAAAAAAGTGGAATTACAGGTGAAATTTTCCAAAAATGTGCAGATAAAGCCAATTTCGCTGTAAGACACTTATTCAAAGAGTTCTTTATTTTATGTTCTTAAGTAAATTTACCCTTTTTTTACGTTTCAGGAGGAATTAACGCTTTTGTGCACACAATTTTAGACTAAATAACTGATATTAATTAATATGATAATCTTTTCCTTAATTCTTAAAAAGCTATCTTTGATAAACACTAAAATTAAGTAAAAATTAATTTTTTATTTACTATATTTTATTTAGATAAAAAATTTTTAAAAAACTTTTATAGTTTTATAATTTTTTTTTTTTATTTTTAAAAGTTAATTGATATGCATATGGAAGTTTGTACTAGTTCTAAACATGAAATTTTAAACAAAGAAATATATGATTTTAAAAAAAATACAATCTTACTCGGAGATTCCTAACATGACATTTTAATGGGCGGAAATATAGAAGCAGAAAATCAAATAAGTATTTTATTTTTAAATGAAAAATTGGCAGATAATATAAAAGACTTTTAATTGGAAGGATGGGATATTATTATAAGAGATCCTACGGGATAAGGATCTTATATAGTAGCTTTATAAATTCTTTAGGAAATTGGCTTAAAAGAATTTTAAAAAGAAAAATACGATATCACATTAAAATCACATAAAAATATATTTTAATCTAAAGAAAATTATAAAGAAATAAATGAAATATTATGTTAATTGGCATGATTATGTAATATAAGATTAATAATATATTTATTTAAATTTTTATTTCTAAAATTTAACACTTGTTAAAATAATTTTAAGTTATATTTAGATTGTATATAATCAATTATCACTATTATTATTGTAATTTTATATCATTATATTAATGTTAAAAATATTATTTATCAAATAAAATATTAATTTTATTTTATAAACAAGTTAATACTTTTTTAAAAAAAATTAAATCATATTTTATTTTTTCTTTATTTTATTTGTACAAATATTAAGTTAAATAAATTCTTTTTTTATATTATAACTTTTTAAATATTTTTCTTAATATATTTAAACTAATACATAATTACAATTTTGAATTATGTTTATGAATTATTTTTAAATTTATATTTTAATTATATAGAGGTATTATATAATTAAACCTAACCTTATATCAGAAATTATAATATTATTTATATAATAGAAAATTTTAATTAATTCTTCTTATTTTATATTATTTTATAAAAATCAAAGTTTTATATTAATAATATGATTATTGAATGTTTTTAATTATAAAATAAAATTTAATAATTAATTGAAACATAAATTTTTATAGCCATAATTTAAATAAAAATCAGAAAATAAATACATTTAATTTTTTAGTTTACTACTAATTTAAATCCTATATTAATGTAAAATAATAACAACTAACTAGAAAAATAATATTAGTAAGAAGATTCAGAGGAATTAGAAGATAATATGGTTTTTAAAAGTTTCAGGTATAAATAATTATTTATAATAATTTAAATTAAAATAATATATTATTTATTCTAAGTTAAAATTTAACTTAAAATGTTATTATTCTGCAAAAGTTTTATTTATAATAAATATATTTAATAATTTTTAATATAAAAAACTAATTAGTAACGGTAATGATAGTGATGATGATGATGATTATAATTAATAAAAACTTAGTTCAAGAATAAATTAAGATTTTGATAATTAGAATTTATAAATTGACAAAAATTAGTAATAAAAGTAATAAATATAGACTATTTAAACTTAGGATAGCTAAGAATTAGATTAAAAATTTAAAGAAAGCTCTGAAATATTAGAATAAAATTAGACTTCCCAGAAAGAGTAATTAGATTTAAGTAAAGGAAAAGAGAATTTATAAAATTTAGTAGAAAATAAATCAAATTATAATTAAAATCAATAATCACACGAATAAATTTAAACAGATTAGTAACATTCAGAATAAAATTATTCTGAATAAAAATAAGATGCAAAATAGTATACAGAATAAAATTTAGATACCAAAGAAAATTCAGAATAAATGTAGGAGTCAAATAAAATTGTAGAAGAAAGTCAGGAAATTGAAGAAAATAATGAAAATAATCTATAAAATTATAAAAATAATTAAACAATTTCTAGTTAAAATTCATTTTCTGAAATAGATAAAAGTACACAAATTAATGATCAATCTTAACAATAATATGAAAAATCAAACACTTAAATAATTTAAAATTAAGATTCAAATTTATAAAATATATAATAAGAATAATAGATACCTTATTAAAAGGAAGATCAAAATTTTTAGAATGATGATATAAATCAGAAATAAAATAAACAATTAAGTGATAATAGTAAAGAAAATATTAATTTAAATTCTTAAGAAAAAGATATTTAGTAAAGTTAGATATAGAAATAAGTTATTTAATAAATTAACTTTTAAACTGAATAAAAAAATAGCTAATTTTTTTAATCGGAAGCTTCCTCTTTGAACATAAATGATTTTGAAACAATTATAGAACAATTTCCTAATTTCAAAAATCTTCCTATAAGCGAGCAAAATAAATTATTATAATAAACAATGGAAGAAAACCAAAAAAAACTAGAAGAAATGGAAAAAAACAGACAAATACAATTACAACTAATACAAGAATTAAAACAACAAAAACAAAGATAATTGCAAAATTAATCCCTATTTAAATAAATGTACAAAAACACAGACATAAAATTACCCCCACTCTCGCGAAAAAGTCATACGACATAATCCACTGGCAAAAAAAATAAAAACAACAAAAATAAACAGCAATTTCCCTAAGAAAACTATCATTAATACTACCTAACTGAATATAATAGCGAAAAAGAATCGAGTGAACAAAATCAAAGCTTAGATTATCAAACTTAACTAGGCAGTTTTAATAAAGGTTATAATTAAAATTAATTATAACAATAATAATAATAATCTAATAATTAAAATCAAATAAACTCACTTTAAAATTTAAAACCTAATACAAATTTTTCCAATTATTCGAATTCTAATTCCTACTCAAATTCTTATAAAAATTCTAATTCTGATCTAAAAGTTACACCTTAACCAAAATAAGAAGTATTGAATTAAATAAATAAATTAATTAATATATATATATAGGCGAGCGTTTTTTTGGTACAAAATTTTTAAAAATTCCGTTTTTTTGGTACAAATTTTCAAAAAGTCCGTTTTTTTGGTACAAAATTCCGTTTTTTTGGTACAAATTTCCAATTTTTTCAAAAATGTCCGTTGGTACAAATTTATTTTTTCCCATTTTAAAAATTTTTCGATCAAAAACCGTTTTTTTGGTAAAAAAAATATTTTTTTCAGAATTTTATTTTTTTTTCATAAAAATTACAAATTTTTAATAAAAGTTATTTTTTTAGTTCAAAATTGTAATTTTCCATTTTTAAAATATTAATTAACATTATCAACAAAAAATACAAACATATTATTTATTTTTAATAATTTTAATGGAATCATTAGTAAATAAAAGTGATTACTTTATTAAAGTATTTTTTTATTTATCATATGGTTTTTTATTAAAAAACTTACCTAATTTCAGCAAAGATAAAGTATATATCTTTTATATTGTATATTTAGGGTATTTACGTGATAACAATATAATTTATTCTTTTTAAGATTGAACATAGTTTTTTCATGCCAAGAAAAACAATTTACTTAAAAATATGTCAATCTTTGGTATTCAAAGTTAATTTTGAACCTTAAATTTTTATTTTAACCTATAAAAATTTCTTATAAATTATTAACTTATAAATAAATTGATATAATTTGAGATTACAAGAATAAGATGACATCAATTTTTTATTTTTACTTTAAATTTTTTAATATTATATTTAAAATGTTGCTTATTTTTAAATTTAAGGGGTGTTATAATATACTGAATGAATTAAAAGAATAATTAGTTATGACTAAGGAGGATTTTGAGAATAAATTAAGATAAGAATATAATTTAACTGAGGAAAAATTAGCAAGTATGTTTGAAGATAGAAAAAAAATCGCTGCTTATACAACGTTGGCAGGAAAAGATAAATTAGTTGTACAAAAGGGAGCCTATTAATTAATGGTACCTTATTATTTATTTATAAATATTAATATTTAAATTTATATAATAAAAATAAAAATTACTATATATATTGTTTATATTAATATAACTTCCTAATATATACAAATAATTATATTTTTGAAAGGGATTGGATATGATGTGGGATAAAGATTTCAATGCAAAATTGATTGAAGTTAACACAAATACCTCTCTTTCAAATGAAACTAAAGTTTATAGGTAAGTAATGCCTTAGTTAGTATAGTCTACTTTAGATTTAATTTTAGAAACTTATGATGATTTTGACAAAGTTAGAGAAAAATGGGTAAATCCAGAAAGATTAGAGCTGGGAAAATGGGAAATTCTTATAAATGAAGCATAAAATTACAATATACTTGACAAATACCGTTAGGATTAGTAAAATATTGATTAATAAGAATTATGATAAATATTTATTTTAACTTCTATGTTTAATGAATTTACTTTTTGCATAAATAAAAAAAAATTTATATAACATTATGAATATATATAATAGATTATATATTACATTTTTATTTATTTTTTAAATTATAATTATGAACATAGTTAAAATATATTTGTTTTATTTAAAAAAAAGTTAACATAAATCGGAAAATAATTATACAATTAAATGTTGGTGCTTATTTATTTCAAAATAAAAATTTTAATTGGAATAATAGTACAAAATCATCAATCTATAAAATTTTTTAAAAAATGAACATATCTTTAAATATATTATCTAATATGGTAATATATTATAATATTATGTTCATCAAATTTTGATTGATAATAAATATTTAATAGTTATTTTAATTAAAAAAAAACGGACTTTTTAAAAAAAATGAAAAATTTGTATTAAAAAAACGGTATTTTGTACCAAAAAACGGATTTTAAAAAAATTTGTACCAAAAAAACGGTCCTGTATATATATATAAATTTTATATAAAATTAAATAATTTATAAAAAAAAAAAAGTAAGAAATAGATTTCTCTTAATAATCTAGCTAAAGTTACGATAATTTCATTACTTAATATAAACTAGACGAATTAGAATAAAACAAACTCTTAGAAATTTCTAACGTTAAATAAAATGTCCAATTTAAAGTTTTGATAGCAGGTATACAATCAGTAGGAAAAGTAATCAATATAATATAATTATATATATATACATATATAAAAATAAAAAATAATTAATTAGAAATGCACTTTACAAAAATTTTAGATTATTAATTAAAAACACCTTCATTAAAAATTATGATATATTAAATCAATTTTATTTTATAATTAAATAATTTATAAATATAGACTACATTGGCGATTGGTAAATCAAAAGTAACTACAGGTAATTTTTCTTAATTTATATTGTTAAATTATTAGTTTTAATATATTTTTTTATTTTTAGGTCTTGATTGCTTTACTAAATACATTGAAATAAATTAAGCAAAAGTAAAATTAAATATATGGGACCCTAGAGGACAGGATTTATAAGCCATATTATAAAGAGACTTATACTAAAATGCCCAAGCTGTAAAATTATAAATTATTATATTTTCAATTTAAGTTTTTTTATTTATAAAAAATTTCAAACATTTTTATTTTGAGCATTAAATTTTTAGAAAAAAAAATTATTTTTTCCACTTGTAAAATTTTAATTTTTAATGATATCTTATTATTTTTAAAAAACTATAGTTTTTTTTTAAAAATTATGATTTATATTTATATTATACAAATATGTTTATCCTAAATTTATAACATTACTATATAAAATTAGGTAATTTTTATGTACGCATAAAATGAATTTAAATCTTTTTCTAAAATTGAGGAATTTATTGAAGATGCACAAAGTAAAGTAGATCTTAAAGAAACATATAGTGTATTACTTGCAAATAAAACGGATTTAAAAAAACAAGTTTCTGTAATTTTATATACAAATAATTAAAATATTTCACTAATTTTATTTTCAATAAAATACATTATATTTAATTTTTCAAAGGATAAGCTTAGCAAAAAACTCTGTAAATAATATGAGTTAGAAGCTTTCATCAAAACCATGGCAATAGACGAACAATAGAGGGATGATTTTTACAAACATTTGGCAGAAACACTACTTTTACGTGTAGATTAAAAGCACAAAAATTAAGATAAATAAAACGAAAATATTAAAATTTCAAAAAAAAAAAAAAAAAAAAAAAAAAATAAATGTTGATACTATTTCAATTATTTTGGCCTTATAAAATTTTTAATGTGTAGAAAATAATATTAAATTAAAATGTTTATATTATAGTTAAATTAATATTAAAAAAATAGTAATTATAAATATGATGAAAACAATATTTTTTAGAAAAAATACTATCATAGTAAATTAACATATTCACTTAATCTAGACATAAAATATCATTCTATCATTAATTTATTAAAAAAAATAATATTAATTTTCTATAAAAAAATAAATAACAAATTATAAATAGTATTTTCATTATAAACCAATTTTTAAATGGAATAAAATAAATAATAAGAGTTTGATATAACAAAATGGGTCAATTTTGGAAAAAGTTTTAAAAATTCAAAATCAAAAACTAACGAAAATAGTAACAAAATTTAAAATGATTAATTAATTTAACAATAAACCAAAGATAAAATTTAATTTTAAGTAGATCAGTCTAAAGAAATCCTAGAATCTCAAGAATAAAAAGCATCATAAGAAGAAAAAGAATTACAAAATGAAGAAATTTAAAAATATGGTCTCAAAAGAAAAGCCATCGATTTCTGAAAAAAAAAACAAAGTAAAAAGACAAATAATATATTTGTTATAAATGTATATATATTTATAATATAAATGTATATATATGTAATATAAATGTATATATATAGATATATGATATAAAATATAATGTTAATATATATAAATTTTTCATTAGAAATTAAAAAAAACGAAAGAAAATAACCAAGAAAAATAACAGAACAACCTTTAGCTAATAGACCAAAGACAACTGGATTTGTATTACGATGTAAAAAACGAAATAGACAGCCAAATCGACCAAAATCAAAAATTTATGTACAATTAAAAATTGTCTAAAGATTCTTTGGAAATAAGTCTAATTAGGTTTGGTGAAGACGACCTTTTCAAATATGGGCTAGGAAGATATGTCGTCCCTATTTATAAAAGAATAAATTAGTAAAAAAATATTTAAATATCATATTATTATAATCCTACTAACTTTTTAATATTTATATTTATATTATTTATCTAATTATTTATCTCATAAATATTCTTTTTAGTCCTATAATACTAGGCTTCAAAAGTAACGACCAATCTCTAAACTTTAGAGACGAATTAGATGGAGAATTAAGAGTAAAAAGTCAAAAAGACTAAAAAGCTAGAGATAATAATAACGATAACTCAATTAGGTATTTTCATGTAAATAATAAAGATGGAAATAATGATTACTTATATTTAAATTAAAACAAAAAATTTGAGCCTGAAATTCTATAAAACGATGTAATTTATTTTGACACACAAGAAATAGTTTTGCACCAATAAACCAAAGAATTAGCTTAAATTAACTATGAAGAATTAAGAGAATTTAAAATAGATACCTCTTAAATTTCCTAACAAGAACAATAAATTCTTTTATAAAATAAAAAACTAACAAAAAAATTGCAAGAATAACCTGAAAACCTTGAAAATTGGATAAACATCTTGGAATTCCAAGATAAAAATGCTAATCTCTCTTAAAATTATAAGTCAGTAATTTTTTTAAAATAATTATATTTATTTATTTAAACTAATTAATGAATAATTTAATATATATCTAATAAATATGGATTAAATTTTAATATTATATATATAAAAGCAAAAAAATGATAACAAATTTAAGTAATTTTTTTTATAATTTTAATTAGCTGTTAGAAAAAAAAATAAGTATCTTGGAAAAAGCCTTCGAAAACAAAAACTTATAAAATAACCTATATTTAATTATCTACTACCTAAACCTATTAGATCAGTCCAATAAAGCCGACGATTTTTATAAAATTGTAATAGAAGAATTTTCTCACTTTTGTCAAAAAAACCCGTATAATCTCTGTCTTTGGAATCTTTTTCTTGACTATAAATTTTCGAATTTCTCTTTTTTTACCTCAGATACTTATAAAGACGAAATTTCAACTCTTATAAAAGAAGTGTAAAATAAAATAGATCAATCAAAAAATTCCTATCAAATCAAAACATTGAGGTCCATTTACTTTCTTATTATAAAAAAAGCTATCTTCATAGAAAAATAAGTATATTTAAACTTAAATTTAGTTTTTGAATATTAATAATTAAAATTATAATTTTTCCTTATTTTATTTTTTTAATTTAATTTAAGTTGGGATATAAAGAATAATCACTAGGAATCATCTAAGCTCTTAATGAATTGAATATTTTTTGCCCTTAAAATATGAAATATTTAGAATACAGCGAAAAGCTATAAAAATTTTCAGAGTATTGGAATTCATATCAAGATGCTAAAACAGGAGAAATCGAAATATACAATGGCTGGGAAGACCAGTATTAAATATTAAATTAATAATAATAAATTTAATTTAAATATTTTTCTATATTTTAAATTTTTTGTTTAGTCATACAGATCTTGCAGATAAAATTAATTAAATAAATGAAAATTTTCAGCAAACCTATATCTCCTACTACGACAAATCCCTAGACCAAGAAATAGAAAAAATAGAAAAAATTCAATCAAAAATAAAAACAAACCTATAAATCCAAAATAAAGAGTAAATTTCCCCCCAATTTCTCTTTTTACTCTAAGAATAAAAACTAAAAAAACATTTCTGGCTTCCCTAAAACATAAAAAATAACTCTTAAAAACATTAACAAGAACAAATTTCCTCAAATTCTCTAGTTTTTATAGAAGATATCCAAAAATATTTAATATGTTTTAACGATTTAGACTCAAAATAACAAGTTATAAATTTACTTGTTTAATATTTTGGCTTTCCTTCCATAAATACTTCCGTTTTTATAGATATAGAAGACCCAGCTCTTTCCAAATATCATTACTCAAAAATTAAAGAAGTCTTAAAAACATATAAAAAAAATTAATCTTAAAATCTTAATAATATTAATAATTATAATTTTGATTTTAATAATTAAAATCAAGGAAAAAATTTCAATTTAATATAAAACTAAGACAAATATATATTTTCACCCACAATATTCAAAAATGATTACCTTCTCAAGTATCACGATTTTTAAGATTCTTATTTCACTAAATCTGTAAAAAAAATGTAACATATAGAATACTTAAGAAGATTTATTCACCATGCTAATGTAAAAATAATTTTTATTTATATATTATAGTTATTTTATAAAACCAAATATTATTTTATTTATCTTTTAAAATTTTATTTTTTAGAAAAAACAAAAAGTAGAGTCCCTTTTAATTTTTGAACTATATCTAGAAGGAATATTCTATTTAAATGAAAAGTTGCAAAATTTTTACAAAATTACTTAAAAATAAGTATAAAAAAGAATAAAGCTAATTTTAAAGCAAAATGAAAACCTTACCTCTCTTTGGGTAATATTTATAGACCTAGAATTCCAAAAATCCCAAAATATAGATGAAGCTGAAAAACTTTTTTAAAAAATTTTTCCTTTAAAAAAAAATAAGGAAAAACTAATTTTTGGATATTTCTGGGTCCAGTTCTATATAAACAATGCTTAAAAAATTTAAATAAATCACGAAAATAGTCAAAATATAGCGAATTATTCCATACTTTAAATTATTTGTAAAACTTTAGATCTTCATCTAGATTTCGATCTATTAGAAAAAAATAAAAGCTAATTTTTAAATTAACTCTACTTTCAAATAAAAAAAATATTACAAGCATAAATTTACAAAGAAAAAGATAAAATTTCCGACGATCTTACCCTAAAAATGAAAAATAAAAAGTTAAGATACCTTTCTCTTTCAAAAAAAACTATATACCTTATTTTTCTAAACATAATTTGTTCCTACAAATTTTAAAATGAAAACTAAAAAACAGAAATTTACAACTATGAACCTGAAATTTAGGAATTTATAGACCTAATTTAATAAATTAACGAAAAAAAAATCGAAATTTGGAGCGATAATTTATTAGATATTAAACAAAAATACCAAAATTATTATAATAATGAACTTCAACTTTTCTATCATAATAAATATAAAATCTTACTCATGGAAACAAACATTGAATAAAATTAAAAAGCATATCAGAATAAAATAGTAAACAAAATCCATTATTATTAATATTAAATTTAATTTTTTATTTAAAATTCTTAAATAAAATAAATTTTAATTTTAATTTAAATTAACTTAATTTTTTAAAAAATTTTATTAAACTTTAATTTTTTATTTAAAAGTTAAACTTATTAATATCAATAAATACCTAATTTCCCTCCCCATACCAGACAATCTAACAAATTATCCACCATATAAACCAAAATTACAACAAACTAAACCGTATAGCAAAAATAAAATGCTCTTTAAACATTTAACAACTGCCTTATTCAATATGGTTTATCTTGATTATTTTAGAGTTAATAGACTGTTAATTACTAGAATAAGTATACATTTAAAATAAAATGAGATTTATCCTCACAGAAGCCGAAAAAGACTCTAATTAATTAGAAAAAGTCCTCTAATTTATTCTTAAAAAAAATCAAAATTTTATTATTAATGATTTCGAAAATCAACTCAGATTTCTAAAGGCCAAAAACACAGTTATTTCCACTTTAAAATCCGAAAGAAACAATTATTTTTCCTTTAATTTAAAACAATAATAATAATAAACCTAAGTAAATGAAGGAAATTTCTACTCTAATTTAGGAGAATAAGCTTTAAAATTAATACATAAAGTTCCTTTTGCAAAATATGGTTATCTTAATTATATGAGCCTAAATTTAGAAAATCAATAAAAATTCCAAGAAATTTATTCTATGTTATACGAAAAAGGAATCAGAATCATTAAAGATACTGATGATTTCTTATGATACAAATTTTATTCATATTTAATATAAAAAATAATTGTAACAATGTATTTTTAAATTAAAATTTAAAAAATATTAATAATATTGAAGTTTAATTCTAATAATAAATACTATAATTTCGGTAAAATCATTATTTTTATATATAATTTTTAATAAAATTTTATAATGTAATATATTAATAATATTTATTAAATATATAAATAAAGTTTTTTTTTAAAGAATAATAATTTATATAAAATTGTATAAATTTGTTAAAAGGTTTATAATTAATTAAATTTGTTATTTTTATAATTTTTTATTTGTTTCAGTAATATGCATAAAATACTCATAATTTAGGAGAAATATATAACATACTGTATTAATTTTTATACTATCTCATTTTATTTTATAAAGTTTTCTTAACATTTTTAACATATTAAGCACTAATTGCTTTAGCAACATTTATATCGCTAAATTCGCTCACATATAAAACAGCTCCTTAATTGTAGTCTTTAAATAACAGTTTACCTTAAATATTCATATCAGTTAAATCGTAACTTCTTTTTATTCCCCCAATTGTTTTTTAACACAATTTCGCAGCATATAAATCAAAAATTAATGAAACATCTCTTTTATAACCCATTTCATACATCATTTTTACAAAGTACATAGACAGTAATTTACCTAAAATATAATAATTATTAATATTCAATTGTAAAATTAATACCTAATATATATATTAAATATAAAATTATTTACCTAATCCAAAATTATAGTATTTCAAATCTACAACAGTCATATAGCTATTACAAACTTATCCATATTTTTATTATTTTTCTAATTCATCTCTAAACATTAAATATTCTAAATTTAATTTAAATTATAAAGTTTAATCCTTCACTTTTATTGGCTATTTATGAATTCCCGTGAAATCTCTAACAATTTTTGCAGCCACAATTTTTTCTTCAAAAATAATTTGTAAATTAATAAAGAATTAAAATAATAATAAAAAAATTATAAGAATATATATAATAATAAAGTAATAAATGTCTTCTAATTTTAAATAATTATATAAGTAATTTCTTACCTTAACTTTCTTATTATTGTTATTATTCTTAATTTAGATTTTCTCTTTGAGAATTCTTTTTTATCACAACAAAAGACAAATTCCAGACATTTTTATCTTTTAAAACTCTTTTAATTTCTTCTCTAAAAGTATTTTCGCTCATTCCTAATAATTGATAAAATTATGTCACTTTAAAATAAGATTCAACGCACAAATCAGTCACAGCATCAATATATTTTGGTTGCATTTATTCTACCTTAAATTTCGACAAAATCTAATCTAAATCTTTTGTTAAAGTTTTATCCATTTTATTCTATTATTATTAGTGAGAAATTAGTAGAACTAGTCTCTTTTTTTTAGTTAATTTATTTTCTTTTTCTTTTATTTTTTAGAAAAAATAAATCAAAACAAAAAAACAAAACAAAAATAAGAATAAGAATAATTTATCAATAAATAGCATCTAATTAATTGTTTTCTATTCGTATATATCAAAAAGTTATTCATTTATTAATTCTTAATTGGTTTTAATCAATCACTAAAAACAAAAATTTTCCTAGCAATTGCAGGTTATTAAATCATCAACAAAAAATAATAACAAAATAATAGCTAAAAAATAAATATTTTACATTTAATAAGAACCCAAATCACACCTCAAATATAAAAAGAATTAGCCTGTATTTATAAAAATTTTTATAGAATAAGTATAAAAAGTAAAAAATAAAAGAAAATAATGTTAGTTTAAAAATAAACAGATATTGTTTGAATCATATTTATTATTTAATAATATTATTTAAATTAATATCCATTTAATAATATTATTAAAAGCCGATTATTTTCTAAATTTAAAATTATTTATAGTTTAAATATAAATAAATTATATATTTTATATTGTAAATAATTGTTAATTTTTATTAAATATTGTTTTATTAAAATAAAAAAATCATCTTAAATAAATAATATAAACATAAAATTTTTTACCAATATATTATATAGTATTTATATAACTGTTAGATATAATTTATTTTATAAACTACATAAAATACTAAAAAATTATGTTATTTATAATTTAAGCTTCTTAATATATCTATTTAATAGTATATTATTTTTAATAATTATAATTAAAGTAATATAATTTGTTAAAATTATATTTAAATATAGAAATAATTTTTAAAAGCTTATATAAAAAATATTTAATTTTAGATTAGAAATAATTTTAATAATATAATTTCAAATGTAAGTAAATATAATATAAAAAAAATATGGCAAATATAGAATATATAATGATAATTTTAAAATTAAATTTTAATACTTTAATCAATAAGTGATCACATAAAAGAAAACAAATTCCAATAATGCGCATGCGGCGGTATCAGTTTAGGCGTGTTTATATAAATAGTATTAATTTATTTCTTATATAATTTAAAGCTAAAATTTTATTCATTTCCAATAAAACTATACCTTAATACTATACAATCAATTTACAAATTACAAATATAACTAGCACAAACTAAAATAAATATCATAAAAATCAATAAATATTCCATACAAACTATATCTCGATCATTAAACACATAAATTTACATATCTACTCCAATACTTATCTAAAAAAAAAGCATTTTAAATACTAAAAAAATAAAAAATATCAAAAATAAAAATAAAAAAATAAAAAAAAAAAATTAAATTAGAAAAAATGCTTTTTGATTTTCTGTTCAGAAAAAAAAATTTCCAAGAAATTAATGACACAGATATCCATTCTCTGAAAAATACCAGAAATTCAGAATAACTAACACATATTACAAATAGCTTCAACGGAACCAGATACCACCAATATCAAGACTATAATAGAAGAGTCCCTTTGAATAACGATTATTTGCCTCATGACTATAAATTCCATTACTCCGATGGAACGTTTGGTTATTCTAAATGATAAAAACATTTAAATTAGCATATATATATAATTATTTACTATCAATGTACTCATAATCTGCCTTACTTTATATTTATATTAAAATATTTTATTTTTAATAAATTACTTTATATTATATATACAAACAAGTATTACTTGTACTAACTTTCATATAAAATTTATATATAGCACTAAATAAAAATAAATTATGAGTATTTGTATTATATATTAATTATTATCTTAATTGTCTTTTTATTTAATATATTTAAATAATAGTATATTTATTAGATAAAAATAAAAATTATTTATTTACTATATGATTCAAACAAATATAATTTTTAAATTTAATCAAAAAAACTATCCTATCATAATATATTAATTTAAAAATTGTTTATATAGTAAATATCTCAAAAAAATATATTTATCTTTTTATAAATTTTAAAGCTAAAATTCAAAAATAAATGATATAAATTAAAATTTTTTAAATCATATATCATCTGTGATTAACAAATTGTAAAATATTTGTTTTAATTTAATTATTATGTAAAAGCATTTTTTTATTAAAAAATATAAACCATATTGTTTATATAAATATATACTTATATATTATAACAGTAATTTATTTTTTTTCTTTTAAATATTATCTTATTAATATCTAACATAGAAAATAAGGCTATAAATTCATTTAATGATATCATAGTTGATTATTTATTTAAACGCATAAGATTAATTTAAAAGAATTTATTCATCATTTAAACCCTTTTCAGTTAATGAGTATTCAATTTATAATTAAAATTTTTCTATACTACCTTTTAATAATTTAATTATTAAATTCTCGTTAGGTTTTATTTTATTTTTAATAAAATTATTATAATAAAGTCTATAAATTAATTTTATGGCCTCATTTAGATAAAATGTTTAATATATAAAAACTCTCATTACGATTAAATACTAAAAAATTCTCTTATCTTCCAATCATATAAAACCATAAAAAACAAAAATTATATATAAAAAATTAAATAAAAATAAAATAAATAAAAAATTAAATTAAAAAAATACAAATGATTTCCGGTATTCAAAATAAAACCCCCAATTTTAAATAAGATATACATTCAACTTAAAATACAAGAAATGCTGAATAATTAACCCATATTACTAACAGCTTTAATGGGGACCAAAAACATTAATATCAAGATTATAACAGATAAAGAAGAAAAAATGAGCAGGGCCCCCCTTAGGATTATGTTTTCCATTATGGAAATGGAGAAACCAGTATAAGCTAAAAAAAATGATATTATATAAAAAATAAACTTAATATTTTTCGAAATACATTTATATATTAATATTTATAATAATATTTTATATATATTATCTCTATTCATAATATAAATTTAATAATACTTGATTTTTTAGTTAATTTCTTATAATTACTTTAATTCTTATATATTAAATTATAATATACTTAATTTATTGTAAAAATTAAAAAATTGTTTTGAATAAAAAATTTTTACTAATATATATGCCTAATTTATGTGATGGAAAATAAATTATTTTCTTATATATAAAAATGCGATTAAAGTATTTTATTTTAAAAAACTATCAAATCGAAATAAATTTTAATAATTAATTGTTTTATTATATGGTTATAACCACATATTAAAATGCTAATTAAACTATAATTACTTGTTAAACAGGTTTCATTTTACAAAATAATATAAAAATTCTATATTTTTAGTAAAAAAAAAATAATTAATAAAAATTATTAAAAAAATAAATATAAAATAGAAACTTATTTAAAATTTAAATAAACCCAGAAAAATATAACCACTAACCCAAAAAAAAAATAATTATTAAAATGGCCAATCCTATAGTTTAAATGGTTGGACTTTTAACTGGAGTAGTTGGTAAAAAAATTAATATAAAATTAAAGTTTTATCAGCTTTTTATAATTTATATGTTTATAAAAATTAATTATTTAAATATTTTTTATTAATTAATATAATATTATATAATTTAAAAAGTCGGAACCTTAGGAGTAAATTTGCTTTTAAATTCCATAAAAGGCGGTTCTTCTAATAAATAAAATTAATAACAATAAAGTCAGCCCTATATAATAGGTTCTTAGTAAAATTAGATAAATGATCCATTCGGACTTAGTAACATAAACTTGACTTAATAATAGTAACAATAGCAATATAATAGATAGTAATAATAACAACCTTAATTATCGCAATATAATTAATATAACAGCAATTCTTCAATGGGAGACAGTTATGGCTTTTAAAGCAATGTTAAATGATTAAAAATTTGTTTCAATTTTTATTAAATAATAAGTTAAAATATAAATATTTATAATTTTACATTAAATTATAAACTATATTATGAAGTCTTGTAAAAAAAACTATTTATGATTTTCTAATTAAGTAAAATTTCCATTTCTTGTTTAAATTTACTGATAACTTTATTACCGAAAATAATACAATAGTTATTCAATGTGTAAATTATAAATAAAATTTTATGATATTTCATCAAATATAAAAAACAAATTAATTTTATAAAAATATCATTATTCTTTAAGTTTACTTATTAATTCATCATTAAATGTTAGAAAATATAATCTTAAAATGTCCATCAATTATTACTATTAATATTATTAATTATAATAATAAATGAATATAATT
Organism: Pseudocohnilembus persalinus; assembly: GCA_001447515.1. Lineage (NCBI taxonomy): Eukaryota > Ciliophora > Oligohymenophorea > Philasterida > Pseudocohnilembidae > Pseudocohnilembus > Pseudocohnilembus persalinus. The sequence goes on from LDAU01000109.1 coordinate 458,175, forward strand.
AAAATACTAAAAATATCAGTTTTTAAATATATCGCAAAACAAATATAAAATAATAATAAACAAAAAACATATAAATTTTAAAACTCGATTATTAATTTTATAATTTGATATATATGTCACAAACTATATAACAATAAGATAGAAAATCCCAATCTTCTTAAAATAACAAAGAAATCTAAAACCAATAAACAAGAAATTCAAACCAAAGCTAAAAACAATCTATATAAGATCAAATAAATTAAATTTTAGATATTGATGATTCATTTAATTTCCCAAATACTTCAGTCATAGATTTCACAAATATGGAATAGTTGAAAAATATTAATTTTAACGAAAATAATGACATGAGTGCCATAATTAACCCTAATAATAATCTAAGTGTTATCAAAGCATATAAAAATAGTACTCATAATAATTAATATATATAAAACGGTAATGCCAATCAAAGTAATCAAAATACTCAGAATAAATAGTAAAAATTACTTTTTAAATTTTTTAAAAATTTACTAATAATTATTTATAAAAGTAATATTTAACTTACATAATATATTTTTTTAAATAAATACAAAATTACTCATATAATTTTTTGATTTATGATATATTCTTTAATTTTATTTACATAAAAACCAAAATTCTAACATTAATTTATATAGATAAATTAATTAGCAGTCTTAAAAAACTAATGAAACTCAAAACAACAAAGATAAAAAAAAAGAAAAAAATCAAATAAAATTAACTAAAGAAGACATATAAAACCCTTTAAAAGTAATTGAATACCTTGGCAAGCACTTAAACTCTTGCTAAAGAATTATATAAGAAGAAAGTGAAATTATTTCTAATATTCTAAACTAAAGTAGAAAAATTTAAAATAACCCTGAATTGTATTTCGACCTTTTTGAAGCTCTTTATTCCGAAATTGAACTAAGATAAAAAGAAAAACAGGGAATATTAAAAAATATACAAGAAATTTATGAATAAGCCACAATTATTTGTCAAAAATAAGCCTATTTCATGACTTAACTATACAATCAGTGTGAAAATTACGAAAAATTAGCAAAAAAAAGAACTTTAAGACAAGCAGGAAGATGGATAGAAAACAAACAAAATGAGTATTAAAAAAATAAAAATAATCATATTTTTAATAATATATATAAATATAAAAATTAATAAATAATTATCTTATGTTGATCAAATTTTGACTATTTAATTCTTATATTTATTTTTATTCAACAGTTAATAATAAGAGAATCCTAATGAAAAGGAAAAAAACAACCAAGAAAATTAAAATGAAAATGAAAAATAAAATAACGATAATTCGCTTGATATTTATGACTGGGAGGTAGATATAGATTTAATAACAAATATTGGGAATAAAGGTTGGAAAGTGACTTTATCTCCGAGTTTTTATGAATTATATAAAGAAGAAGTCTTTAAAGTAACTCAGTAATAAGCATAGTATGGAGATAGTAGCGGGGATTCAAATGATAATTCCAGAATTGAAAATGTTAAACTTGTCTAATAATAAAAAAAATAACATATATAAAGATAAAATAGTAATAATAATGATTAAGTAGTCAATAATAACAATGAATAATAATAATAGCAGGAAAAAAATAATTGGAGTGGAGCCACTGTTGCTGGTAAATTAAAATTTAAAATACAATTTTTATAATAAATTTATCTATATAAAATATTTTAAAATTTATTAAATATATAAAGTGGTTGGACTTTACGATAAGGGTAAGACATTTGTACTTAACAATTTAACTTAAAGTTCACTACCAAGTGTAAACATATATAAGTTTGAAAAATTATTTTTATTAATATAAATTTTTGATAAAATTAAAATAAAAAAAACAATAATAAAAAAAATAAGGGGAAAAAATGCACGACAAAAGGAGTTTCTTTTAAAAATGTAAATGTAGATAATGGAACAAATTTAATCCTTGTAGATACAGCTGGAAGCTATAGTCCTGTTTAAATAAAAAATGATTTATCAATTGTAGAAAAAGAAGCTACAGAAACATTTTTACAAGATCTAGTTTTCGAAATTTCTGACTATTTTATTTGCGTAGTCAACGATTTTACAAGCTTAGATTAACGGTATAATTAAATATAATATAATTAGTTATTAAAATTTTATAATCAAATAAATAAAATTACAGATATTTAGATAGAATTAGCAGAAACTTGTAAAATTCAACATCTAAAACATTCAGAGAAATAATAGTTATCCATAACTTAAAAGAGGTTGAATCCTAAGAAATATTAGAACATGCATGGGAAAATCAAGTTACCTAAATTTATAAAAATGGAATGAAATAATAAACAAAAGTGGCTGCATATGTAATTTTTTTAAAAATAAATATCTTACATAAAATAATAAAATTAATCATACTTTATTACTTTTTGTAAAATATAAACTAATAAAAAGGATGCTTAATCTGAATAAGTTATAGAAAAATCGGTTGCATGGTTTAAAACACAGTATACAAGACATATTTGTAGTAAAAAATTAACATTATTTAATTTATATGATGATATTGAAATATACTAAATAAACTGTATATAAATTTATAACTATTCTAAAAGGTATAAGGTTTTTTAATTATAAATTATTTTTAATTAATATAAAGTAATAAATGATGATTGTCCCTATGGAAGACAAGTAAACCCTTGGGTTTTCGGTCTATTAAAATATTGGTTAAAATCAGTTTTCGTCCCAGTAAACAGAAACTTCAATGTTATTGAATCCATTTTAACTTTCTCTGCTTTGAAATTAAGTTCATATTTTAAAACAAGTCTTACTCTATCACTTTAAGATACAAATGATAAGTATGTCAAAACAATAAATGTAAGATTAAAATTATAAAAAATACTTAATTTTTTAAATAATAAATAAAAATATTTATAAAAAATAATGAAAATATTTTTATATATTTTCATAAAAATTCTACAATTATATTATATTTTTACTTTTTCTTTTTAAAGACTGTGTAGCAGGAAAATATTTAACTACCCTAATTTACAATTGACGCTTCGGGACTGGTCAATAGTATGAGACCGGATAGTTTTACACCATAAGTTGATATTGTTGCTGATGATAAGTATTATATATATATGGATATTCCTGGTCTCTGTAAAGATGATATAAGTATATATAGATAAAATGTAGTTTCAGTAATTAAAGGAAAAAAAGATAAACCCTACATTTATAATAATAAAAAATTAGAAAGAAATGAGAGAAAATACGGAGAATTTGCCTTGAGCTTCAGGTAAACATATATAAATAAAATTATAAGTTATTAATATTTTTTATTAATAATTGCATCAATATTATATAATACTAAACTATTAAAATTTGTTAATATAATTTTTAGAATCCCTGAAATTTTTGAAAGAAAATGGAAAAGATATGATGTTAAAAATGGAGTCTTGTGCATAGAGTATGAAAAGGACTAAGACGATAATTCTCAACGTAGTAGTTAAAAAAACATAAAAAGCAAAAAATATGATAAAAATGACGAAAATTTTAGCTCATAAATAAATTATTCTAATCAAGGTCAAGATTATATCAAATAAGATTAATAATTAAGTTAAGATACTTCTTAAACATCTATAGAAGACAAAAATGATAAAAATGAAAATTTACAAGAATAAAATAAATAAAAAATTAACTAAGAAAACTGAATTAATAATGAAATATTAATTTTAAATATTAAAATAATTTAAAAAGTTCATAAAATTAATGATAAAAGTTTCCATAAATTTATAAATTTAATATTCAATAATTAATTATCTATATAATTTTAATATCAGTTCATTATTATTTAAAATATTTACTTATAATAATAAAAAAATATAGATTAGTATTAAACATTTATTAACCAAAATTTAGAATACAAAACTCTCATAATCATTCAAATAAAATATAATAATCTTTCTATTATGAAAAAAAAAAAAAACAATTTACAAATTAATTATACCCTTTTATTAATTTATAATAAAAAAATAAAAAAAATAATAATATTCAGTGCTTTAAAAAAATATTAATTATATTTCATAACAAACCTAGTATAAAACAAAATATATTCAAAAAAAACCCTTCTTTCACAATAAAAAACATCCAAAACCCAAACCATAAACTTTTCTTTTAATTAAATTTTACATCTTACAAATGGGAGCAGGTTGTTCATTTCCTAAAAATGGAATAAATAATCCCCAAAAAAGAGGAGAACAAGATATATCCATCAAAAAAAATAATCTTACAATTCAAAACAATTTTCAAAAACAAAAATCGAAAAAACCAGGTGATACCATTAAAACACAAATAAAATCAAATCAACTTGAACAAGAACAATCTCTAAAATTCATAATTCAAACTGGCTATAAAATTGGCCCACACATTTTCGACGACTGGAACAAATAACAAAATGCTAAAAATTTAAAAAAAAACGAAAATTAGTGGTCTAATTCCATTTCCAAAGCCAACAAAGAAAAAAAATCAAAAAAAATCATAGAACAACTCCCAGAACACATCAAAAATTACCTTAAAACAATCACAGAAGAAGAACTATTCATCTTCAAATTGCAAGAAAAAGATAATTATTTAAAGTAGTTGAGTATCGTCAGCCCTCCTGCGCATCTCAGATGGTCTATATGTAAATATAAAAAATAATCATCATTTTCTAATTTTTCTAATTTTCATAATTACTTTCATCTCCTCCTATCCCCACATTAAAAATTTTTAAGAAAAAAAAATTATTAACCCAAAAAACTAAATAAACGAAAATAACAATAAAAAATTCCAAGATATTTAACCCATTTTTAAAGAAAATTTCGTATGAATCATATTATTTTATATAATAAAATCTAATAAATATAAATTAATAAATAATAATTTTAAAAATATATTTAATTTCTAACAATTTCTAAGGGAAAATAAGATTTTTAGACATTCATCATTTTGACCCCACATTATTCGACTTGTTATAAGTTTAAAAAACTAACTAAGAAAAACAAATTGAAAAAGATATAGACAGAACTTTTCCAAAGCAAGATTATTTCAAACTAGGAAAAAATACATAATCTTATGGATAAATAGCATTATCAAGAGTTTTAAAGGCAATTAGTGTTTATTGTCCTTAAATGGGCTATACTTAAGTAAAAAATAATTAAAAAATTTAATTTTTACGATATTTTATAAAAATAAAATAAATTTTTAGATAAAAATTGGTATTTTTACTTCTAATTTTCTAAAATTATTTATTTTTTCTTTAGAATTATGCTTTTTTTACATTTTCATTATATATATATTATTCAAAACGATAATTTAAAGCATTTTTAAAAAATATTAAAAATAAAAATATATATTATAATTTTAAAAAAGGGCATGAATTTAAATTTTCTAAAATTATTATTTTTTTCTTTAAAATTATGTTTTTTTTACATCTCCATTTTATATATATTATTCAAAACGTTAATTTAAAACATTTATAATAATTATTCAAATATTAATAAATATTATAATTTTTAAAAAGGGCATGAATTTTATAGTTGGCTTTTTACTTTTAATAAATGGGGGTAACGAATCGGAGGCATTTTGGTTATTTATAGAGCTCTGTCGTCATAAAGATTTTATGATTATGGGAATTTTTGAATAAGATTTTCCTGTCTTAAATTTAATTCTATTTATTTTCAAAAAAAAATTCCAGGAGCATTTGCCAAAATTATAAGAAGATTTCATGGAAAAGGGAATGATTGACTAATTCTGGATTTGGAAATGGTATTTGTCATTATTTGTTTCCAATTTTCCTTTAGAATTCTCGGTCAGAGCTTGGGACTATTTAGTTTCCACAGATATCTTCGCAATAATTAAAATTTCTATTGCATTTTTAAAAATAAATGAGCAAAAATTGCTAGATATGCCAGAAATTTCAGAAGTTTCAGATTTTTTTTCTAATATATAAGAGGACCAGGATATGTTCATAGACAAAAACAGTCAAAATTATTTTGATATTGATAATTTATTAAAAGAAGCTTAAAATGTAACTATACAACCCTCATATATAAGAACTTGTACTAAAGAATATACTGACCAATTAAGCTAATAAGACCCAACTAAAAATAGTATTTTCTTTGATTATTTCAAACATTATGGATAAAAAAAAAACGAAGAAATACATCTTAGATAAAAGATCTTAAAGTACAAATTTTTGGATCCTCTTACAATAAAAGAAAATATAATATAAATAAAAAAAGGTGTATAACTAATTAAAAATAAAAACACGTAAATAAATGAAATCTAATCTTAAAAAAGCTTTCAAAGCCAAGAAATTAAAAGTGAACCAACATAAAACCTATAATATCAATAATTATAATTATAACAACAACAATAGATCGTATAAAATCCAGATCCATACCAGAAAAATACTAAATACTAAAGAAAAAATTAAAAAATTCTTTAAAAAAACAAAAAAAACTAGGAAAATTAAGTCAGTGAAACTCTTTCAAACCTAAAAAAAACAATGCCTAATTACAAAACTCCCGAAAGACACAACTAAATCTAACAGAACAAAGTAAAAATAAAATCAAGTTCAGAACTTAGTAATTAATAATTTGGTATGTCATAAAGTGCCCAATAATAAATGAGGAGTTCTAAAAAAAGTATATAAAGCAAATCATAAAATAAACACTTAAATAAATCAAGATAACAATAAAACATATCGAATCCAAATTTATATGATAATAATAAATAAAAAAATAAAAGTATTAATTAGTCTATAATTAGTTTAGATGGCCAATTAAACGATAATTAAATTAAAAAAGATAATAATCTAAATAATTCAAATTAAAATGTAAAATCAACTAAAAAAAGGCAAAGAAAATCTTTATAAAAAAGCGAATAAATAATATAAAGCTCCAAAACTTTAAACGCAAACCACTCAGAACTTGACGTATCAAACCAAATAGAAGATAAAAAAAGTAACCCAAAAAATAACTCAGAAATTCGCTCTCAATAAATAAATTAAAGCAATAAAAACCTCAATTTAAATAATATAAATATTAATACAAATAAAAATTTAAATAGAAATACAAATAAAAATTTAAATATAAATATAAATATAAATAATAATTAATAATAAATAGAAACAAATTTAATTACAAACTAAACTTTAGCTTCTAAAGAAAATTCCATTTCCAGACATAACAGAGATTTTGACAATATTTCAGATACAATTGATAACTTGGAAAAAATATGTAACCCATAATAATTTTAAAATTAGTTAACTGAGTAATCAGAAATTTTTGAACATTAATCAGATAATAAATTAAACAAATAGTAGTAATTATAAGAATAAGAGTAAGATAAATACAGCAGTAAATCGTAAATTTCTTTTAAATCTTAAACTTTTTTTATAAATAAGTAAAATTATCCAAATCAAGGTTTTAGATTAAAAAATAAACGCACCACAAATATTATAAATAAAAATAACAATAGTAATTACAAATATAATAAAAAAAATCATAAATTTAAGCTGAATCACGAAGTTTAGGAAGAAGAAGATGATAATAACAGTCGTAGCATAAATTTAAATGAAAGTTAAAATAATAATTAAAAATAAAATGAAGAATAAATTAAATCAGTTTAAATTAAAGATTAAGATATAATTTCTTTTACTGATGATAACAAAAATGATGAGAGTGCTGATAATGACGAAAACAATCAAATAAAACAAAATTAAAGTTAAATTAAAATTGAAAACAAATAAAATAAAGATGAAGATGATGATGTTGATGATCAGAATCAAATTTTAATTTCCAGTTAAAACTAAATTTAGGAAACTTTACCTTATGATTTTTAAGAATAAGACAAAAAAATCTCTCAAAAAAATATAAATACTAACTAAGAAAAGATAACTGAACAAAATTTTTCCGATAAATAAAATGTTACTAATAGCAATAATTTTTAACAAAACTTTTCAGACATACAAATTAACAATAATAGTCAAAATGTTTAAAATGATATCTTAGATAATGATGAAAATTTAAATGAATAAAATTATGATGCTTAAAATAACGATTTAGACGATGATGATGATATAGTGGATTCTGAAAATGTTTAAAATACTGATACAATATAAAAAGAAGAATAAATGTAGCAATAACAAGATTAAAGCTAAATATAAGATATTAATAGTAGTTCTTAATTCAATTAATTATAAGAAAATACATAAAAAATTTCGTGTAATTACGAAACAGGTAATAATTATGAATAACAGTAAGGAACATAAAAAATTAATTTATAAAATGAACAAAAAAGTGTTTAAGTTGGTGAATTCATACTAGACTAAAGTCAAGAAAAATCCATTCAAATTCATAAATTTGATCCTACTTAATACTAAAAAGACCTTTTCTATTCCAAAATAGATAGCAATAATTTTTAAATAATAAACCAAGAAAATTAAAATACTTAAGAATATCTTCATACAGAATCTATTTATGACACAAATATAATTAACAACAACAATTAGACTAATTTAAATAAAGATATAAATAATAGTAATAATAATATTAATAATAATTAAACTAACCTATTTCATATCCACAGGAATAACACTCACAATAATAAAATTTCATAAAATTTAGATAAAAATCTTCAAAATCAACAAGCAAAAAATTCTATAAATCATAAAAAATTATAAAGAAATTATAATAGCCATGGAATAAACGGTAATAATATTAATAATAACAGAGTTTCTGCAGAAGTTTCTTAGTATATTTTATAGGCAACTGAAGTTATCAATGATAATAACTATTAGTACAATAATTAAAATATATACAATAATGAAAATACTTTTTCCAATCGACCTGAAATAAAAGAAGAAGAAGATTTCACTAATACAAATGAAACTTCTGTATAAAATAATTTTAATCTATAAGCAGAATAATATGTATGAATTAAAAGTAATAATAATAAAATAATAATAATATAAAAATTTATTATCATAATTTATTTTTGTCCAAATATAAGAAAAAATGCTATATCTAATCTAAATACAAATAATAAGTAATATTTACATTATTTAAATTAAATTTTATCACCTTAATAATAATAAATTTTAAAATTTATAAAATAAACTGAATTTTATAATATTCTTATAATTTATATGTAAATCACATTTTTTCCTATAAGAATTTATTAAAATAAAACAATTTTATCGAAAGATTTTAAATATATAAAAATTATTAAAAAATCAAATATACGTAAAGTAGATAATTAATTAAAGTACAATAAAAATTTCAAATTACAAAACTTCTTTTATATTTTCTTTATTATTTATACCAAAAAAAAATAATAATACTTTAAAATAAAATATTAATCCGTCTTATTCAAACTTCCAAATTCAGCAAAAAAACTAATAAAAATTAAATCTAAATTCTTAAAATTCCCGCTTTATTTAAATCACTAAATTAATCATAATAAGATTAAAAAAAAATATTACATAATAAAAAATTTCACAAAATAAACTAAAAAACACATTTTCACACTCATAAAAAACCAATATACAACTTCAACATACACTTTTAAAACAAATAATAACCTATAATAAACCATAGCATATCATAATATATATATATAAAATAAATAAGTATAAATAATTAATAAGTAATAAAAATGAATTTAACTGTAATAGATAATATAATTTGGCTTGGCCCATCCGAAAGAATTTTAACTTTAGATTTTCATCCATTTTTCCCTTTATTAGCAATAGGAGGAAGTCAGTCACCTTAAGCTCTTGACGAAGATGAAGAGTCACAAGATTATAAAGAAGAATTAGGATACATAAAAGTTATAAACATATATTTAATTTTTAATTTATAATACTTCAATATTAATATTTAAATATATTTTATATTTTTATTATAAATTTTAAAATAAAAATCTGCAAATTTTAAAAAAAAATTATCGCTTAAATTTAAGGTTTTTTATTTTCCTTTTTAATTCAAAGATTTTTGAGTACGATCCAAATCAGTAAAAAAAAGAAACAATGTTCAAATTTATTAGAGGACTTTAAGGGCATTCAAAATGTGTAAATGGGTTAAAATTTAGCCCCAATGGACAATATATGGCTTCAGTATCAGATGGTAAAAATTAAAAAAATTTTAAATCATATAATTAAATATAGTTAAAAAAATAAAAAATACAGAAATTCTTTAAATTTATATTATTAAGTATATATATGATATTTTATATATTTATCATTATTTACAACAAAGATACAAAAGTTAAAATTTGGGAAATGAAATGGGTGACCAATTTTGGAGGTTCAAAAACATATAAATGGGATGTAATTAGCACATTAGATGGTCATTCAGGAGAAGTTTTAGACGTTTAATGGTCAGTCGATGGAAAATATTTAGTTACTTGTGGATTTGATAAAAGGTCAATAGTTTGGGAAGTTGAAAAAAATAAATACATATCTGTTTTAGATGGGCACAAGGGTTTTGTAAAAGGAGTCAGTTTCGACCCCAAAATGAAATTTATTATCTCATAAGGAGATGACAGACAGGCGAAAATTTTTAAAAATGTTAAAACCAGTAAAAAAAGTAACAAAACTCTAAACTTCATGATAAAAAATGTAACATAAAATAGAAATATTTTATAAAATTTTTACTAAAATTGCTACAAAATACACAAAAATTTACAATATACTTAAATTATCTAAAAACTACTATATAAAAAAGAACATAAACAGACAAGAATATAAAAAAAAAGACGACATGCAATCTCAAAGCGATGACGACCAGGAAATTTCCAACGTTTCAATTCAAAACAGTCAAACTTTTCCTCTATTCATTCAAGAAAATTAACTATCAACTTTCGTAAAAAGGCCAGATTGGTCCCCCGACGGCCAATTATTTATATTAGTAGCCACTTAATACTCAGACAACGAAAACCAAAAACCTTATCCCTGTGTTCTAATTTTTAAAAGAGCTTAAATCAATAAACCTTCTTAAATAGTCCCTACTAATGGTTTTCCAGCTATTGTAGTCCGATTTTTAAAAAAAATTTTCAAATTAAAACCAAACCAAGTAATAAAAATAAATACATAAATAAATTTAAACTCCTTTGTGTATTTAAATATAACTTTTCTAAAAAAATTTTTCATTAAATTTGTGTATTTGTATGTATATAATATTTTTATATCTTTATTTAATATTTTACATGTTCATAATTATTTTAAGTAAAAATGAAAAAATAAAATAAAATATTTATATTTATTTTTTATCTTTGTTAAAGAAAAAAATTTTGGACCAAGATTATCAAATGATTTATGCAATTGCAACTACTGAAACTGTAGAAATACACTCTACTTAATAAATTGAACCTATAGCTGTAATGGGAAATATGCATTATTCTTTATTAAATGACCTAAGCTGGCAGGGCTCTGAAATTTTGGGAATTTGCTCTGCAGATGGATATTGTAGTTTTTGTAAATTTGAAAAAGGATTTTTCGGAGAAGAGATGACTCTCGAAGGTAGAAAAATTATATAAATAAATAAAAACATAAAAAGAAAAAAATTAATAAAAAATTTCTGATATTTTAATTATAATACATTATATATTAATCTTTTTAACCTTTTCACAATTTATTAATTAAAATTTTCATCAAAAATTAGAAATTAAGGCATTAGACGAAGAATTATTGCCTGCATTCAGCCAAAATAATTATTATTCAGAAGCATAATATCAAGAATTAATCAATAACAGTATAGAAAATCTACAAAAAAAAAAACCTACTATGCATTTAAATAAATTATAATTTGCACCTAATTATTAAATTTAAGTTTAAACCGATAATTAAGGAGTTAAAAAGAAAAAAATTGTTCCTATGATGATAAAAAAACCATAAAATTAGGAGCAATAGTAGTAATAATAATAACCAACACTTGTATAATAAGATTAAAATCAAAATAATATACAACTTTAATAATAATATTAAGATAATAATAAAAATTAAAATTAAAATTAAAATTAAATGTAAAATTAAAATTTGAATTCATAAATATAATAATAATAAAATAATTTACATTCAGAAAGTAATAAAATATAAATAGAAAGTGAAAATTAAAATTTAAATAATTATTAAAATTGATTTACTTTTTAAGCTTTTCTATTTAATTTATTGATTATAATTACTTATATATCACTTTTAATTTTTTATCAATAAAAATTTTAGATATATATAAATTTTATGATATTATTTTTCAAAAATAATTTCTAAAGTATAAAATAATAAGTACATATTAACTCTTATATTTAAATTAGAAAAATTATTATTTATTAAAATTTAAATATTATTTATTTAATTATTGAAATCATTTAATGATAGAAGTAATTATCATAAGTATAATATATTTAAAAATTAAAATTAATTACATTTTTACCATTAACTAAAAAATCTAAATTCTAAATTCTATTTTTATATATAAAATATTTAATAAATGTTTTTATTTTCTATTTATATATAAATAATTAGTTACCATAAAAATGTATAAAAAGTGCAAAAAAAAAATATGAAAAATTTTCATAATATTAATAATATAAATTAATAAAAATTAATGTAGACTTTTTTTAAATTTGAATTGGTAAAAAAAAATATCTTTATTCTTTCGGGTTTATTTTCAGTAAGTTTGAGATTTATTAATTAATTTCAATTAATTACTTATAGGTTTTTTCATTTATATATCATAATAATTTATATCAAATATGTAATTATTTTACTAAAATTCCAAATAATTTTTTCTTAATTAAAGTAGTTTAAAAAAGTAATAATAAATATGCCAATCAACCATTTATAAGGATTTTAATGAATTTTATATTATTTATTTAATGTTAAAAAAAAATTCATCAAATTTCACTTATTTAATTATAAATAATTAAATTTGCTTAATAATAATAATTTGCACAAAAACAAAACAAAAAAATAAAAAAAACTAATAAAATATTAACAATAGTAATTTTATTAAATAGAAGAAAATAAATATACTATATATGAACAAATTCACATTAAAATATGTAAATAAAAAAAACGAAACCTTATTAAAGCAACAAAATCTATAATCTGACATATAACTAATTCGTTATTCTTTAGTCATACTAATCATTTTTTTCATAGTCGATATAATAACTGTTTTATCTTCAAATTCTGATACTCTATTAGAATTTCTTATACAAGATTTTTCAATGATAGCCTTGTTAATTATGTAATTTACCTTAACTTTCATCTTCTAAAAGTAAAATTCAAATTTTTTAATATTTATATAATATCATTAAAAAAAATTTTTATCTTCTTATTTAGCAAAAAACCTCATTGAAATATTTTTATTTTTTTTATTTTAATTTTACTTTATCTTACTCTTTTTTGCTCATAAACTTTTTTAAGTATATATTATATTAATGAATATATTAATATTCAATTATTTTTTATAAAAATCTTTAAAATAATTGAAATAGATACGTGCAATACTCATTTTATTTTGTAAGTATATTTACATTGGGCTTATACTTAAAAATCATAAAAGTTTCATACTTTTACACAGATAGTAGTGACAATTTAAATTAAGACAGCATATTCTATAGAAAAGATCCATAATTTAATCTTTATTTTCTAGGATTTATCTATTCTCAAATATTATATTTTATTGTAAAAATAGGCCAAGATTTTCTGCTAAAAATAATGTTTTTATGCGTTGCTTATATTTACTCGTACATATACTTATTTAAAGAAAATAATTTTATAGTATTAGAGTTCATCTTAATTATTATAACTCTATTTTGCCAAATATATTGCACCTATAATTAAGAAAAAACCATCAGAGAAAAATATCTAGAATAGTTAAAAAAAGAAATTAGCCAACAAAATTTTTTAAACTTGCTAAAAATAATTCCTTAAAACTTTTTCATAGCTAAGTATGATTAAAGATACTAAAAGCCAGATGTAATTCTAAATTCTCAACTTTCATTTCTAGATAAAAAATCAAAAGTTTATTTAGGAAAATATTAAGAAACCAATTAAATTAATTTAAATAAAGATAAAAAAAATAATTTAAATAGCAAATAAACAACAAATTAGAATAACGTTAAAAAAAATAATTTACTCTAAAATAAGACAATTTAATATATTAGTAATAAATTAATTAGGCCGAAAAAAAAAACTGAAATACAAGTCAATGAAGACGATACTTCAATCATGAAAAATCTAACTAAATAAATGAAAATTAGAAAACCGGAATTACTTACTGGAAACCTAGTCTAAGAAAATTCATTATATAATTTAATAAATAAAAAACTAAAATCTTATTATGACAACATTTTTAATCCCTCCAAAGAATTAATTGAAAAATAAAAAAAAGCCGCACTTCTACATCAAAAATAAAAAAAACTAAGACAAAAGCAAAAATCTTCTGACCAAAATTTAGATCAAAATGTTAAAATAAACATTCCAAATTATAAAACTAAAAGTCCTTTAAATAAACTAAATTCAAATTAAAAAAAAACACCTATTTAAAATTAAAACAACTAGCAAAATAAAAACGACAACAAAAAAAACATACTTATAAATAATCCAATACAATAATAATCTAAATACACTAGAAAAGGCAGCCTTTAAATACAAGACCAATCATACACCCAATTTAACAGATTCAATTCGCCTCAAAAAATAAACAACTTAGAATAACAATAAAAAAATAATTTATTAAATGATAATTAATCTGATAATAATAATAAAAATAACAATAAAAATAATAATTATAGAAGAAATAAGAGATTTTTCAGTTATTCAAGTAGAACGAAAAATATTTCCAATTGTACTACACAACCAGGTCTTCCTCACTTAACTACTAATTAAGATACTTTTAATTCTCCTTAATAAACTAAATAAAATGCAATACAAAAAATTATAGCCTAAAATTAATTCAGTACCTAAGAACATAAATTATAAAAGTGTAATTAAATTTAAATTAGTTTTATTTATATTTATTATTTTATATTAATATTCATTTTTTTAAAATATTTTTATTCAATTTTTTTTATATATTTGTTTAAAATTTTACAGAAATTAATGAAAAGAAACTAAAAAAGAAAATAGCAGAAGATGCTAGAAATAAAAATATAGAAAAACTAAAAGATCCTATATAAAGATTAGAAATAGAACACTGTATAAAAGGTCATAGATAAATAGAATAAGTTTAAATCAATTTATTTTCCGTAGATGATGAAGAATTATATTGTATGGTCATGTTTTAAGATTAAAATAAATAATTACAGCTGGAAAAAATAAAAAAAATTATCACTTAGGTCAAAAAATTTATTGAATAATCATTTCAGTACTTTATTAAGCAGTCCCAAGTTTTTATAGATATCAACAAATTTCAAATAGAAAAAAACAATAATTGTAATAAAAATATATTTTAATTAAATATAAAAATAATTAATTAACTGATCTAAAAAATTTCACTATCAATTAAATTAATAAATACTGATAAAAAATATATAATTTTAATTATTTTTTTACAAAGTTAATTTTATCCGTAATTTGTTATTTTTATTTAATTTTTATTTTAATTCAAACATAAAGCTGACAACCAATACAACCCTGACAATCTAAATCTAAATGAAATTTTCAAAATCTAAAAATCTCAATACCTAGATGAAAATTCCCAGCCTCCCCAAGAGCGAGAATACTGTGAAGTTTATTATTTAATTTTCACAATTTACAGTCAAAACTACTATTTCGAAAAAGTGCTTTTAAAAACGATTTTCTAATAAAATAAATTAATAAGACCCAAATCGAATTCTCATCAAAACTCTTAAGAAGTCAACATAAACAAAGAAATTAACTTTTTTTACAAAATTTTCCACAAATATATTTCCGCTAAAGGCATCATTTTAAGTGGAGTCAAATACAGCTGTGAAAACCAATCTATTTTCGCTAAAACTGATAAAAAAATGCTATAACTATTAATTTTTAACCTTTTTTAAGTCATTTGTATTATTTAGGGAGCAGAGTACAAAATATCTGTTTAAACTGTAAAAGATAATAATATAGAAAATGTTTAAATAGTTATCTCTACTTATGATAAATAAGTAATAAAAAATTTAAGCTCCTAAAGTAGTACAAATAGCGTGCAAAACTAATAAATCATAAATATTAAACAATATCTTCTAATTTGTGGCTCAATTTTGAGTGAAATAGGACCAAATGGAGAAGTAAATCTACATTATCAAGAATCTTCTCAATAAGTATATACATTTTGTTATTTAAAATTTAATATTTTAATTATCAATTAAATAAATTTATTAATATACATAAAAATAGCCTTTTTAAATGAAATTGAACCTTTACCAAGATATTAAAGTAATAAATTTATGTGAAAATCCTAAAAAAGAAGATTTAAACAGTAACATTGGGATAATAGAATAGTTTATACACGCAGGAAGAGAAAATAGTTAAAGAGAAATAAACCTATAACAATAAAACCAAAAATTTAATTAAAATAAACTTAATTTTAACTAAAAATATCCTCCAATACAAGGATAAGGCTAAATGAATAGATCACCTTAACATTAAAAAAAAAATCTACTTGTAAGCAATTTTATAGGAAATTTAAATCAATCTTTCATGCCAAACATGCTAGATTACAAATAAGATGAAAACAAATTAAAAAAATTGAAAAAAATCACATTTTAAGGCGAAAACTAATAAGCTAGTATTTTAAAATCGACAGACGACTTCGACATCAAACTCAGATAATCCACATAACAAAACCTATTCATAAACAAAAAAAACCCAGAAAACTAACTACTAAAAAGCCCTAAAAACTAGCTAGCAACATCTATATATGATAAAAACATAAACTTCGACTCAAACAACTCTCTAAAAAAAGTGCGAGAAAACCAAATAAATCATAACCCCCAAAAAAACAATAACACATTCAACTCAAACTCAAAAATTAACGTAAACCTAAACGTAAACCAAAAACAAAGCAACTTTGATATAAACGAAGAATCTCAAGAAGAATTCAGCCCCCAAAAACAAGACCATCTATTACAAAACTACAACTATAATAATAATTATAATAATAATAGTTTTAATTATAATATGAATAATAATAATAATTATAACAATAATAATACTTATAATAACTATCCTCCACTAAGTATGGACCAAAGCCAAAGCCAGTAACTAATAAGCAACACAAATACGAATATTTAACTGGCCAAATTCAACTCAAAAAACAGCCAAGGACATATTAATTTAAATATATAAAATCTTAGTCATAATTTCAACAACTAAAGCTCAAATATACAAACCAATAATAACTCTAATATCTTCGATTTTTCTTATAATAATAGCAGTAATTAAAGTCCCTAAATCAGGTATAACTATCATAATCCTTTATAAGATAATAATAATATTAATAATATGTTCAAAATTGAAGAAAAAAATCCTTATTACTAAAGCTAAAGTTAAAGCTAATTAAATGATAAAAGCTAATTTAAAAATTAATCCTTTAATTTCTCAGATTTTGATGGCTCTTTATATCTTGAAAGTCCAATTTCAAAACCTAAAGAACATCATTTTAGTAATAGAGGCAAAAAATTATAATTTTGAATAACTTATTTCTTAATTAAAAAAATAAAATTGTCTTCTAATGATAAAAAAAAAAAAAAGTAAAATTTTTACCTATTAATTTATTTTATATGATAAAATTATATATTTATAAATAACAAATAAGCAAATTCTTATGTAAATATTTAATTAATTAAAGATTTTAAATGTATATATAAATATATAAATTATACTACTATCAAAATTTAATTTTAATGCAAATTATAATTCAAGATTATAAGAAATATAGTATAAATTGAAAATTTTAATTTGTTCTTAACCATTTTAAAACCACAAAAAACTAATAATTTCTTATTATATTCTAAACCAATCAATAAAATAATATAATAAATATAATAAAATATAAACATTCCTTATAAAAAAGAAAATAAAAACAAATAAAGTTTCAAAAACCATGTAAACTATTTATAAAAAAACTAAATAAATACCATATATTCTATCACATTAAAAATAAATTTTATATTAAGGGACAAAATCCCAGATTCCTGCAACCTAGCTGTAGAAAGATACCTAAAATCGCGAAATCCTTAACATCTAGACGATCCCTATAATTCCAGATTCAAATAATTAAAAGAACTGTAACTACTAGAAAATATGAAAAAATGGGACCAAAATCTTTTAAAAAAAAATAAAACTGACATGATAATTGATCTCACATAAAGTGAATGTTTTCCAACTCAAAAAAATCAAAAATCTTATTTAAATTTCGTCAGAAATAACGTTTATACAAAAACAAATCATCTAGATAAAAATCAGTATACTTAACAGGGCGATTTTTTAGACCAAGCTATAAGAAACTACAAACCTTCCTAACAGGAATTTTCTTTAGCGGAAAGGGATTTTCTTGCACGGTAAATAAGATTTAAAAATTTTCATATATTAAAACAAGTTTTAAAATGATTTAAAAAATAAAAATTACTATCATATTTTAAATTTTATTTTATTATTTGATCTTTTTTAATTTTATTACAGATATCAAAGGTATTTAGTCCAATCTGTAGCTGGAATCGATAAATTAAATATTTATGACTCTATGTACGAACAAAAAAAAGAAGCCCGTAAAGACCTAGCTTATACTAAAGTAAGAGAAAAATTAATTTAAAATGATATAGAAAGTAGAAAAAAATACAACCTTTTACCAATGCATGCTTCTTTAATGTTAAATCCTAATGTTCATTCAACAGAAGAGGATAATTATAAAAAACTATAACTAGAAAAAGAATATGAACGTTAAAAAAAAAAAGAAAAAGAAATATTTAGAATTGATCAATAAAAAATTATTCAAACCAAATCAGAACAGTAATAATTACTTGCAGATTAAAAAGGATGGTTTAAAGTAAACAATCATTTTTTAAAATTATTTTTAATTTACTATATTAATTTTTATTTAAAATCAAAGCTATATTTAGAAGGTATTCAAAACGTAATTCCATTAAACGAGTCTATTGTAAAATTTAAATTTAAAATCCAATAAAATCTTTAATCTCCTATTTACCAAATTGAAACACCATTTTACGACATAATGAATACAGAAAAAAATCAAACTGCATTTTATTGGAAAAATCCTCCAATTTTTCATATGTATAAAATTTCTCACCCTCAAAATAATTACTTATTAATAGCAGAAATGTACAATGGTCAAGATAAATTAATAGCTTGGTCAGCCCACCAGATTTTTAATACTATAAACGAATTAGAAAGAGGAATTTATAAACTACCTTTTTACCCTATAAAATTTAATCTTGAATAGCTTTTAAAATGTTAAATTGATTAACAATAACCTTTTTCTTTGTAGATAAAAATTTAAAATAAATAATTTAAATATGAAAATAAAGAAGTAAAAATTCAACCTTTACACTTAAAAATTTAGCAAAATTTATAAAATTATAGATAAGAAAATTTTAATACAAAATACCATCTTACACAAGCTGATAAAACATAAAGAGAAAAGCTAAAACTTTTTACAGCCTAAGAATAAGATAAATTTAAAATTGAATAACTGGTAAAAAAAATAAACGCAGTTCAAATACATCCATAATAAGAAAATTAATAAAAAATTTTCACTGATATATCTTACAAAAATTAAAATTTAGATAATTCTATTGTCATAAAAAAAAATGATATCAATTATGATAGAAATTTATATAATACTTAGCATTAATAATAAGATTCTTAAAATTATTTATAAGATTATGCACCCTTATTCTAAAACAGTCCATAAAATGAATTCGTTCCTAAAAATAACGCTTCTAATAATAGTAGAAATTTAAAAGTAATATAAATTAATTTTTTCATTTTAATTAAATGAAAAATTATATAATTTAACAAAAAAATACCATATCAGAATTTTTCTTCTTTTCTATAAAACTTTTAATATAATATCATTTTCTTAATTTAGTAACCAAAAAAAGTTCAATTCCAATCAGACGAATAAAATAACCTAAAAATTCAAGAACCATAGAAAATCTAAAATCAACAAAATTTTTCCCATTCTCAAATATATCAACCCCAACCCCTAAAATCTTATATATAATAAAATTAACAAAATCATTCAAATAACTATAATAAATTTAGCCAATTAAACTAATTTGACCCTGAATAGTAACAAAAATTTAAAGTATATTAAAGGTCAGAAAGAAATCTCCCTACATAATAAGTTGAAAAACCTTTTAATTTCCAGTCTAAATATCAAAGTAGAGAGGCAAAATTATAAGCTCTTGAAAAGTAAAAAATACGGAACAATATATAATTCTTTAAACCAATTTATTATATATTTTTTATTGAAATTGAAAAATAATTTATTATTCAAAATTTAAATATATAAATTTATATTTAGCTTGTATTATTAATTTAGCTTACCCAGCTTTTCAAATATAAATTATAGAATTCTTTTTCGTTTTATATTTATTTTATTCTATTCTAATATAATTATAAGCGTTTAATTTTTTTCAGACTTTAGCGTGAATTAAAAGAGGAAGAAGACGAAGAAAAATAAATAATAGAAGAAATAGAAGAAAGATAAACGCTCGAACAATTAAAACAATTAGAAAGAGAAAATCTTTTAAATTATCAATAATATCTTTAACTCAAATCAATTTACGAAGAAAGAGACAAAAAAAAACAAATTCAAGAATTAAATGAAAAAACTAAAAAATTTGGCAGAATTCAAGTCGAAAATCTTAACCCTTATAATTAAGAACCCTATAACTTTTAAAATTCCTAATTTATAGATTTAAATTGAGGAAAAAAATAAAAATTAAACCAAATTTTATTTATTTATATTTTTCTAATCATCATATATATAGTAATAATTAATAGTTTATAGTAATTACAAAATATATAATTTAAAGTGTCAAAATATAAATACAATTATATTATATAATTTAATTTATAATTTAAATAACTTGTATAAAATCAAAGTATTCCAAGTAAAATCTAAATTATATCAGATTTTAGCAGCAGGAACTATACTGTCTTATTCTTTACACATTAAACCTAAATTTGTTAATTCATCAAATAATGGTTAATAAATATCTTTATGATTAGGCATTAAAACACCTTTTCTAGTAATTTTTCCGTCCAAAATTAATTAAGCAGCTAAAGCAGTAGGAGTTCCAACCTAAATTTTAAAATAAGAAATTAAATATTGAATTTAAAATTTAAATTAACAATTTATTATTGTTTCATAAAAAAAATAAAAATAATTATATATTTATTATTTAATTATTTACAGTTATAGCCATAGCAGAAAATCCATTTTTCTGTCCAATAACAATCATTGTAGATTTTTTATTATTGATACTTCCATCTTTTCTCAAAATTTTAAATTTATGTTACATGACAATCATATCAGTCTCCCCCTCTGCTAAGGTACAAGATTTCTCCAAAATCTAAACCAAATTTACCAAATAAGTTTCTTTACTGCTCACAGTATTACTAGGGTTAAAAAATCCTAAAGTTTAATAAGCAGAAACAATAATCTAAGCTTTCTCAGTAATATCTCTCTCACAAATATCTTTGTAATTTTCATTAGCAAAACTTTTTGTCAAAATTTTCCCTACCAATTCGCTCTATTATTTGTCCAAACCTAAACTAGCCACAACTTTTCCTACTGTTTAATCAATTTTTTTCACATCTTTTACCTAATTTCCTAACAATTCGAACCAAGAACCGTCTTAAGTAACTTTATTTTAATTGTCTAATAATCCCAAAGCTTTCATAGAATTCAAAATCACACTAAATCCGTAAAATCTCAAAGTCCCTCTTATCAAATTCTAACAGTCATTTAATCTGTATAATTCTTTATACCTTTTAAAAATTAAAAAAATATATAGAATTATCTTTAAAATAATTTTAATTTTATTATTATTTAAAAATTTTGTTTTTAATATTTTTTTTTTTTTTACTTAACACTATCTCTGTTAGGGTACCCTTCTAAACTTAAAGACATATTTACGTCTTTTTTTTAGGCAGTGTATAATAAGTCTTCGTGTCCAACATTTTTGGGCTATCCGTTCAATAAATAAACAGCATCATTTTTCAAAGCTAATAAAGCTCCAATAGGGGACCAAGAAAATTTGTATCTTAAATTAAAAAAAAATTAGTTTCTTTTGAATATAAAAATTATCCTAAATAATTATATAATTTTTAATATTATTTTAGTATCTTATTTACCCTAAAGGATTGTCACAGTACTCTGGAGAAGGTAATCCACCACAGAAAGATTCATATTCCAAAATTCTTTAATTATAAAAAATAATCAGATAAGTTAATTTTTTATATAAATTAAATAATTTCTAAAACTTTTTTTATTTAAAGACTTTGTCATAAAATTTTTAAAAAACTCGCTAAAATTGCAAAACAAACAATAAACATACATTAGCTTTATTTATGAAAATTTATTTAATTTTATTTACTTTTCTCCTTTTTCAGCGCATTCATCAACAACTTTCATTGTGGCAATGTGATCTATTCCAGGATCAACTCCAACTTCGTTCAAAAATGTTAATCCAGCATTTTCAACATCTTAATTTAACTCTTTCATAGCAGGCTAAATGTAACTAGCAGTAACTAAGTTTTTTTTCTCTTTTAAACAAGCTTTAGCAATGTGCATGTGCAAAGTCCAAGGAACATAAGATCTTTTTAAAAATAAAAACAATTAAAAAAAATTTAAAAAAAAAAAAAAACAATAAAAAAACATTCTATAATCAAAAAAATAATATTAAATATATCATTTTTTTAAATTTAATCCATATATTTACAGGATTGGTGACATCGACTTCGCAAGCACTGCAGTTCTTTCTGCCGTTGGCTAAAGCTTAGGCGTCTTTAAGTATATTACTTGCAATCATGATAAAGTTCTATTTTTTAAAATAAAAAAATAAATAAAAATAAAAAAACGATAAAAAAATTAAACAAAAATCATGTTAAACTATAATTTTTTACGTCAGATCGCTTGGAAAGGAAATCGACAACAGTTTAGGCCATTAAACCAGACCCCAAAAGTAAAATTTTTTTCTATTAAGACATGTTTCTAAAAATTTTTTTTTATTTTTTATTTTATTTTATTTTTATTTTCTGATTATTTTAATTTATTTTTTTATTAAAATAAATTACAAAAACAAAAAATAATAATTTTCAAATAATATATAATCTTTATAAAAATATGAAGTATAGACCTTCATCAATTTCTTTAATTAAATTGCATCATCAAAACAATTAATTAATCACAAATATAACTAATTTAACCGAATATTTTAGGACTGTAATAGTATATCTCTCTATTTAATACATTTTCGTCAAATTATTTAATTTTTTTTCATCATATATAGTAACCTGATTGAACTAAAATTGTCGTCAATTTTTCAAAAAATATTACACCATAATTAAAAAAAATAAACAAACATAATAAAAATTTCAAAGATTTTAGTCTATTTCATTTATACAAAAATTAATTCAAATATCAATTTATACTCTCTGATAACTTGTATCTTAAAAAATAAAATCAGGTTATAAACAATTTAATTATTATAATAATAGCTTCAAAAATTTTATAAAAAGTCTCAAATTTTATACTTTAAAATTATTAAAATTTTTTATATATTTTAATAGTTTTTTTATCAATTAACAGCAAAAAAAAATAATTGGCGAAAAATATCTTTAATAAATATATATATTTTAAATATTCTTTTAATTTTTATTTAAATTATCTATTGCTTTTTTATTAACGATAAAAACAAAACAATGTTAATTAAGGAAGTTTAATCATTAATATATAATATTTTTGTTATATAAAATATTAATATATATCAAAATCAAAATCAAATTTATTCATTTAAATCATCACATCCACAGGATTTGCCCCACAATTAGTCTCTGAATAAAAATTTTAATTTTAACAATAAAATTAATATATTAAGGGCAATAAATAATATAATTTATTATATATTAATTATAAATACTATATTTATTATATAAAAAATATTATTATTAATCTGATAATATAATTTAAATAACAAATTATTGTTTTTAAAAGCATTACATTTCATTTTTACAATCTACAATTGGTTTCCCTAATCTTTAATTAACTTCATTATGTAATTCACAAACGTATATTTTAAATTCTTATTTAGTTCTTCCTTAAAATGGATTATTTTCCAAATTTTTCAAAAAATGTTCAGAACATTCTTTACACGGATAAAATTGCCCACTTAATTAAATATTATAACAATATTAATTAATAATTTTTAGATAAAATAAATAATATCAAAAATTATTATAATAATAAAAAATTTTAAATTGCATTATATTTTTTTATAATTTACAACAAATTTAAAAAAACATTTGTTTTCATTATAAATTAATCATCAACAGTATCTGGGAAAGTAACTGCTATCATATGTAATAAACTCCACCCATGTTATCCCAATTCCGATCTTGTCATATGAGATTAACCTGTTAATTTAAAGCAAATTAATTACCAAAAAAAAATAATAAAAAAGTTTAATATAAAATTTATAATCAATACAAAGAAAAATCAAATTCTATATATTTCATAAAATATATGAGTTTTAAATATATAATTAAAATAGGTAATTTTTTTTTACTGTTATCATTTTCTTCTTATTCACCTAATCCTTCATCTTATTTATTATTTAACCATATATCTTCAACTTTATATGTTAATAAATTTTTAATGCTCTTATTATTTCCAGTCAGACCCTTAATCGATCCAGAATTTACATAAAAATTCAACGTATTCACCAAGAATAAAAACACAGAAAAAATTAACACTGAAATAATTGCGGCCGTAGACTTATTCATTGTATTAAAAAAAAAAATTAATTTTATCAAAAATAATTTTCTTAATTTTTATTTAGAAACTCTAATCTATAATTTGTAAAATTTTTTAAATAGAATTAATAAAAAAATATAAATAAACATAATACTTATTAATTATGACAAAAAATAAATAAAACTAGTAATATATTTTTAAACGTTTATATAGTCTGAAATTAAAATATATTTTCTTATTTTTTATCTTAAAATAATACATTATACTATTAAATATGTATATACAATATATTAGGGTTTGGTTTTTAAAAATTTTAAAGCGCATTATTTATAAAATTGTTGAAAAAAATTCATATATAATTATTAATTAATAACAATAATATTATAAAAAACTGTCATAATAACTCAAATATTTTATATTTTTTTAAAAAAAATTAGGAATTAAAAATTTGTGACATTTTTACACTAAAATTATTATAATGACATTTATATTTTAATTAATTTCTTCCACATATAGGGTCAAATAAAAAATTATTATTTTTTATTATTATTTAAAATTATAATTTAAATATTTATTATATAAGAATTGAATTTATTTGAAAATACCACAATTTCAAAAAATTTTTCCATAAATATCAATATAATTTATAAAAAAAAATGTAAATATTATAATTTTTATTTTTATTTTGAAAACTTTTATAAATCTTTTTCTAAGTTTCTTGTGTCCTTTCTATTTTTTTTATTTATATTAAAAATATTTAAGGTTATTTACCTAAGATTCAAATATAATAACGTTAATATCTTGATACATATATAATTTTCCATAAATTTATAGTAATTAATTTATAAAATAAATATGAAATAAAAATATACATATTTAAATTTATATTTTCATTTTTAAATTATATTTATTTTAAGTAAAAATAAAACAAATTTATTTTTATTACATATTTCTAATTTCCTTGGAAAGATAGCCAAAAAATAATAATATAAACAAATGAATTATTATCTGAGTACCTTAAATTCAAAATTATTTATAATAAACTATTTAAATATAAATGATAAATTAATAAATCTATATAAAAAATCACCTGATTTATTTACGAAACAAATTTTAAAATTTATAAATTTTATATAAAACACAGATAAAAACCTAAAAAAAAAAATATTCTTTCTTTAAATTATATTTTAAAAATTTTGTATTTTTCTTTTTATAAATAATATACACGCATTCATATCGTTTTAAATAATATATTACCAAAATATTAATAGAAAAATAATGGATTAGAATAAAAAAATTTATGTTTAACCTAAATCCCACGAAATCAAATAAATGAACTAAAAAAAAATGAATCTTAAAAATTATAACCTTTTAATTAAATATAAAAAATTATAATATTAGCAATACTTAAATAAGATATTTTTAACCATAATATATTTTCTTTTTTTTTTTTTCTTTAAAGCAATTGTAAAACTATAAAATTAAAAAATAAAATATCTAAATAACTTTGATCATCAATATAAAATTTAAAATTCAATTTTCTCTAACTTAATTTTAAAATTAAATATAAAAGAGGAAAAATCTTTAATATAATATTATAATTTTCAATTTAATACGATTATATTTATAATATTATTATATTTTCTTATATTATAAATATTCTCAACTTTTATAAACTAATCAGATTAATACTGTTTATATTTGTGAATAAAATAAGCTTTACCTAAAATTGAATTATTTTTTAACACTTTGATAATAGATATTATTTAAATTATTATAATACCTATTAATTCCAACTATATTTTATATATTAAAATTTTTTTCATTATGTAAATTAAAGAATTATATTTTATTCTAAAATCTAATTAAATTAGCAACTAAAATAATAATTAAATTGACTTCTTACTATTTTATGTAAATTTTTATTTAAAAATTATTATACCCCCAATTAATTTATCAAATTTATATTAGAAATAAAAACATTTATATTATTACTAAATTTTAATATAAGTAAAATATCACAATAAAATTAACTGATATATATTATGGTTAATTCTATTTACCTTAAATTTTCGATTTGAACGTTTTCTACAAATTATAAAAATACTCATAATTTTTTCTAATAAAATCATTATAAAAAAATAAATGAATAAAACTTTTAATTTTTCCAAAATTAGTTTTTATTAGTGTATTTCAAAAAATTAAAAATATTTGGGTATTTTATTTTAAATAAAATCTTAGCTTTTAAAGTTGCATTAAATATTGGTAAATACTGAAATGGCCAGTAAATATTAATTATTAATTAGAATAAATTTCAATCGATTTTTTTTTCTAAAGTAAAAAATTTTCAACCTTTAGAAAATAAATATTAAAATATTGATATTCATTAAAACTTTTTATTGATTATTTTTCTTTAAAAAACTCTTAAAATATTAATTTAATTATATTCTCACTTTTAAGATGATGTTAAAAACAAATATTTATAATTTTATTTAACATCAAATTAAATGTAGATATGCTCTAAAAATTAAATAAATTTTTATTTCAAAACATATTTACTTTAAAATTAATTATATTTCTTATTTAATATTAATTTTATCTAAATAAAACAGTTTTAAAATTTTAACAGTATTCCATTCATAATTTTATTTAGGAAACATAACCAAAAGTTGTAATTATTTTTATTAAACTAAAGTGCTATACTTTATTTTATTAAATATATGTATACTCTTAAATACTTTAATTAAATATATAATCAAATAGTAATTAATATTAAGACATAGTAATATTTATATAACAAAAGAAAAAATAACTTTATCATTATTCAAGCCTTAAATGAATTAAATATTAAAATATGATATCTTATAAATATAATTAAATCTAATTCCAAACAAATTTTAAACTAATTTCTATAAACAATAAATAATATTCACAAAAAAAGTTTAATAACAATAATAAACTAATACTATATGATTATAATATTATTATTAATATCATCATTATCTATATTTATAATATAATCTACAAATAGAAATACACAATAAGTTTAATAAGAATAATAATAAATAAAGTATAAATTTTACTAAATATTATATAATATAATATTATAATTAATAATAAAAAAAAATTATAAAAAAAATTTAACCCAAAAACTGTTATCTAAAATAGTTATAAATTATACTTATTATCAAAAATAATTTATCATATACTTTTATAAATATTATAATATAAAACTTTAATAACTATTAAAAATTAGTCAAAATTATTTAATTACTAATTCTTAATTAAAATCTCTATAATTTATTACTTACTTGCTTTTTTAATAAATTTAAATACATTGCATACCTAATTATTTAGTTTTGACTTTCTATATATAATTTGCTAATTCTAATTTATTAATTTAAAGTATTTCTTATTTATTATTTAATTAATCGAGTAGGACCTTTTTCAAAAAACAAAAAAAAAGGAAAATTACCCTCTAGTTAGATCAATATATAAGTAATCATCTTAATTTCCCCTTAAATTTAAATAAATATATAACACTTTTTTCACTAATTAATATGCTATTTAAGCAAATGAATTATAATAATTATTACTAAATTAAAATTACAAATCAATTAACTAAAAAAAATTAAAAACAAAATTAAATAAAAAAAAAAAAAAATTAAAAAAAACAAAACAAATTATTTAAATCAAACATTCCTAAAAAAAGATATAAATATCTATAAATTGAAATCAATAAAAAAAATCAACTATATTTTAATGTCCTATTCACATCAGTACGAAATTGATAAATTTTACAATGAATATTTAAATGATGTCAGTAAATTCATGCATAAAAAATTACAAGCATACGACAAAAATCCTATAAAATTATCATATTAAAATAATTTTTTCCACATCTTAGAACCATCCTCTGAATTTTAAAGTGACAGGTAAATTTTTCAAAAATATATTTTTATTTTAAATTTAATTAAGTAAACATTCAAAACATTTTAAAAAATTACATAAATAATTTCACGACTTAATTTTTATATTAAGCTATTAATTTTCCATTCATTTATTTTTTACGCAAATACCAATTAAACTAAATATCATATTAAACTCACAATAAATTATATTATAAATTTACATTAAGGTAAATAAATAGCGAAAAAAACCTTAACTTCGATCACAATGATATCAATAAAAATCAAAATTAATAACATAAAAATATAGATCTAGAAATTGCCTTTAACTATGAAAAAGATAATTTCGTAGAAGACTATTATATTCAGTATAAAAATCTAGCAGTCCCCAAGATTCAAGTTAAAGCTTTAGATAATAAATTTCACAAAAGTAAATTTTTCTCATTTAGTATTTATAAAATTTTAATTAGCCATTTTTAATTCAATTTGATTATATTTTTAATTAAAATAATTAAGAAATTTTTTAACTCTAAAAAGATTAAGCATTTATATTCAAAAAATTAATGATAAATAAATAAAATAATTAATAATACATAATAGAAAAATGAATATTAACTATTTCATCAACTTTACTTAAAAATTTTAATTTAAAAATTTAACTATCAACCAATAAATAAATCGAACCAATGATACAAAATATTAAGTTAAATTTATCATCACATTAGATTAATTAAATATTATTTTAACAATTTCACCTTTAAACTAATTAAATAAAGATTTTTCACGTATATCAATGATAAAAAATTTAACATTGCTATATCAACTATAGGATAACAATTATTAAAAGAATTTTAGAAAAATTTTTAAAATATATTATACTGATATAAAATTTTCAGCATTCAAATTACAAAGAAAAAAAAAAACTATCAAATTTTATTTCCTATAAAATAATCTTTAAATTTATGACTTTCTACAGATAAAAAGTTATAGGAAACAATAAAATTCTTAAAAAAATGCATTTCTGTCCTTTTTTTTACATAGTATAGGTCCAAAAAGTTATATAAGACACCAAATTTTAATAATTTTTTATAATGATATAACTAAAATTTTTTTCTAATATTATGACTCTAATTTATTAGTAGAAAACTAAATTTATTCCTAAAAAAAATAAAAATAAATTTAATTTAATGATAAAAATAAAATACAAAAATAAAATATGCAATTCTTAAATTTTCTATGGCTTATATATATAATAAAATATTAAAATTATGATTTTTTAACATTTTTTTTTATATTAAAGATAATTCCAAATTAGATAACATTTCTGTCGAATTACTATGCTTTAAATTCAATAATGATGATTATAAAAACAGTGAAATTTCTTGGATAGATCTTAACTAGCCAACCAAACAATTTATGAAAAATAAACAAGTTTAATTTAAAGGAATTAAAATTAATGAAACATCTTACACTTAATAGGTAAATAGAAAAAATAAATCTATAATATTAAAATAATTTAGAAAAAAGATATTTATAAAAATAATCTAGCTTTCATTTTTTTACAAAAAATTTTGGTTTTTAATTGCCATATTCTAATAAATTGATTTGATCGAAATAATTTAAAGATTAGTAAATTAAATAATTACTAATTATTTTACTTAAACTAAAAAAAAAAAGATATATAACGAAATACAAATATTTAATTAATAAATTGATTAAAATAACAAAAATATCTATATCATATTTAAAGAAAAAAAAACAATCGAAAATAATTTTATTAATATTATTTTCTAAAATTTTTTTAATATTTATAGGAGGTTTATAAAAATATCATATAAAATAAATTAATAAGCCTTATAAATTAAAAGTAACCTTTTGAATCCATTTTTAATTTCTTTTTTACATTTAAATTTTTATTAGATCTATTTAAATCAATAAATTTTAATTTTTAACTAATAAATAAAAATTGTCTAGAAAATAAATAATCATTAAAAATTTAGTTAAAAAATTATTTAAAATTATAAAATTTTTCTTTAAAATTTTAGTACTCGTATTTATTAGTTTCAATTCTAAATTTTTAAACATTTTTACAAAAATTTCCAATAAATCATGAATTTAGAATACTTTTTATTATAAGTAGTGTTACTTCCCAAAATTAAAATCAAAATAATTATTTTAAATATATAAATTTATATTAGAAAAAATACCAAAATTATTAATACAAATTTTTTTAATAAAATTTTCTCCATTTATCTTAAAAGCCAGTTTGATTTTTTTAGTAACATTTTTTTTTTGTTATTATTTTCTAATATTTTGAATTCTAAAAAAGCTACTATTTTTCTATTTAAACAATTCCCTAAAAAAATAATATTTAAATAAAAAAAACTATTTATTCATTCTCTAATCAATATCGAAATAATCTTTATATTAACAGAAATTTAAATTAATACTAACTATTATATTTTTTATCATACTTATATTATTTTTAACTTAATTTTATTTAATAAATATAAATAGGGTAAGAAATTCCACCTTGCAATCCTTGTTTATCACCAAACCTAATCTAATAATAAAATTAACTTTACCATAGAAAAAGCTTATATCACACCACCCATCAAAGTAATTTCCAGAAAAAAGGGAAGAATGGAAAGAGTAAACTAATATATTTTAATTTATATAATAATTTAAAGCTAATTTATTTAAATTAAATTGTCGCAATTTTAACTATCCAAAAAAAAAAAAATTTCTTCATTAAAAACAATTATTATTTCATTTCATTAGAATTACAAAACTATATATTATCCTCAAAAATATATTATAAAAACGAATAAAAATTATACTCATCTTTAAATACGTTTTAAAACGATTTTAAAATATAAATTATTATTTTTTTTTTTAATTTTTTATTTAAATAAATAGTTAAATAATTAATAGAATCATATTACTATCTTTTAATATTTCGTATCAAACCCAACCGTTTTTGCTATAAAAATAATATTTAATCTTATTTATTGCAATTTAATTAAACAAAATCAAAAATAATTAATTAAAAATTGAAATAGAATAAGTAATTTAATTTTATTTTATGCTATTTCATTAATAATATATCATTAATAAATACAAAGATTTATTTTCTTGATTTTAAATAATTTGATTATGTTTATTTTTATTTAGTAAGACATATTGCCTATATATTAACAACTATATAATATTAGTCACTACAAATTTTTAAACTAAAAAATAAAATACTATTCAAAAAACCATTTTAAACTATTTCTCAAATTAAGTTTGCTCTTTTATATCACTAAATTAAATTACTTTACTGAAATTATATCTTAGTAATATTTTTAATTTGTAAAGTAATAACGAGTAAAATAAATTTAATCCTAGAATAAATAATGTATATTGATTTAAAATTCCAAAATTTTTTCAAGACTGAACCTTATAAAAAATAAAAAAAGTATTTCTAGATATTTAAGCTAATAAAAATTTAACCATATTCTAAGTATCTAATAACGCATTTTTATATATATTTTAAATTTATTTTTTAAGAATTTACATAAAAATATGTCGAAAATAAATAAAAGGATGATCATTTTTTTTGATATAATAATTATAAAATAAAAAGATAAATAGAAGATTAAACTATTTCAAAGTTTTTCTCTTAAAATTCACCCATTATCAAATAATATTATTCTTAAAATATTTTTATTATAATATCATAAAAATTAATTTAAAATAAGCAGCATAAAATACAGTATTTTTTTATTCTTTAAGCCAAAAAAAAATGACTTTTATTACAAATGGCTAAGCCTCTTATTAAATATAAATGAGAAATCATAATATATTTATAAATATTATATCAAATATAATATAAATAAAATAATATTGCTTTTAAATTATTTTTAATATAAGTAAAACCTTCCAAATATTTGGGTTTTTTTTAATTAAAATTTAAAAATAGAATATATATTAGTTTTTTTGTAATAATACATATATACCATAAAATTCTTTAAATAAATATAGTAAAATTCGATGAAATAAAAAATTAAGGTTATAATATTTTGGATCAAATATATATAAATAAACCTCAAATTATGATATAAAAATATATAAATAAAACTTAAATTCAATAAATAATATATCTTTAAAAATATTTTTTAGGACAACCTTTCATCATTTTTTGATCCATTTGTTTCTAAATACCTTGAAAATACATAAGAATAAAATGAATCTAATGACTTCGAAAGCCTCTATAATTACCTCTTTTCTTAAAGAATATATAACAAAGTAAATAAAAAAAATTACAAAATTAATTTATTTTACCATAATTTTAATTAAATAAATTCTAATATTAAATTTAAATTTTTTATTACTAAAAAGAGTTTCCATCCATTATTACTAATGTTTAAATTCCCATAAGCTATTAGTCTTTATTATAATACCTCAATTATAAAATCTTAACCAGATGTAAAATTATCTTTAATTTAACATTTTATATATCATAATTTAATACATTTTTCAAAAATTCAGTCTGATACCTTTTTTATTGAACTTTAACAATAAATCTACGAATCTGCCAGGAAATCAGACACTGAACACCAAAATTAAGAGCAAAAATACAAATTATCTGAAAAACCTATTTTCATGTGCCTAAATTCACATTCAAACCTCATTTCTCAAGAAAAAATTAATAAAATCTAAAATTCCTTATTAAAATTATAGGGACATGTTTTATTTTTTTACACAAAGATGCCAGCAAATTACGAATAATAATTTAATAAATTAAAACACTCAGATAATTTCATAGATAATTATGTCAAATAATATAAATATATGATAAATATGAATGGAAAAAAAGTTATAGAATGTATTTCTTAACATCAGATGAACAAAATTAGCGAAAATGATCCAACTAATCATATTACGAAAACAACCTCAAAAACCAGTAAATCTAGCCAAAAGCTAATAAAATAAAATTCTAAATTGTACCAAATTTATCAAAATAACAATCTTTCATAGGACTCCTTTACAATTGATTCATGTAAATTATATTAATATAAAAAAAAATTATATCAAAAATTTATTCTAAAATTCTAATATTATTTTTTAAAAATTTATTTAGTATAACAAGAAAATACCTCTGATTATGAACTTAATCAAAGTTTTGGAACCTCAGAAAACACAGGCCAAATCGAAATGAATTATAGCCAAAAAAAATAAGCACAATTTAGAGTAATATAATCATTATAAGAATTTGAAACATGTCAAAAAAAAGTTAAAGTAACAATAATAATTAAAAATCATTTTAATAAATTATTCAAATTTATCATAAAAAATTAATGTTTAATAAAAATTTTTATTTTACAATTATCAAGGTTCATTCAAGTTTTGGAAAATTAACTTCCATAGATTCAATGAGTAAAATTCCTCCTCTACAACTAAATCATTTAGAAACCGAAAAAATTACGCCATCTTTCGACAAAAATCACAGAAAATCAAGCAGAGGTTCAGAAATAATACCATTATAAGATAAATTATAAATGTACGAACAAAATTTTGGCTCCGGTATTTTCGGTCACCATCACAATGCCTACCATTTCCACGACCAGCAATTTATACAACAGCTAAATTTCCCTCAATTTAATTAAATTTAGCTAAATTTTAAACCCTAATTAAAAAACACACAAAGCAGCACAACCAGTAATAGCAATAATAATAATATTAATAGAAATAATAACAAAAACTTATAAAATAATAATAAAAATGATAATAACAATAACAATAAAAATACAGAAAATAGTAATATTTTTACCATGAATAATTCTCTTAATAATATTAATTCATCATAATATTATTTCTGGCCCTCAAGTCAAGTATTACCCTAACTTAATATGTAATTAAGCAGCTAAATGACTTAATAATCGTTTTAATCATTCCCTAAATCTCAGTAATAAAGCTTATCTAAAATATGAGTTTTTTGCTTAAAAACCGAAATTTCTATTTACTTTAATTTTTATACTTTAACAAAAATAATTTCTAAAATTATTATTAAAAAATCTTATGGCTACGTCAGTAATAATAATAAATATAAAATTAAATTAAAAATAATAAATAAATGTGAAATAATAAAAATATAGTAATTTAAGAAGTTAAATATTCTAGAATATTATTAAAATAATATAAAATTTATATATAATATAATCCTTATTTTTAAAATTATATACTATATAATTATATTATGAATGTCAAAAATATTTCATAATTTTAAAATTTAAATATATAATTAATATATTTATATGTATATATTATAACTTTAATCTTGTTAAAATATTTTTTTTTGTTTTGTATAATTTTCAAAATTATTTTTTTTATAAAAAATTACTCTAATTATATATAATAAAATAATCAAAATAAGAAATAAATTTAAATAATATATATTTTTTACTCAAATTTAATTAATATTTTAAATGGCTATTTTATTCGATATGACGGAATATTCATCATAAAATTTTCAAACTATAATCTGAATATTAAAATTAATATAAGACTTTTATACATGTTTTAAATAAAATTATATTAATTATACAAAAATTTTCTTAATAAAGTTAAGAAAATTTACCCTTATTAGCTCTTTTTTCTATAAATTATTTATATTTATAATTTATTTATATAGATATAAGTTATTCACTTCAACCATTAAACAATTAAACATATTATTTATATATAGAATAATCAAAAAAAAAATTAATTAACTATTAAACAAAAAACTAGAAAACTAAGTGATCAAATACTAAAAAAATATCACATAAACTTAACTATAAACACCCACACATATAAAAAAAAAAACAAAAACCAAACAAACAAAACCAAAACTAAAATGGCCTCCAAACCACCTCAATCAAAACCAAACCAAGCCCGTAAAAAATTACCCAAATAAAATAATCTTTATATAAAAAAAATAAAAAATATATATAATAAACAATCCATATATACAAAAAAAACTTTATATATATATAATAAAAACTTTCATTATTATATATAAACATAACCATTACCTAGAAAAAGAAGAACCCCAAGACCAAGAAGACCAATAAAACAGCAACAACAACCTAAACTCCTCCTCAACTTCTCTTCAAAACAACAATAACAACCTAAATTCTTATAATAACAATAACAATTCTTACAACTACGGATCTTCTCTTTACAACGGCTATTCAGGTGGCTACGGAAATAGTATGTATGGAAACAGTATGTATGGTAATAGTATGTATGGAAATAGTATGTATGGTAATAATATGTATGGAAATAATATGTATGGAAATCAGTAAATGTAAATTCCGGGACAGTAAGGCTTTAGAGGCGAATATTAAGGTGTATTAACTGGACTTTAAAGTATGCTTTCTATTAGCTATGGAGGAGTCATGTTTTATAGCTATGGACAGTTTTTACTGAAAATGTCCAAAGATATTGTGAAATTTTTAGGCGGAAAGTCTAAAGATCTGCTTTTTTTCTTACTTGGAATCAAATATTGGTAAAAATCACTTAAATGGCTGTAAACTGGATAGGCAGAATAGGATTTAATATAGGGATTCAAAAATTTTTAAGATAAATAGTATACTGAAGGTATTTTTTCAAAAGGCTTCAAAAAAATGATGTTTGCTGCCTAGGTCTTTTTTTCCATAAGTAAGCAAAAAATTATTAAATAGCTTGAATTTTAATTTTATTTAAATTAAAAATGAAGCAAATGTATTCTTATTCAAAAAAAAAATATATGTGTGCCCACAAATTTTACAAATATTTTATACATTTTTCTTATTATAATATAAAATTATTTAATAAAGTTTTAGGTGCAACTTTAATTTATCAAAAGCGTATTAACTTTAAATAATAGTAGCTTAAAAAATAGCACGAACTACAATTAAAATATGAACAAGAACAAAAAAGAATATAATAAATACAAAACTTAAAAAAATAAAGAGAACACCAGCAACTAGATGAAAAATATTAAAAAATATAAAATCAACTTGGCTAAAACAATTTAAATAAGTTAATAAATATAAATAATAGTAATAATAATAAAAATATCAATCTAAACGAAATTAAAAACAATGTGAAATTAAATGAAATCGAAATAGATAATATAAATAATATAGATTTTTCTGGAATTGAATCAGATTCGGAAGATATTTAAAACGAAGACATAATTTCTCAAATTAGCAGATAATCTAGCCAATAAGATGAAAATAAAGATAATTATTTAAATAATTCTCAAAAAAAAAATGATAAAAATAAATATTTCAAAAAAGGCGAATTCGAATTAGACTCTTAATAATCAGATATAAGTGATAATTCTGAAGAAAATGAATATTAATTTGAATATTAATCAGACCTAAATATCACTCAAGATTCCGAGTATAGTATAAAAGTATCTCTAAAAAACGCATAAAAAAAAATAAACCCAGAACTTGAATAAGAAGAAGAAAAAAAATAAAATGTAAACAAATTTAAATATTAAATATTAAAAATTAAATTAAATAAAATATATGACTTATCTCATTTAACAATTTTAATAAAAATATCATTATTTTCAAAAAGGAACTTCTTAACCTAGAATTACAAAATAATCAAGACAGATCCAAAGAATGGAACTTCGGTCACGCAGAAATAAATGCAGAAAAAAAGTAAGAACAATAATTAAATAATAACAATAATACAAACAGTAATAATTTAGTCGACACAAAGTTACTCACAACTCAACTATTAAATAACAAACCTAAAACTTCCAAACCTTGGATGAAAAAACCAAAAACAAATAGTTCCATTTCCTTACTTAATAAACCTCTTAATTTAGAAAGTAACTCCAGAAATATAGAAACAAATAATAATAATAAAAAAACTAATGACTAAACTTTAAATTCAACTAAAGAAAATTAAATTAATGAAAGCGAAAATAAATAAAAAGAAATACTATAATAATGGTAGGTTTGATTATTTTAATTAATAAAAAAAAAAAATTATATTTAAAAATTAATTATTATAAAATATAAATTAAATAGCCACTTAAATATCTACAATTATATAAAAAGTAATTATAATAATAAAAATTAATTTTTAATAAAAATAATAAATAATTGTAGTATATTATCAATAATTTATAATTTTGTAGTATTTGTTAGTTTATATATATATATTTATATTATATTATGCAAAATTCAACATATTAGCTTTTTAATAATTTTTTTTCTTTCAAGCAGCATCATTGCCCCAGTCATACTTGAAATAATTAATTTTTATTTTTTCATTTCTTTCTTTTATTTAATTAATTAAGTTTTATAAATCCTATTGCTTCTTACCCTTTAATAACTAATTAATAAACTGCATTTTTTATATTTAATTTTCCCCAAAATCTTAATTGTACCAATCAAAAATTTTGCTTAATTTTAAAGTTTTCTTTTCAACATCAATATCTACATTATTTTAATCCTCACAAAATGCCTTTTTAATAAAAATAACTAAAAAATCACAATTTATTCTTTAATTTTTTTTAAAACTTTAAATTAAACAAATACCTACGAATTAATCTATAGTTGTTCTCTCAAAACCTAAGCGTCGTACTTCTTAACAGGTGGACAACTAAAATTAATAATAATAAATATTAATTTTTTCTAAACTAAATAAGATTAATTTAATATTTTTCATATAAAATTTTACAAAAATCTAAAATAATTTTTCAAAAAACTTATTTTATTATTTTAAATATAAAAAAGAAAAACTTAAGAAAAAACTAACCTTTTCGCCCCACAATTAAGTGCAAAATGGATTCTACAGTCAAATTCCTTAACCATAAATTACAATCTCTCATCATTTTTGCCAAATTAACGGGAAAATTTGCCCGGAGCTTTTCTGTTTTACCTTAAAATCCCGTGTTCTAAGTCATTTAAACTATAAACAAGCCCGCCCAAATTCACTTTGACTCTGTCAAAATAAGTAAATTTACTCCAAAAAGAACTAGGTACCCCTATAATACAGTACCCTATTTAAACCAAAATATTATATAAATTTATTATAAAAGCTACTAGTTCATCATCTCCAAAATCTTTTAGTTCCACAATTTAAAGTTCACTAAAATTTTCCATAAAATTCTAAAATTAATCTTACTATT
Source organism: Pseudocohnilembus persalinus (assembly GCA_001447515.1). Lineage (NCBI taxonomy): Eukaryota > Ciliophora > Oligohymenophorea > Philasterida > Pseudocohnilembidae > Pseudocohnilembus > Pseudocohnilembus persalinus. Next base: position 497,244 of record LDAU01000109.1, read on the forward strand.
TTATCTTACTGTACTAATAATTTCCCTCTACATTTATAACACTTTATTTCATTTATTTAAATCTTTAAACAATTCCATTTAATAAATAATAAGGGTCTTTATTCAACTTAATTCCTTATATTAAATTTTATCTAAAAAATTAAATAATAAAAATAATAAAAATTAAATTATTTTTTAATAAATAAATAGTCACCTTTCCCAAAAATTTTATAACTATTCATAAAATTCTAATCAATGTCTTCCTATAACCTGTAAAACAAGTACTAATTTTTAAACTCGTGGTCTTAACATACATGTTAAAAAAATCCCATTTTTTAAAGAGTTTTTCCTATTTATTCAGCTTTTTCAGCCTCTTAAACCTAAAATTTTTCCTAAAAAATCTTAACAGCTTCTTCCCCCAAAAAACAATTCTTAAATTGCCTTAAGTGCCACCTTCTGTCTTTTATTTATAATTCTTATTTTAAAAATTTCCTAATTTCCCAAAAAGTGTACTTTTTCCCATTTATTTCCAAATTTTCAAATTCGTAAGGCTCATTTAATTTATCCATTTAAAAAGGTTAAACAGGTTACAAATCACCTATCTAAAGTCTTAAATCCTAAAATAATAAAAAAAAAATATTTTATTGCTAAAAAAACTTAGTTTTTCTAAATTTTATTGTTTTTTATTTAATCTTTCAGTCTTTTATTTTGTAAAAATATATATAAAATATATAAAATTGTTTACCAAATTTTCTCTTTTTTATTTCTATTCTTCAATTATTTAATCCAGATTTTTAGTTTCTTTATTTTACCCTATAAATTTCTCTAAATCATCACTTCCTCCCAAATAATAATTGCCAATAAAAATCTACGGCACTGATAATTTCTAAGACATTTCTTAAATTAAAGAAAAAATAAATTAAATACAACTTTTTAATTTATATTTCTAATAAAAAACTACAAAAAGTAAATAATATAATACATAAATTAAAAAATAATTAAAATATATTAATTTTATAAATTAGAAATATAAAATTTAGACTTATTTTTAAAAATAAAATTATTTTATAGTTAATAAATATTTTTTTTTTACCTATCATATCTTTTTTTTTAATTGGATATAAATCTAAATTAATTTCATTAAACTACTTTCCAATTTCTTTTAACATTTGTTTAGATTTTTAACAAAATTTACAGTCTGAAATACTGAAGATTGTTATTTATCCTTTATTAGTTATCTCCAAATTTTTTTATTCCATATAATTTTTAAAATTTTTTTTTTTTTTTATTTATTTGCCTATTTTTTTATTAATTTTTTATGTTTAACTCTAATAATAAAAAATCTTATTTTGATTTCAATTTACCTAAAATCAAATTCTTAAAAATCGAAAATACAATAACTTTATATTATAAATATCTTGAATAAGTTGATTCTTTGATCACTTCAATCTTAACTAAATATATGTATATATTAACTTAACTTAAAATATTTAGATTTTTATATTTTTTTATTAAACGATTTGGATAAAGGTATATTAATTTCTTTCAATTTCTTTTTCAAAAATTCAAAACTCATAAAAATAAAAATTATAAGATTTCAATTAATTTTCACTAACCTCCTATCAATTAATACAAAAACACTAAAAACATAATTATAATCTTAAAATTATAACAAATTTAATTGATTGATATCAGATTTTATTAAGAAATTAAAATATTAATAATCTAACAACACATAATTAAATCTACAAAAAATTAATAAAAAAAAAATATAATACTAATAAAAATTACAAAAATAATAATTATTAAAAATAAAACAAAAATTAACTTATAACTTTAAATTTTATAATATGTCTTATTTCAAACCCGCATAATAAAACGATTAAGAACAAACTTTAACAGGTGCTGCATTCACCAGTCCTAATACTTATCAATAATTATTATAAAAAGTATAAGCAAAGGGCGAAAATAAAGTTTACATTAACATAAATAACTTTATCGTATAAGTAAGGCCTTCTTCCAAATTCTAAGATGGCGAATTAGCCTTAAATAAAGGTTAAAGAAAGGTAAAATAAATTAAAATTAAATAATAAAAAAATTCATTTGCATAAATAAATAAATTAAAATAAAAAAATATATGTTTTTATTTCAACATTTTAAAAATCTCTTATTTAAAATTTAAGAAAACAATATTACATAAAACTTTAATATTAAATGTATATTATATAAAATAAATTATACACATATTTATATTTTACTTCTATTTAAGTAAATTTTTATGATTTTTTTGTTAAGATTTTACTTATATTTATTTTTTACTTTACTACTATTTACCAATAATTTGTTTACGTTATAAAAATGTTCATAATATATTTTAATTTTTTCTTTCTAATTTTAAATATTTAATTTAACACAATTACCATTTCTAATTTTCATTTCTCATTTTAATTTTTAAATTTTGATTTTCCAAGGCCTTTAAAGTCGGCATGATCGAAGAAATCCCCATCAAGCTCTTCTCCTACAACGAAAACCAAGAACATCGACTGACCTCTCTAAAAGCCGAGCTGACCTGCATTTTCCTGACCCCCGAACAATAAAAAAAAGGCAAACTAGAAATCGACGACAAAGCCCTCGAACAACAGTTCAAAAAAAACTACAAAGACCTCTTTTTCTCAGTCGGCCAAACCCAGTTCCTCCTCTACGAAGGCAACTGGTTCCAAGCACAAATTACTGAACAGGAAAACATTTCTCTCGGCGTAAAAAACGCCCAGTAAAAATCCTACGGACTCCTCGACGAACAAACAGACCTAGAATTTTCCTGTAAATTTAACCAGTATTTCAACCTGAAATAACAGGGATTAAAAGCAAAAAATATATTTAAAACTGATTTCAATTTTGAACAACTTGGAATTGGAGGACTTGATGATGAATTGGCCAATATTTTTAGAAGAGCTTTTGCCTCCAGAAGATTTCCCCCTGGAATTCTTAAAAAATACGGAATTTCACATGTAAAAGGACTTTTGTTGTACGGGCCACCTGGAACTGGAAAAACCTTAATTGCTAGAAAACTAGCCAAATGCCTAAATTCAGTAGAACCTAAAATTGTTAAAGGGTGAATAATAAACAAAAAAATAAAATATTTAACACTTGTTTTTAAATTTTTATTTATACAATTTCCTTATATTTATGTTTTAATTTTGCTAATTTAATATAATTTCTTATTTAGGCCCGAAATTATGTCCTCATATGTAGGAAAATCCGAAGAAAATGTCAGAAATTTATTCTAAGATGCCATTAACGACACAAAAAATTTAGGAGAAGAATCTTAACTACACATAATTATTTTCGACGAAATGGATGCAATTTGTAAATCCAGAGGAAGAGAACAAGGTGCAGGTGGCTCAGCAAAAGATGGAGTTGTAAATTAAATCCTTTCTTTACTTGATGGAGTCGATTCTTTAAACAATATTCTTGTTATAGGAATGACAAATAGAAAAGATCTTATAGATGAAGTAAATATAATACAAATAAAAATGCTAAAAAACCTAATATTTATATTTATATTTTTATTTATTTATTTTTTCTTCAATTTTAAAGGCCATTTTAAGACCTGGAAGATTCGAAGTCCACGTAGAAATCTCTTTACCAGACGAATCTGGAAGACAATAAATTCTTAATATTCACACCCAAACAATGAGAGATAACAAAGTTTTAAACCCAAATGTCGATTTAATAGAATTGGCAAAACTAACAAAAAATTTCACAGGAGCCGAAATAGAAGCCCTTGTAAAATCTGCAACTTCTTTTGCTTTCCAAAGAATTCACGACATAATGGACTTCAAAAAACAAAACTTAGAAGAAGAAGTAATAGTTGAATTAAAAGATTTCAAAAAGGCCTTAAATGAAGTTAAACCCAGTTTTGGTGTAGATGAAGAATAATTTGAAGTATTTTTAAGACAACCACTAGTAAATTACGGCCCCAGATACGAAAGAATCATGAGTCTACTAGAAAATTCCATAAAATAAACTTAACTAGGAAAATCGTCTCAATTGCATTCTGTTTTGTTAGAAGGAGAATTAAGTAAAAAATTTGTTATTTTTGATATTTTTATTAATTTTATATATATAAATTTATAATTTTAAATATTTATTATGTTAGAAACCGGAAAAACTTCTATTGCAGCTTGGAGCGCCATCAAATCAGAATTCCCTTTCGTTAAAATAGTTTCCCCCGAAAAATTTGTAGGAATGAGCGAATTCGAAAAAATAAACTAAATCAGTAAATACATTATATTTAATATTTAAAAATAAATAAATTTTATTAAATTTTTTAAATAAATAAATACATTTATTTAAATTTTTTAAAAAATTAGGCAAAATATTCGACGACGCCTACAAATCCCCCCTCTCAGTAGTAGTACTTGACAACTTAGAAAGACTTATAGAATTTACTCAAATCGGGCCCAGATTCTCCAACGGAATCCTACAAGCACTTCTAGTTCTCTTAAAAAAAGTCCCTAAAAATAAATAAAATAAGCTGCTTATTATAGGAACAACAAACCAAGCGAATATATTATAAGACCTAGAAATTATATAATGTTTCAATTTAACTATAAATGTTCCTTAAATAGGCGGAAATGAATTAGTTCCCTTTACCAATTAATACTCTATTTCCTCTTCAGTTCAATAACAAATTTCAAATTATGTCAAAAAAATATCAGTCAAATAATTACTTATGGTTCTCGATATGGTCTAAGTCGAAAGCGAAGAAAATTAAACACCTGTTTCTTTCGAACTTTTCAAAAAAATTTACGATTCTGTTTACTAAGATATGTGATTTTATTATTTCTTTTTAATTATTAAATTATTCTACTCTTTTAAATTTATACAATTTTTACAAAAATCTAATATGTAAATTGTATATTATAAAACATATTTACTTATTATTAAAAATAAAAAAAGAAAAAAAGTTTAAACATACTTTTTTAATTTTTTCAGTCAATTATTTCATTAATTTTTAATAATTTAAAAATAAGTAATTCTTATAGTATATCAGAATACAACAAAAAACAATCGAAATTTTCCACTAAAATTAATAAATCAATTAGTCAAAAAGTAAAAAAAAACAACAAAAAATTCTCCAAAAATAAATCAAAATAATTTATATAATCTGTAAAATGGAACCTTAACTACTAAACCAAGCTCAAAATTTTTAGCAATAATATTAGCCAATTGACAATTTCCACTGGCAATTGGATTTAGGAATAGTAATATAAGCCAAAAACAAACAAACAAATGATCTCCACCTAGTCCAAGTAATCCAAAGAAACATGAACAACAACAACGCCTTCGAAAAATACATCAACCTCCAAGAAACCCCCTTTCAAAACTTCCTCACCCTTTCCCAACCCCATAAAGACTTCTTGCTATCCCTCTCCCACCCCGCCCTCTTAAAAATAAAAACAATCACCACCGACCTCTTCCTAAACTTCCCCAACTACCTACTAATCTACGAACCTCCCCTCCCCCAACCCCAATCTCAACCCCAATCTCACCTGGCCTACATAAACCCTCAAGAAAAACAAAGACAATTTCTCCAAGCCCAGCAAAAAAAGCTCAACCTCTCCACAAAGCAACTGTAACAATTAGAAATAAGACAAATAATTGAAGAAATGCTGCAAAAAAACAACTTAACCCTTTCCCCCGACGCAGCCCTAATAATCCTTCAAGAAAGAGCCCAAAATGAGCAAAAAGAACGCCAAGCCCTTCTAAAAAGAGCCCCCCTCTATAAAAATTACTGGCTTCCTTTATAAGCTTATATTTTCAACCAAGAACGGAAAGTTGTTCTTAATTTCTAACAATTTTCGAAAATAAAAGAACAACTTTTTGCCCTTTTTTCTTATGTGCATCAGCAAAAAGCTGCCGCTTTTGTCAATTTTAAACTTAATAATATTCTTATTAATATCTAAACTTTTGATATTAAAGTCTATAGCTATTTGCTCGCCACCTAAACCCCGATCTTAACAGTAAACTAAAAAAAATATATAAATAAAACTTATTTAATATTCAAATGTATTTTAAAACTTATAATTTACTCCTTTTTATTTTGAAACTCCTCTAATTATCTATTTATATAATTATATAACCTTTTATAATAAAGATTTTTATACATATTTTATCTTTATATATTTTAATGATTTTAAAAAAAAATTAACTAATTGTTAAGTAAGTAATTTATACCTATATTTATATTTAAAAATTATAAAGAACCTCAAATAAAATGAATAGTGGGAAGAATTAGTGCGTCAAATCTGGTAAATGACAGCTCCACTTTACAGGGCCCCAGAATTTTATTTTTATAAAATAAATTAGCTTTCAGAGCTAAATCTGTAAAAACAAGATATATGGTCTTTAGGATCGGTTCTCTTTTATTTAAAAACGCAAAAAAATCTTTGGTAAACTAAAACACAGGCAAGAAATTTGGATGATCTTTTCGACGCCCTTAAATATTATTCAAAAGACCCAAGTTACCTAGAATTTTCGTCTTAATTTTCTAATAATTTACAAAGAAATTTAAGACAAATGCTTGACATAAACCCTGATAATAGGTCTTCCATCGAAGACATTATTTGTGATTAAGAATTAAATTAGTAATTTTATTAAACCTTAATTTTAAAAAAAAAAGTTGTCCCCTTTTTAAAAAGAAATGATTTCATTTTAAAATTAACTCCTTCATAATTATGAAAAAAAATAAATAATTTTTAAATTTATCTGTATTTTATAAAATTAAACTATCTTTATTTAAATTACTATAATAACCATTAATTTAGAATTTTAACTACTATAATTAATAATATAATTTAATAAATATAATTTATCACTATTTAATATAATTATCAATAAAATTTATTTTATAACTAAACTTAGAATTAATACGATCAAAAATATAAAAACAAAAAATATTAAAGATAAACTTGACAAAAAACAAATTTAAAATTCAGTAATTTATATTTATACGTATTTATAAACAAAATAAAATAAATGTGGGCCCAGTACAAATAAAATAACATAATCGAAGAGCATTTAAAATTCCAGGTATTTTAATTTTTAACACACATTGATTATAAAAAAAAATAAAAATATCCTAAAAACTATAAATTTTTAATTTAAATGAAAAAAACCTAGACCCACCAAAAACACAAAGAAAAACTAAGACAAATTCAAAAATCAATTAACCTAAACGAATAATTTTTCAACACTTCAACTTACTCCCATATAAAAAACAATGAAAAAAAAAAATAACAAGAACAAGGTAAAAAAAAAACAAAAAGACAAATAAATTATAAAAAAAAAAAATAATTAGGTTTTTCTAAAAAAATAAAAAAAAAAAAATTTAAACTTAAACTTAAATATTATTAAAAATAAAAGACAAGCACTACAAAATCCAAAAAGAAAACCAAATCCTGTTAAAAAAATTAATGAAAATAGAAAAAAAACCTGGAAATCTAAGTTATAAAAAAATGAACAAATCTGCAATTATAATAAAGAAACCGAGTTAACTAAAATTACAATAAGAAAAATAATAACTAGAAAGAGCCTATATTCTTAAAGTATATATATATTTATATGTATATATTTAAATATTTAAAAATAAAATAATCAAATTTGGTTTTATATATTTTAAATAGAATATTAGTTTTTCTCGCTTTATTTAATTTTCTAAATTTCTTTAAAAAAATTTATTATTTTTATTACTCTTTAAATTTAAAAAATAACAAAAATTAAAAAAATTTAACAAAATATTATTTTTTATAGGGCTTTCTCGACAAATTATATAATACAAAATCCTATTACGACATAAATACTATTCTTTAAAATGCAAATGAGTAAAATTACAGATCAAGATAAATTTCCAAACATTCGCGTAACCATTATTAAATATATGCAATTGTTAATTAATTAATTTATTTATATGAAATTATAATTTATAATTTATTGATAAAAATATAAAATTTTTAAATAATTTATATAAAAATAATGATAATGCTTTTAACATATACAATTTTAATTCTTATGTTAATAAATATTCATTAATATTTTTATTCGAATTTTAGACAGGGGGGTTCACCCAGACTACACCAATTAAAAAACTTTTTCAAAAAGTATTTCAGCTGTAAAAAATCCAAAAAGTAAAAAATAATCCTAAATTCTTTAAATTGCTAGCATTTACCGATTTTTATTTATATTTTTAATAATTTACCTATTTTTATTATCAAATTTTTAATTAATATAAATATAATTTAAAGAAAGAAGCAGCACCTTATTCTGAAATTAATATAGAAAAATTAAATATTAATAAACATAATTAAATTAATTTTTAAATTAACTTATTATAGATTTTTCTAATTTAAGCTTAAAATTTAATAAAAATCTTAAGATATTTATATATAACATTGTTTATTTTTATATTGTTTAATATATATATATAGAATAATCAGTAAATTGTATAAAAAATATATATCAAAGTAAAAAAATAGTAATTTTCTGCATTTTTCTAGCATCAAATTCTTATATTTGCTTTTATTTTATTTGTAAAATGTAATAAATAAAAAAAAAAAGTCATAATATATATTACTATTAAATCAGAATTCTATGGTTTTAAGTTTAAGAATTTTTTATTACTATGATATAAAAATATTTAAATAAAATATTGTAATAAAACCTAATAAAAAACAAAAACTTTTGAAAATTTACAAATGGAAAGTTCTAATCAATCATAGCCATTAGAAGAAAAAAATGATGAATATTTATTTAATCTAGAAGAACCTTAAATTAAAGCAGAAACCTAAAAAGAAACAAAAAAGTCAGAATTCAAAAAATTCATTTTATACAGAATTATAAAAGAAAGTGAATAAGTTCTATTAAGCCCAATAAAATAATAAAAAAATCAATAATTGTAAAAATAAAAAAGCCAAAATTTTCCTGATAATTTACCCCATGAATTTTCTACCTTTATTGACAATTCTAGCAGCTATTGTTCTTTTCAATTTTTTAATTATTTTTATTAAATACCAAAAATTTTAGAATATAATAATGTATAAAACTAAATAATATTATTTCCTTAATATTTTAATGATTCAACTTATAAACTCACTCTTTAATAACAAAAAACTGTTCCATCTATCAGTAAAATTATATTAAAAAGTTAGGAAAATTCGCCAGATATCAAGATAAAATAAAACTTATAATGTCAAAATTAGGAAAAATAAGAAAAAAATTCAATTTAAAATAATGAAATTTAGTTAAGCTTCAAATATAATTAACTAAACAACTTTAAAACTTAAAATAAATTTCAAGAAAATAATTAAAATTAAGTTTAAAATACTTAAACCATTAACTAAATTTAGCAAGACTTAGACTCAACTTTCTACCATAATAGTCAAAACAGCAAATAAAAACATCAAAATTAACTTGATAACCTGCCAATTTTCTATAACCCAAGAATGGCTCTAAAAAGGCGATTAAGCGATGACTAATTCGACATAAACAAAAATAAATAACAAAATTAAGATACAAACTAATATAATATGTATAGAAAAAATAAAATTTTTAATTAAAAAAATGACAACCAAGAAAACAATCAAAAAAATAATAAAAATTTTTATATAGAAAGTCTAAACCAAATTAATAATTTAAGTAATTCAAATTCATCTCTTTTTTCCTCCTTTCAAGAAAACTCCAAAAACCTATAAACTTTATCCAAACTTCCAACAGAATATCCAAATCTCCACAACTAAAATTGCTATTAAAACTGTTTACAAAATCAAAATGACTATCACCAAAATTCCAAGCCAAAAAGTTTCCAAAGCCCAAATAAATCTTAAAACCTAATTAAATAAATTAATCTTAATAAAAAAGCTAGCTCAAACAACTAAAAAACCAGGTCAAAATCAGAAACTTAATAAACACATTAATTCCTTCCAAAAGCCTCCAAAAATCTGCCCTTCTCAGCCCAAAACCTACTAACAAAGAACACCCCTATCTCTTCCCCAAAATAAACCAAAAATAATTATAAAAAAAATGATAATTATTATAATAATAATAAATAAGATAACGAGGTTCAAAATATCAACAATAATAAATAAGATAAAAATAACAAAAATTAACATAATATAAACAAAAAAAACCAAACCTTAACAAAAATATAAAATAACAACAATTATTATAATAATAATTATAACAAAAAAAACTCGTAAATTTTTATAACTAAAGAAAAAACCCTCAAACTAATCTCTAACATAATTAACAAACAAAATCACTCTTAATAACAAATTCCCAACAAAAATAACAGTGGCCTTTAAATATTCCCCTATATTAAATACAGTTGTTGTTAAAATAGCGATAAAAGTGAAAATTTTAAGTAAGAAAGTTAAAATTTTAAGTAAAAAAGTTAAAATTTTTAGCATAATTAAGATAAAAACTTTAATTGCAAACTAAATAAACATTTAGAAAACTAATACAAATTTATCACTCTTGAACAACTTTTGCAACTCGCTATTTTTTAAGAAGATCTTCCCTCTTTAGAAAATATAGAAGAGTTTTAATAGAAATTTATTAATCAAAATTAATAGCAAAACTAAGAAAATTAAAATTAATAAAACTTTAATTTTTACCAAAAAATTGTTATTTACAGTTTAAAGTATTTCAAAACTTTTTATAAAATTTTTGTTAAACTGGTCCATTTTTACACAAAATACAACGATCCTAAATATTAACTTAAAATTCTTTAATTTTTTAATTTATGGACAATTTTGAAACCCTCTGAATTTATTAATAATAATGACTCTTGGATTTGTCTTGAAGCATTTCTTTAGTATGTTTAAGAAAATTAATGTAAGTAAATTCAATAATTTTAATACAAGTAAATATATAAACTATTATAAATTTAAAAACATTTAAGTAAATTAAAATTTTAGTTTATTCGCAAAGTTTTGATCAAGAAATCCAGAAAATTAAGAAGAATCTTTAAAATTTTTAAACTCTTAAATATAACATTAAATTATTTAAATTAAACAAATGTAGAACAATTTCAAACCAAAACATATAATCGAAAAATAAAATCCAATAGTCAAATTCCTAAACATTGACAAGTATTGCAGACATTGGTGATAAAAATATTTAAAATTAGTTTAAAACTCATACTAATTTACAAAATAATTGTAATACTAATTCTAGCAATATTTTTACTTGCTCCCTTCTAGAAGAAAAAAATAAATAATAAGAAAATTAAGAAAACTTTAATAATAAAAATAGTTAAAATATTTTAACATTATCGGCCACAGAATCCAACAAATATCCAAAAGAAAAAAAAACAAAAAACAAAACCATCATCTTAACAAAGCAAATCTTCAGCTACAGCCACTTAAAACTAAGCCAAATAGAATAAATAATAAACCACCAACAATAACAATTTCTCGAACAATTCACTCTATACAGCTACGTTTAATTCTTCTACCTGCAAGACGAAGACATATACTCAGAACAAAAACTAAAAAAACAACACAAATTCCAAAAACAGCAACAATAATTCGCCCAACCTTCCCAGCTAAAAAGCAACCCCAACCCTAACCCCAATCCCAACCCCAACCTCAACCCCAACCCTAAAAGACTCAAAAGACTCAAGCAGCAAATAAATTACTGGCCGAACTTCTTTCTGCTCATTTTTCTCCAACTTCAAAACTGCCATAAAAAAAGAAGCTTTATCGACAGTCTTCTCAACATTTTTGAACAGTCTCTTTAAATCCGGAATTTTCACCTCCTTTTCATCCTTTTTCTAACTCTAAATAACAGCCTAATAACAAAAAATAAACAATTTTAAATCTCTTTCTAGCAAAAAAAAAGAATTTAAGCTATTTCTGCCCTTTTTAACCTCTTTAACAATTTCTCTTCTCTCAGAAAACTTATTCAAATCTCAAACCCGCCCCTTATCCCTTGCCTGCCTGTTATTACCAAAGATCTTACGCAAATTGAGTATTTTCAGTAGGATGATTTTCTCGTAAATTTTAACATTAAATTCGAAAATCTAGACAAACTTTCACAAATTTACCAGCATTTTGAAATTATTGAAAAATGTAGAAATTAGCCCTACCAATTCCAAAAAATACCAGAAATTTATCATTTTATAGAAAAGGGCTACTTTTCTTACCTCAATTTCTTCCTCCCTGATATCTAAAACCTTAATAACCTAGATATATAAATATACAACTACGAAAAAAAAACCTATGCCAATTATAAATGATAATAAAAACAATATAATAAAACTCAAAAATTAAATTAAATATTAATTAAATTAAACAAAAATATATGTATAATAAATAAAACCTGTTTCAATTCTAAAATAACAAATAATTTAAATTATACTAAATCTTAATCTATATAAAGTAAGTAATTATTTTTAAACTATAATTTTACAATCTATAATTTAATATTTAAAAATCTAAATTCTAAACTAAATCAATTTCCTCTTCAAAAACATATTTTTTAAACCACAATTTTCCTTAAAAACTCAACTTTTAAACACATAAATTTCCTATATAATTTCGTTCCAACTAGTATTCCACCCGAACCTAAACGTCTCTTCTTTCCCCAAAGGATTCACATAACAAAGAGGAATTTCTAGCTTTGACAAATTCAGCTAATCGAAATTCAGGTTAAAAATTTCTGGCTTTCCCAAACTGAGTCCCGATCCAGTCAAAACTACATTTTGCCCCTAAATAGCGTAAAAATCCTGTTTTTCTCCAAATTAACTGAAAAAACACGCTAATTTGTCCTGATACCCTTTTCCTACCGATTTTTTGTCTATTTGTTCGTTTAAATAAACTCCGAAAATCATCCCGCTATTAATTTTTACCAAAATTATTATGTGCTACTTTTTGTCTATTTTTTCCAAAAATTTCTAAGAAACCAAACTTCTCCCTTTGTAATCCGAGTACCGAAAAATGCACTTTTTTTACAAATATTTGTAACCATTTTCCTAAAAATCTCCAAGCAATTTCAAAACCCTTTGCTCTTTTGTCCCTAATTTATTCACTTTCTCTTTTTCCAAAATTTAACTATTTTCTTGTATTTATTCTTCGTTTATCGGCTCAATCTAATTATTTTTTCTACTATTTAAATTAGTACTCGAAATCTATTATTATTATTTAACTGGATTACTGTTAAAATACTGCTATTAAAGCGTATTACTTCTATAGTGATTTTTATTTGCTGTATAGTGTTGCATTTTCTCCTCCTATAATTTAATAAAAATTAATAAAAATAATAAAGACAATTTTTCAACAAATTCTTTTTTATTTTATTTTATTTACAATTATTGGGCTAAATTTTTCTTATCCTAATTACTCCATTTTCTCTCTATTTGGTCTTTCCTACATTGTCTCTCTTCTCTGCCTATTTCCGATATCTACAGATTAAAACAGTTAATTTGAAAAATTCTAACAAAAAACCTCATTTTTTTAATCGCTGTTTAATCTTTATAAGTGCCCTTAGTTTCCAGACATCCTCATTTACCTGTATTTCTAAGAATTTATACTTACAGACTTATTGTTCACACTACTTGGAGTTTTTTGACTATTAAATTACTAATATTAATATTATTATTACCCAATTTATTTAGAAATACAAATCAATTTTTCTGGTTAATTATTCTTACAATTCAAACAAGCTAAAAATTAAATAAATAATAAATCATAATTCATAATTTTTATTTTAATTCTCAAATTAATTAAAAATTAAAGCATTTATTTTTCATTATTGTAAATTTTTACCAGGTTTTCCCATAAATAAAACTTTTGCTTCCACTATATTATTATATTTCTTAAAACAATAATAACATTCCAACTCTTCTTCTTTACTTTCACTTCCATCATAATTCAATTTTATTTATTATTAGTTCAAAAAATTTTAATTGCAATCATTACAGAAAAATTTATCGATGCCTAAATTCTCAGAAATCATTTTAATTAAAAGATCTCTTAATTTTAATTTATTTATTGATTTAAATATTTTTTATATTTAATATATTTATTTTATTTTATTAATTATTTTAGATTAGAAATATATTCAAATAGTACTAGAAATACCCGCAACTAAACTTCTTCTTTTTATTTAAACAAAATAAAACAAAAATATAAATAATTTTATATTACTCAATTAAATAAAACCCATTCTTAAAAAAAAAACATAATTAATGAATAGAACAACACACATAAATTCTAATTTCTAATTTTTTTATAAAAATAACAAAAAATTTTACTAAAAAAAAAAAAAAAAAAAAAAAAAAAAAAAAAAAAAAAACCAAATTAAAATTTAAAATGGGCTGTAACTACACAAAACAGTGTGAAGAATGTTTAGAACCTGAAAATTTTTGTCTTTACAAACACCACGAAGAAACTTATCAAATACAAAAGGAAATGAAAACCCATATAAAAATTTGCCAAAATTAATAATGTAAAAAACTAATCGAACTTTTCGCAGAAGACAAATCAAGGCAAAACATGTCCAAACTCCCCCAATTAATATAAATAGGTAGTTTATTTTTTAATTCTTAATTTTATAAGCCTATATAATATTAGATTTAAATTGATTTAATTTAAATTAAATTTAAAATTAAATTAACATTATAAGGAATTTGAAAATAATAATAAATAATTCTAAAAATTAATTAATTTGCAATTTAAATATCCTTATTTAAATTTAGGTCATAAAGGCTAGAAATTTACAAATTGTCAGAAGGGAAAACTTTTAAACCAATTATATATGTAAAAATATAAAGAATTCAGAGCAAAAGACGATTACTCTTAAAACCCTAAAATTAAATATTCAATTTCCAAAAATATAGAACAATAAGAAATAACAAAAAAACCTCTATTTTTTAATTGAAAAATTAACAAAATTTTTATTTAAAATAAAAAATATATTTCTATCTTTTAATTTTCATTATTAAATTTTAATTTCTAAAAAAAGTTTTCATAAAATTAATGTATATATATATAATATATAATATAAATATACATCTATAATATATGGTGTTATAATAATTTATGAATTTGTAAATAGAATGAACTTAAAACAATTTTTTATTTTAAATTTTTTTTATTTTTTTTATTACAAATCAAATTTTACTATATCTTATTTTTATATATTTCATTTTTTCTAGTTTTTCTAATTTTTTAATTAAAACAAACTATCTTCTAACTTCCGTACCAAATATTTCACAACTTAATCTTTTTAATTAAAATTAACTCTGTCTTTTTACAAGTCAAATATTATAGGTTAAATTCCCAGTTTAACTGAATTTTTCGGCACTAAAATAAATAAAGGCGTAGCGCTCGGAGAAGGAAACTAAATACATTCATTATAAACATTATATCTGTAAACTTTCACGTCTTTTAAAACTTCTTTATTATAAATTCTTAACTTATTTATCACATTTTCCATATCAAATTCTTTATATTCTTCTTTTTTTAACTCATAATTCTTTAATTTAAAAGTAATTTCTTCCATAATTTTACTAAACTCTTCTACTCCTTACTAAGCCGTATAGCAATTAGTACAGCCTGGCTTAAAAAAATATATCAAACTATCATTTTCTAATTTAATAAAACAAATAATTTACTTAAAAGTTTATTAATAAAAATAAATAAATTCTGTATTAATTATATTATTACCTTAATTCTCTAAAATTAATTTATTAAAATAATTGCTGTTTAAAGGCAATGAATACTCATATATCTATTAATCTGGATACTTACTTTCTAAATATACTTAGCTCTAATTTTAATTTTAATTTTCATTAAATTTTTCATTATATTTCTTATTTTCCTAACCACTGACAAATTTTACTAAATTATTCACCGTTGTTTTCTTATCCAAACTTTTTTTATAAAATTAATGTTTATTTTCCAAATAAAAATCCTCACTACAAAACAACAACTCACCACTTTAATTTACATTTAAATTTATATTTTTTTCTTTTTTTTAACTATTTTATTCTTTTTACTATTTATCATTTTAGATATATTTAACTTTTTCATCCAAAGATATAACTTATAAATTTTTTAATTTCTAATTTTCATTAATTTCTCCCAAATTCACTTTTTTTCCACTGTCTATAAATCTAACTGTATCTTTATAAAAGTCAGAGCTAAATCTGTCAGGCACACAAATTCCAAAATATTTTTAAACTAAATCTGCATTATTGCTGTAAATAATCTAAATATCCTTTAAATTTTTGTCAATTTGCCCGATTTTTTTTTTGAAATTTATTAACTTCCTAAATAATTTCCTTTCATATTCCTCTTCTAATTCTTATGTCTAGTAATAAACCAAAAATTTACTGTTCCCCAATTTTTAACTGATTCTTAGCTAATTCACCATTTCACTCTCTTCCTGCACAAAATTAATATATTCCAAATTCTTATTCAGAATTTTCTCATTAACAATTTGCAATGGTAACTATTTACTTAAAGAATAATCATTTTTTTAAAATTTTAAACTATAAATTATTATTATATTTTTAATTTTAATTCAGTTTTATTTATTTATATACATACAACTGATTTATTTATTTGTATACTTATTTATTGATATACATATTTATTGATTTATTTATTTACCCTTTAACTTACTAATCTCTTTCATCATTCACATCCTTCTCAATTTTCGACAAACAAATATCTAATAATTTCAAAATAAAAAATTAAACCCAAAACAAAAATAAAACAAAAATTTAAAACCTTTCTAAACAAATAAACAAACCAATATAAAATAAACAAAAAAATAAAATAAATAACCTTTTTTAAAATACTTCACACTGGTATCAAAATTATTAAACTTATTTCCAACCTTCAAATGATAAATCTCGCCAATTTCATCTTTCCCCACCCCCAAAACCTCAGCCAACTACGCATTTCGAATCAAAAAATACTCACAATTGCTGCTAACGTCCAAATATTTAGCCTTTCTAAACCTCTCTTCCATTTCCTCCACATCCAAATTATTAAACTGTTTCCCAAAACTGTCGAATTCGCTCTCAACATTCCGCCTATAGTCGCTGTTATAAACGTGTTTTTCAGGAATAAACGTAAAAACTAGCCGTTTATTTTCCCTTAAAAACTGAATTTTGTCTAAAAATCGCACCCCCTCGTTTTCCGCCTTTATAACCTGAGGAGGGTCAAAAAACTAAAGCAATTCTAAAAATTTATTTTCGCAATTTCCCCCCAAAAAATCCGCTTTCAATAGGTCTCCCCCCTTGTTTATCAAAAAAACCTGAAAATTTAAGTTTTTTTAATAAAATTCCAACTGCTTCTAAATTTCCAACTAATTTTTGCCCTGAAATTTTATGTTAAAATCAGAAATTTAACTCTTTTCTCCCTAATTCTGCAATTTCTCTATCTACTCCTAAATTTCCTATTAACTAATCTAACTAATCTTTATCTTCCTGTTCCTTTTCACTATCTTAATTTTTTTATTTACAAATAAATAAATAAATTAATATTTAAATAATAAATTTTAAATTTTATAATTTGAATCTCTAATTTTTTAATTTTCGTTTAATAACTTAAATTTTCTTATTTTTTTAATAAAAAAGTTTATAACTATTTTTATTAGTTTTTACCAACTCAATCAAATAATTCTTAACCAACTCAGGACATTAATCGGTAAAAATTATATTATTAGCCTACATTTTATGCAAATTTATTAAATTTGAAAAATCCTTAAATCCAATTTATTTTATAGAACTTTTTACATAGTTTATTTCTTCTTAAAATTAATTATCTTCTTAATCTTAATTTATATTTTCAGCTTCTAAAATATCGCTATTCTAATTTTATTCCTAATTTTTTTTAAAACTCTCTAAATCTTCAACACCTATTTTTTACTCTTTATTTTGATTACAATTAGAATCTTCTATAAATTCATTTTCATTTTATTATAATTTCTCACCTTCTACACTTTAATTAACATTTTATTTTTCCAAATTTTTAATCCTATTTTTATGTTAAAATTATTAGTAACAAAAAAATAAACTAGCTAACCCAAAAACCCCACCCACTTAAAACAAATTTTATTTCCCAAATTATTTTTAAAAACCCTATTTTCCCTTTAAAAAGTAAAAATTCTTTAAATTTTTCAATTGTTTCTTCATTAATCCTTTCTATTTTATAATATTTTATTATGATATATAATTTTTATTTATTTTTTTTATAATCTAAAAATCATTTAATTATAATATTAAAAAATAATCAAACTTTAATTAGATTTTATAAGAACTCAACTAATTTTTAATTTTCAATTATTATTTATTTTTATATTTAATTAATAATTTTTAATTTCCTAATTTAAATCTTAAAAGATAAATTATAATATATAAATTTTTAACGCACTTAATAAATTATTTCTAAAATTTTATCATAATTATTCTATATTTTTATCATTTTTTTTTTTTCTTTCACTCTGGGTTAATTGAAACACTTATTTGCTATTATACAATAGGTTAACAACTTTTTCTTTTTTTAACAAATTTAAAATACTATATTTTTTCTCCAAAAATTTAATTTTCCTTTCTATTTTCACCATAAAATTCCTATTAATTTAAGTTTTCTTAAAAAACTAAACATTTACTTGATTCAATATCTTCTTCTTTTTAATTTTCTTTTTCATTTATATCATTTTTATTTTATATATATCTCCCACTTTTTCCCTTAAATTTATTCATATTTTCTTAAATATTTAAATCCTAAATTTCACCAAAACTCCTATTTTTATACTTTTCCTAATAATTTTATTTTAAATTTTCCAATTTCTCGTCACTAATTTTTTTTTAAATCTCCAGCTTTATAGAATTCTAACTACTTAAATCAATATCTAAATTTTAACTTTAATTTTCTAAAATATCGCTAAATTATTTCTAAATCAACTAAATTTCACTTTTATTCTAATTTTTATTTTAATAAATTTCTAAAGAATTTTCCAAATCATCTCCATTTCCTTCTCTATAAAAACTATTTTATTCCTAATCATTAAAATACTAATTTTCTGCCTTTTTTTCCCCTATTTAAAAACTATCATCTTTCTCACAAATTTAACTTCCTATCTAATTTTATTCTTATTCTTATTTTTAATTTAAATTTTCATTTTTTTCATTTTTATTTTATATTTCTATTTCTTAAAAATCTTTATTAGAATTTTAAAAATTAAACTCTTATTTTTTAAAAAAATTTGATATTATTGGCACAAATATATTTTTTGATTTCTCTGCACTTGGTGGAGCAATTTCTGAACCTTCATAAATAGAAACAGTTTTAAATAATGACTAAAACTTATCTGATAAATAATTACCCCTATTACTTTAAATTTAATCCTAATATTAATTTTAATCGTTTTTCTAAAATTCTCCTTTATTTTTTCTATTTTACATTTAAAATTCGTTAAATTTTTCCTTTATTTCTTATCTTTATTAATTTTCTTTTTTTTATTGCTACCCTTCCAAAATGTTAATAACCTGTTAAAAATCTTCAGATAACTTTTTTTTGCAATCATTTAATATTTAACTGCTAATTTTTTCCTATTTTCCTGAATTTTTCTGTGCCCCATTCTTTTCTGTTAAAAACTCGCTCTAATTTATTTTAATAGATAAAAAATTATTCTATTTTTAATTCTAAACTTAATTATCGTTGCAATTTTCATTAATAATATTATTAAAAAACTAACTTTCCCAATAAAAATTACTTTTCTAAACTTAATTTTCCTTTTAAAATTAACCCACCTAATTATTTTTTACCTGTTAATTTTAATTAGTTTTTAAATTTAAAAACTGCTAAAAATTCGACCCTTAACTCTAATTCTAACTGTCTAATATAGGTAATTTTCTAATAGAAAATGATGGATTTTTCTATTTTAAATTCTATTATTAAATACTTTTATTTTTTGAAGAATTTTATTAATAATTAAATGTTAAATTATTATTATTATTGCTAATGAAATAAAAATCATTTTAATCTTCTTAATTCAACTTAAATTCCTTCTCTCTTTTCTCCTAATTAATTTCACCCTTATCTTAATATTCAATCTACTAATTACAACTACTACATTCTATCCATACTTTTTCCTTTTCCTTTTCCTTTTCCTTTTCTTTTTACTTTTTTTCTTCTTTTTCATCATTATTTTATTATTATTATTTTTAAGAATTTTTTTCAACCATTTAATATTTATCTACCTAATTATTTTTTTTGTAAATGTTTAAATTTTAACCCAAATCTGTAGAAACACATTTAACACACTTTATATTCTTATCAATCGCAATAATTGACCGCTATCGTTTTTATTTTCCCTCCAATCTATTTTTCTAAGCCTACTTTAAATTTTTCCAATATTATTTTATTTGGCTACCAAAAAAAAATACCAACAACAAAAATACTAAACACCCTAAAAAACTTAAAAAACATATCATCAAAATATTCTAAGTGTCAAAACTATCATTCCCCTTTTCTTGATAATTTTATTCATTTTCACTTTATTATTCTTAACTTTAATCTTCCAATAAAATCCTAGCACCTTATTATTAATGAAAAAAATTATCCTCTTTCAAAAAATCACTACTTTGTGTAATATCTAATTAATCAAATTCTAATTAATTTTATATATTAGCTTAATTATTCTAAAATTTATTTTAATTTTAATTTTTAAATATATCATTTTCTCCAATCTGACAAATAAAAACTTACTAATCTTAACCAAAACCATTCAATATCTAAAAAATTATCAGTGACTTTTATTACTACAAATTTTTCTACAGGAACATTTTAGAACACTTATAAAAATACTAATTTTAAAAATTTACTAAATTTTAGCAAAAATATATTTAATCTAATTATTTTCATACTAATACTTACATTAAAAAAATAGCAAAAAAGCAAAAAAAATAAATAAAATTAAAATATTACCTTAATTTCTCCATCCAAGCCTAATAATTAACCTTGCTCCTTTATTTTTTATATATTGTTAATTTAGCAATATTTATAAAGTAACTAGAAATCCAAATCTAATAAGTACTTATAATCCTTAAAAATACAATAATCGTCTTTCATTATTATTATTTTATTTTTTTTCTCTTATTTTTAATAATATATAAATATTTTTTTCTTAATTTAATTCAGTCAAACCTAAATTAAATTAGCTAGTGATTAAAAACTTGTTAGAATAAAATACTAAGCCTGAATTTATATCATTACATATTTAATTATTTTTTTTACAATCGTATTTTATAATAAATTTATACAATATTTAAATAATAAAATGAGTACCAAAAGTTAAAAAAATAAATAACTATAAATACCACAGATTAATAAAATATATTTAAAAAAATAAATACCTAAACAACTACGTCACTCAAACAAAATAAACTTTAATAAACATTTTTAATACCAATTATAAAGAAAAAATAAAATAAAAGTTTCCACATTTAATATATAATATATGAATATTTTTAATAAAGTATATTGAATTTAATTAATTAATTAAAATATATATATATATTTAATATATTTATATATCAATATTTTTTTATAGCTCTGTATTTCGGCCCAGTATTACACCCACTACCTTTTCCACTCCCCTTTTAAAAACTGTGAGGAGTCATAAACAACTCGTAAGCAGAAACCTAATTTTATAGTGGATTTAACTGGCCCTACTAAATATTAGCTAATTAATTTTATTATTATGAATTTTATTATTAATATTAATTTTATGTTAACATTTTTTATTATTAACCCCCAATTGCCTACATATTATTATATCCTATAGGTGCTTATCTATTATGGGCTCCACTTATGCCCCCCATATCTTCAATTTACTTCTAATAACTGTCTTCATAACCTACCATGTCTCCAAATTTGCTTATACCTCCAATCGACATAGGGTTATCGTTAACTGGCTTTCCTATTTATAATATATTTAAAATAATAAAATAAAATAAATTCAATAAATATAATAAATTTAATATTTAATAATTAAATATTTATTAAAAACAATTTCTTTTTTTATATGTACCTGTCATTTCCCTCTCTTATTTTGTCTCCATTACGGTTTCATGTTAATTCAGTTTTTATCCACATTAACAAGACCAAGTGGAAGTAAAGTATTAACAACCTCCGCATTTACATTTCTTACTATTGGGATCATGTTGCTTTTTTTTGTAAATTATAAATTAAAATATAAATATAAATTTAAATTTTTTAAATTTATTTATTTATTTTAGATTTTACAGAATACGAATGTTTACAAACACATTTCATATCTTAAGACCCAAATAAAGGAATATAACTAAAACATTTACATTTACACCCATTCATTTTACATTTAATCATTTTACCTTAAGGACTCACATAATCATGCTCTTTATACCTATGGTCACAATAACATTTAGAAGCTAAAAATCATTTTTACAATATAAATTTTCTTAAAATTTAATATTATAATAACAATTTAAAATTTTTTTATCTTTTACAATTTTTCAATCGAAAAATAAAAAAAAAACCAATAAAAAATTATTTTTTAACATTTTTTTTTTTTTAAAATTTATTTATTACAAGGCCCGATAGTTTTACACTCTTTCCCCTTGCTATTTTACCAAGTCACATGTAATCTGTTTCCAGCATTTTAAATCATTTTTTTCTTGTATTATTCAAATTCTTACTCTGACATCATTTTCCCATTATCGCTTTATCCAACTAATTAATGATATTATATATATGCGTCGACGTGCCTGGCTTGCTCAGACCCTAATGAAACTCTATCTACCATTTTTTTTTTTCTGTTTTTATAATTATTTTTCTTTTAAATTTAAAACTTAAATAATTCCTTTATTCTTTTGTATTTAAATGAATATATGAAGTTACCAAAATGTTATTTATTTTGTAAAAAATTTTTTTGTTTATTGTTTTATAATAAATACTCATAAAATATTCGAGTTTATTAAAAATATAGAGAAAAAAAACCCTTATAATATTTATAATAACAAAAATAATCAATAATTCATTTTTTAAAACTCAGTATTTTGTAAAAATTTTAAGATTTTGGGAAATATATATAATTAGACATAATAAAATTATTACAACTATATTAAAATTATTTTATAAAAAATAAAATAGTTTAAAAATCCATTAAATTGATATTTTATATTAGTATAGTTATATAAATTTTTAAATTATTACTTTTTTTTCTTATATTCTATTACAACACAATTAATACCTTTCTAAACTTTTTTCAAAAGCAAATAAAATAAGAATTTCTAATTATCTCCCAAATAAAAATAAAATTAAAGTATAATTTATTACTACTTCCATATTAAATAAGAAAGAATTAAATATTAAAAAAAATATCAATGAAACCTTATATTAACTTAATTATTAACAATAACAAAAAAAAAAGCCTTTAAAAAAATAAAGAAGTCAAAAAAAAAAATATAAACAGAAAATTAAATATATTATCATAAACATATAATAAAAAAAATTAAAATTATGATAAGGATTCACAAAAATTACTTAGTTTTCATATATATCCTCATAATCTTTCAACTTATAGTAATAAAATTTAAAACTTGAATAAATTTTCTCTAAAAATTTTTTAAAAACCCAATACACCACAACAAAAATTAAAAAATATTAAATAAAAATCATATATATACAAAAAATTAACTAATTTATTCAAAAAATTTTAAATTAACCAAACTATAAAAAAGCCAAAATTATAATTAATTCATTCATTAATTTCGAGAATACGTCATTTTTACCCCTATAATTATTAAATAAATAATTAATTATATTTTTTTCTTTTTTATAAAAGAACAAAAGCTCCTAAAGTACATGTAATGAATACTATTAAAGTGACTGTATCTAATGTATTTAAGATATTTGTAATACACTAGAGTATCCAACATGCATAAAATAGTAGCGTGTAACAGCTACTGATTGTAGGTAAAAAATTAAAAAATAGTTTAAATTAATAGATTAAGTTTTTAATTAATTAATTAGAATTTAGAATTATAAAACTAAAATTTACTTTTTACTTTTCATTTAATACCCTTTTTTTACGATAAGAATAATAAACAAATAAAAATTGTGCATTTTTGCTCTAATTTAATAATACAATAAACGCAATGAAAAATTATTAAAGGAATAAAGATATATCTTTAGGTTCAAAATATTTATTTTAAATTTTATAATTTTAAATTAAATAACTTTTTTTTGTTTTTTATTAATAAATAAATTTATATTTAAAATTTTATTTTAAAAATAGAAACATAATGGTATAAAATTAAAATTTTTTATAATTTTTTATAATTAACTGGATTTATGAAAATTACTGCGTTTATTATTTTATCTTCGTATTTGATTTTTAAGAATAATTTTTTATAATAGTTAAAGTTTTTTAATTAAGCTAATCATAAAATTTGCAAATTTATTTTTATACGTAATAAATATTATATTAAAAAATTTGTTACATTTCTATAGCACAAAAAATAATTACTTTTATAAGTTAAAACTTTAAAAATTTTAAAAATTTCAAATTTTATTCGGTTTTCATAAAAACATTGTATTATCTATTCATTAATTTACTATATTTATAAGATATTTAATATAAAATATAGTACTATTTGTACTATTTTTGTTTTCTCTATAGAAATTTTAAATTTTTTTTCTTTACAAAAATCATTTATGAATATAGACAAATGATTTTTGGTGAATAAAAATAAAATTTTAAAAATAAACAAACAAATTACAGTTAGGTATTTTTGAAATAAAAATAATTAAAATCACTTTAATTTTTAAAATAAGAAAATTGGTATTTTTTGAATTTATACTTATATTGAAAATATAAAATCATAATTAAGTAATTTAAAAAAAGATAAAATATAACTAATATAGCATAAAATTATTAATATTTTTTTATAGATGTGGGGATAATTATAGAGATCTTTTGAATGATAATGGTGAAATAATAGGTTGTGAATTAGGTAATATTAATTAAATGATTAATTAAAAATTTAAATCTTTACAATTAATATATTCATATTTAAAAATTAAAAAATTAAAATTTTTATATAAATATCATTTAAATTAAATTAATTATTTTTTAAAATAAAAAAAGATTGTCCACATTAATGCGAGACATGTACAGAAGATTAAATAACTAAAAGTCAATGCACTGAATGTCTAGACAAATCAATGTATCCACCTGAATGTTATTTTCCTTAATTAGGCTATTTATAAATGTACGATGGAGAAACAGAAACATACAGTATTAATAAAAATAAAGTTCTATTTAAAAAAAAATAATTAAATTTAAAACCGAAAAAAAAAAAAAATTTTTTTTATCAAACTTATACAAAAATAACATCAAAATTTATATATAAATAAAAATAAATTTACCAAGATTACCTAGAATGCGATCCAAAATGCAATAATTGTGATGGCGAAGTAAATATTTGCATTGCAAAAACTATTTCTGGACATGATTACGAAAAATGTGCAGGAACAAACAGAGACAGTGAAGATAACTGTGAATGCAAAAAAGGCTTCTACGACAACGAAGGAAATCTTTAAGACTGTATTAAATGTCCAGATGGCTGTTTAGCTTGCGAATCTGCTAGTAGGTGTACAGAATGTGATTCTTCCAAATTTTTAGAGTAAAATGTCTTCACTGGAGAGTGTCACTGTCCTCTCGGTAAATAAACTAAAAAAATTCTTATTTATTATTTAAAATTTATAATAGAAAATTTATAATTTACTAAATATAATTTCCAACTTCCTAAATGCCAAAAACAAAGCAAAAAAAAAAATTTTTATATTTATTTGTAAACCCTAAAAAGAATTATATAAAAAATACGGCTTAATTTTTTATTATTTCATTTTCCTATATTTATAATTTAGGCTACAGAGAAAAAGAAGATGGAATAGGTTGTGAAAAATGTTACTAATTATCAGACGCTTGTGTAACTGAATGTCCTGAAAACACAGGAAAAGATGAATAAAACAGAGTTTGCTAAACGATAGCTTATGACACTAGTTCAAATGCAAGTTTAATTTTAATTTTAGGTTTATTAATTGGCTTAGTTTAAGTATCTCTTTGCTGTTCCGTTTACGCCTGTCTTTAAAAAAAACATAAGGCCATGGAAAAAGAGCTCCACGACGAATAAATGAAAATTAAATAATAAAGAAACCATATATATAAAAATATGGAAAATTATAACTCCGACCACTCAAAATCTTAATCTTAAACAGCCGACCCAAAATCAGGCAAAAACAAAAACAAAAGTAATAATTAAAATTAAACTTAAATTTAAATATATAAATAATTAAATCATTTTAAAAAACTAATAAATTTTAATATTTTATAATTTTTTTATTAATATTATATAATTTTTAGTGGAAGAAGAATCTTAAGATTTAAGTTAAAGTCATTTATAATCTTCTTAAATGAATTTATTTTAAAGAGAAAATAGTAGATCTCATATTTAATTGCATTCAAACAATAATTTGGATTTAGACGACGTCTCATCTAATGAAAATTAATAGTAAAATTTATCTGATAATTAAGAAAATTAAGATAGTTAAGAATTAAATGCAGGAGGCGGGGGAAGAAGAAGAAAAAGAAGATAAATCTGAATAATAATTTGAAAAATAATTCATAAAAATTTTTATTCTTCTCAAATAATCTTTATTATTAATTTAATTTATTAATATAATTTCTTTATTTATCTTATATTTAGAAAAATACTCAAAAATAATTTATTATGATATAATCAACAATATTATAATCCTTACTTAGAAATACGCATTAAATTTCGCATAATCTAAATAAATTTAATTACTTTAAAATTAAAATAAACCAATGTAATAAAAAAAAATCTAAGATTTTAAAAATAAAAATAATAAAATTTTAAAAAAGTCACAAAAAAATAAATAAACAGCTAAACAATAAAATATGCAAAATTCATAAAATCTTTCACAAAATACTACACTTCCACACATATAATCTTCCAGGGCACATAATCAAATAACTTTTTTTAAAGTAAACATATTTTTTGTTAAAAATTTACAAATTCTAATTCACTAAAATTTAATAACTTTCAATAAAAAATCTCATTAAATTAAAATAAAATATAAAAACTATAAAATTTATCAAAAGGAAAGAAGCTCCAATAATTAATTTGCTTAATACAAATAAGTAAGATCTCAATCTTCTCATGTGTCACAAAATTCCTTTTTAAATAATCAGTCAGTTTAAAACAATATTTAGGTTTATAGGTAGTATAAAAAAGAAAAAGACTAGCGTTACAGTGAAGAAAGAAAAACTCAATAACTAATAAGCAGAATAAAAACCCTTAAAAAATAAAGAGAAAATGAAATCAAAAAATTGCAATTTTCTTAGCAGTAAGCTCAGTATTATTTAAAATTAAAAAAAAAAATCGAAGATGATAAAAATACAGTAAAATAATATAAAATTAAATTTACTTCATTTTAGCTATTTTTAATTTATTATTTTTCTTTAATAAAAAAAAATTAATTCTAACAAAAAATAAAATAATGATAATAATAATTAATATTAAATTATACAGCTAGATCTAATGAAACTGAATAAATAATAAAAACAAGAAATAGAACACATCATTCTCCAAGAAAAAAAAGAATAAATGCAGTAAAAATAATTTGAAAACAAACTAAATTTCAAAAAAAAAAAGGCAATTTCAATTCACAAATAAAAACAAGAAATACAATAAGTCAAATAAAAATAAAGAGAATTGGACCAATTTATCTACGAAAATAACAAAAAAATAAGAGACCAACAAAATCAGCACGAAAAAGAACTTTTACTGCAAAAATAAATTGAACTGTAAAAACTAAGTCAATCAGAAAGAATTTACCCCAGAATCCTCGAAGAAAAACAAAAAAACTAAACCCTCTCCAATTTCAAATCCTAATTATAAAAAATAGAATAGTAAAAAATAATAAAATAACTTTTATTCCTATATAATTTTTTTTATTTAATTTTTAATTTATATTTATTTTAATATTAATCATAAATATATCTTTTTTAACAGGGAACTTCTTTAAACTTACCAATAACAGAAAATTAATAAATTCGAAATACGTTCAAAACTAGAAAATGCTAAAAGTTGCAACTATTAAGTACTAAAAACAGAATTTCCAGATCTAGAACAACAAAAAAGCCCTAAAAAGTCTCTTGAAAAACCTAAAATATTAAAATCCTATGTTTCTCCCTACAACGCCAGCAAAATTTCCAATGAAAAATAAGAAAATAAATTCATAAATTAGGCGAATCTCACTCTCGTCGCCCAATTTTTATAAGAAAAGGAAAAAGAAACAAATAAAAAAAAAAATAAAAAAAACAAAAAAACCAAAAAATTTGCCTGCTATTCAGATTCGGATCAAAAAATAAAAATACCCGTTTAAAAAGAAAAATAAGAAAAATAAGAAAATTAAAAAAATTAAGAAAAATTGCAAAATTAAGAAAATTAAGAAAAATAGTAAAATTCCGAAAATTCTGAAAATTCTTAATAGCTATAATCTGAAAAAATATAATAATAAAAAATTTCTTAATTTGATCAAAATAATAGTAATTAAAAAAGTGAAGAAAACATCCCTGTAGTCGCAGAAAAAAACTGAATAAATATTATATTTTATAAAAACTTTTAAATTCTAATTTTAATCTCTAAATTTACTTTTTATAAATAATTTTCTTAAGAAAATATAATAATATACTTTGATTTATTTTTAAATATAAAAATAAAATATAAATATACTAAAAGTATAAAAAAAAAAAAATTTATAATAAAAAATTATTGCTCAGATTTAGCTCTTTTTATACACTTCTAACTCTTCAAAGGCATTTATTTCGTCATTTTAAAACTCTTTGTATTTCTAATATGCTTAATAAGCCTTAATAAACTAAGAGTGTAAAGGATTAGCTTAATTATAATCTATTTCAAATTTGTTATAGGCTACGGCCTCCGTATAAGTCATAGTTTCATTATTATCTTTAGAAGAAAATAATTTGTCGGAAACCCATTACATAGGTGCGAAAGTGTAAATCAGACCAATACCTAACATAACCAAACTTTAAGTATCATGATAACCAGTAATTTACATTTCAAAAACATAGTTTCCTAATTGTAAAAATAAATTAAAAAAGTTCATATAAATTAATTAATTTATTATTTAATTAAAAATATTTTTATTTTTTAATCAATTTATTAATTCAATCTGCTTTCCTATAATATTTTTTACCTATACAGTATAGAATAATTATGTATTCCATCAACTCAATCATTTCCTAACTTACTTTATGAGACAAATGTTCTTTAACTGAACACATTTTAACCAAATTTAATTTGTCGGTCCAGTAAACCAAAATTAAATTAACAATAGTACAAATAATTCCCAAAGGAATACAAGGGGCATAAAAAAATGTCAACCACATAGTGTTCAAAATATCAGAATATCTCTCGGCCTAATTATACTCTATTATTTAAATTTAATTTAAATTTATTTTTCTTAAATTTATACCAAATTAATATAATAAAAAATAAATATAATCATATTTAATTAATCTAATTAAACTAAAATTTTTTTCTTTTTTTCTTTAATTATTAAATTATTTACAATTTTCTTCCAAAGCCTAGTTCAATTATTGCTAAGTCAAGGTGCATTATCCCTCTTCAACCTCTTTTTTTAAGGTTCTTATTTCGTATCTTTTCTAAATCCAGTCAGTGTTTAAAACGTTCATCATTGGAGTCATAATTATATTTTGCAAAAAAACAATTGTCTAAGTGTAAATAAATCCTCCTCTTCCGTAATAATTTTTTGTAAAATATACGGTAATTAAAAGAGTTAATAAAGCAGAATTCACGAAACTTAAAAAACTGAATTTAACAGCATAAGAAGCATTATATTGAGATCTAGAATCAGGACTCTCCAAAGAAACAATATAAGGTAAAACCATCTAAACGCCCATATTCAATCCATTAATTAAACAAGACACCTAAATAAGACAAATTATAAATTTTAATTTAATTATAATCCAATTTTAAAACTTAATAAAAACAATTAAACTATTAAAAAAAATATAAATAAATATTAACTTTAGATAATAAAATTTTTAAATTAAATAATTAAAAACAATATTTAATATATAATATATATAAACACATTAACTTTTATACAATAAAATTTTTAAATTAAATAAATTAAAAATAATATTTAATATATAATATATAATATTATAAAGCTATTTATTACTCCAACAGACAATAATTAAATTTAAAGCGATTCTTAAGGGGTAATGTCTCCATTTTCGGCAACATCGTCTAAATGATACATTTAATAAACTGAAAGGGCCAAAACAGCAGCCCCACAAAGAATAATTATCCCCATTCCTATTATATATCCTTTAATTTTACCGATAAATCTATCTTTCTCTGAAGTGTGAATTCCCTCCCTTTTTAAAACAATAATATTATATTAAAAAAATTAACTAACTTTTTTTAGTTACTATAATATTTATATCATATCATTTATATTTTAATTCTTTATTTTAAAATATTTGCGCTTTTTTTATTTATTATCTATTCTATTCTATTTTATTTTATTTTATTTTATTTTATTATTTTTGACATTTAAATAATTAATTTATAAATTAAAATATTTTTTATTTACCAATTAACGTCTTAAGGCTCCCAAGCTTCTTAAATCACTAATTTGTTATCATTCCAGTAAATTTCATTTGGAGATCTTGAAGAATCGGTAATTGGTTTTTATAACTGAAAATTTCGAAAAATTAATTTAATAATAAATTATTTAAAAAATAGATTTCTTTATTTTATTTTTAATTTATTCTTAATTTAATTACTTCGTTTTTAAAATATTTAATTTAATCACAAAATCCTAAAGGATTATTTTCAATACATCTGGCCTTATCCTACTCAGTATCAAAGGAAATAAAAGCCTGTCCAGAAAAAAATTCAGGATTTCTTATAATTTCTCTTATTAAAAGACCTTACCTCATTAAACTAAATATATGTAGTTAAATACTTTTATCATAATAATTTTTTAAATTTATATATTTTAATAAATAAATAAAAACTAAAAACATCTTTTCCTTTATTTACTTTTATTTAATTTCAATTTAGGAATCCTTAATTTCAATTGGCCTTTTTGGGTCATGTAAATTATTTAAGCCGTAATTTCCTAATAATTCTTGGTATTTTTCTAATGTACTATCCAAGTTTTTTTATAAGGTTGAAACATATCCGGAATCATAAACTAAGGTAATATCGACAGGATTATACCCATTCTTTCTAAATAAATCTTTCAATTCCTTAAAACATTTAATCAATAATTAAAATTAAATTCCAAAATTAAATTCTTAAAATTGAATTACAAAAATTAAAAATAAATAAAAATAAACTCCATAAAAAAACAAAAAAATAATTAAAATAAACAACTAAAATTTAACTCCAAATCTTTACTTTTCTATAATTAACTTTCTAGTGCAAAGGAATATTCGACACGTGCACAGTATAATCACTAGGAGTAACCAAATCCTTATCAATATCTTCAGTCAACTTATTCTAAGACCTTCTAAACAACAGCATCATAATCATCAAAACCACTAACATAATAGTATTCAAATCATTACTAAACTCAATAGCTTAATCATCGTGTTTTTTATTAGCAATTGACAACAAATTAAACAAACTGTTTCTACAGGCTTCAGGCTAATAAGTTTCCCCCCCTGCTTAACAGTAATTTCCCTAATAATTGCTGTATAATTCCTGTCCTCCGCACACAAATAAGTAGGCCAAACACAAATAAATGCACCAAATTATATAGTTGTAAAACAAAGGAAATCCAGACCCCAAAAATCGCAGGTCATAAGTGTCGCAAAACAAAGACAATTCCTTTCTATCTATGTTATAAGAACAACACGGACACTCTCTGTGCACTTTAGCCCCGCTGCTTTCCATATTATTACTGTCAAACGGCTAAATAATTAAATAAAAATTAAATTATAATTAAATTAAAATTAAATTAAATTAAAATTCAAAAATTTCTATCCATTTTATTTATATTTATAAAGTTTATTAATTTATCTCCCCAATTTTTCCCTCCCTATGTTTTTACTCAAATAAACTAAATTAAAATATAAATAAAAAAAAAAATCAAATTATAACATTAGTCCTATTTATAGCATAATAATCATTAATTATTTTTTTTAATTTAACACCTAAAAAAACAAAAATAAAATACAGTATAATTTTAAATACTCCCCCTTTTAAAAAAATTATAAAACTTCTAAATTTCCTAAAAATATATTTCCGTTCATATATATCTGCTTTCAATTCTTAAAAAATTAAAAAAAAAGGCGAAATTTTTCCTTTACCTGCAAATTCAAAGGCGCAGTCGCCCTTCTTGCAAAGGCGTGTTTTTCAGCCTCTTCAAAATTAGGGGGAATCTGAATAAAATTGTAGTCGTTTAATTTCTACTTGTAAAGAATATTTTCGTTTTTGTCTTCTTCGA
The DNA here is from genome assembly GCA_001447515.1 of Pseudocohnilembus persalinus. NCBI lineage: Eukaryota > Ciliophora > Oligohymenophorea > Philasterida > Pseudocohnilembidae > Pseudocohnilembus > Pseudocohnilembus persalinus. Next base: position 529,883 of record LDAU01000109.1, read on the forward strand.
AAAAGTGCTGCTGTTTGTTTGGCTAACTTTGAAACTATATTTCAGGATCTAAATTTTTATTTTTAGAAAAAATTATTAATCATTCAATATAAATATGTAATTTAATATTCCATTCTTTCGTTCATTATATTATATAAATATAATTTTACGCCTTATATATTGTATTTAAATTAAAAAATAAAATGTTTTTTACCCATTTTTATGGTTTTTATTAGGTTTCTTTTAAATAATGTTATACTCTTAATTACTAAATTTGATTACTTTGGTAATAATTATTCCTATAAATTACTTTTTTATTTATATTTTTTATTTTTTTCAATATCTACTAAACAATAAATTATATTTATTTCATAGAAAAAATACTAATAAAAATATTATTCATCTAAAAATCTTAAAATAATAAAAATAATGTAACTATTAATATTACTAAAAAAAATAACATTTTGAACAAAAAAAAAAACTTAATATACTAAATTCTAAATTTCATTTATATAAATAAATAAAGACATTCATTAAACAATTTAAATATATATAATTGTAAAAACAATTATGATATCTATTTTTTTTACTTATTTACTAAAATAAAATACTTTATATGTTTCTACTATAGACTATCTACATAGAAAAATAATATAATTAATTAATTATCTAATAAATACATTAAAATAAAAAAACAAAAATACTACATCTAATAAATATTTTCCCAAAAATCAATATTTTAAAATAATTTATTAATTTCAATATTAAAAATCCCTATACTATATCAAAAAAAACTAAAATAGTATATAAAAAATTAAAAAAATAATAAAAAAAATTACTTATAATTTATAATTCATTCTCAATATACCCATAAAAACAATAATTTTACTTAAAAAAAATGGAAAATAAAACAGAATAAAATAATTTAGTTTTTGAAACTTCTGAAGATATCAAAGTCTACCCTTCTTTCGATTAAATGGGACTCAAAGAAAATTTATTAAGAGGAATCTATAATTATGGATTCAACAATCCTTCTGCAGTCCAACAGTAAAAATTCATAAAATATATTATTAATAAAATTAGTATATTATTATTCAAAAACGAATAAATTCAAGCAGCAAAAAATTACCATTAAAAAAAAAATCCTCACATTTTTCTAAAAAATATTATTATAATAATAAAAAACCAAATCAATATAATATTTAGTCTCTAAGATTTGCCAAATTTCAGCTAAATAAATAATCAATAACAAATAATATTAATAATAATACATATAGATTCAAACATACATATATATATATAAAAATTTATATACATTTATTAATATAAGCATACAAATATATATGTATATACAATTTTATAGATACATATATACATAAAAGCTTACAAATATATATGTATATAAAATTATATATATATATTAAATTTATTTATTTTCAATTTTTTTAAATTAAAAATAAGTATATATATTATATAATTATTTTTTTTTTATTTTTAATTTAGGAGAGCAATTGTCCCTATTTGTACTGGAAGAGACGTTATAGTGTAATCTTAAGCTGGTACCGGAAAAACAGCTGTTTTTTCAATTGGAGCTTTAAATTCTATAGATTATTCTAAAAGAGAACCTTAAGTTATAGTTTTATCTCCTACCAGGGAATTAGCAGACTAAACTTAAAAAGTCTCTTTAGCTTTAGGAGAAAATCTACAAGTTTCAGGTAAATAAAAAATAAAAAATATAAATTATAAATTATAATTATAAAGTAGCATAACTTTATCCGAATAATTTAAATAACCTATAGTTTTATGATAATAATAATAATTTTTTTTCTAATGTTTCTTAATTTTTAAATTTTTTAAATTTATTTAAATTTTAAATAAGTCCACTGCTGCATCGGAGGAAAAAGTATTTAAGATGATGTCAGAAGATTAGAACACGGAGTTCACATGGTTTCTGGAACCCCTGGAAGAATTTATGATATGATTTAAAGAAAACATTTAAGAATCAGAGGAATTAAAATGTTAGTTTTAGATGAAGCTGATGAAATGTTAAACTAAGGATTTAAAGAATAAGTATATGATATTTACAGATATTTACCTTATGGAACTCAAATGGTTATAGTTTCCGCCACTTTCCCCTAATAAATCTTAGAAATGACCAAAAAATTCATGAACGACCCTATCAAAATTTTAGTCAAAAGAGATGAACTTACTTTAGAAGGAATTAAATAATTCTTTGTTGCAGTTGAACAAGAAGTAAATTTAATATCTATCAAAAAATAAATTACTTATAAGAAAAAAATTAAATAAAGATTTTTTTTTAATACTAAATATATGATTAAAAACTTTTAATTATAATGGAAAAATTTAAAAAAGGAATGGAAATTCGATACTTTAACCGATTTATACGATAACTTAACAATAACTTAATCAGTCATTTTCTGTAACAAAAGAAAAACTGTTGAATGGTTATACGAAAAACTTACTAAAAATAATTTCACAGTTGCCTGCATGCACGGAGACATGACCCAAAAAGAAAGAGATAAAATTATGTAACAATTCAGAAATGGTAATAAAAATAGAAAAATTTCGTTTTTTATTTAAACGATTATTTTAACTATTATTAAGATATTTCTTAATAATTATATAATTTATTGTCTATTTATCGGTTTTTTTTTAATTTTTTTATTTATTTATTTATCAATTTTTTAATTTTTTTAATTATTTATTTATTTATCAAATTTTTTTTAATTTATTTATCAATTTTTTTTTATTTTTTTATTAAATAAAAAGGTGACCAAAGAGTTTTGATCGCAACTGACATTTGGGGAAGAGGTATCGATGTGCAATAAGTTTCTTTAGTTATAAATTACGATTTGCCTTTGAACAGAGAACTTTATATTCACAGAATCGGAAGATCTGGTAGATTTGGAAGAAAGGGAGTCGCAATCAGTTTTGTCAAAAATGAAGATGTCAAAATTCTCAGAGATATCGAACAATTCTACAGTACTTAAATTGACGAAATGCCCATGAATGTTTAAGATCTTATTTGAAAAAAAAAAAAATTTTCTCTGAAATTCTACTGCCTAAAACTTCAAAATATAACAAAAATAATAAATCTTTTCTTTCATTCTTTATTTATTTAAATTTAATATTATTTATTTATTATTATTTTAATAATTTTATTAATTAAATAATAGTTCACTATTATTCTACTGTTATATTTTAAGTTCTAGTTATGATAGTTAGTAAATAAAAAATTATTCCTTGAATAATTTCAAAACTAATTTATTTTTCATTAATTCATCATAATTTTTCATCCATTATTAAAGTTAATCAATATAAAATATGATAAATTTATTTGTATTTTTCATGGTAAAATTTAAAATATTTAAAAAATTTTTTATACTATAAAATTTGAGTTAACTATTAAAAATACTAAATTACAAACTTTTCTAATAAAACTTACCATTTTATACATTATATTGTTCCAATCCACACCCACCTATTTAAACTTAATAAAATAAAAGAAAATAAAATAAAAAATAAGTAAATAAGTAAATAAATAAAATAAAACTAAATTTAATTTACCAATTATTCCAAATAAAATAAAAATTATTATTACTCCCACAATTTTACAAACAAGCCCCAACAAAAAACCAATTTCAAAAAATTAAAAAAACAAAAACCAAAAAATTAGAAAAATTAACTCATGGGCTGTGCATGTACCAAAAATAACACTCGAATTAAAAACCCTTAATCAATATAACAAAAAGGAAAAATTTTCAATAAAAATATTGAACAAGATGAAACAAAATAATAGCAAAACTAAGACGATAATAATTCAGTTGATAGTCGTTAAAAAAGACAGGTCATTTTTGAAAGTTATAAATCGACAACCAAATATTAAAATCAACAGTCTCTTAAAAATTAACATAACTAAAATGAACAAATAAATTCAAAATTTAGAGGAATTGTTCAGGAAATAGACCTTGTTAGTGATAAAGATGTAAAAAAATAAACTTAAAAAATTTTTTTAAATACTAAATTTATAAAAAAAATAATAAAAATTAATATACAAAATATGTAATATTTTTGAAATGCAATATTTTTATATAATCATACTAATGATATAATTTTTTCTTGATTTTTGTAAATTATTGATTTTATTGTAATAAATTTACCACTAAACAACTAATTACTATAAAAATAAAGGAGGAAATAATAAAACAACGAGGAAAAAGAAAGAAAATATCAAAATCAAAAAATGCATATATGGAAAAAGAGCCTACTAATATAGCCGATAAATTCACTCTAAATAGCAAATATAACTCTCCTACATACCAATAAAACAACGAAAATACACACCCAAACAAAAAACAGTCCCAAAACACCGAAAACCTCACCTCAAACAGAGATCAAAACCTAAACCTAATATCAAATTTCCTCCCCGAATCACCCGACCAAAACAAAGTCGCCAATAATAATAATACAAATAATAATTTAATAAATAATAATAATAATGATAATAATAACATAAATAAATCTCAAAATCCCAACACAACCAAAAACGACTAAAAACAAATCCTTTACAACCAAAACTCAATCTACAACCAAAATCAAAATTAAATTTAAAACCAAAACCAAATTTAAAACTAAAGTCAAAGCTAAATTGACACTATATACATAGACCCCAAGCTAAAAAAGCAAGGCAACAAAATAGTTCCAATCTAACAACAAACTCTGCGCGAAAACTAAAATAACCAATCAATTACCGAAAAACAACTAAATTTAAACCTTAACCAGGGAAGTATAATAAAAAATGACCAAATTTAATACTCAGTTCTTAACAAAAAAAACACAGATACCCCCGGCCAAAACCCCTACCTTTTCCAGTCCTAAAATTCCTAATTAAAAACCAGAAATAAATAGTCAAGTCTTATGTTCAGCTAGGATGTCAACTTAATAACTTAGTAGCAGCAAATCACTAAAGGTAAAATTTACTTTTTATTTCTTTAATTTATTAAAAAAAAATATTATAATTAGATTTTTTATTATTTAAATTAAGAATTAAATTACTATAGTCATTTATTTATTATTTTTTGGCTTTAATTCTTATAAATTAAATTAATTTATAGAAAATATCGAATAATTCAGTGAGTGCGAAGAAAAAAGTACTTACAGCAATTTTAACCTTCCTTAGTCGAAAAAAACGAAAAATATCTCATCTTTTGAAAAAAAATAATATCAATTAGGAGATGCGAAAAATAATGAAGATGATGAGGATGATGAGGAAAATGAAAACTAATAAAATACCTTTATTTTCAAAAAAAATAATCAAAATTAACAAGAAAATAGTTAGTAGAATAGTTTCATAGAAAGTCAGGGCTCTTTCGACGTCTTCGAAAAATATGAAAGCTAACAAAATAAAAATATAAATCAAGATTAAAAGTAAAATAATATAAGCTAATTGTAAAACAGTTCCGAAAATAAAAATAAAAATTTTAATTACTAAGAAAATAATAACAACGAAAATAAATTTAACCATATATTCTCAAATAATACCGACAATAATAATTTATCTTAACAAGTAAAATAAAAAATAATTCCTAGTAACTCTTTGGAAAACTCTTTCGTACAGTCCTCTAATGAAAGTGTAGGCGACATTGTTTTTATAAGAGAAAATGAAAACGGTGAAGAAGAAATAAAAATGACAATTTCTAGAGAAGATGATATAGAACAAATTCTAAAAAATTAACTTAAATTAAAATCATAAAAAAACAACCAAATTCAAGAAACATATGCTGACTCAACAGATTAAGAAAAGCAAAATAATACAGTTTAAAATAAAAATGACCCAGAAAAAACAAATAACAACGAAATAAATTAATAAAACGAAATCATTTAAAATAGTGAAAACAGTGAAAACCAAGAAGAAAAAATAAAAAGCGAGAAAATAAATTCAAACAAAGAAAATATCGAACACCATTCAGAAATACCCAAAGAAATAACTGGAACCACTCATAACGAAATTTACGAAACAACAAATTTGCCCTTAGATACTTAGTCTCACACAAAGGAACATAAATAAAATTCCTAAAATTTATAAAATTCATAAAATTAAAATATCAACGAATAAAATGAATAAATATCATAAAATTAATAAATAGAATAAGAATAAGTAAAAAATTAAACATAAGAAAAAATAATAGAAACAGTCAAAAATTAAGAACAAAAGTAACAAATTTCTAGATAAAATACTTAAAACAGCAAAAATTCGTAAAAACAAGAGGAAATCACAAAAAAATAACATATAATCAATTAAATTTCTGACTCTATTAAAAATGAAAGCTAGTAGTAACAATAAGTCTCCGTAATTTAAAACGAATAAGTTTAAAACAACGAAATCTAGCAAAATGATAAAAATTTTCAATAAATTGATAATTTAGAAAATGAATCTTAAAATTAAAAATTAAAAAAATAAAATAGTTAAAATTTAAGTTAAAATATTAATTAAATATAAAAATAAAAATAATAACAATAAATAATTTCCAAGTAGGAAGATAAATTTATGAACAAATCTCTTATAAATTAAAATAATAATTATGCTATTCTTAACCAAATTAAGTCGAAATCCAAGTCAATTCACATATTATATTAAAATATTTAGCCCCATTAAGGTGATATTTCAGAGCAAGTAGCTTGATTTTTGCTTTACAAGCCCAAATTTTTACTTTACAAATTTATTTTAAATTTATATAAGTCAAATTTAAAATTTTTCTGTATGTAAATACTAAAACTAATATATTTGTTGTAAAATTTAATCTATAATAAAAAAATATATATATTTTATAGATTTAATTATTAATATAATATTATTTATTTTAAATTGTCGATTCTATAAAAATATTATTTTAAAAAGAAATGTAAAAGTATATATATATATTAATATATTATATTATAATTTTAAATTCTCAAAAAACAGGAATTCCTTCAGTTTCTGCCAAATATAGGTGGTCGAATTTAGTGTTTTTATGTTTTTTATAATAAGTAAATTAATTAAGTCTCATCATTTATTCTCTAAATTTAGGAATATCCATATTTTAAACACTAACTTCCTTTTAATTCTTTTTAATTTCACTGTTTAAATAATAAGTAACATTCATGAAATTTAAAAATCTTACTTCTACAAAAACAAAAAATAATTACAAAAATTAAATAATTTTTTTTAAAATTTAACTTTATTTAAAAATTTTTTACTGAATTATCTAATTAAACTATAAATTATACTATTTTCTTAAGCTATAACACTTCCTTTTCTTCTTACATTTAATTCATTCTTTTTTATGTAAATTATTATAAATTAATAATATATACAATTTTTATTTTTAATTATATATAATTTTATGCAATATTATTTAAAATATATATTTATTTTTATACTTCATATCTTATTCTAAAGTATAAGTAAATATTTAATCCTATAAACCCGAAAGTAACTATCCAGGGCAAACTCTGCCTTTTAAATTAATTTTAAACAGGGTAAAATTTATATTTTTCCATTTCTATTGGTTTTTTATAAAAAACCTTATTCACGTATCTAAAAATTTTAGTTAAAAAAACATTTTTATTTAATACAATAATTTAAGTGTTTTTATCTTTTTTATAACTAATTGATATTATTTTATGATATTTATATTTTATTTATAATTTATATATTATTATGTATTGTTTTATTTAAAAGAATTTATAATTACGCACTTGATAATCTAAAAAATGCCATACTATTTTTATATGCATTCTACTGCTGTCTTTAATGGACTTACCATTCGGACATTTTATAATTAAATCTAGTCAAAATTAAAAATTATCATAGATATAATTTGATATTTATTCATATTTATTTATTACTTCATTGAATAAATTCTTATAATTCTTTTTACAGATTTTATTTTTTAATTTTTGAAAATTTTTAGTTAATCTTATTATTTCGCTTAGTATTTACTATAATAAGTATTAAAAAAAAATTTTTTTTAATTTATTCCAATTAAGAATAAAAAACCAAAAATAAAATAATTAATATATTCTCATACATTTGAATATAAAACTTCTAAAAATTCTAAACTTCAAATCAACATTTTTTATCTATTTATTTATAATAAAAAGCAAAAACTATATAAAAAAAAATCTAATCAACAACATCTAAACCTTAAATTTCTACAATACTAATTAACAAATGAATAAAAACAAAACCAAAATAATTAAACTAAAACCTATATAACTATAAAAATATATTATCTATAAAAATGAATTTTATCTATAAAAAATAAATATTATCTATAAAAACAAAAATATTATCTTTAAAAATATATTATATCCCTAAAAATATATTTTATCCATATAAATAAATAAATAAACAATATAAAAATCTAAAAAAGCGCTTTTCACTCTCCCTTCAACAACCTCTCAACAGTATAAACTTCTTCTTCACTCCCAACAATAATATCCGACCTCTAATCATACCCACTAACCTACAAATCCAGCAAATCACTTCCATCAGGCAACTAAGCCTTCCCGCCTGCTTTTTCCAGCAAAAACGCAAAAGGTCCCACCTCATAAAGCACTCTCAATTTAGCCGGATTCTTAGAAGAACTCAAATTTGTGAAAATTCCTTTGCCCTTAATAAAAATCTGGTAAATGTCGGGCACCATTCCCCCTGTGTACCTTAATGTATAAGCTTCTTTAATCCAAAAATCTATACACCTTTTATAACCTTCGTTTTCCTAACTTGCTCGCAAATTTCCAGGTGCAAAAATTTTACCCTTTTTCTCGATTTTCAAATTTTTTTTTGAAATCACCCAATTTCCTTACTTCAAATTCATCTCGTGCACTCCTTCATCTATGTCGTTATAATATATCAAAGAAGTCCTTGGCCCGTACATAACCACCCCAGCCGTCACTTATTCCCTCAATTTGTGTCCAATTAACTATTTTCAAAAATTAAATAAATAAAATAAAATAATAATTAAATAATGATAATTAAAGGAAATTAAAATGTAATAAAATAATGATAATTAAATTAATAAATTAAATGAAATTAAAATTAAAATCAAATGAAATAACTTAAAAGACTTTATATTTTATTTTATTTTATTTTATTTTAATTCCTTTCGATATAATAATTTAAATGTAATCTAAATTCTTTTCAATACTTTTTTATCGCAGTTATTCCAAATGCCGAATATAGTGCCCACTGTAAAATTTGTTCCTATAATAGAACTTCCGTCAAGAGGGTCAAAAGTAACTATATAAGGTTTTTCATCTCCGCTAATTAATTGGGGCTCAGGTTATTCTTCGCTAAGTCCAAAAGCGACTTTTCCACTTTTTTTTAATTCTCTAAAAATAATTTCATCGCAAGCTACATCTTTAAAATTAATACCAAAAATAAAATTAAAAATAACAAAAAATATATAATTAATAACCATAAAAATAATAACAATAAAAATAAAGTGATTCACTAAAAAATTACTTATTATTTAATAAAACTAAATAATTTATTTTTACTTTTATTTAATTATTTTTTATATCAAATTTTTTCTATTAAATTTATTTTTTTTGTATTATTTTTATTCAAATTATATTTTAAAAATTACCTGTATCTAATTATGTGTCGCCAAATTTATTTTTTGTTTCTAATTATTTACCATCAGTGCTCAAATTTCTTAAAAGATCAGATAATTTAACAAATCCATTTAATAAATTCTCCAAAATTAAGTTAATATCCTAATTTTTTGAATAAATTAGTTTTTAATTTTCAGCTTCCATTTATTTGCTTTTTTTCCTAATTTTCTAATATTTTTTTTTTTTTTTATTTAATCTAATAATAATAAAAATCCAAAATATTCAAATTAATTGAAATCTGATATGTAAGTAAATCCTAATAACTATTTCTAAATAAAGAAACATCTATAGTAAATAAACTGATAAAATAATTTTTTTCAAATTAAAGTTATAAATGATTTTTATACAAATTAATAAAGTTATTTAAAAATAAAAAATATATATTGATACTAATTTTTTTTATTTTTTATTATGTTTTATGATTAGAATAATAATAACAACTATCAAAAGCATATATTTGCTTTAATCATAAATAATTTTTATTTCGCATTATCATAAACTCAAAATTTTATCCATAAAATAAAGAGGTATACATAATGCTAACTTATTATATATCTTGTATTTTTTTTAAGTCCTTATTATAAATTAATAATATTTAATTATGGGTTTTTTAAATTTAAAATTCTATTTCTTTTTTTTAATTATCCTATTTTTGACTCCAAAATAAAAACAACAATAAAAAATAAATAATAATTTTTTGTATAAAATTTTTAATAAAAATATTTAATTTTTATTATTATTTTATAATAAAAAGAATTTTATAAGTATAATTTCGCTGTCGGCCATACTAAGGCTAAAGCACCCATAAATTTACTAAAAATATATATTTAAAAACTCATGTATCTAAAATATTTAAATAAAAAACTTTATATTTTAATTTATAAGCCAAAATAATTTTATAATTGAAAATTTTAATAATAATATTACAAAACACATATTTATACAATCATAAAATTAATATAAAACCTAATAAGTAATTAAAAATATAAATATAAAAAAATGTTTTCTTTTATATAATATCACGACATAATTCCATTAGTTTTTTTCTAAAACCAGTCATAAGTTACAGTTCTCATAGAATCATAACTTTAAGATATAATTCCTTCAACATATTATTTAAACTAAAAAAAAAATTTTTTTATAAAGATATTATATTATTTTTAATTTATTAATTAAATATTAATGTAATATGTTTTTATTAATAATATTATATTTTACCTTGGCATCACTTAAATCTTCTTTAAATCTTTTTCTAAACTCATAAATATAGAAATTCTCATAGCAAGGCTAAAAATTTTTATATTTAATTAAATAAAACTAATATAATTTTTATAAAAAATTTATACCAAATCTGATTCTTCACTCATAATTTCTATTATATTGCACAAAAGATTTAAATTATCTTTCTTTCTCAACTCATTCATTCCTTCATATACCAGTTATTTAAACTTTGCAAATTTCTCAGATTTTACTCCTCCCATAATTTTTCCGTATTCCTTAAATAAAAATAAGATAAGATAAATTTAATTAAAAAATAAAGTCTTAAATTTTTTAAAAAATTTAAAAAATAAAAAATAAAAATAAATTACTTTAGTAAATTTAAACGGAGCAGACTCAAAATTCAAATTTCCAGGAGAAATCGAAAAAATAAACCCAAAATCAATATGTATCAAATGTCCATCCGAATCTATTAAGATATTTCCGTTGTGTCTATCTTTTACCTATAATAAATAGCCAACTATACTGTAAGCGGCCAAAGACCTAATAAAGTTCATTTATACTTTTTATTCAAATAATTGTTACCCAAAACACAACATATAAATTTCGTCCAAACTTTTACCCCCCATTTACTTCTTTAACCCGTCGATTGACTAAGTATTTGGCAAAAACTCTAAAAAAATTAATTTATTAATATTATTTTATTATTTTATTCTGAGAAATTTAATATACTTTTATAAATTTTCCTATCTTTTTTAAATTTATATTATAAATATTATCTATTAATTTATTATTTTTATTATAAATATCCATTTATTTATTTGATTTATATTATTTTTTTACCAATAATACCAGAACTAGAAGAAGTAACTATAATTTCGTAAGGTTTGAGCCATAAATCAAGTCCGGCTTTTTTAAAAATTTCATCCATTTTATAAATTAATTACATACATACCAGTTCTTGTCTCAAATCATCTCCACCTTTAATAATAATTGACCTAATTTTAAAAGAAGGAAAGTGTCCATAAAGAGAATCTCTCTTAATCAATTACTTTCTATCTTCCCACAATTCTCCCCCTTATAATAAAAAACATAAATAAATTTTTAATTTCTAAAATTCAATAACTTATTTATATCAAATTTAAAATTAATCTTTATTCTTTAAATTTAAAATTTTAAAAATTAATATTTTTCGATTTTCTTACAAGGTCCAAATTTTCTCGGAAATTCAATATCATTATCATTCTCCTACCCCAATTCCTTTAGCCTGCTCTCAATCAAATCATAGTTAAGGTACTTATAAATAGTTTCCAAAAACAAATATTTATCAGGATACTAACTCATCAAATCCTTAAAAAACTGCAAAACATCTGCAATTTTCAAATCTTTAAGTCTTCTAATTTTCTATTCTTTTACAATAATTCCGTTTGCTTCATCTTCTTATTCTTTTTACGCTAAAAAATCTTTTAAACTTTTTTAATTTTCCTACAATCTTTTACTACAAATCCTCGAATTTGTGTCTGAAAAAGAAAATCTTCGCACAATCTAATTATCACATTAACTTTAAGGCTTAAATAAAATATTAAATCGCTTTATATTTCTATCATATAATTTCTATTTCTCCGGGTTCAAAGTGCATTTCAAAATCTGCCCTTATTTCTTATTAGAATAATTTTTTTCCATTTAATTTTTTTTTTTATCCCCGCTAATAAAACTTCTCTTTTAATACTCCTTTTCCTACATTATTATCGATTTTCGTAAATCAAATCCGTTATTCGACTTTTTTGCAGGATTTAAACTTGGAGTTTCATAAGATAAAAAAATTGAAGTCCTTTCTTTAAACTACTATTTCTATTTACTTTCTTCTTCTTCAAAACTAAATATTTATTTAGACTATTTTTAAGGAACAGATAATAAATTAATGTCACTTATCATATATTTATTGGAATTTCTAGGAGAACCTTTATTAATTCAAATTTTAATAAATATATATAATATAAAATTTATTTTAATTAAAAATATAAAATATTTAAAAAAAAATTACCTGAAGGAGGAGTCGAAAGTTTGTTACTTGTTCTTCTTGATCCTCGCGATTTTCTTATATTTTATTCCTTATTTAACTAATTTTGCAGCTTTTTATACGCTTTATAAGACTCTGAATCAGGCTGCATCGTTTATTTTCTATGCAAATTTCTGTGAAAATCATTAATTTACTAATTTTCTAATTAATAAACCTCATTTTTCTCAGTATTTTACTATAAATAATTCTTAACTCTTTTAATCTAACTCTTTCTTGTTTCTCCCTTTTTCATAAAATCAATAAAATTAAATAATTAAATAAGAATATTTAAAAATATATTTTTAAATGTACATTTATACAATCTAATAATTAACTTTTTCTATAAATAAATATATATATAAAAATAATAATACTTATTCTCTTTAATTTCTGCCACTTGTATTAAAAAATTAGTTGTTTGAATGTTAAATTTAATCTTATTGACTTAATTAACTTGTCCTTATAGAAATTGATTTTTAATACTTAACTTTTTACATTCCATATAACTTAATTTCGGTTTCATTTCTCTTTAATTACTAAGAATCATTTTTCTTTGGATTTTTCTCGTTTTCATTTATTTCTTTGTTAATTTAATCTTATAAAAATGTAAGATCTCTATATTTATTTTATTTTATATCTTCAGGTAGTAAAACTACTTAATCCTATTTTTCAGGTTTTTACGGGTATTCATACAATTTAGCTTCTTCATGTGTAAGTCTTTAATTATAAACTGAGTCTTTTTTCCTGATTTTTTTGGGCTTGTATTTTCTCAAATCTGTAGGACTGTAATTTAAAAAAAATCATTATTAATTTGATTTTATAAAAACATGATTTATTTTTTAATTACTCTATCGTCTCAACCACGATTCTATATGGTACTCTTTTTCTAGTTTCAAAACAAATAAATTAGTTAGGCACCACATTCACAATCTTCAAATAAAGACAAAAATTAATAATAAACATAAAATAAAATAAAAATAAAATAAACTACAAAATAATTAAAATGTAATTTAAAAACCCACCAAATTAGAGTCAAAATTTTCTCCATAAGCTCTTACAAAAGGAATTGTTATTCCATTATATAAATCGCACATTCCACTATAATAATGTCTTAAGTAATTTAAATACTTATTGGATCTCTCTATATAATCAGTCAACATAGCTTTTCTTTCTGGTTTATCCATGGCTTTTAAAGATAAAGAAACGTCAACTAAATTAGTTATAAATAAATTCAATTTATCTATATATTTTATCCTTAGCTCTTTCTGCCTTGCAATATCATCCATTTCATTCAACCCTTTTTTATTAAAATATTTAAAAATATCTATTTTTAAAATCTTTTTTTATATAAGTTTGTTTATATACTAATTCATCAATATATATAATTATTTATATTTCTTTTTAATAATTTTTTTTTACCAGTGCCTGAAAGTGAACTTATCTTGCCATCATTTGAAGTTCTTTAGTTATGTTACGAGTTTCTTTCATTAGAAGCTTAGTTCACTATAGATGCCACTATTTTCTTTAAAAATTAAAAATATATATTTAATACCGAAAATTCATTAAAAATACTTGAATTTTAAATCAAATGCTCTTATTACATTCTACAAATTTTCTATTATTTCCTATCTATGTTCAAATTTTGGATTTATCTATAATACTTCACTAAATGCCTACAATTACCAATTTATCTATCATAAAAAAAATTCACATAAAATTTATTTATAAAATAAGCAAGTAAAATTAAAATAATTAAAATTACCATCAAAAACATTTTCATATTAGACTATGCTCTATTAATCAAAAGTCTCTAAATAGAACTAGATCCCCTTATAATTTCCCAAAACCTTAAATTAAAAATTTTTTAACCCCAAACAAAAAATATTAAAAATATATAAAATCTACAAAATTTCTTCATTTTTAACATATATTTTTCCAAAAAAAAAATAAAAAATGATAAAAAATAAATTTATTTTCCTAAAAAATAAAATAAATATATATATATAAAATTTTTTTTTACACAAAATCGCAAATAAAAAACTCAACGTCTTCATCCGACTTACCATGCAAAAAATTAACTATAAAATCGTGAATTCCCTGTTCAAAATAGTTCTTGTAAAAAATATCTATTATATTAGCTGTGCTCTAATTCGGGTCCAAAATTTCTTCTAGCAAATTCAGCTCTTCTTATTCGTTAAGTGTGTTTCCAAAACTGCTGTGTTTGTCTTCTTCGTCTTTGTCTTGTAAAACCTTGGATTTTATCAAAGCCATTTAAGACAACAAATATTTCATTTTAAAATTTTTCACATTTTTTTAACTTTTTGACCTGCTGCTCACCAAATTTGGAGACGGCTCGCTTAGAGGCTAAAATTCTATTTTATTTGCCAACTTTTTCTTACGAAAAATATGCCCCTGGTTTGGGTTCGACTGGACCTGCTGATTTGTTTACTGCTATTTTAAAAAAGGTATCATTTCCTTTTTACTTTTATCCGAAAAAAATTTTTATTTTAAATTATTTTAATATTATTAAATATTTTTTTTGATTTATTTTGATTAATCTTATTTTACTTGTTTTCTAGTAAACTTTTATTATCATATTATTCATTTATTATTAACACCAAAATAAAACACTAAATAATTTTAATTATAAATCAATATAGTAAAACCTTAATAAAATTAGGTTTCAAATTTTATTAAAAAAACAATACATTTTAACATTTGAAAAATTTATATTTATTTTTATCTTTGTTCCAGTTGCAGATACTTTTTTACTGAATTTTCCTATGATAATTAATAGGTATACATATCAAATATACTACAATTACTATAGTAACTATATTAAATTCATTTCGATAACTGTTATTTTAAGATGGTTTCCAGTTTTATAAAATGCTTTAGTGATAAATATAATGAAGAAAAATATTGATTTTTGGCTTTTTTTGTTTTCACTATAACTTCTTTTATACCAAAAATAAATAATTTATTTAAGTACCAAAATTGTAGAAAATTTTATACTCTTTAATTTTAAAAATTTTTTATATTAGCGGTTAAAAAATTAAAAATACTCAAAATAGCTAATATTTTTACATATTTACTTAAAAATAAATATTGTTTTAAAGTTATTAATTATAAAATTAAATCCCATATAGAACACTATATTTTACTATATAATACTTTTTTATTATATAAATAAAAATTAATATTATAAAATAAAAATAATTTAAAACATTTAACTCTAAAAAAATATAAATTTTAAATAATTTATGCAAAAAAAAAGTTATTTTACAAACAAATAAATTTGATAATTTGTAATTATAGAATAAAATTACAAATATATTAAAATAAAGTATTTTTAAAAATTTTTTTAAATTACCAAAAAAATATATTAATTTCCTGTTTTTATCTAAAATTATAAAATATTTGTGAATTTTTTAATATTGAGTTTAAAATAAATAAGATGGTACTAATATTAGTTTTTTTTTTTTTAATTATTTCTTCTAATTAAAAATTATTAATTAGTATTAATTATATTTTTTACGTTTTTGTAATTAAACATATAATTGACAAACCTAATGTTTTTATTATTTTTGCTTAAATTTAAATAAGAATAATAATAAAAAAAAAAATATAAAAACAATTTTTTAAAAAAATAATATTTTATAATAAATAGTTATTTAATATATTTTTTGTGAATTATTATATTTTTAACAAAGGCCCTCGTTGATATATGGTTATTTGTGAAAAAATAAAACTGTATACTTTTAAATTAGATCAAAATTTTAATTAATATAGTATAAAACTATAAATATTTATATCTTTATTAATATTATATATAAATATTAATTTAGTAAATATAATTATTAATCATATTATTCTTCATAAAAATGATTTACATCATTTTTAAATTCAATAAGAAATTTAGGGATAAAATAAAGATATATTAAATATCTGATAAATGTGGAAAAAATTGGCATACTCATTTTATTAAAAACAAGCTATAACATTTATTTAAATAATAAAATAAATAAGTTTTCAATTTTAATTTGAAAATAAACGCTTTTTAAAGACTTAATATTAGTTTATATAGTGATAAAATTTTAATTTCAATTTCTGACAATTTAAATATAATATAAAATAAATTCTTTTGCTAATGAAATTAGATATTTTTATTTTTAGTGGTATTCTACTTATTCTAAAAAATATTTGAGCTTACTGTCCATAAAATTTAGCTATATTCTGATTTTATTACTTAATATATAGCAACTATTTTATATAGTTCTAACCTTTTGATTTTTTTATGATATAAAAATTTATTAAACAAAATAAATATTGCAAGGGTTTATTTTTATAATTATTTAATCAATTAACTAATTGACAATAAAATAGATATAATAATTCTAAATAGGTTAAACATCGCCTTTAAAACTGGAAAGTATTAAAATTAGAATTTAATAAATAGTTTAAATTACAAAAAAAAATATACTTAATTATTTAAAATTTTAATCATTTATTTAATAGTTATAATATCATATTTCATTTCATTTCACACTTTTTAAATATAATAGATATAATATATAAAAGTTACAAATCTTCTGTATTTATATATATTTAATTTTGATGGTATTAAGACCTATTCAAACTTATTACTTTATAAGTATTAATTATGTACATATATATTTTTAATAGATCTGATTATTAGATATTGTTATTTAATAATTTTTAAATGCTATATTTTTAATTTTTTTATTATGATAAGATATTTTAAATAGTGTATATACACACGAAAATACGTTTGATTTGTTCTAAATTTTTTACTTTTCTATATTTTAATTATAAACAAAATTTTGAATGCAATCATACAACCTAATATATATTAAGATAATTATTATAATTGACATATTATACTAGAATTAATAAGTAGATACCAAATAAAATCACTATACAACATATTTTATTTATAATAATTAAGTAAAATAAATACTATTATAACATTATAAAAACAATATTAAAGTTTTATTTATATTCCATTATAATTTTATTAAAATGGATTATTTTCTTAATTTCATTTTCATACTTATATCCAATTCAAATTAGAAAATTGATTATATATAAATTGCAAGATAGTAATTAAATTTATAAATCCTATTTCTATCAAAATTAATGATCAATCATATATCTTTTACATATTTTAAAATAATATATATAAAATTCAATCCTAAAAAAAAAGATACTATGAAAACAATTAAATTTAAATTTTTTTTCAAAATAATTACTATTATTTTCTAATAAGAAATTATGGTTTAAATAACCTATAATTATATATTAAAAAAAAATTAGAATCTTTAAATTTAAATTTTTACTTTATATATCAGTTCAAAATTCAATTAGAATTAGTATTATGATATAATTAAATGTATGTATATAAATTATATAAAATTATTATAGTTTTTTGTCAAATACTTCAGCAATTTTATGACTTTTAAAACATTTTTTATAATTTAAATATAAATATATATTTCTATCTAACATGATAATTTAAAGGTTTTGGAAAAACTTAATATTATTTAATATAATTTTATATTCACGTTACAAATTAATTTAATTAGTATGCGAAGTTTTTTTAAAAATACTACAAATGATTAAGCTATGAATCAAAGATTATAAATTTAACAGTTTACAAATATATTCTAATATAATTATTATTAAAAATTACATACAAAAATGACAAAACTTTTAATAAATATAAAAATAAACGTTTATTTATTTTTAAAAAACAATATTTCAAAACGTCTATATATTTAATAAGTATAATTCTAATACATTTTATTAAATTTTTATTGATTTGGTTAATTTCTTTACAATTTTAAACAAGATTAAGATATTTAAATTTAAAACATTTAATAAAACTAAGAAAACGAAGTCTATCAAAAAATAGTCTATCCTTTGACAATTATTTACATACAATGTAAAAATTATCGCGTTAAATCTTAATTAAAAAATCAAAAAAACATAAAAAAAATAAATAAAAAACAAAATAAAAAAAATAAAAAAAATACAAAATGAAACTATTTATCATCTTCGCCCTTTTACTAATCTTCCAAAGAACGACTTCAGCCCACTCCCAAAGAAACCTATAACAAAGTCAAGCAAACTTTTCTTTCTTAACTGCAACCACAGCCAGCAACTGGAATGAAGCAAGAACCTGCTTTGATGAAGTTTGTAATTGGGATGACTTTTACTAAAAAACCCATGAAGGACTTTTGCTTTTGATGACTAAAACAAAAGAATGCGACGATTTTTTAGCCAATTATTAAGCAAATTTAGACAAAACAAGTACCGCTTTCCCCGTAGATTACTTATTAAAATGTATTAAAGCTGAACCAAATCTTTCCACTAATTAATAATACATGTCCTAATGCTACTGTGAATGTGGCGGAACCAACTGCTATTATGGAAACAGTGTAAGTGTTGCTTCTTATTTGGCATGTGAAAGAACTTAGTGTAATAAATTCTAATTTTCTTAAAATTAACTTGAAACCATTGCTAATTGTGTAAGTTCTGATTCTAAATGTGTCAAAACTCTCAATATTTACAATAAATTATATGATTATTCTTCTAAAGACCTTTCAATTCTATACACTGACTTACCCTTAAAAGAACACAGAGAATGTGCTGATAAATGCTTTGAACAAGCTGGTGTCAATAAAAATGAAATTCAATGCTCTTATAACTGTATGGATAACACCTTTAATCTTTCTTCTAACTTAATGCAATTCTGCTTCTTTGCATTAATTTTATTGGTTTCTATTTTAATCTGATAAATTTTTATTTACTTAATTAATATAATAAACTTATATTAAATAATACCAGTTTATAAAAAATAATTTATTTTTATAATAAGTAATCATTTAAAACACCATTTAGTTATCAATAATTTTCTTCCCATTTTTAAATCTGTAATATTATAAAATCATTTTCAACATACTTTATTTTTAAATATCTTTTTCTTTAGAAAAAGCTCTTTTCGCAAATAATTAAAATTTTTGTAAATAAAAAAAACTTATAAATAAAACTTTAATTGACTTATTTTTATGTAATTAAAAAATTGATTTTACATTTGCAAGTATGTTTTGTTTTTCAAGATATATAACATTATCATCGATTTTACTATAAAAATTTGTATAATTAATATCATAAATAAATTTGTAAAAATGTTGGCAAAATAGTCAAAACTTTTATTAAAAAATAGATTGTGAAAATTTATGAATTAATATTTAAATAATTAGTGAAAATTAATGAATATTTAAATAAAAATAAAAATTAATAAATTATTTTAAAAATTTGAATTTTCATATCTTATAAATCAATTTAAATTTAACTCTATATATTATTAGTATACTTATAATATGTAATTATAATAAAATAAAATATTTAAAGTAAAATCATACTTACACTATTATTAATTTGTTCACATGTGACGCTCTCTCGGTTTAAGAGGGGGGGTACCCGGGTTTTAGCATTAAATAATAAATCCACCTTGGAATATTCCAAGGAAGAAAATAATATAGATTTTAGGAAAATTTTTTTAGTAAATACTAGTATATAAATACATTCAGCATTTTAACATATAAAACAACCACACAAATGATAAAAATAGTTATAAAATGAAGATAATTAATATTATAAAGTGTAAAAATAAATATAAAAATCAAGATAAATTATAACTACTTAAAAAATTTTTAATTAATTTTTATATATTTATTTATTTCAATTTACCATAAAATTTTGAATTTAATAATTTTTATTGTAAAAATTAAAAAAAAACATTTAAAAATTTTTTTAGCCTGGAAATTTTTCTAAGATAGGTACAAAAATTGGTATCTCAATTCCACCTTGAAATTAACCTAAAATTTGCTCACAATCATTCGAATTTAAAAAAGTTAAGCTTTTTTGATTTTTTTCTTGTTTTTTACTCCATAAAATAGGGATAGATATTTTTATAGCTTCTAAAATTAACCATTATATTTCTTTTGGTATATAAATCAACTTGTTTTTTTAAGTGTCTTTTTTTATAATTAATAATACAATATAAAAACAATTAAAAAAAACAATAATTAATACTAGTACATGTACATGTAAATTAATGATTTTAATATAAAATTAACAAGTAGAAGTATTTTAAAATCCAGTTTTTTTTTCGATCAATGGTTTTAACAAAAAAAATATAATAAATAAACTTCTAAATATACTGAAAAAGATGGTTAAAGCTAAAAGTATAATTAATGCATAATGTACTGTCTGGATAATATTTCCTTATATTTAAAATTCTGCTTATTTTTTTACTTCTATTATCATTCCCCATAATGAAATACATAAAAAGCCAGTAAAAATTATTTTAATAATGTATCATGTCCGTTTAATATATTAAATATAACGATTATTTTCAAATTAATGTTGTTGTTTAAACTATACAATATATAAAAAAAAATTTAATAGCGGAAAAGCACATAAATATAATTAATACTATCGAATTGTACAGAAATTAGTCATATATGTCAATAATTTAGCATATTTATAATTGTCTTTTTTATAATTTTATAATTTTATATTAAATGCTTAAAAAATTTGTAATTGATATAAACCTATTTAAAAAAATATATATTATATTAATTTTAAATAAATTAATTTATTTTGTTTTATTTATTAATACACAACACTATAGAGGCATTTTTAAATATATGTCAATCTTATTTATTATTACAGACTTTAATCAAATTTTTTAAAAAATTCTAATTTCGTTATAGATAAATATAAACAAAGTACAATATTTAGCAATATAATTTTTAATTAAATTATAACTAGGATTTTCTAATCCATTATAAAATATTAAAAAAAAAACAAAAGTAAAATTATAAACTTGAAAAATGATAAAACAAATTTACTTTTTTTATTTATGTTATATATTTAATCATTATAAATTTATATGACTATGTTTTATTTTTATGTAAAAATTTTATAAATAGGTGTATTTTAATTTAAATATTAAAAACTATTAATAACTCAGAAATTATTAAGTTATATAATATTAAAATTTAATTTTAATATTTTTAATAATATAAATTATATTTTATATTATATTAAAGTAAATATTATATTTTAAATAGCTATTTTAATAATTTTAATTAAATTCTAGCTTCAGAAAGCACTTTAATTTGATAAAATAAAATCATATATTTAATATTAATTTTTTGAATAGAATTGATTAATTCATACAAGCATATTATGAATTCACTTAGATCCAAAGATATACCCTATTTTATAAAAATTAAAATATATAAGGTTTTCGTCTGATAATAAAAGTAAATTAAAAGCTTTTATAAGCAATTTTAATCTATTTTTCTAACTTTTTTTAATCTCTAATGAAATAAATCAAATACAAATAATTCTAAATAAATATAAATATAAAGATTTTAAATTATTTAATATAATATTTACTAATTTTTTTTAATAATAAATAGAATTTTTAAAATTAAAAAATCTAAAACACAAATTTTATTCCTTGTAAATATTTATTTTATACTTTATTTTATTATCTAATTAAACCAATATGCAATCATAAAATTAATAAAATTTTAAAAATTACCAAAAAAATAAATTCATAAATGTTAATTCTATCATATATATGGTTACAGATCTAATCTTTTAAAAATATAATAATTATAATTAATAAATAATTTTTAATTTTTATTTTTTGAATACAAAAATAATTTATTACACATTTCTACCAAATATTTGATATAAAATTATGATGCCTACTATTTTAATATTTTAATGATTATTCTATTAATTAACTTTTATCAAAGTTTATATAGAATACTAAAATTTAAAATTATAAAAACAATAAAATATTTTTATAATACATATTTTATTTAAACTTTTTTAGATTTTTTAATTAATTTTTACATTTAATATATTATGTATAATCTTGTTCCAAATAATATTTTATGCATTTAGAAAATAGATTCTAGTTCTGTTATAAAAAAAATGGTAAAAAAGATTAGTTTTAATTAATTATCATTGAATATTCAATATTTATGAGGAATTTGTTATTTAAAACCTTTATACATATTTAATATAATTTTTAATACAATAAATATTATATTTAATGAGAATAATTTTTTGATTAACGATATAATAAGATGTATTATGCAGTTTTAATTTCTTAATATAATAAAAAAAATATCTAAGTATACACATACTTAAATATAAATACAGATACATGTTATTTAATGAAAGTATAATTAAAATAAACCCTGTTTATTTAAATGATAATAAAGTTGGCTTTAGAAATATTATTATATTACTTTAATTTTAAATTATAAATCAGTAGAGATGATAAAACTATATACTATTTAATATCATATTTATTCTTGATTTTTTAAAAGTATCTACCATCTGGAATCCACTATTTTTAGTTTAGATCATGTTTATAATGCATAATATTATTTCTATTAAATCATAAACAAATTAAAAAACACTAAAATTATAGATTCAAAAAATGTGAAAAAGTTATAAATGAATGTTTAGAAGCCGACCTATAATCCATTTTACTAATTTATAAATTCAAAAATTAAATGTATTCAGAATTTATTTACGATTGATAATATTAGTTCTTTATTAAAGAATAAATTTATTTCTATCTTATATATAATTTATTATTGGAATTTTTTCTTAGAAAATTTATTTTTTAATATCTCAATAGTAAATTTTATAAATTGAATTAAAATACTTCTATTTATGATGATTTAATTTAGAGTAAAGCATTAAATTAATATGACATCATATATATTAGTCATTATACTAAATATTATTCTTATTATTATCTTATGTTTTCTATTATAAAAAGTTTATCAAAAAGTTATTTTAATTAAATAAAGCAAAAAAAATCTATGAAATATATGGGTTATTATGAATTATTATTTTTCTATTAATTTTTTATATTATTTTTAGCAAAAATACAACTAACAATTTAATTTCAAAGTAAATTTAAAAAAATAATAAAAATTAATTTAAGTAGAAAATTTTGATAAATTGTAATTAATCACAATTTACAGAAATAAACAAAATCAAATAAACATATAATAAAAAAAAATAAAAAAAAAATAAAAATAAAAAAAATAAAATAAAAAAAATAAAATAAAAAAGCTGACTTTAATGAAATTATTAATCATCATTACAACCTTATTATTATTACAAGGAAATATTTTAGCTATCTTCACCCTACCCTATTAAAATACTAAAAACCAAAATAAAAATTTTTTTTCCTACTTAAGTGCTGTCTCATCTACCAGCTGGGAGGACAATGATTTATGCTCTGAATCTATTTGTAATGCCGATGGTTTTTTTGAATAAACCGTAGGAGAATTAGGCTAAAAAATTTTTACTTCGAAAAAGTGTGAAGATTTTACAAAAGAAATTGAAAATTCCAATCCTTAATCCACTTTCCCAAGTAGCAAATTATAAAAATGTATTAATTCTTTAAATGACTTAGATTCTGATGAATAAAATATTGCATCATGTTTGTGTTAATGTGGGGATACTAGCTGCTATAATGGAAGTAAAGCTACTGTAGCATCCTAAATGGCTTGTGAATTGACTAAATGTAGTTCTTTATCTTCATTTACTTAATAATAGTAGGAAAAATATGTATAATGTGTTCAGTCAAATGATAAGTGTGAATATAATGTCAGCGTTATAACAAAACTTTAAAATAAAGACTTTTCTATTTATTACAAAGAATTACAATAAAAAGAATATGGAGAATGCATTTCCACATGTGCTGAACATGCTGATATCAGCTAAAAATATTTTTAATGCCCTCTGGAATGTATGGATAACTTTTCTTCGAGCTTAAAATTCTATTTATTAGCTTTTCTTTTACTAGCTTTTATTTTGATTTGATATATAAATATATTTTTAAAATATTAAATAAAATATGATTTAATAGAATATCAGTTTTTGTATTATGGTTTATATGATATAAAAATTATTAGATTAGTATCTTGAATCAAAACTATTTTCAATAATAATCTCGATTTTTCTAAATTTTTAAAAATCTAATTAAGATTTAAAAAATTTCAACTTATTATTATGTTATTTATTTTACTTGTGGCTTGTTTAAATTAATGTAAAAAGAGTAATTTTAATAGAAAAAATATAAAATCTGTGAAAATTAAAATTAATTAAACTAGATATCTTTATTAATTTTATTGTTGTATATTAACTTAATTTTTAAAAGAAATTTAATCAATAGCAATAGCTATATTGCTCTACTTTTTTAATATAAATTATTCTAATTAAAATTTATATATTTTCTAAGTAATAAATATTATGATTGTAAAGGCGCTCTATATAGGTTATAATAGTTTATATAATTAATTCTGCAAATATAATATAGGGTACGATTTAGAATTTTTTATTTAAAATTATAAAATACAAATAATATTCAAAAGCTGCGAAAGCAAATATTTATTTTTTTATAAAATATAAATTTTTTATTCCAATTAAATCGATTTTTAATTCATTTTTATAAGAAAATAAAAATAATTATTAAAATAATGTATAATTTTTAATTTATTTATCCATATTTTTATATCATACATACATATTTAAATCTTAATTTTAAAACTTTCAAAATTATATTTTAAGTGATGAAATAATTATTTCTCCTATAAAATAATTAAAATTAATATCTTATATGATATTAAAAATATAAATTGTATAAATAAAATAAAATTTAGAATTTTAGATTAATTTATTTAGATTTTATATAAATTAATAGCCTAGGTATTACATTAGGAAATATTTTAAACAAATAACTTAATGAAGCTAAAATGAATTTATAATGTAATCTTCCACACTTACAATAAAGTAGAAAAAAGAAATTAAGACAAAAAAACAAAATAAAAAAAATAAAAAAAAATAAAAGAATATTAGTATATATAAAATAAAAATTCACATAAATGAAATCATTTTCCATCATAGCTCTTTTTCTAATTTGTAAAACAATTACCCAAGCCACTTAAACCAGAAGTTTTTCCTAACTCTATAAAAATCCACTACAATCAAAAAAAAAGTTCTCATTTCTACCTGCAGTTAAATCTTCCAACTGGAAACACACAGAAAACTGTTTCGAATAATTTTGTAACAGAGAAAATTACTTCAATGAAGTCAGCTAAAAATTAAACAATAAAATGTCTTAATCTAAAAATTGTGAAGAATTTATAAAAGAAAGATAATAAGGCAATTTATAACTACCTTTCCCAACCGAAAAATTAAAAAATTGTATAAATTCTTTATCTGATTTAGATATAAATGAACAATATATGACTTAATGTCTCTGTTAGTGTGGGGATACTAATTGTTATAACGGAGGCAAAATTAGTGTAGCTTCCTTCATTGCTTGTGAAATAACTTAGTGTACATATTAATAAACTATTTCTTAATAGTAATTTCAAGATTTTTAGATGTGTACTTACACAAATTCGAAATGCAAGTATAATATAGAAATTTCGTAAAAAATTAATGATGAAAATAATTAAGACCTTTCCGTTTTATACACAGAATTAAAATTAAAAGAAACAGGTGAATGCAATTCTGTCTGTGCTAAAGAAGCTGGTATACCTTAAGATGAAATTTAATGTATTTATGATTGTATGGATAACAATTATAATTTTTCCCTAGCTTTATAATTTTACCTATTTTCTTTTTCTTTATTTGCACTTATTTTAATCTGATTAATTAAATTATTAAAAAATATATCAGCCTAAATTTTATAAATTAAAACTAATTTTATTAATTTCATAAATATATACAAATCAAATGCCATTTTTATATTAATTTAATTTTTTTTCTATTATCATAAATTATTAATAACATTTTTTCTTATTTATAAATATTAAATATAAATGCTATCTTATAAAAAAATTATACTTAACAAATCTTAAAATATCTTATAATAATTAAAATAAATTTTTAAATTTTAATAATTATATATAATATAAATTCTAAATTCTAAGTAATTAATTACTTTAAATTTAAAACTTGAAAAAAAGTCTTGATTTTGTTTATAAACTTAAAAAAAATATAAATAAGTTACTAATAGGAAATAAACAAATATAATTGCAATAAAAATTTTGTCTTTGTTTTTTTTAAAATAATTTCTGAAGTAAATTACAATTAAATTTATCCTTATTATATTAATTGGGTATTAGGCCATTTTAGATTTTAATTTAATTTTTTATAATATATTATTTTTTTAAATATCTAAAAATTAGATTTTTTATAATGACGGGCCCAAATAATACGATTTTAAATAGATGTTTCCTATAAATAAAACTGTATTCTTCCTAAAAAATGGATTTAAAAAAATTAACAAAAAACATTTTTTTCTCATTATGACCAAGAAAACACCTGCTTATATTAATTACCAAATCATTATAATAAAAAATAATTCCAATAAAATTAAAATAATTTATAAATAAAACAAATTATCCTTGAAGAAATAATTATAACTTTTATAAATATATATAAATAAATGTACCCAAAATCAGATACAAGTATTTCATATAAATAAAAAAATTCAATTTTCAATATATCCGAAAAATTTTAAAGCAAAAAATCGATTATAGAAAAAAATGCATAATTCATAGGAGTTTAATTTTATTTTCCTAACCAAAAATATAATGACACAAAATCAAATACAAATTCTTAGTTTTTATTTTGCTTAAATCTACATCATGAAATTAATGAAAGCTAACTTTCCCCAGACTTTCTGGAAAAATTTTTGCCATAATCTCTTTTCTACGTATAATAAAAAAGTTTTCTTACTTAAATTACAGATAAACAATCTTTAGAATTATCAAAAAACAAAACAAATTTTTAAAAAAATTAAATTTAAAATAATGAGCAAAATGAACTTTATAAAGAATAATAAAAAAACGGTAAAAACCCCATAATTTTCTAAAAAATGAATATACCATACACTAACATAAATGGAAACTAACATTAGGAACTAATTCAAATACTTGAAAAAAAATTAGATATAAATTTTACATATAATAACATATACCCACCCTTTTATTAATCTATAATAATTAATTTAAAAAGATATGAAAGAGAAATTTATTCAGGAAGAATCCAACAATTTTTTAACTAAGCTGCAAATGAACCTCAAAATTTTACAAAAATTTACATTAATTTTTCTGCAAAAATATTCGATTAACATATATCAGATTTTTTCTAAGATTTTTAACAAATTTTTGGTAATTATCAATAAAAACAAATATAAATCTAAAATAGCAAAAATATCAAAAGCTCAGAAACTATAGAAATAATATTTTAATAACAATTCCCTAACCAATTCTACAATTCAAACCTAGAATTTCTTAAACTTTCACAAAAAAACAACTTTAATTTCCAATTTCTCAACGTGCATAAAAAAAAAGATAAACTATACCTTAAAATCGATAAAATCCCCCCCAAATTACAAGAAATAAAATTTCTTTAAAACCTAATAAAAATTCAATAATCTGCAAAAATTTTCGACTTTTTTAAAATAAACTATTCCCCAAATCTCAACAAAGAATAAATACTAACAAAAATATTTTAAACCAAAAATAAATAACCTCTATAAATTCCAGAATTAATGATAAATTTTGAAAACGATAAACATGCAGAAGATGCAGTTAGCACAGATAATTAAAGTGGAAAATTATTAAATTTTTTTAACACAAATAATTATTAATTTTTAATAAATAATGGAAACCCATAATAATTTAATAAATTTTTAGCATAAATAAAAACTCATTTTTTATAAAAATAATATCTATCTGCAATTTTCAAAATCAAAGACATCTCCCTCAACCTTAAGGAAAATTTTTAAAGTAAAATTATTTTAAATATCTAAAAATTAATCATTTATAATCATTTGTATTTAAATTATTATTTTATTATTTAAAATTATTTTATTTATTTATTTAAATTTTTTTATAATATTTTTTTTTACTTATTTATTTTTTCATAAGGATCAGTTTAAAATTCAAAATACAGTGCAAGTTTTTAGTCCCCTTACTCTCATATATCACCTCCTGACTTAATTTCTCAAATTCTTTTAATTTCAAGATTTATTCAAAAAAATCTGGAGATTTCTATACCAGGCATGTTAATTCAGTCAAAACAAATAGAAGAAATTCTAGAATTTAATTAAAATTATAGCACTTAAATTGAGAATTTCCATTTCAATTTCGAAAACTTTTAAATTTCTAAAAACTAAAAATAAATTATTTTTCAGCCAAAACTAAAAATTCAACGACAGGAAGACCAAAAATCTTTAGAAATTTTAGAGAAAAATCAAAATAAATTTATAATTATCTAAGATCTAATTTTGGAATACGATCAAAGTTAAAATTTATAGGATTTACCTAAATTTTTTATAAATTATATATATTTACTCATTTTTGGTACTTTATAAGTTAAAATTCCTAATTTTTAAAATAATAATATCCAAAATTTTACCTTTGTTTTCGATTTTATCAAAGAAATAAGCTGTAAAAAACTTGATTTCACAATAGCTCCTTATTTAGAATATTAAAAACAACCAGGGTAAAATAATAAATATATTACAAATATTTTTAAAGTAAATACAATATTAATACAAAACAAATAATTCTAATAAATATTTTCATTTTTAAAAATTTTTATTTATTAAATATATTAAATTTTAAGTTTATCACCCATGGATTTATTGTGGAAACTGTCACAAAATTAAAAAAAATTAGAAATAAATATTTCAATGATTTAGTGCAGCAAAGAAATTTTACACGAATTTTAGTAAAAATTTTTAAAAACTCTTAGAATATATGCAGAAAATCAAATACCTTTACAAATCCTATAAATTACCTATAATTTTTAGAATAAAAATTAAAAATTTTTAAAAAGTTTATTTGATACATTAACAAATATTTATCCACATCTTAATTTATAAATTAATATTTTGTAAATTGAAAATTATCAGGATAGAATATATTACGAATATAATGAAACATTAAACTCATAAAATTATCAAGCAAAAATTCTTAATTTTTTGCATAATTAATATCCAGGTCAAAAAGCTTTTTTAATGTTAGCCGCATTTAAAAAAAATTAAAAAATTAAATTAAACATAAATCAAATTTATTTTAAAGATATATTAAAACAAAACCTAATTTGAAAATAAAAAATAATATAAAAGATTTTAAATTACTTTATTGTATAACCATTCATTTATATATATAAACTAGTTAAAATAATGAAATAACATTGTTTATTTACTATTTATAATATTTTATAAATTTTATTTATATATATACATTATAATATAATTTTATTATTATAAATTTATTTTTATATTAAATTAATAATAAATTTAACTATCATACAAACGTTAATAAAATGACAATAAAAATAAAAGTAAAAGAAAACGCCAATTTATTTTGAAAGCTAAATAATCTGTCTATAAATGTAGAACAGGGATTTCGATTTTAAGGGTCAAATTAATATTTAGGAAATTTTTCATGGCATTCTAATCTTCTTATTCCACTTGAAATTTATCCATATACACAATTTAGCATATTTATCCTTAAAATATGAAAGTCATATTTAATTTATACTAATTTTTTTTTTAATTTTTTATTAAATATTTTTAATTTAAATTTTTTTATTTTTTTATTTACCAGTTTTAATTTTTATTTGTACTAAGAGAACACTCATGTGAAGATGCTAATATATTCATTTAAGAAGGTTCAACATAAATACACCTTTCATATTCATTAAATAAATTATTACAAACATTATCATTTTAACAAATTTTATACTCATCTGAACATTATTCTACACTATATTATAATTAGGAACATTTTATCATATCAGACCTTAAATTAATTTAATAAATAAAAAAAATTTCTTAAATTTAATGTAAAATTATTAAATTTATTTATATTTTTTGGGTATTTTCTTCCATTTCATAAATTTATAAAGCTTAAACTTTATAATATAAATTAAAATTCATAATATATTTATAATAATACCAAATATCTTAAACATTTTAATAATCACTTTTATCCAATTCCCCATCATCAATTTATTTTTAATTTATAACTTTTGCTTTATCACAAATTCCAGTATCATAAATAAATGAAGAATATATATCTTAATTTTTTTAAGCATTTAAGCAGTTCAAAAATTCATCGTAAAAAGTATATTCATTCTAGTTTTATTTTAACACTTTTTTTAAAATCTAAAATTAATCTTTGCATTAATTTTCATTTTACCCATATTTTACAAATAATTACTTAAAATCCTAACTTGACTAAGTAGAACTATTACTTCCTTTGCTATGCTACTTTATTTAATAACCTTACTAAAATATTATACTTAAAACAAATAAGCTAAGAAAAAAAGAATTCATAATTTTATTTTTATTGTTAATTATTTTATTTTTCTTTATTTTTAATTTCTAATACT
This sequence comes from Pseudocohnilembus persalinus, assembly GCA_001447515.1. Lineage (NCBI taxonomy): Eukaryota > Ciliophora > Oligohymenophorea > Philasterida > Pseudocohnilembidae > Pseudocohnilembus > Pseudocohnilembus persalinus. The sequence continues at coordinate 561,378 of LDAU01000109.1, forward strand.
AAAAATTAAAATTATAAACTTTTGAAAATACAATTAACGTACATATGATATATTAATAATCAATAAAAAATCATCAATATATTTATATTCTTAATTTTTTACATTAAAATAATAAAAAATCAAAATCTAATACTAATATTAAAACAGTAATTCAATATGGGAATCACAAAACAACTCATAAATTCTATAATTTAAAATAATCCAAACTTAACTTCTTTAAACCTCTCAAATTGTAAAATAGAAAAAATAGAAAATTTAGACCATTAATAATTAAGGGACAACCTAGAAATCCTAGACCTTTCAAATAATTAAATATAAAATTTTGAAAATTTAGAAAATCTTGATCATCTCAAAAATCTAAACCTCTCAGCAAACTAACTAAAAAATTTACCTTAAAAAAATAAATATAATTTTAGCAATTATTTATCAAATTTAAACTTATCAGACAACAATTTAAGTGATTTAGACAATTTTCTCGATTTTGCTTATAATTTCCCTAATTTAACTAATCTTAACATAGAAAACAACTTTACCGAAATTCCTTACCATATTTTAATTCAAAAAATAAGTTAAAAACTTCCTCAAATATAAATTCTTAACGAGCAAGAAATCTAATAATTAATATAAAAAACCTAAAATTTTCAAGTTTAAAATTAATAACAAGATTTAAAATTCACTTTTTCGAGCAATTTCCAAACAAATTTCGATTAACATAATAACGAAAATTATAACAATAATAACTTTGAAAGTGAAAATTACTTCAGAAACCAAATAGAATCTTATAAAGAAATAATTAAAATACAAGATCAGTAACAATTATTATATTAAATATAATTTATTAAGTGTATAAATTAAAAAAAGAATAATTTTATTTAAATTTTATAATTTTAAAAGATATTTTTTTAAAACAGGTAAATCTAAAATGAGGATATAGATATCCTTTAGCAATGGCGGCAAAAATGTTTTGACTACCTATTAAATTACAAAATTCAATAGCAATAAATGTAAATTATTTAATAACAGTATGTTTAGCTTAAGCAAAATGAGAATTAGTAGCAAATACTATATAAAAATAAATAATCTTTATTAGAATCAGAAATAAGTGAGCAGCAGTAAATAATTTAAAAATTGAAAACACAAAACCAAGAAATTTAAATTAAAAACACTTAAAATGAATAAAATTTCCAATAACAACTACAAGAAATTTAAAAAGAACAATAAAAATAATTTTCAGAAATAGAGTAATAATATTCTTCTAAATTTCAAGAGTAAATCGAAAAAATTACTGAATTTGAAGAAACTATTTCCTTACTTAAAAATTAATTAGAAGAAAATTGCTTTTTATAAAAAGAATAGGATGGAGAAATAAAATAACAGCTTTTTATTCTTCTCAAATAAGTTAATTAAAATCAAGAACAAAACTTAAATTCCTAAGAAAATTTAGATGAAAATTTTGAAGAAAATGTTATAACAAATCTAAAAGATTAAAATAACAAAACATTAGTTAAGGAAATAAGAAACTAGGTAAAACTTAAAAAATGACTAAAACTAATCTTAAATTACATATATTTATATAAAAATTTTATACATTATAAAGTATTTTTAAAACCAAAAAGATTAAAATTAATAATAAGTATGATTATTTTTATTTATTTTTTTAGGTTATTATAAACTAAGAAAAAATTTAAAAGTAACTAAAAAGCAAAGAAGATCAAATTAAAAACCTTTAAATTTAAATCAATAACCTAAATGAAAATCAAATAGCAGAAAAAGAAGAGTAAAACTAAACTTAATAAAATTAAATTAAACAGCTAAATTAAGACCTTAAATAGCAGGAAATATCTATAAATGATAAAAATATTAAAATAGAAGAATTAACTGACCAATTATTAGAAACGTAAAAAAAACTAGAAAAATTTATAAACACATACAAAGAAAAAGAAGAAAATTATTAATAAGAGATTAACAATTTAAATTAAGATAAAGACCAATAAATACATAACTTAACTCTTTAATTTAAAGAGTAAATTGATACTTTAGAGGTAAAAGAATAAATATAAAATTTAGCATCATTTTAATTTATTTAATTTATTAATTAATTAAAATTTATTAATGTATCTATTTATTAATTAATTTAACTTTTTCAAGAACGAAAAAAATGAAATCTCCCTATGTTTAAAAGAAAAAGAAAATGAAAAAACATTAATATAAGATGAAATTTCGCAAATGGAAATTTAATAAAAATAAGAAATTGAAGAAATTTAACAAAAATACAAAAAATAAAAAGAAAAAAATGACAAATACGCCAATTAATGCTCAGACCTTCTAAAAATAATAGAGCTAAAAAACCAGTAAATCAAAGAACTAAAACAAGAACAAAATTTCCAAAACAGTTCAAACTTCATCCCCGCAAATACTGATCATTAAAATTAAATAAACCTAAATTAGAATAACAATTACAATATGTTCAAACACCAACAATTTTCTCATAATTTTCACAATTAAAGTCAAAATCATATTCCCGAAACAAACTACAAAAAACCTGCTTCCAATCAAAAACCCCAACAATAACAATAATATCAATATCAATAACAATAACAATAACAATAACAATAATAACCTTTATTTTCTAACTAAAATCCAAAAAACCAAACTCAAAATTCAAATTACAAATAAACTCAACCTATATACAGAAAAAGTAACCAAAACAGTCAAAATATAAACACAGCTAATCAGTAACAAAGGTAAACGCCTTAAAAAAACGACTGGAGTCCCATTTTACAGCAATTTGAGAACGAAGAAATTTCAGAAATAAATCACAATTTTCACAGTTAAAACCAAAAATTCAAACAAAAAACTCAGAATCAAAATTAAAATTCAAATCAAAAATAAACTTATAATATCAGCCCTCATTTACCAGGCGAAACTGCAAATACACTAAAAAAAACAGAAAATTTAGAAAAAATTGCACTCTCTTTGTTAGAAGAGTTTGATGATTGATTAATTAATTAATTTATATATATATTTATATTTATTTATATATGTGTTTATTAAATTTTTATCACTTTATCATTTACTTAGTGCTCATCTTATTTTTATACTATAAATATAAATGTTAATAAAATTATAAAATAAAAAATAAATTAAAAATATTCAGCTCTATAAATTTCATAATTTTAAATAAACTTATTATTATATTGTATTTTTAAATTATAATTGTTAATAATTATTTATATTTTTATTTTATTATATTTATATTATATTTCTTAGTATTATTTTAATATATATTTAAATTGAAATAATTTTTATCAGTTCATTAATTTTCCTCTTACTACTGTTATTATTATTATTCTTCGGCTTCATCTTTAACTTAGGCAATCAACCCTCTCCAGTTGATTTCTTAGTCACCTTTTGCTTTTTATACAAATTCTGGATCATATTAATTCAATGGATAATCAATATGTCTTTTAAAAATTATATAAATATATTAATACAAATTAAAATTTAAGAATCTAAACATTATTATATATAAAATCTATTTAAAATTAAAAAAATAGTTTAAAATAAATTATTTTTTATACCTTTTCTTTTATCTTTAATTTTGCAAAGGATTTCTATTTTATATATGTTTTATTAAATTTTTAAAAGTAGTTATAAGAGTTTTAACCTAGTGCTAACTTTCCTTCTCCATTTTTCTTAATTTATTCATTATTTCCCTCATTTAATTTTTATTATGAATAGAATTATTATTTATACTTGAGCTTAAATTTATAAGTTCTCCTAACGGTCTCGAAAGTCTTACTGCCACCATATAAGTAAAAATAGACACAATAGAAATAGTGCAAACTGAAGATAATATACTTATCATTATTACTACTATTTTCTATTTCCTAATTCTATCTCTCATTTCTTCTTCTATTTCATCTTAATTCCATTCTCCATCTTAATCTTAATCTTAATCTTAATCTTAATCTTGATCTTAATCTTAATCTTAATCTTAATTTACTTACACAAACTCATCAAATTTTTAAAATAAATTTCTATAATTTTATATATTTTCCCCATTTTCCCTTATTTCTTACTATTATTGCCAAATAAAATTCTCGTTTTCAAAAATTTAAATGACTTTTATTTAAAAATTAAATAAGTAAATAAGAAATTTATTTTTTTAACTTTATTAATAAATTCATATTTAATCTTTTCAATTTTTTATTTTTACTTAAACTATATTTTTCATTAACTTCGATTTAAATTTCTGAAAGTACTAAATTAACCTCTTATCCACTAAAATAATTTTATCCTATCACTTTTATTTCTTCCGTTATTTTTCCATTTTTTAATTTATCTCTTTTAATAATATCATATTTTTATTTATGAAGTTCCTCCATAATCTCTTTATAATATCCTATATTTTAATTTTAAAATCCTATCGACTTTTATTCAAAAATTTCTTGACTTTAAATATCATTAATTTATAATATCATAAAATATTTATCCACATATAAAGCTTCATATAACAATTACAATTTATCAAAAATAGATATTATTTATTACTCTTCATTCTAAAAAACTTTCTAGTTACCTAAATTTCTTTTAGTGCTAGTTTAATTCGAAAATTGATTTTATTAAAGTTAATTTTCATCTTCTTTACCTTAATTTATATATTATATTTTAATTCAAATATATTTTAAATAATATAAAAAAAGTAATATAGTAAAAAAATACTAGTATAATAATCCGCAATATCTCTAACTTATGTACTAACATCAATAATCTACTTATCATAAACATTTTAATTAATCTAAATGTTACTTTTATTTATTATTATAAAATATATTAATTTTTTTATTTAAATATTAATAAAAAATAATATTTTACCTAGTTTCACTAGAAGTAGTAGAATCAAGAGCCTCTAAAAATGATAATGAACTTTCTAGAGTTTTATCAGATATAATTATTATATTTATCTATAAAAATAAATAAATGTAAAACACTATTATAAAATAATCATAATTAATAAAATTTATCAAATTTAAAAAAAAATGAAAAATTTGCGGGTTATTTTAAATTTATCATAATATATATTTTATAATTAATTTTACAATGACAATTGTAATTATTATTATCTAAATTATTGTAGCCAGCAAAAAAAATCTAAGTAACAGTTATCTTCTCAAAGGCCACTTAGAAAAATACGAAGTTATTTTTTTTTGGCCTGGCTTTTTAATCTTTGGGGCAGAACTGGCCATTATAATAAATTTTAAATATTTTTTATTATTTTCTAAAATTATGTCAATTATTCAAAAAATAAATTATTATCTAATTTAGAAATTACTATAACCACTAATCATCATTTTTTATTTATATTTAATAATTACGGTAATATTTTAACTAACATAAATAATAACTAATTTATATATTTAAAAATTGAAAAAAATTATATAAATAAACACCAAAATTACTTTAATTTATAAATTTTCTATAAAGAATTTTTACTCTATATAAAATATATATAATGAATAAGACTAAAAATTATAACAACTACAATTTAAAGAAAGTTATACGCTTAATCTATAATTTAATACTAGTATAAGAAAAATAAAAAAAACACCAATTTTAAAAAAATAAAAATCAAATCCTATCACTTGTATTTGTTAAATATTTAATTGCACATTTTTCTAAATCTTCCAAAGTAATTTTATGATCTCCATTTGTATTTACAACCTAAATTTTAAAATTAAATTAATTCAAAAAAATTAGAATTTATTCAAATTTTTTCATAATTCACAAAATTTCTACAATTAAATATAAAATTATATAAAAGCATAAAAAATAAAAATTTTCTTAATTTTTACAATACATTCTTTAAGATGTTTAAAAATGGATTTTAAAAATGTTATATTATTGTATTTATAAGAAAAATATTATATTTTTCATATAATTCAGTATGGCGGGAAAAACACTGATTAATTCTGTAAAAATGGTAAAAATAATATATAAACATAAAATAATTTGGAATAAGAATATTTATCATTTAAATAAACAATTAATTAATTAAGTAATTAAAAGTGTGTAATTTTTAATATAGCAATAATATAATAAAATTATAATTATAGAAAAAGAATTTCATAAACTAATCAATAATAAAAATAATTGAATAAAAATAAACTTATTACCACATATAACAAAGAAATTAAATTTTATTGATAATAATTAATAAATGTAACATACATTGTAGCTATTAATATTATCCATTATAATTAATGCAAATTTAATCTCGGGTATTACCTTACCAAGAAGAGGAAACGTGTATGATTCAACATTGGAACCAGACTTAAAAATTACAAAAGAATACCCAGATGAATAGATTTTTTTTAATTATTTAAAAAATTTTTATAACTCGAAAGGAAAATTTATAACTGAATAAGCATAATTATTGAGGGTATAAGAATGGTCACTTGTAGGGGCAATCTTTATGGGTGGTTTACATAAAAGAGCTTTTTTAGATGAAAAAATGATAGTTTAGTTTGATATAGAATTATTTCATGAAAATTTTACACATAAGGGTAAAGATAGAGCTAAAACTAAAATATTTTAGGATTATTTCAAACACAATCATGGTTCTAGCTGGGAATTCAGGTAATCAAAAACATAAAAATGGAAGGATATTAGCTTAAATTAAAGAGATAGATAAGATTTGCATTGGGAATGTTTATAAATTGCATAACAACTTGACGATACAGCTGCTCTTTTATCTTCTTCATTTGGAATTACATAAATAAGAGGAGATTTATTTAGGTTTGCAGGATATGATAGTGTTTAAAGTTTATTTTTAGCATTATCAGGATCTATTAAAGAATAGCTTTTAGCTTTTACTACTATAATTTAAACAAAAGATAGATGTTTAGACAATCTAAGAGATTTAAATTTTAATTAATTTGCTATTTGCTAGTAAAAAATTTTAATTAAATAATATTAGATATATTTAATCCATACATTTATTTTTTTTTTAGTAAAAATACAGAGTCGGTTAGTATGTATTCATACTCATCTATCATTATATTAGTGGGTATTCGATATAATATAGTAAAATAATCTATTAAAATGGATTAAAATTATAATATTTAAATTGGTAATGATGTGATTATTCTTGATAATTATAAAATGGAATACAGATCAGAACCAAATAATTCTAAGGATAAAGTAGGTGAAACATATGAGGGATAATATGCAACAGTTATTAAAGGACCTGTGTAAGATACTGATGGCGAAACCTGGTTTTAATTTAAATTTGAAAATTATCAGGAAGGATGGATTTCATATTAAAAATAAAATTTTCAAATTATAGAAGTTTAAGACTAATTAATTAGTAATATTTAAGTTGGAAACAGTGTAATATTTGATGAATATATTAATTGTAGAAGCAAAATTCCCAGTGAAGCTACTAAATATGTTACTTAAGTAAGTGAAGTTGCCAAGGTTTTAGATGGACCCAGATATTACTTTAATCAATATTCTTGGTATTTATTAGAATTTTTTGAAACAAAATAGCAATGGTGGTGCTTATATAAGCCTAAATATTTCCACAAAGCATAATGAAGTATCATATCTACTTGTTTATTCAATTATTTTTTAATTTAATTAATATAATTATTTTAAAATAATAGTTTATTCATAATAATAATAAAAAATATATAAATTATGAAAATTACGTAAATAATCAGTAAAAATATTTTTTTTCATTTTCTTATATTTAAAAAATAAAGTTATATATTTAACATGTACAAGAATTAAATACTATAAATAATATATAATCTGTTAACTTATTACTATATCTTTAAATTATTATATGCATTTTCATAAAAACATTTCATGGTAATCGTTTTTTGTTATTATTATTTTTCTGTTTGGCTTTTGGTATATATTATTACAATGGTCAAAACTTTTTTGGAATTAACAAATTTTTCCAATTATTATAATTTAAATTATTTTAAGTAATCAATTTATAATATAAGTAATATAATAAAGTATAATAAATATACAATTATAATACGCAATTTTAATTTTAATATAAATTAATAAGTTATCAAATATATAATAAGTATTATTTATTTTAGATTTTAAAGCATAATTTAAACGAATAATCTATTTAATTTTCAAAGGATTATTAATTTAAAATTGACTTTATATTTTTTTTATTATAATTATTTATTTATTTATTTATTTATTTACATTCATTTCAGTGATAAAACTGTAATCTTTAATATCTTATTTATTGTATTTCTTTTATTTATATCTATGTTAAATTTTTTCTTGTTAACCTCTTTTCATAACCTATGAAAGATATATATTATATATATTTCAATTTAAAGTTAAATTTATAATTTATTTTGCTGTTTAAAAATTTATCAATATTAATTAAAAAAGTATTTTTTTAAAAATTTTTTTTGTATTTTTTTGAATTAAAGAAAATTAAATGTAAAATTAGTAATATTTTTTCTATCCCCATAATTATAATTTTTAATCTAAAAAATATTAAAATAAATTAGAAAAATAAAAATATTTTACAAAATTATAATTGTGAAAAATAAAATATTAATATTTAAATAGCTAAAATAATTAAAAAAATATAATCATTAGTTGAAATATTTTTTCAATTTAAAATATAATTTTTATCTAAATAAATTCATAAAATAAAATTTTTAACAAAGATTAATACAGATTTAATGCTTTTAATATAAAATAAGTGGCATAGAAAAATTATATTTTGCTAATATTAAAATAGTTAGAAACGATAATTTTTCAAAAATTTCATATTACATTAAAAAAATTTCTATTTCAGAAAAATTTTTGACAATTGTAATATAAATCTTCTTCATTTTGTTATTTTTTAGTAAAGCGATATAGAATATTAATAATTAATAATAAAATGTTAATAAGGATAATAAAATTAAACACAAATAACTAACTAACTAATTAACTAATTACTATTCGTTAATCATTTAAGTAAATATTAAAAATAATATAAATATATTTTTATATTATTTTATTAAGTATGCGATCAAAAAAAATTTTAAGGGCTTGGCATTTTGTTTTTAATAAATCTTTGGGGCAGAACTGGCCATTATAATAAATTTTAAATTTTTTTTTTTTATTTTTTAAAATTATGTCAATTATTCAAAAAATTAATTATTATCTAATTTAGAAATTACTATAACCACTAATCATCATTTTTTATTTATATTTAACAATTACAGTAAAATTTTAACTAACATAAATAATAACTAATTTATATATTTAAAAATTGAAAAAAATTATATAAATAAACACCAAAATTATTTTAATATATAAATTTTCTATAAAGAATTTTTACTCTATATAAAATATATATAATGAATAAGAATAAAAATTTTAACAACAAAAATTTAAAGAAAGTTATACGCTTAATCTACAATTTAATACTAGTATAAGAAAAATAAAAAAAACAACAATTTTTAAAAAATAAAAATCAAATCCTATCACTTGTATTTGTTAAATATTTAATTGCACATTTTTCTAAATCTTCCAATGTAATTTTATGATCTCCATTTGTATCTACAACCTAAATTTTAAAATTAAATTAATTCAAAAAAATTAGAATTTATTCAAATTTATTCAAAATTCACAAAATTTCTACAATTAAATACAAAAATTATATATTTTAAAACATTAAAATTTTAGCTAAAATTTAGGAAAATAAAGTAGAAATAAATAAAATTTAAATTTTATTTTTTATATTTATTTTTTTACATTTGCAAATGATTCAACGTCATGAATACTTGGGTTAAACATTATTTATAATCCTTTATATATATCTATCATCATTGGCCCTATTTCCCCTTTTTTTAATTGACCAGTTTAATCATAGTCGTATTTTTTGAATATTTCTCTAGCTATTTCCTTTGCTTCTTCTATGCTACATAAAGGCTAAAAACTTTCATAATTTTCCTAATCTTCATAACTTTCTTTTTAATTTTAATTAGCTTAATCTTTATCCATTTTTTTTTTATTTAAAAATCAATAATTAGTCTTAATTTTTTTTTAATTTTTTAAAATATCGAAAGAATAATATAATACCAATTGAAATTAATTTAAGAAGAATTTAAACCTTGTTTTGATGAAAAAAATGTCAAATTTAAATTTAATATAAAAAATTTGTATATATAAAATTAGGAAATTTTTTAAATTATTCCTTCGCTTAAAAATACAAATTAAAAAATATAGGCAATAGAATAAACTTTTTTTTATCTATTTCTATACTATTAGTTCGAAATTTGTAGAATTTATAGATTTAATTAGTAATCTTCTAGAAAACTAGCAAAATAAAAATTGCAAAATTTATAAAAAATTAAAAATAATAAACCATACAAAAATATCGGAAAAATTTTATTCTATAATAATGTTCAAAAAAAGAGTTAAAAAAAATAATTAAGCAGACATAAACATAGCAAAAGATGATCTAGAAAACAAAAACAACGACGACAACGACGATCAAAACATGTAAATAATAAAAAAAAAAGATAAAAAGTTAAATTAAAACCCAGATCTCCAATAAAGTAATTAATAAATAATTAATTTTTATAAATCTAATCAAGATTTTATTACATATAATGATATACGATACATTATTTTGTTTATATTTTTAATTAATATTTTTTAATAATAGATGGAAATGGCAATAACTAAAAAGAAATAGAATCAGATAAATACACATTTTCTAAAGAAATGTAGGGAAACAAAATTGACCACGCAACTTACGATGTCAAGGGAAATTACAATGAAAGACAAATTTTATTAGAAAAAATAAGAACTCAACAAGATAAAGGCCAAGAAGGAGAAATAAACCTAAATGAAGATGAATTCGATAAAGATGGTGTTAAATTCTACAAAGGTAAAAAAGCCTACGAAAAATAAAAAACAGAAGAACAAATAAGACAAGCAAAATATCTTGGGTAAAAAAACCTTAAAAATAAAAATATAAATATATATATATATTTTAATATTTAGTATTAAAAACATTTATTTAATTATTTTAGTCATTTAGCTTAAAATTTATATTCTTAAATATTTATTTATTATTTATTTTAAAAGTACAATGGGCCCCATGTTCCAGTAATCAAATGTAAAAATGACTTCAACTATTGACTATAACCCTGAATTGTGTAAAGATTATAAAGAAACTGGAAGATGTAATTTTGGAGACACTTGTCTTTATATTCACGATAGAACAGATTACAAATCTGGCTGGGAACAAGAATAAGACCATAGAAAAAAATTAAGATAAAAATAATTAAACGGCGGACACGCAGAAGAGTCAACTGACGAAGAAGATATGGAATATGCAGAAAAATTAGATACATTAAAAGTAAATTCTTATTAAAGACTATAAATAATATATTTTAACTAATTTTTTATATTATTCAGTTTTAAATTCACTTTTTTTTTATTAATAAAAATTAATATTAAATAGGTGCCTGTTTATTGTCCCATTTGTGACGAAAGATTTAAAGAACCCATTATGACATAATGTAAACATTTTTTTTGTGAAAGCTGTGCATTATAGCATTATTCAAAATCTCCTTAATGTTTCACCTGTGGGCAAAAAACAAATGGAGCTTTTTAAGATGCAGACAAAGAAATAGCAAAAATAAGAACATAAAAAAGATTAACTTAAAAACTCAGAAATTAATATAGAAAAAGTGTAAATAAACCTGAACTTTCAGAGTCAGAAGAAACAGAAAACTCTGACGAAGAAGAAAACTAAGAAGGTTAAGAAAATAATAGTTAAAATGATAAAAAAAGAAAAGCATAGGAGGATTTGGAAAACGAATTCTTAAATGCTAATTTAAAAGTAAAAAATAACAATTTCAAATTACAAACCACAGATTGGAATTATTGAGAAAAAAAAAATATTTTTAAATATAAATTAATAATTTAAAAAATTGTTTTAATTACCTTATATTATATTATAATATATTATAGTAAATTTTATAATTGAAATATATTCCATCTTAAATTTTCATAATAATAAAAAGTTTAAATTAAAAAATAAATTAAAAGTTTTATTATTTAAATTAGTAGTAAAAATTTATTTGCCAAATTAAAAATTTATTAAATTAAATAAAATCATTATTTTACTTTAAAGTAAAAAATTATATAAAACGCAATTTAAATTATAACTAAAAAAAAATTCAAATTATTTCCAATTTAAAAAAGCAATGCAAGCAAACTTACCTGAATTAATAAACTTATTTTATATAATTTAACATAATACAAATATATTAAATAATAAAATAGACAAATAATTTTTAATTTTTATACAAATTTATTCTTTATTTTTATATAAATTTTCAGTCAACTAAAGTAAAATTAGGAGATTTTTCTTATTTTAGCCAATTGAAATCTTAAATTTCTCTCCATTAATTTTCTTTTCCCTAAAAACCTGATTCCTAAATAAAAACAAATTTTTTTTTAATAAAAAAAGGAAAAAAAAATAAATATAAATACCTAAATTTATTGCTACAAATCATCATAATTATGTTTATATGGTCCAAACTGTAAATTAGTACAGTGTTCTATAATCGATTTACTAGAAGAAAATATATTAAAGACACAATTGTGTGTATGGTGGATTCTTAGCTATTATTAAAAATCATTTAAATTTTATTATTAAATAAATAAATATATAAATAAATAAATAAATAATCCTACTTATTAAGCAAATAAACTAAGCTCTGTCTATTTACAATTATCAATAAATATACTAGATTTAACAGGACCAATATAAATTTTACAATTTTCTAAATTTTTTATGTAAAAGTTATCGAAACTACAATTTAAATATACCTAAAAAATTATTATATAAATTAAAAAAAAATAAAAAAACAATTAATTTTTTAATTACTTCACAATTTTTCAAATTATATAGTTTATAACTACTTTAAACTTAATCTTTTCCCAATATAATTTTTTGATTTTCTTTATCAGAAATCCCAGGCACTTATTCTACGTAATCAATTTTTGGCTAAGTCATTTATTATTCTTCTTTTTTATTTTCTTTATTTTCAGTTTATTTATCTTTTTTTATTCTTTATGAAAATTTAAATTTCTTTCTTGGACACAACATATCTTTCAAAACAAATAAGTGTTTTTCTAATTTATCCAATTACTAGTTTAATTTTATTATAAAATTAAAATTTAAAATATTTATTCACACTTATTTTAATATTAAAAAATTATACCAATTTTTCATACTAATAAAAATAATATATATAAAAAATTTTTACATCTTTATACTACTATTTATCATAAGTAGTCAAAGCATGATTAGTGCTTATAAAGTACTCTTTTATACTTTTAAATTCATCAAATAAATCATTTATATTTAAACCGTCTTTTTTACAGTTTTTAATTTTAAGACTTAGGGCTTAAAAATTTATTTCAAATTAGATAATTTTTAATAAATATTTTTAAAATATAAAATATAAAAAAAATCATTTAATATTTTAAAAAATTTATTATAAAAATATAAATTACACTCTTGTTTTTCTTTAAATTCTTTCTATATAACTAACATTTTTTCTTTAGGATCTTTTGTTTCTTCATCTAATTATTTTTTTTTCTGTTTATTTTCTAATCTTTCCTGTTCTTTATATTATTAAAATTTTTAAAAACTATTATAATTTATTTTATTTTATAAAATTATAATTTTCATCATTTAAATTCAATAAATTAAATTACATTGCTATTTATACAATTCTTCAAATTTATTCTTTTAATCTAAATCTTTTTATGTTAAATTTACATCTTCTTTTTCCATTTTTTAGTACTCAATTTCCACTATTTTTAATTTAAAAAATTATCTTTTTTTTATTTAATGATTTAATTTTTATTATTTGTTTTTATTCTATTTGTTTTATTTTTTTTAATTTAATTTACTATTAAAGTTTGATAACTTGCTCTAGGTTTTAAAATATTTGAATTTTACTTATAATTTATTCTTAAAACCTAAAATTTTAATAAAAAACACAATTTTTGGTAAATAATATATTATAATTTATTATTATTATAAAAAATAGGCTTTATAATACAAAAAATATAATTAAATATTTTTAACTTGAAAACTAATTAAATCCATTTGAAAAAATTAATACTTTTCTAGTGAAAAAATCATTTCTTTTTAAATTTAAAATCATTTAAATTTAAAAATTTAAAAATATAATAATGAGTAAATTAGTTATACAATAAAGAGAAAATAATAATATCCTATTAAAATTAAATTTGTCATTTAATCATATTTAATTTTATAATTTTTAAAAATTTAATAAAAAATAAATAATTAATAAAATTAAAAAATTGAAATTGGATAGTTATAAATTATTTTACTGTTTTAAAAATAAAATTATTTAAGTATTTATTTTAAAATTATGGAGTAGAATTATTTGAAAGAATTATTTTCTATAACAAAAAAATGCTTTAAACTTTATAATTATAAAATAATATGTCTTTTTATAAAATTATTTCAAATCATATTTTTGAAATTATTGTCAAACAAAAATTTCAAATATTCATACATAAACCAATAAATCAAGAAAAGGAATTTTTAACTAATAAAAAAACATAAAAATAAAAAAAATCATAATATTTATATAATTCAATTATTCAATATTAAATAACTCAGCCCTACATAAAATAAACACTAATAATAAACAAAAAAACTTTAAAAAACAAAAACAATTAAAAAATTTTTAAAAATTAATAAAATTACTAAAATAAAATATAATAATTCTCATTCGAAAAAAAACAAAAAAACACAAACAAATAAAACCAATCAAAATGGACAAAAATCAAAACAAAAGACAAAACCCCAAAAATTTCAACAACTTCAGAAATCAACACAAAAAACCCTAAAACAACAAAATTTCTTCTGCAGGAATGTGGGAACATGATTTACATGCCCAGCACATAGAATAAGAAAAAGAAATCGAATCTTCTTCTTATATATAGCAGCCTGCACAATTTCCTAAAAGAAATAAAAACAGCTCTAATAATGAAAATATAAATCAAGATTTAAGAAGTAATAAAAAAGATTACTAATAGAATAACTACAATAATTACCAAAAACAAAATCCAACTGTAAACATATTTATATTAAAAAACTAATATATATTATATTTTTCACTAAAAATAAAAATTCAATATACTTAAAATAAACTCTTTATATAAAAAATAAATGCTTAGCTACTTATATTTATACAAAATTTTTTAGTTTCGTTTTTTCCTAATTTTTGCTTTTCAATTTAAATATTTTATTAAAAAAAAGGGAAAGAGAAACTACCAAAACGACAACAGAGATAAAAATAACAAAGATTACAAAAAAAACAAATAAAACAATCAAAATGGATACAATAGGAATTTTATCAACGCAAACAATAAAAAATACAGCGACAACTACTAAGCAGACCCTTACGAATAATAACAATTTTACTACTAAAAAAACCAGCCCCCTCAAAATCATTTATATTACATAAATAATAATAATAACAATAATATTAATAATAATTTTAACAGCATTAATAATAACGTTCAAATTCCTTACAACAACCCAAAAAAAAATAAACTTTTCGAATTCCATATTAATATATAATAAATAAATAGAAATATAACTATAAAATTTCCGCTAATTAACATATAAGCGGAAGAAATAGAATCAGAAATAAATAGATAATTGGCTGATTTATAAGAGGGAATTCAAGTTTTGCTTAAAATTGAACTGATTTCCAAACTTATGTAAACAGAATAATATAAAGAATAAACTTAGGATTTTAAAAATTTTATGGAAAATTTAAGAGACGCCTAAGTTGAGCATTACAATCAAATCAAAGACAATATAAATTTTTAAGAAACTCTTTAGTTTTACTCAGAAATAAGCCACCAATAGTAAATATAAATATAGTCTCCTTTATAAAATAAAAACTAAAAAAATCCTACTAGTTCTAACTAAGATACTTAAACCAATATACTGGGAATAGATCTACTTAATTACAACTAAAACTAAAATCAAAATCAAAATTAATTTATCTAAAATTTCGGAAATAAAAATAATAATAATAAAAATAACAACTAAAATCAATATAATAATATAAGTAGCATCCAAGGCCACTCTAAAGTTTAATAACCTGAAGAAAATAATACAAATAATTTAAATAAAAAAAATTAAAATTACAATAACTCTGTTTAAAATTAAAATTAAAATGAATCGATTAATATTCTTTCAAAATTAAATATAAAAAAAAATAGTGCCTCAAGTTAATAATAGTTATGAATTTTTTAAATTATACATATACATACATATATATTATATATATATAAATTCAAATGATAATAATACAAAAGAAGAACTGTATACTATAAGATTAATAAATAAGGAATATTATTAAATTTATAAAAATACATACATATAATGATATATATTTAAATAATTAATTAATTAATTTATAAAGTAGTTTTAAAGTGTTTGTCAAATTAATGTTACATATTTTTAATCTTTGATTAATATAATTTATACTATTATTATTAATATATTAATTCTAGGTAAATAAAGCCAATACTATTATTAATTCACAATTTAATAATTTTATTTCAGAAAATTAAAAGCCACTAATAAATTTACTATAAAACCAATTAATTATAACAAAAAATCAACAACAAAAAATTATAAAATAAACTATAAAAATTTAATGTCTTCTTTAATAATAGGTGGTTCAAAAAGTGAACTAGGTAATTTCTAGCTTTTTTTTCTTTTATATAAGTAAGCTGTGTATTATTTTCGTAATTATTTTTTATAAAAATCTAGGTAGATCTCTTGTAAAAACTTTATAAAAATCATATAAAACTACAAATTTGGATTTTTAAAATAATGAAGAAGCTTAAACAAATATAATTTTAGATAATAACATAAAAATCAAAGACTAAATCTCTAAAATTTACCAATAAATTAACAACTAAAAATACGATTTCATTTTCTATCTTAACGCAGAAGCAAAAAAAGACACTTCAAAAACAACTTCTCTAATAAAAAATTATAATTAATACCTACAAACTTCTCTTTAACTATCTTTATTAAGTAAAAATATTACATATTTTTTTTTACATAATATAATTTATATAAATTCTTAAATAATCATATATATTTATTAAATATTTTAATTATTTAATAATAATAAATAAATAAAAGCGTCTCACCTTTCTTCTAAATATCTAAATAACGACAAAAATAGTTTATTAGTTTACTAAGGCTGTAAAAAATCAGTTTCGCTTCCATAATTTAGTAATGTTTCTTATACACTCTAAGCAGATGCAGTAAATACATAAGTGGCAAATATGTCCAAATATCTTAAAAATTAAACTGTTGTTGGAGTTTTAATGTAAAAATATTTATTTATTTTTAATAAATAATAATTTAAAATTTTTATGTATTTTTTTATAGTATTTAAATTTTAAAATTTTTTTGTATCAATATGAATTTAAAAAATTTTAGAAATTTTAAATTAATTTTAATTTCTGTGATAATTTTAATATTTTTATAAAATAAAGTGAAGATTTAGATTCGGAATATAATAGAAGATTAAATCCGACCGAAGATTTTTCAAAATGGATAAATATAGAAAATGTTTCTGGTTTACTAAAAATGTGGGCTGATGGACAAAACAGACCAGATAATGGGTCTTTAATTTTATTGGAAAATAATAAATAAAAATTAGCAATTCCTTCTTTTTTAAAAACTAGGTGATTTTTATTTTTTAATTATAAAAAAAGTTACTATAAAACATAATTTAATTTATCATATAAATTTTAAAAAATAAAATTACAGAATTTTACTATAAAATATATTTATAATTTTAATTATATAAAAACTAAAATTAAATAAAAAAAATTATTCATTCACATATATATTTTTATATTTATGGAAAATTTAAATTTTTTAATATGATAAATTAATTTTCAAACATTAAATTTATATATATTTTTTTACAACTTAGGTATATAATATTCTATTTATATAATATTTTCATTTATTTTCATCTGCTTTACATTTCATTCAAAATAATATCAGCTGCATCTCTTTTTCTTTGATATAATTTTATAAACCCAAACCAAATAATTTAAGTCAAATAAAACAAAGGTAAAACATAAATAATGATATCCATAGAATTTTTAAAATTTCTAAACTCTAATAAATCATCATTCATAACCTTACTCAAAAAGTCATATTATGAATCCGTCTAATTATTTTTATTTAATTCATAATCATTATTAATTAAAGACTACTCACTTTCTTTTACATTTTAATATTTCATAATAATTACAAAATCAAATAAAACCCAAAGCCATAAACAACTATGCCAAACAAAATTACTCAAAATATTAAGCAATTTGACAGTGTCAATTTATCTTTAGGCTTATTTTTCCATTGAAATGAACTATTATGAATCATCTTCATTTATTTCCAATTGTAAAAAACTTTTATCTTAAATATTCTAAACCTGCCTAGCATATTTATTTCTTTATAATTTTCTTTTAAAACAAAAAAGCCAGTTCTAAATAATAACATACCCAACTGCAGCCAATGCTATAAAATATAATTACTTACTAATAAAACTTATTAAAAACTCAAATTATTCTATTTCTGCCAATTAAAAATCAATTTCTGAACTGCCTTCATCTTCATTTAAAGTCTCCAAATTTTCTTCTTTATAATCATCAGAAATAATAGACACCTACATTTATTATTTTATATATAATAAACAAAATTTTTTATATAAAATTTTTAATTCAAATTCTATATATAAATTTAAATACATTAAATCTATTTTTAATAAATATTATAAAAATTACCTTATCTTAAAAACTCCTCAAATATCGTCTGCAGTTAACCGCCATAGAAAAAAACAATATACAAAAAAATATCTTAATCATCAACTCAGCTATATGGCAAAACATATACTAATATAAAAAAAATATATTAACTTATTAAAAATTTTTGTTTCCAAATATTTTATTTTTTAAATAAATTATTTATTTTTAAAATTCACCAAAATTTAGATTATTTATAAATAAAATAATATAAATATAATTTTTTTTTTTTTTTATAAATTAAAATTAGCTTACTTTTTTGTGCTTTCTTAACCTTATTATCAATTTTCTTTTTTCTTTTTCAATTTACCGGTCAAAGTGGTCATCAACTCCAGATTTTAACTTCTCTCCATATTTTTTTTCTTTTTATAATTTGTAAAAATTACTTTAAAAATTTGATGTTTCCATCTCATTTATAGATGTTTCATGGGTCTCTTACAGAATTTAATGTTGTACTTAACTCTAATAAAATTTTTATAAAATAAATCCTTAATTTTCAAAATTTATAAAAAATAATTAAAGTTAAAAATTCTTACCATTTTATTTTTTTTTATTTCTTTTCTTTTTTTTATAAAATTTTATTACTATATTATTAATATAGTATTATTTTTTAAATAAATAAACCTTTTTTTCAAGTAATTACTATATTACAAATTATAATTATATAATGAAATTATTCCTACCATTTTATAAGTAAAAATTTAAATAAAAAAAAATAAACATATAAATAAGCTAAATACACTTTTTCTATTAATAAAATTATATCTTTAAATTATAAATTACTCATTTCCAAACAAAATAAAAATCAAGAAATTAAAAAAATAATAGTATTGTAATTTAAAAATTATTTAAAATTAATTAAATTCAATTGTCAATAATCGCCGACTTATTTACATTATATTTTTACATCTACTATTAAAAAATGTCATCATAATTTTTTAAATACTAATATTTCGCAGATTTTTCTTTATTTAGGTTATTTGTACTATTTGCACTGTACATGCTATTAAATGTCAAATCTACCTAATTATTTTCTTTTTACCCAAAATTTTATTATTATATATAAATAGAGTTATATATACTTCCAGCTTCAAGTCGACTTTAAGACCTGTCAAATTAACTAGTTGAATTTATTCTATTTAAAATATGTGTTTTTCTTTTACTTTTTGTCATTTTCCTTTTGTTTTTCAATTTTGCCACAATTTAGTCGACATTTTACTTTACAAAATAAAACCTGTAAATTTTTTACTCATCCATATCGTAACTAATATTCTAATTTTCCATCTAAATTTAGTTTAAATACGCCTAATTTTTTTTTAATTATGTTGACTCTCCCTAATATCTGTTATAATAAAATAAAATATAATAATAAACCCAATAAATTTTAAAAAATATAGATATTATAAAATAAAATTTTTGAAGTTTTTTTTTATATACACAATTATAATAAAAATTACATTATAAATGACTTTCCTCTCTTTCTTAAATGTGGATTATATATTGTATTTGCTCTAATTTAGCTATTTTAAAATTAATAATCACCAAAATCCAAAAATGAATCTTTTTTATCATCTGAATCTTCCGTTTAATATTAATTTTTCAAATTGTTATTGTTAATATTGTTTGTATTATTTTGAGAAACCGCATTTTAAACAATTAATTCATTTTTCCCTTAATAAAACTAAGAAGTTAATTTAGGTATAGAATTTTCAAAAGAATTCATAGATTTTTAATAATTTTCTTCCGAAGAATTTATTTTAATATTCTACACACCTAAAAGAAAAAAAAAAAAAATTAAAAAAAACTTTTAAATCTAAAATTTTTTATCATACTTAAACTTGATCTGTCAATTATTGTTTTATTATCTTAGTTTAACTATTCTATATTTCTCTAATTCCCATATTTATTTTAATTATTATTAGTTTTCTTAGATTTTCCCATATTCTTATTGGTAGCTGAATTTAACATATTTGGGTAAAATCGACTTTTTTAATTCTAAAAATTCATGTAATTTGCTGTTTAATTACTGTTATTCATAATATTTTAATCATATGTTTTAGAATTAAACATTTTTACTTTATTTTAACCTTGAATTTTACTATTAAATTAAAAAGTTTGCATATCTTCCAATTCATCATCATATTCGTCTTCTTCAGACAAATAATTCTTAAATTAGCCACAAAACTCTTAATACTCATTTATTATTTTATCAGATATCAAATTTAAAAAATCTATTAATTCTTTATTCAATGCATATAAATACCTCTCATTTCTAATATTTTTAATAATAAAGAAATTAAGTTTATTGATATTATCTTTTTTAAATTTAAAAATTTTCATAATCATTAATATCATTTTTTTTTAATTTTTAATATATATATATAAATAAAAAATAATACCCTTAATAACTATTTCTTCCATTTGGATTTCTCTCTTAATCCTAAGAATACTGACTTTTCAGATAAACATTCATTTTTTTAGGTCTAAAAACAGTCAAATTGCACCACTCTTCGAAATGGTTCAATCTTCCGCAAATTTAACATTTTTTCTCATAACTTTCTGTATACTTTTCGAATAACATTTAATCTTGCATTTGCTGAAATTTTTGCTAATCTTCCGGATTTTCCTGCAAAATACTCAACATTTTGTCCCGGGGAATCGCACACACAGAAGTTAAATTCAAACATTAAGCATTAAAACTGTAATCCTGGCCAGTGAGAAACTGTAATTCCCCCAAAAATTGACCTTCTTTAAAATTACACATTCTAAAAGTTTGCTTATTATTACCAGTGACGTAAGTTAATTCCACTAAAATTTCAAAAAAATTATCAAAATTCAATTAATAATTTGCAAAAAAATTTATTTATTTTGTTTGTTTTTATCTTTATTTTTATTTTTTACCTTCCCCTTTCACAATTAAATAAATTTATTCCAAGTCTTTTTGTCCTTATTAAAAAATATACTCCCCTGCCACAAATGAACTTAATTCCATATATTAAGATAAATAATCCATAGTCTTTATATAATTTTAAATAAAATAAGGTTAAATAAATAACACAAAAAATAATATATTAATAATATAGTTTTAAAAAAAATTTTTTTTTCAATATTTATATAATTTTAAAAATGAATTTGGTAGATCTGATACTTATTTAAATAATTTTTTAACCATAAAATATTAATTGATAAATAAAAATTTTAATATTCATTAAAAACTATATTTATATCGAAATTTACCTTGCTTGAAAATAAATTAAAAAATGAAGGAAAATTCTTCAAGTGGTTTAGATTAATTTCTTGTTAAACTTCTGCTTATATAGCCTTAGGTAATTTTTTTAAAATCTCATTGGCTAAATAAAATATATAATTTTTAAAATTTAAATTAAAAAAAAGTTAATTATTTATAAATAAATTTAATATTATCCTAATACCTTATTTTATTATATTTTTCTAACTATTAGAGTCGTTTAAATGTTATAAAACACTTCTAACTCTATTTTAAACATTTGGATTCAATTTCTAACTATTCACTTTTTAAATATTTTAAGTTAATATCAATTAATATTAAATAATAAATATATTAATTATAAAAAAATTACTATATATATTAATAGCTGCCAAATTATGCTTGAAATCTTAATCTTCTTTCTATATATCGTGTAAAATATCACTAATTGTAGATATTAAATATCCGAAAACGCCTACTGTTAATAATAATGTACAAGAACTAAAAACCGACTCTATATAAGTATTTCCATTAGTCCCAATTAACATAACCAAAGCTATACCCCAGTAAAAACTTTAAATATATAACTTGTACCATTCTAAAAAATAAAAAATATTTAAGCATATATAATAAAAATTAAAAATTAAAAATTTATTATTTAAAATTATAATAATTATTATTTAATTATTTTATTAACCTTCATTTTCTAAATTAAACGATTACTACCAGGTATTTTATTCTTCAAGTAATTTCATCTCCACTATTTACAAAATATTCCTTTATTAAAATTAAAATTAATTCAAAAATCTCGTTATATTTTATAAATTTGTTATCTTTTATTGATCTATAAATAAAAATGTTTACCATAAACAAGCTATCATATGAGTCAAAACCAATAAATTAAAAAACATTTTCGCTATTGAAATTTTGGCCAACGAAACTCCCTTCGAATACAAGTTATTTTCAACTCTGCTCATAATCATCAAAAAAGATTTAACTTTAAAAATATACAAAATCTAGAAAATATACATCAAATCATTATAAAAATACCCAACAATTATCATATTTTAACTAAAAAGTGCCACCAAATCATAAACCAAAGTTTCTCTCAACTATTTCTAAAAAATCATTTTCCTACTTTTAATTTCAACCCCTTCATGAAAGTAAGAAATATTAAACTACACAAAAATCTAAAAAACAAAGAAAAAAATACTGAAAACCCCAAAAAAAAAGGCCAAAAAGAAATTAGCTTCCAAAATTTTAGCTTAAAAAAAAAGCCCAACAGAAACTATAAACATCCAAACCACGACCAAAACCAAACTAATCACGTCAATAATAAAAATTTTATCGTCTTAAGAATTCCAAATTTCTATTTTCTTTAACAATTTTCTCATCCATTTCTTAAATTTGTCAACCAAACAATTTTGGCAAAAAATCTACTGAAAATGTTTCAACTATTAAACTAAATAAAAAAATAAAAAAAAAAATAGTATTTAACAAATAAAACATAAATTAATAGAAAAAAAAACACTCAATATTTTTAAATTAATTAATTTATTAATCAATTAATTTATTCTAATCCTATATTTCTAAATTAATTATTTTATTATTTTATCTCTTAATTTTTTCGTTAAAAAAATTAATTTAATTTTAGTATATTATATTAATATAATTTTTATTGTTATATTATAATATTTATATTTTTTACTTTTATTGTTGCTATCTATAAACTAAAAAAAAGCCACTTTGTCATTAATTTAATTATAATGTTATTATTCTAATCTTCGTAGCCTACGAGAAGGAGTGTCATTTAACAAATTATTTAACGCTAATTTCAACTTTTAAGTGCTCAAATATTGCTTAAATTATTTTTATTTTATCTCAAATTCTTTCACTAATTACATTGTCCTTGGACTATTTATTACTTAATCTTATGATTTTCCGTACTTAGAAATAGGCTTCTAAAATATAGAAGGATATCTATTCTTCCTCTAATATTCCATTGTAATTTTATTATTCAAATTTTTCATAATTTAATTAGTATATTTCTCCTATATGCTATTTTTCTCATTATCAGTTTCGTTCCCAATATTTTATTTTGCATTAATATTATTGGTCATTCCATTCTAATTTCCCACAGTTAATGCAGATTAAAATCTGGTTTTTGAATTTTTAAAATCAAATACTAAAGAAGAATTACCTTTTTATTCCTATTTATTCGGTATTAATTTATTTCTACTGCAATTTAAAAGTGTATCGCTTAATTTTTTGCTATTTTCTTCATCTTTAACCTGGCCCTATTCGAACCCTATTTTGGGCATAGAAATAGTTAGAATTTCACAATCTTCCTGATTTTTATCCATTTATTTCTTAAAATTATCATGCTATTCTTAATCAAAAAACTAACTCATAGTTTTTTAAATTTTTAAATTTTATTGTACTTCTTCCACCTCTTTTTCACTTTAATTATTTGATGGCTCCAAATTTTGTAAAATGTCCATTATATTCATAGATTTTTTATTTTATTTTAATAATCTTTATTTTTTTTTTAATTTTATTTTTTAAATTAAATCAAGAATTAATTAAATTGAAAAAAAAATATAAAAAAAATTATTTTATAATTGTTTGAAGTATTTTTATAGATTAAGCTTTGTAAATATTTTAAAACTTTTTTAAAGTCTTTAACCCCATAATTAAGTTTTAGAAATTTCCTCAATATTAATTTATCCAAATACTTTATAATAAAATTATATGAAAAAAACTATATAAAATAAAAATTTTAAAAATTAAATTCTGATAATCACTGTTAATATTTTCATCAATAAAACATTTCCCTATAGTACATTTACTTATTTTCATTGTAATAAACATTTTTCTATTTTATATATACTAATTTATATAATAATCAAGAAATTTTTTTTTTAAATTTAATTATAAACCTAAAAAATATAGTAAATTTTTATAATATAAATATTTACAAATTAAAACAAACATAAAATAAAAAATAAAAAAATTAATAAAATCTGCAAAAAAAAACAAAAAAATATTTATTAAAATTACTAAATTTATTAACATGCCCTCTTGGACCCAAGAAGAAGTAGTCAAATTCTTTAATAATTCGCTAAGATTCCAAATTTCCGGCTCAGATATGGAATATTTCTTAACTTAAACTGGCTTTTTATAATAAGATGTCTCTTTAAATGATGCGATCAATTTATATTGTGAAAAATTAAATGTCCCTCAAGAAGTACAAAGAAATATGCATATAATAAGAAAAAATAGGTAAAAAATATAAAAATAAAAATAAACATTTCATTTTCAATTCCAACAAAAATATCCAAAATTATTTTAATTATTTAGAAAATATAAATATATTATATAGGACTTTTATTTTTTATAATAAAATTTTAGAATAAATATAGATATAATAGAATAGTATTTTTATTTTTTTTACAAATAAATATATTAAAAGGTTATTTTTTTAATAACAAAAATTAATGAAAATTTAAATTATAGAAACTTAATCGCTCACGAATCTGTCCAAGATATTAATAAAAATGATGTTTTAGAATTAGATTACTACGACAAAAATTAAGTAGAATAGTATAAAAAATATTAAGAAACCACAAAATAAATAGCAGAAAGTCTTTAAATTTTAAAAGACAAATTGGAAAACGATGATTTATTAAATCAGTAGTAAATTTTAGTTTATTATATAACTTATCTATAATTTAAATTTTTTTGTTTAAATTGATTTTTAGATTATTATATAAAATTTAAATTTAAATATAAATATAATTATTTTTAATTAATTTTTAGAGAATTAAATAAAATAAAAGAGTAATTTGAATAGGAATAAGACTCTTAGGACGAAACTGAAACCTGGTCTAGAAAAGAAGTTAAAAAATTGCTTTAAAATGTCTTCAGATTCAGAACTTTTGGATTAAACATGGAAAAATTTTTAAGTCAAGTCTAAGATTTACAAAAAAACCAAAAAAATCTCACCATCTACGGTATTTATTAAAAGACATTTTTTTAAAAATATTTATATACTTTTTTTTTTTTTAACATTAATTATTTTATTTATTTTTTTTAATTTAATATTATTTATATCTTTTTTAGATGGAATTGAAGATTATTGTGAAACTTTTAACGTTCCTGAAAAAGTTAAAGGTGTTATGCATACAATCAGAATGAACAGAAATTTAGCATTTCACGAAGGATACTAAAAATTCGATAAAGAAGATTTAATTGGGCTCAACTATTACAATTCTAAAGAAGTCGAAAAATACCGAAAATACTTATTGTATAAAAACCTTAATTAAACTTAAATTTTAATTATTTTTTAAATAATAAAATAGTTATTATTATATTTTTTTCATTTTTCATATATTAGTTTGGCCTAAAATTCTTTAAAAAAATGGAAAATATTTATCTATAAAAAAAAAGGAATGAACTCGCAATAAATAGCCCATAAAATAATTCAAGAAAAATTGAATGCAATTTGTGCTTAAAAATCAGACTGCAGAGACAATACCTGTTCTAAAGACCACCCCGACGGAAAATACTGTGAACTTGGAAAAAACTGCAGGTAATTTTAAAAATAAAATTAATTTAATATTAAAGATCAAATTCAATTTACTAAAAAACTTTTTAATTTAATTTAAATATTAATTTTCACTTTATTAAAAAATTTAATTTTATTATTAATTTCTTATATTTTTTATTATTGTTAAAATTTTATATTTAAGAAATTATCAGTGCAAATTCCAGCATTCAAGTAGCCTTGATATATTTGTAGCTGGATTGGCCCCTAATTTGGAAGAAGAAAAAATAAAAGAACTTTTTTAAGAAAAAGCTGGACCTATAACTTATCTTAAATATTCAGTTAAAAATAAGTAAAAAAATAATTAAAAATTTAGCATAAATTATTTCAATTTTAAAAAAAGTTTAATTATTATTTTTAATAGCAAAGGGGTGGCTTTTATAACTTTTAAAGACTAAAATTCTTATTAGTAAGCTTTTGATTTAAATAGTACAAGCTAATTTGATGGAAGAAAAATGTATGTTAAAAGCTCAGACAGATGAAAAAATTAATTAAAATTTAAATATAATAAATTTATGATGACAAATTTCCTTATTTTATATTTATTTTTATACTCATATTAAAATATAACTTTATAGCAATTAAAAATATAATCTTATAATAAAAACAAATTATAAACTAAACTAAATTAAAATAAACTAAAACGATCAAATAATTTACTAAAAAAACTAAAATTACATACTAAAAACCAAATTAAATTAATTTAATAACTAAAAATTAAAACTAAGTATAAATAAAAATAGAAAAATCATATCAAACTCTAATTACTTTTATTATTATAATGTGCCAAATTATACAAATTAACATGTCCCTTTTCATTTCCGAAGGCGACAAACCTGTTATCATAAGAGAAACTAATGGCTGAGGGAAATCCTATATTAGTTTTAAAATTAGGCCAATTCTAAAATACATTATAACTCGGCATGTGCACAAATCTAACAGAATTTTTCTTCCATTTTGACCCAATTGCCATAATTTCATTCGAATAATTAAAATTAATTTCAGAAACTTCCGTCGTCAAATTTTAAATCTCTTTTAATGGGTTACCCGAAATTTTATCATTAAAACTATTTTATTAATAAACATTTACAATTCCGCTTTAAGAGCCAATAGCGACCTACGATTTTCCGCATTTAATAAATCCAGAATTTACACTTTCGTCTTGAAAAACGTCGAAAATACTTCTTTTGTTCAAATCATATTAAAAAACAGATCCTGTAACTCCTAAAACAAAAATAAATTTATCATCATAAGCAAAATCTAAATGTCTAATTCCTTCAGTCGTTTTAATCTCGAACAAAAACTGCTTCGTCTGTCCGTCCAAAATCATCACAAAATATCCGCTTTTATTGAATAAAGCGATATATTTCTGGCTCTTAGAAAGTACAAATTTTCCCAATTTCTGAGTAAATCTTTAAGTAAATAAATGAGAACTTACTTTTTCTATTTTATCTTTTTGCAAATCAATACATAATAAATGCTTTTTTAAACCACTCACCAAAATCTCTCCCTTATTGTTGATAAATTTAGCAGTCTCAACTGGTAACCCTTCCAAATATATCGACTTTATCAACTTTATTTTATCTTTATACTAAGATTAAGCGCTGTCTCTTATATTATAAATTTTCACCTTTTTATTTATTTAATTTAATTTAATTTAATTTTAAAAATATAAAACTTTAATAAATAATAACTAGTCTACCATTTTATCCAAGGCTCCAGTCAAAAATATCTAAGAATTTTAATGGAAATCAATTTCCTAAATAACTGCGTCGTGCTGTTCTTAAATTTTTACGCCTGAAAATTTTTAAATATCTAAAATTTCCTAAGGCAAATATTCTACTTCGCTTCTGTCTTATAAAATTGAATTATCTTATTTCAAAATATTTTCCAGCAATGCTTATTTCTACTCATCTCCCATATCTTCGTCTTCCAAATCCGAATCTCCGTTATATTACTAATCTTTAAAAGCCCAAGAATAAAAACTGGAACTTACCAATTTCTCGTTATAAAACTATTTCAATCTTTTCTAATATTCTTCTCCTAAATAAATAATAATTAATTAAATAAAATAAAATTAAAATATAATAACATTTTATTTTTAATACTAAATTTTTTAATAAATTACATTTATTTTTATTTTATTATAAATAAAAATTAAATAAAAAAAAAAAATACCAGAAATAATTTTTTCGTCCATTGTTTTTCTCAATTTTCTAAGTCTAGCCACTTGTGAAATATCGATATCGATTTCTTTGTCGTGTTCATCAACCCAAGCTTCATTTTTGGCAATTTCTGCCTATTTTTCTTAATTTTCTTTATTTTCTTTATTTTATTAATTTTCCTAGTTTTAGGAATTTTCGGAATTTTCATTTTCATAATTTTCCTCTTCGCTTTCCGAATTTTCCTCCTAATTTTGCAAAATTTTATTCACTTTATTTTAGTACTATTGCAATTTCAACTCTTCGCTGTCGGAATTTTCCCCCAAAATTTCCTCCAAATTCTCCTTTTCCAATTCCTCTTCCAATTTCTTCTATTTCTTGTTAACGAAAATATTGTCCAAATTAGACCTGTGTTTTTTTTGACCTTATTTTTTGTTTTCTTTTTATTGGCTCATTTTTATTTTTTAGTTTTTAATATTTTAGTTTAGTGGTTTACAAATTTTTTATTTTTTTTTTAAGCAAAAGCAAATTTACTATTTATATTCAATCAAAAAGTAAACCTATTTAATTAATCTATCAGAAAATAAAGAAATAATTAAATAAAATTAATTTTTTTATATATAGCGATATCACCTTTGCTATAGAATTTGTTGGTAATAATCAATTTACACTTTTATAAATTTGTCTAAATTTCGTAGTAATTTTTTATACACTTAATAAATTTTCAAAATTTTACCCAAAAATTGTTATTTTAAATATGAAGTTAAATTATATAATTTTTTTAAAAAAAAGCCATCTAATTTTAGATATACTATTTGAGCTAGAATTGTGTCAATAATAAATAAATCGATACTTATTAAGCCAAATTAATTATTAATTATACTTGTTAAATTAATTTAAAATTTTATACTATAATAATAATATAATAACAATTCATAAAGGCTAAAAAAGTAAATTGTTTATATTTTTAATTTTTGGAATTCAAAATTTAAAATTTAAAATCATCAAGTCAAATTAAATTTAAAATTTAATTATCTTTTTTTTTAATTTATTTGTTATTATTACCGACTATTATTTATTTACAAAAATTTATTAGATTTTTAAAACTTTAATTATTTTAAGCTTATTATTATTTTTCCAATTTTATACTAAATTCCTAAATTCATATAATTCCAATATAATTAACTCAAATTCTTGATTCTTAATATTTTATTTTGAATCTATAGTCATCACTACTTCATATTTATTATTTGTTATTTTGTGTTTGTTTTTAACTATTAATTTAATCTAATTTAATTAATTCAACTCATTAAAAATTTTATTCAAAGAAAGGATGTTTTAACGCTTCTGCACAAGTAATTCTTTAATGAGGATCAATTGTCAAACATTTCTTTAGTAAATCTAATAATTACGGCCAACTGCTGAACAAATCTGTTATAGTTTTAATTTCTTGTACTCTTTACCTACTAGTCCTAGAACTTGCTTTTTCGGGCCAATTAAAGCAGTATTTTTTCTGTTGATCATTCCAGTAAAACCACTCATTTTTCAATTTCGACTATTTAACCATCCACTGCGGAGTTTCCCCGGAATTTTTTTCTACCATTGACATATGTTCGTAACTTTCGTGCGTTTAAAATAATAAATCTCCAGTAATTAATTCGCAAATAATGCACCCAATTGACCAAATATCAGAAATTTCCCACCATTTTCCGCACTCTAAAATAACTTCAGGCGCTCTATATTACCTCGTATTTATAATGCTAGAATGGTGCTCATTTGCAAAAGTAGCCCCTCCAAAATCTATTATTTTTATCTCATTATTTGTATCTTTCGCTGGCATCCACATTCCATCGATTTTCTCGATTCTGTCGTATCTTAATAAAATATTTTCTGGCTTCAAATCAGTGTGTGTAAGCTATTTGCTGTGAATAAACCCAATCGCCTCCAAAATCTGTTTAAAAAAACTCTAAACCCTGAAAATGGGAAACCCTTTATACTTATTTTTTTAAATCATGTCGAATAAACTGGGCCCCAACTTCTCAAAAACAATCCCATAATTTTTAGTTTTATCCATCGAAAAAGTGTCATACAATCTAACTATCTTATTTTTATCTTCAGGGTCCCATTTCTACAATTTCTATATAATAGCAATTTCAGTTTTAGCGCTGTCAATATACCTTTCCACCGCTCTAATAACCTTCATCGCTTCAATTTTTTTGCTCTTCAAATTTCTCACTTCAAAAACCCGCCCAAAAGTCCCGTCCGAAATCCTCTTTATCAACTCGTATTAAGTATAATTTCCCTCTATAATTTCCCCGATTTTGTACTTATAATGTCCTGCGTCTTTGCTTCTGTCCTTTTTGTTACTAGAACCCCCGCCTCCGCTGCTGCTAGAACTGCTCGAACTTTACTCACTTTTACTCCCACTACTCTAATTTTACCTGCTCTTTTCGCTCTAACTGCTCTAATACTCCTTCTAATTCTTCCCAGAATAATCTCCATTATTATTATAATTATTATTATTAGAACTATTTTACTGCTTCTAATTGTATTTGTCGTACTTAGAATTGTTGTAGTTTTCAAACCTGTTGTTATTTATGTAAATACTTCTGGGCTTATTGTCGCTTCTATGACTAGAACATCTGTACCCCGCTCGGTGTCTGTGACTGTTACTCTCGTAATACCTCCCATTATTATTATTATGATAATTATTATTATTATTGTTGTTATTATAATATCCGTCGTATTTAACTCTTCTATCTCTGTCTCTTTCTCTGCTGCCCTAATAATAATCTCTATCTTTATAATTAGACCCGCCGTGATACCCCCCTCTGTGACTATTATGTTCTCTGTGACTGTAATTTCTCTCTCTATAATTTCTGTCTCTGTCTCTATATTTATTATTACCGTAGTTTCCTCTTCCTGAAGAAACCGGACTATATTATTTATGTGTGTATTTATTTTCCAAATATCTATTTGGCTATTTATATTCGAAGTGTCTTCTATTTTCTTCGACCAATTTTTTAGCTCTTTAAGGGTCTATTATTTTACCCATGTACTCATCGTTCCTCGATTTACTATAATTATAACTATTATTATTATTTTTATAGTGACTAGATAAACTCCTTTCGCTGCTACTACTTTACCTTTTTTTTCTCTAATTCTGACCTTTACTATATTAATTACTTCTGCTTCTTACTCCTCTATTATAATACTTCCCATTATTATTATTACTATTATTATAATTATGATTACTACTTTTACTAGGGCTTTTCCTGTCCCTACTATTACTTTTTCTCTCCGTAATTTGCCCGTACTTAAATTCTCTAGTGTCTCTAGAAACATGGTTCAAATTATTCCCCATATCAAATTCGCTAAACCTTTATTTATTTCCCTAATACCTGCTAAATCCACTATAATTATTATTATTTTTATTATTATTACTATTATGAGAAGTCCTGTGATTCCTGCTATTATAACTACTGCTTTTCCTTCTGCTTCTATAAGATTCGTTGTATTTTTCGCCCCGATTTCGAGACTCTCTTTTATAGTGTCCCCTTGACCTGCTTCTGCTGCTTTTTTTTTTATTATTATAACTATTATTTCTGTGGTAATTTGTGTTATAATTAGAAGAATTATATTTGTTATGATAAGGCTCATTTTTTTATTAGTGCTGAATTGACCTGCGATTCGAACGTTTGGAAAGACTTGTATGCTCTTCTCGCTCAGATCTGTTACTGTGATTATTGCTCAAATACTAGCTATTTTCGTACTTTGCATTACTCTTGTAAAGATGCCCTTAGCTCGATCTGTTCTAAGACATTTTTATTTTATTTTGATTTTATTTTTATATTTATTAGATTTTATTTATTTTAATTTTTAATATATTTATGTGAATTTTTTTTTTTTTTATCAAATTTGTTTAATTTATTTTATTTTCACTTTACTTTGCTTTAATTCAATTATTAATGTGTGTGTTATTTTATTAATCAAATGCCTTTCCTATGCACTAAAATTTTCCCTCTCTTATTCTTTATAATTAATTATTTCATATTTTATATTTTAAATAATTATGCCTTCTTGTAAAAAAGACTTATTACCAAAATATTTGCTTTCACACAATATAATTAATTAATTACCTTCATTTTCTATTTTTATAATTCATATACAATATTTCATTTTTCAATAATATTCGCTTTTTAAAAAATTATTTTTACATTTTTCATTATAATAATTAAATAGTATTCTTTTGAAAATTTTAAAATTGTATAAATTGGTTCCTTTTTAAAAACTCAAATAATAGTATTTTATATTTCTAATTAAAACACTTAATATTTTTATAAATATTTTGTTAAATAATATATTTATTTTAAAATACTAATATCCTTTCAAAAGGTAAAGTTAAAATTATTAATTATTTCTTTTATATACTACTATTCTTTGTAATTTTCAATATAAGAAGTGTCTTAATAAAAATAATTAGTATTCTATATATATACCTTAGATTTAATCGGTACGACTATTTAAACAACTTCTAAAAAATAAAATAAATTAGAAACATATAAATAAAAAAATAAAAAAGTAAAAAATAATCATATTCAAAAAAAATTCACTAATAAATCAACCAAGCATGCAAACCCAATCCCCACCCCAAAAATCCGAATAAACAGATCCCGAAAAAAGCCCCAAAAACCCTCCAAAAACCCACCAAGCGATCGGAGACAGAATGAAATCCTACGAAAAAAGTTCCAGAACTCACCTAGACCCTTCCCTCCCTGTCATAATAAGAATCGACGGCCACTCATTTTCCAAATTCACAAAAGGCCTCAAAAAGCCCTTCGAAAACTGGTTCCACGAGTTGATGGTCGAAACAACAGCCAATTTAATGCAGGAATTCCAAGTCAATTTCGGCTACACTCAGTCCGACGAAATCACTCTCATATACACCCCCTCCTTCGACAAATAAAACAGACTCAACGACTACCCTTTCAAAAACCAGGTCCAAAAATTAGCCTCTCTAACCGCAGCCTCCGCCACCAACTACTTCACCCGAAACCTAATCTTAAGATAAACCCATAACAATAATTTAAATAATAATAATTAANAATTAAAATTTAAAAAAAAATTTGATCAACCTTTCTGATTACCCCGAAAATGTGCAGTAAAAATTGAAAAATGCCAACTGTTTTTTCGACGCCAGGATTTTTAACGTCCCGAGTCTGCCCGAAGCCTTTTCTAATGTTTATTGGAGATCTTGTTACGATTGTGTCAAAAATAGTGTCAGTATGGCCGCTTACTGCCATTTTTCAGAAAAAAAAATTTCCGGCTTTTCAACTGCTTAAAGAATTGAAGCCCTTAAAAAAGAAAAAAATATAGACTGGAACACTGATTTTTCAAACCATTTTAAATACGGAACTTTTATAAAAAAAAGAGCAATTTCAATTGATATGCCAGAAAAATACAAAAATTTCAAAAATAATGACCAAAAATAAAATGTGCAAAGAAGGGAATTTATTGCTTTTTCTGTTAATTTGTCCTAAAAAAAATTCGATGAAAATGTCAGTGAATTCCTCTTTTCAAAAATTTTAAACGAAAAATTTTTGGCTAACGATTCCCCCTTCGAAATAACCGAAATGTATACAGTTGATTTAAACTGAAAAATTCAAAAATTAGAAAAATCATAAATTTTTATTATTTTTAATTTATTTATAAAATTTATTAAATATTTATATAAAAATTAGTATAAATTTTCTATTAATGTATATAATTATATAATAAAAAAAAAATTTATAAAAAATAAGATTAAACATAAATAGCTTATATACTTCAAACTACTGTTTCGTATAATTTTTCATCATTCTAATTTTTAACAATTATTTTTCTTTAACCCTTTGTCTTGTAAGCTACTTCGCTACTATTAGCTATACTTTTTTAAGATTCTAGAAACAAACTTTCTAACTATTTAATTTTATTATACTGTTTTCTAATCTTAACAATCCTTTAAAATATTTATATAAATTTAAATTAATATAACAAATAAATGGTTAATAAATTATAATAATATAAGTAAAAGTATTGTTTTTTTTTATTAATTTTTAATTTACAATTAACTTTTTTCTTAATTCTGTTAATCAGAATTTCCATTTAAAAATTAAATCTACTCTTCTAAAATATCAAATTCATTTTTTTATTCTTATAAAACTCTTTTCAATTCCCTTATTTTTTCCTTTTTTCTGCTCAATTTTTCCAACAACTCACTATTATCTGTATTATCTTAAATGACTTCCTAAACTATAATTGGCTATTTAGGAACACTTTTTTCTCTAATTACAATTTCCTTTTATAAAAATAAAAATTATAAAATAAATAATAAACAAACTATTTATTTTAAATAAAAAATATATTAAATAAATTATATATATATAATATTTATATATTTATTTTTTACTTAAGGCACATGTTTTACTACTTCAACCAATTTTTCGACCTCAGTGGGCTTCTCAACAGTAATATACTCAGTTTTAACAGTTTAAGTTATATTTTACATATTTAATTTTAAATCTCGATTTTTTTGCTTTGATAAAGCTAACTCTTCTTGTAATTCGTTATTTTCTTCCTATTTCTACCTTAATTACTCCTAAATTTCTTTAATTTATTTTTAATAATCTAAAATTGCCAATTTCTGCTCTCCAATTTCTAAATTTAAAATAATAACATTTAATTTTATAAAAATAGAATATTTAATTTTTATAACCTGAATTCTTTTTATTCACTAAAACTTTAAAAGATTCAATATCTCTAAGTAAGTCTCCGATTTATTAAATCTATATTTAAAACTCAGCTATTTTTTTTTTCAAACTTTCATTCTCATTAATCAGGCCGTTTTATATATTTTAATACTTTATACTTAAAACCTACTCGATTTCCTAAAAAAAAAATAAAAATAAACTTTTTCCACTTTAAAATAATGAATTTAAAGTAAAATTTAAATTAAAAAATAAAAATACATTTTAACTATAATTTTATAATTTTCAAAAATTTTATATTTTTATATTATAATATGTTTATATTTATATATTATATTTTTTATATTATAATATGTTTATATTTATATATTATATTATGATATTATAGTGTTATTATATTTTATATTATTTTTATATATTATACCATTTCTTTCTATTTCATATCTTATTATAAACTTGGTTAATTTTTTAACTTTTAAATTTAGTCTTTTAATCTAAGTTTTTTTTCTCTTCCATTTTAAATTTTCTAATCTTAAATTTAACATTACTTAACCAATTCGCTGTAATCTTAAGTTAATCCCTCAAATCTAACATCTTTTTCTTTTAATTAACTTTTTAAAGAGGAAATTTCGGCATTTAAACTATTTATTTTGTTCCCAAAACTAACTTCTTATAGTCTCAATTCTTCTTCCTTTAAAATAATTCATTAATTTTAATATTTTTATGTTTTTTTAAAATATTTATTAATAATTTTTTTTAAACTTTATTCATTAATTCAAATTCTAAAAATATATTTACTATAGTCTATTCGCTTTCTTAAATTATATCTCTTTTTATTCTTTCTAAATCTCTTTTATACTCACTTTACAATTCAGAATATTAAACTCTCAGTTATTCTCTTTCTATCAGCAATTATTCCTGAACTACACTAGTTTAAACTAAAGGTTATTATTGGTGACAACAACAATTTTACTAAGTTTCTAATTAAAATTCAGTTAAATTAGTATATTTTAACATTTAAATTTCCATTTTTTTTACATTATACCTACGCATTTCTGTTAAAATAACTCATTAATCAACAACTTATAGCTGTCTTTAATTTTTATTTTTTTAATAAATTTTAATAAAAATATAGTTTTTTCTATGTTTTTAATCTATAATAGTCAATCACATATAAAAATAATTAACAGCAATAAAATTTATTTAATTTCAAAATAGTCTTATATTTATTAATTGAATGTAATTCTATATATTATATTATTATAAATAATTCCAAATAATAACTAGATCTTGAAATCAAAAATAGTTTTAAAATAATTTCACTAAAAAATAAGTAATAAACGAGTTGAAACTACAAATCTTTATTAAAATAATTCAAAAAATAATAAAAAAGAAATATGTAAAACAAAATTTTATTTTATAAATAACGCTTAAAAAACATCCAAAATAAAAAAAACAGTAGCCCAAAAAAAGAAAAAAAAAAATTTGATAAAAATTATAAAAATTAATAACCACAAATTATTTTATACTAATAAAAGTATCTAATACTAATATTAATGAATATTTTCCTAAAAATAAAACCTAAAATAATTAACTTAAAAATAACATATATATTTAAATCAGTTTAGTAGCCCGTCCAAAGCTGCCTCCATATTAGATTATTTTTATTATTATTAGGGTTAAGTTTATTATTGAGTTTATTATTACTATTATTATTGTTTTTGCTATTAAACTTCTGCTTAGTTGATATTAGGTTATTGCATTCCGTCTAATTATTGCCCTAAAATTTCAGCTTCAAAAGCGTTAAAGTCTTCATCTTCTTCTTCTTGCCCAGCCATTTACTTTTTTTAAAATATTATTAAAATCAATAACATTTATAAATTTTAATCTTTTATATAAACTTATCATAAGAAATTTTTATTATAATTAACACAAAATTTTATTTAAAAATAACTATTTACTTTCCATAATTCATTAGTTTATTCAGTGTTCTATTCAATTTCTTATAGATCCATTAATTATTCTTACATATCTTCATTAATAGATTCTTATTGTTTAAGCATTTGGTTGGCATTTTTCATAATACTAAAAAACGTAAATGTGTTAAAAAATATTAATATATGATATATTAAAATAAAAAATCTAAACAAAAAATCTTAAAAAGGCAAAAAAAAATTTATAAATTAATTACCTTAAAGCCTCAGCATCATCTGAACAGGTTTCAACTCTAATTTTAATTTTATTCATTGCTTATCTTTAATTTTCTAACTTTTCGATATATTTAAGGTATTCTTTTTATTCTTGGAATTTTTTCATGGCTTGCTAAAAAAATAAAAAAAAAATTTAAATTTACCTAAACTTTTGTTTATCATTAAATAAAAATATTTAAATTATTTTTTTAAAATAAGAAAATTTAATTTCTAAATTTCTGTAAATGGCTTACCTTTTTCTTTTTTTACATAATCAATTATTTACAGTGGTCTTCTATTTTTTCAATTTTTCCTTCAAATAAAGTAATTTTTTCATCTTATTTGTCTATAAACACGTTTAAATCGTTAAGTAATTTTTCTTTTTAAATGTGATCTTAACTCAAAGGCTTAGGGGCCTCTTCTTTAGGTTATTCTTTCTTCTTTTTACTTCCTCCAAATAATCCAAACATTTATTTATTTTTTTATTTTATTTTTTTTATATTACTACAATAATTTTTTTTTATTTTTATTTTCTTACTTTATTTTATTAATTTTCCTTTTATTTTAATAACTTTAATAATTTTTCTTTTTCATTCTCTATATATTCCATTAAAAGGATAGACCTAATGAATTTCTTATACAATCGTATGCTTTATTCCCTGATTTATCATTTTACTAATTACCAAAATATATATAAAAAAAAGAAATTTTGTGAATAAACTCATTTTAATAATAATAAAAATTATAACATATTTCATAGAAACACTAAAATATTTAACCTAACATATAATAACTTACTTATAATTTTAATTTAATTAAATTAAAAAAGTATATCAATATTAGATTTAAGAAATTAATAATACTAATAAAAACTTTTAAATAATATCTAAAATTAATTTACTATTTTTAAAAAAAATTCTTATTCATAAATTATTAAATAACAATTTTTCAATAAAAAAGAAATAATGTTTAATTAATTGTATTTATTATTAATGAACTTTAAAAAAGTCGAACCATTAATAAACATAAATTTAAATTTAAAGCATAGTTAATACAATTTGTTTTATTATTTGTACTATGAAAGGATTATTTTTATTTAAAAAATTATATAAACCAATTAAAAATTCTAAATATAAATCAATCTAAAATTTTTTATAATTTTTATTTTTTCATTAAATTCATAAATAAAATTACTACAAGGTTAAGGATACAAATCCAATAATTATATAATTTTATAATTGAAAATTATTTTAAAAATCCGAATACTATCAAAAAAATTACTAGAAAAGTAAAAATTTTTTTACACAAAAATAATTGAAAATTTCATTAATAGAATCAAATACATTTTATTACATAAAAAGAAAACAAAGAAAACAAAAATACTATAAAAATTCCCTTTAAATTTTCTCTAAACAACACAATAAAACAAAAAATATATTCAAATAAAATAAAATAAAAAATTAAAAATTTAAATCCCCAAAAAAATATAAATATTCTACCACAACATAATTCCCCTAAACTTTTTAAAAAAAATAAAAAATAAAAAAAATGTCTCTCACTCTACAAACCACACACGGAGATTTAAAAGTTGAGCTTTTTTGTGAATTATGTCCCACAGCTGCCAAAAATTTCCTAGCCTTATCGGCCAAGGGCTATTATGACGACACCATTTTTCACAGAAATATAAAGGGATTTATAGTTTAAGGGGGCGACCCCACAGGCACCGGCAAAGGCGGACAATCAGTATTTGGAAAATAATTTAAAGACGAAATTCACGCAGATGTTAAATGCGATAAAAGGTAAATTTAAATAAAAAAATTATAATTAATAGTATCAAATTTAGAGCAAAAAAAATATTTTTATTTGCTAATTATTTAACTTTTTAACAAACCTTTTTAAATTTTTAGAGGACTTTTGTGTATGGCTAATTCTGGGAAAAATACAAATGGAAGCCAATTTTTCTTTACCTATGGTAAAGCTCCTCATTTGAATGGTTAATATACAATTTTTGGTAAAGTCATAGATGGATTTGATGCTCTAGACAAAATGGAATAAGAACCAGTTGATTAAAGATATAAACCTTTAAATGAAATAAAAATCAACTCAATTAAAATTCATGCAAATCCAATTGCTGACTAAGAAGCATGAAAATAGATAATTAAATAAGTGATTATAAAATAAAACAAATTTAAATTTTTAATAAACCTCTATTTATAAAAAAATAATAATTATAAATGTATATAAATTTATTTAAAATATAAAATCTAAAAAAACAATTAATACAATTTATATCAATTAAATTTTTTTTTTTCTTAAATCTAAATTTCTCACAAAACTAAAGTTACCACAATAAAATAAGCCATTAATAACACACTACTTTATAAAAAGCAGTTAATTTTTCCAAAACACTCCATTGTATCCTAATCGAAGCCGACTCCTTAAGGACAACTATTAACGCAATTTCCTTTGTATAAAAATTTTTTATCTTTGCAGCCAGTACAGTTATCTTCATCTGGCCCGCTACAAGTTAAACAATCGTTGCTACATTATTAGCATTCTTTTTCACTACTTCCTTATTTTCCGTAAAATCCCTCCGGACATTTATAAACGCAAGTATTATTCTAACTTTCTCTGTAATAATTGTCCCTAAAATTAAAAAATAAATAAATAAATAATTATAAACTTTAGACTTTTCTAGCCTAATTTTTTTAATTTTATATTTTTAATTTTAATTTTTTGTTTTTAAATTTAAATTTTTTTACTAACAAATATCGCAGTCGGAGCTGGTTTCAGCGCTACAAGTTTTACAACTATAGTGACATCTTTAGCAAACTGAGTTTACGTCTGCATATGTTCCGTCAGGACAAACTGATTCACAGGTAGAACCATTTTACTAAACTAAAAATTCTCCAATTTAACAACTCGAACAATGTATATTTCCCTCTTTAAAACAAGTTAAGCACGAACTGTCGCAACCTGTACAAGTTCTATTAATTTTGTCTGCAAATGTAGTACTAGGACAATTTTCAGCTTCAACACATTCACTTCCATTCAAAAAATACCCAATTTTACACTTTTATAAATAAAATTTAAAATTTAAATTTTAAATTTATTTTATTTTTAACTTTGATTATAAAAATTTATTAATGTAACTTTGATATTAAATATTAATAAAAAAAATATTTTTTACAGATGAACAATTAGTACTTGTAGAATCGCTACATTTCAAACATTTTGAATCACATTTTTCACATTTATTAGTAATTCCATCACCATAACTACCTGATGGACATTAGCTACTAGAACTCAAACAATAAGATCCAAACAAGTAACTTCCACTATTACAACTCAAACAACCTTATCATATAAATAATTTAAATAATTATCAAATATTTTTTTTATATCATTAAAAATTAGGCAAAAGCCATTAAAATCAAAATAAAACTTATAAAATTTACTAATTTACTAAATTTTTTAAATTATTTAAAATTTAATTTATTTTTACTGTATTAATCAGAACCAAAGCAATTTTCACATTCATCATCACACTCCAAACATGCCTGCTATTCTTCGTCAGCATAAGTTCCATTTTCGCAATTATCTGCAATTTCGCAATTTCCTGATGTTTAACTCATATAAGTACCTGAGCTACATTTTTCACATTCACTTCCATTAGCTTATCTGCTCCAAGGACATCCGTTAGTAAAACACTTAATTTTTTAATAAAAAATAAAAAATATGATAACAAAAGAATTAAAAATAAAAATTAAACTATTCTTATTTAAAAATAAGTTATTATCAAAAATAACAATTTTTTAATTTTTACAACAATTTTATCCATAAAAAGAATTCTTAACAATATGTAAATATAATTCATTTATAATAAAATAGTATTTTTTTTATTTCTTACCAATATAGTTAATATTTAATTAAAAATTTTACAATAATTTAGCATTTAATTTTTTAATTTATTTTAATTAATATTTAATTATTATTTTATAGTTTTTACCTATTTATTATCAGTATCTTTATAATCTGAACAACTAGAAACGCAATTTCCAGTAAAAGGTTCACTAGTTTCATCTGCAATTTAAAGCCAGTAAGCACTGTCGCTACAACTTGTACAGTCTGAAGAACTTCCTGGACTTTCACAAGTAGCACAACTATTATCGCATTCTAAACAGTAAGTTCCGTCACTGTAATATCCTTTAGGACCTAAATTTAATTAAATTAATGTTTATATTTATTTTAATATTTTTAAATTTATTATTTAAATATTTTTAGCTGTAAATTAATAACATATATTACACTCTTTATGACACTCTCCGTTATCGGCATTTTCGTTTTTAAGTAACAAATAACCGCTATTACAACTTAAACAATAATCACTACTACCTCCAGAGCAACTAGCACAAGAACTGTGGCAATCAGAACAAAGTTTATTAAAGCTATTAACATACTTAGAAGAACTAACAAATTAAAAGATAATTTAAAATAATAATTATATTTAATAAATTATATTTTAAATGCTATTTTAATTTACAAGTATTTGATAGCAAATAATTTAAATATAATTAATATAAATTTTTTATTAAACAAATTTTTTAATTACTCACTTTCGCAAACACTTTTACTTATACAATTATTATCAGAATCAACTATTTCATCACTAGCACAACCAGAAATATCTACAGAGCAATCAAGGCCGCCAAATCCTTATTTACAAACACAAATCCCGTCAGAACAGTACCCTTTCGAACTACAGTAATTTTTGCAAAAATTTCTTTTTTATTTGCAAAAAGTAACTGGGTCTGGACAAGCTAGCTCCCCATTTAAACCGGCTTTATTTTTTAGTATTTAACCTTTATAAATACAAGTGGCGATATCAGAGTTATAAGTGCCATCGCTATTTTAAAAATAAATATCCAATTCTTCATCTTCTAATCTGCACTCATATCTGTAGCATTTGGTACTACCCCCTCCAAAAGTGCTTTCAAAACACCTAAAAATTTTTAATATTTAAATTAATATTTAAATTTGTAAATTTATGAAAATATTCTGAGAATTATGTATTTTTTAAATAATCTTTATTTGTAATTAAGAAGGAAAATATTTAAATTTAATTATTTTTTTTTATAATTTTACCTAGAATCATATTAATTGTCATTTTCATAAATATAAGCATATGTTTATCCAGAGGATCTATAATTTGAATCATATTAAGAATCACCCGAGTCTATACAAAGTAAATTTGAATATGGGTTCACCAAACCACAATTACTATCCATAAAATAATCTTATAAATTACTTTTCTTACATATCTATTAATTTAAAAATAAACAAATAAAATTATAAGGTTATTTTGATAAACAATTTTATTTTATAATTTTAATTTAAAATAATATTTAATTTTGTTTTTTACTCCTTTTCCAACTCTGCCTCCAGTGCACTAAGTATTTCCCTCTTAAGTACAAAATTCGCTAAAAGTTTCACTCGTTGCTTCACAAGCATATCGAACAAAATCGCAACCCTTTTTATAACCCCACTATATTTTATCACTATAATCAGTATTTACCAAATACCACCCCATATCTAAAAAAAATTTAAAATTAAATATAACAAATAGCCAAATAATTTAAATTCCTAACATCTATATTTATCAATTTTTTTATAATTTAAATTATTAAAATTAAATGAAAAGCTTTTATAAGAATGCATGGATTTAATTTATACATTATTAAATTATTTAATAAAAT
Organism: Pseudocohnilembus persalinus; assembly: GCA_001447515.1. Taxonomy (NCBI): domain Eukaryota; phylum Ciliophora; class Oligohymenophorea; order Philasterida; family Pseudocohnilembidae; genus Pseudocohnilembus; species Pseudocohnilembus persalinus. Next base: position 605,017 of record LDAU01000109.1, read on the forward strand.
AAGTAATTTAATTATTAGTTAAAAAAATTATTAAGTTAACTTGTTTTATTATATTAAACTAAATTATATTATATTATTTCTAATTTACCTTTAAACAAAGCCAAAGTAGCTCCCGAAAAAGTCTTACTAGTTCCAAGCCTACTAGCTGTCATAACCTCGTCAAATAAAATAGTCCTTTCCCAATGTGCCCCTATGCTTCCAAAACTCCCTTAATTTTCCAACTATAAGCCCGCAAAATAATCACTGTAATTGCTGTCACTTTCTTCTAAATTTAACAAATCGCACCCAAAATGCTCTGCGGCCCAAGCTTTAACCTAAGGAGTAATAATTTAATAAGTTTCTAAAGATCGAAAATAAACTCCTTCCTTTACTATATTAGTGGTATCCCCTAAAAGGTTTAATAAATTATTAAAAATTATTAATTCTAAATAAATCTAAAATTTTTTGAACTTAAATTAAAATATCAGTTAAATTTAAAGTATGTGCATTGATTTAATATAAAAAATTTGATTTAATTTAAAATTAAATAATTTTAGATAAATTATATTATACCATAACTGCCAGATCCATTGTAAAAATTGCCATTTGTGTCTCTAAAAAAATAAAATAAACTAGGCGAAAAGCCAAAAGCATGTGCAATTTCATGCAAAGTAGTTTCCATCAACTACGCAAAATCAGCATCAGTATAATCAGATATATAATAAGTGTTAAAATGTACATTTCCCAAAATAGGCCTACCCTAACCTCCTGAAGTAAAACTCTCTCTTTAAAAATATGTTGCATAAGCTATATATCCTTCGTCTATTTTATACATTTATATATTTTATATATTTATTTTATACATTTTAAACTTTTATTTATATTTAATTATATATTTTTATTTATATATAAAAAAACAAAAAAAATAGTTTTACCAGGTTCGTGTTTAGCTGTCACGTATATATGATAGTCAGAGTCAGGAATACCAGTAGACTAATCAGATGAAGGGATGATGACGTCTTAACAATGAGCAGCTTAAGATATTATATTTGTACTTAATGGAACAACCTTTATAATAAATGTAAATATCATTTAATTTAATATATTTATTTAAATTTTTTCATTTTTAATATTAATTTTAAAATAAATTACTTGAAGTCTTTTTTCATAAAAGGCAACAGCTGCGTCCATTTACTTTTCTATGAAATCTAAATCTTAACTATCAATACTTTCAGTAATAGTGTCTAAAGTATAAGTTATTCGCATATTTTCTACAGTAGCTCCACTATCATAAGGAGATTGAAATGACGTTAATTTTCTTTTATTATCTTTTACGTTATTTTTAAATTCCAATGCTTCTTTTTCCTCTTAAGCAAGTATTTGACTTATCAAATAAATAAATGTTAAAATTAAAATCAAAATTATTAAAACCCAAAAATTAAAAATAATACTAATAAAAATAAAAAAATTAGTTTAGAATTATTCAAAAATACATATTTTAATTTTTATTCTTACCTCATTATTTACTCTTATTTCTCATTATGAACACACCTTATATTATCTTATTCTGTCAATTTCTTTTTAATTTTCCCACTTTTACTAACAGTAAACAACTTTTACTGTTCTTCATTAACTTAACTACTTTTATTATCATCTTAGAATATTTCTTAATCATCAATATTAATTTTTTACAAATTTTATATTTTTCCGTTTGCTAAACACAAACAACTTAAAAATATAATAAAAAAACAAATGATACTCATTTATTTAAACTTCATTTTATAATTATCTTTGAAATTTTCTATAATTTGTTTAATTTTGAGTTTGTATAATTCTTTATTGAATTGAAATAGATTAAATTATTTTTTTTATTAGGTTTTTTCTTTTTTTTTTTAATTATATAAAATTAAATTCACGTTTAATAATAACTAATACCTAATTATGTATTATTTCTATTTTAATATTTAAGTGATATTTTACTAATAAATTAAAATACTTCTCAAATTTTAAAATATTATTAATATCAAAATCTAAATATAGATCGATATATAATTTTAAAATATTTATATATGAATATGTCTACTAAATAATCATATTTTATTTATAATACAATAATCAAATAATACAAATCTTGTAATTAAAAAAATAATAAAAATAAATCAATAATAATTCTAATCCATTTCTGAGTTAACATTATTATTTAAATTATATTTTTTTATCAATGTATTATTAACTAAACTGTTGCCATGACTACTCTGTCCTCTAAATCCAACTAACGAATCAGGCCCATTTTATTAAAAAGACTAATAAATTTATTTTTTTTGCTCGTAAGTAGGAGGCATATAATTTGATTACTTTACATTTTACGCTTAAATAAAAACTGAATCATTTCCATTTTATTATTATTATTGTTACTACTGTAATTAAGATGATTTTAATTATTACTATTATATTTATTACATTTATTGCTTTTATTTTTATTAATTCTAACTCATGTATTTTTCACTTTATTAAACCATTTTCTACCTGTCTAAAAATTATTAATTTTTTCTCTTTTACTTTCTATATTTAAAATATATTAATATTATCCCAGATATCAAAACCAAAAATATTGTAGCTATAACCAAAATCACTATAAAAATTAATAAAAATTTATATATACTAATAATAGTCTAAATTTATTATATATTATTATAAATTACAGGCATTATATAAGAAAAAATAAGTGTAAGAAAAAGTAAATAACAGGTTAGTTTCAAAAGCCAAATTCATACTTGGATAATATGTGCCGTTACATGGAAATTTAGAATTATCTAATAAAAGTGTCACATAACTTTTTTTATCTTAACTTATTTCCTGTAATTCATTAACTTTTAAAGTCAAATTTTATTATCTTAATTTCCAATCTATATCACAACTCTAATAATTACGACAAATTCTAGATTCTTCTATAAATTATACTATATTTTTTAAATAACATTACTTATTTTACTCGTATAAATGTTAATTGTATACAGCCCAGTCAAATTAACTATGGTCAAATTGGTGAATCTTATTATATTATTAATAAATAATAATATAAATTTTTATAAAATTTTTATATATTCTTCCTTTTATTTATGTATATGTATATATATATAATAAAGTTTATATACATTATTATAAAAAATATTTTATTAATCTTAAAAAAAGCTAATTTTTACATTATAAATTTAAACTTCTCCATTTATAGAAATTAACTCTGTACTGGAGTCACTTTAATCTATTGTGATGTTAAAAAAATTGTAATAATTGCTAATTAAAGGAAAAGTGTGTAGTACGTTTATAAATAATTATCCCTATCCACTTTCTGCATTTTAAACTTTATCGAAAATTTAAATAAAAATTAACCAAAAAAATAAAATAAATCTTCCAAATTTTCCCATTCAATTATAATTTAAAATTTAACTTTCCTTTTTAATCTTTTTTTATTATTAACTTATTTTTCTAACTTTTATTAAATAAAAATAAACTCTTTATTTGGTGTTTTTTATTTTACTATTTTTTTATGAATTATCAATAAAATTGTAAAAAGAATAAACAATTATCCAAAAAAATTGTTATTATTCTAATTCTTTTTAAATAAATAATACAATAGTATTTCTACTAATTTTTTTGATAAAATTTGAACTCAAAGAATTATAAAAGATAGTAACAAATTTAAAAAAAGAAAATTATTTTTTCTATCATATTTAAATTTTAAAATAAAAATTTAATTATTCTTTAAAAAATTTATAAATATTAATTAATATAAATAAAATGATTAAATTCAATTATAATATCTTAAAAAAAATATAATATTATTTAAATAATATTTTAATATATATAATATATATATACATTTTATTAAATAATATATTTATAAATAATTTAAGTTTATATATATATTTATTTATTTATATAACGATATATATTTATTATTTGATTTTATATTTTATATTATGGCATTGTAAATATTTTTAAAAAGTTTAATATTTTATATAATATTATAATTTGGCATGATATTAAAAAAATGAATTTTGGATATTTATAATATATTCTTTTAATGTTTTTATAGTTTGATTTTTATTTTTAATTATTTTTTTTATATTTTTTTTCTTCTTTCTATTTCTTCTATTATCTTATTCTTCGTACCTGTTGTTAAAAGGGAAGAGAAATTAATAAAATGAATAAATTAAATTTTATAAAAAAAGAGATTTATTTTTTGGTGAAATAAATCGATAAACTTAGTATTTATTTTGTGGAAACTGTGGAAGTTCACGATTTGCAATCTTAAAAACATATCATAAAAAATCAAAACTGTATCATTATAATTAATGAAACCCAACTATGGTAGCTTAGTCAGGAAATAACAATTATCGTTTCAATTTTAAATGATTTATTATTGCAAATAATACTAAACTTACTTATTTATTTCGTTTAGATATATTCACATTTAGTGAATGTTATGTAGTTTTTATTTTTATATTATTTATTATTTTTATTTTTTTAAATTAATTTGAAATTTGAATAGCAAATTTGAAAATAAAAGGAAAATTCATGATTAAAATTTGAAAATAAAATAAATCAAATTATTCCGTAAATTAACCATAAATATTAAAAACTTATTTATAATACAAATATAAATATAAATACAATTAAATAATTAATTAATTAAATTTACAATAAAGAAAAATACAAACAATTTTACAATTTTTAATAAAATTAAATTTGATTACAAATTTTAAACTATTAATATACAACTTATTAAATTACTCTTTTAATACAATACTCAAAATTATTAGCTAGAACTTGTTCTAAAATTTCTTCTTTAATTATACAAAAAAGAAGAGTTTTTTCTAAGAAAGCTAAAATTCTTGACATTCTTAGTATTTTCCTAGTTGTCCTAATCGGACATTTAAGAAATTTTTTCCAAAAATACAGTAGAAAGAGTCTTCCTAGAAGTTAAAATATCTTATATATCAATTAAATCGCTTTAATTTATCTAATTTGACCTAAAATAATAAAAAAACTTAAATAATAAAAAATAAATTTTTTCAAATTTTTTACTGTAAATTTAAACACAAATGCTTGATTGTATTATTTTCTTTTATAGCCTTAACTATATCAATACACTATTCCCTTGTTAAATTATTTCTCCTTTTAATTTTAACAATAATTTAATTAAAAAATAATTAAATATATATTTATTATTATTAAAATACATTTACAATATTTAAAATTTATTTACGCCAAATTTAACTTCAAATTGTCTACATGTTTATTATGCTTAATTCCTTATATTAAGGATTTAATACTTTCGGGACTCAATAAATTATGTCTAAAATATCACAATTAAATATAAAAAATATGAAAAAATTAAATAAAAATAATTTTTAATTATTTACTCTAAATGTAAAAACAAAGATTAAATAGTTTTATTTCTTTTCAGTAATTCTCCAAAAACCTCTCCATTTCTATCCCCTAAATGATTTGTTCTTAATAATAATGTAAGATCTTATAAATGTGGATTTGTATTTTATATAAGACCCTAAACCATATATTTACAGCAATCATTTCTTTAATCGCCCGAACCTTTCCTAAAAAAATATATATATAAAATTATAAATACAATATAATTATATCTAATAAAATTTAATATAAATATAAAAAAATATAAAGTAATAAAATTTACCAAAAGTTAATATATAAAGTGTCAATTGAAATATTTTTCTTCAACCCGTTACCTATAGCTTTTCCTCCCTCTGATTCAAAATTATTCCACCTTAAGTTCATTTTTAGAGTTTTAAGAGTATTATTATGTTCTATTGCCTTTCCTAAGGCCTGACCCGTTTTTTTCCCTAAATTGTTTTCTCTAAATTAAATTTCAAAATAAAATTAATAATAAAGTATAAACATTATAATTTAGTTTAATTTTAAAAAACATAAAAATAATAAAAACTAATTTTTTATAATATTTACCTCAAATGCAGGTAAAGGTACGTTAAAGATACATTATTATAAACTCCTAATCCTAAATGTTTTCCGCCTTTATCAGTTAAATTATTTTTTCCTAAATTTAAATCCAATTTTTAAATTATATTGTTTTCAGATAAATATTTTTCAAAGTATACTCCTCCACCATAACCCAGCTCATTTTAACTATTTTATTAAATTAATTAATATTAGCTAAATTTTATCATTTATATATAAATTATAAATTTTATTTTATTTACCTCAAATCTAATGTCAAATTTTTTATTAATTTGTTTTCTCTAAATGCATAAGCTAAATATTTCCCTCCTTCGGAGCCAAATTCATTCATTCTTTTTTTATTAATTTTAAATAAATACTGTAAAAAAACAAAATATCATAAAAATATTATTATTTACGATAAATTAAGGTTAAGCTTATTTATAGATGTATTATTTGCAATTTTAGTGCTTATTTCTTTCACTTCATCCAAAGTTATTTTATTATTGCTTTAATATATACAATATTAAACATATTTAAATTTTAAAATTTTAAATTTATTTTTTAATATATAATTTTTTTTATTTAATTAAATTTTTTTATATACCTCAAATTTAAGGCTAATTTTTGCAAGTTAGGAGAAATTTTTCTGTCAAATAGTCCTAGTAGTATTTAAAATTCATCCGCTTACCTGTTAATCGGTAAATTCTAATATATAACAAGTTCCTATAAATACTTTTAATGTTTCCTAATAATTCTAGGAATTTAAAAATTCTAAAGTTTTAAACTATTATCAAAATTCAGGTTAAAAACTCTTTATTTATATAAATGATTATCAAAAATATCTAACATTTATTTTGCCTCTTCCTCTGTCTTCAAAGTGCTTGACCATTTCAATCCCCCCACATTACTATACTATAAAACTTAGTAAATTTTGCATTTCTCACTGTATAATAAACAATCATTATACCTTAAATAAATTTAAAATAACTTCTTCTATAATAAATTTTAAATTTATTTTTTTAAAAACTATTTATTTAAATTAAACATAACAAATTTTAAATTTTTAATCAATTTTAATTACTTTAAATTAATAGTCATAACAGTCCCATGTTCAACCCTCAACACCAAAAGTTAAATCAAATCTATAATTTTTCCCTTACTAAGAATTAAATCTTCAGGCTTATTTTCAAAGTCTAAAATAATTTTCTTCCAACCTTTCAAAGAAATATCGCTATTTTTACACAATTAAGCCAATTAATTAAAAGTTCTAACAGTAATTATAGAAGACTGTTAATTTGTTATCCAATTCAAACATTTAAGCTTATTTTTTTTCTCAAATTCTGTTTATTTTTTCTATTGTGTTTAAAAATGCTGAGAAACTAAAGATTACTTTTTTTTTGCCAATTTCTATTAAATACTTGTAAAATCTTCGTCATTCGTTTCCATAATTGTCTTCTAATTATTTGTGTTCGTATTTATCTAGTTCTTAGTATCATTCACAGTTTTATTATTATTATTTATAATTTTCTATTTTAAATCATTCTATTTATCCTAATTATTTAAACTATTAAAAGTATTTCCTTGTTCGATTGAAGTTTAAATATCTTTTTAGGAATTTTTATTGTTTATCGTTTTCCTGTGGTTTCTAATTTCGTTATAAAACTCAATTGCTGGGAATAACCTGTATTAATATAGTTTTAGTGAATTTTAATATTTATTATATAATTAAAATATTTATTTTTTTATAATTACTTTGCAGAAAACGCAATTTTTGTCAATTTAAAAGAAAATACTATTACCATAAATAAAGATGATAAAAATGACATTGTAGATATAAGTGACCACCCTTCTTTCCCCTCAGCCTCATTTATAGAATTATTAATATATTATATAACCAACATAGGCAAAGCTTCAAAAACGCTTTCCATTAAATCTAATTAAAAAATAAAATAATTACTAACCATACAATATCAAAAATATGATAAATTAAAATTAACTTGGTTTAAAATTAATTATTTTATTAATTATTTATTATTTTTTCTGTCTACTTAATTAATTAAATTGTATACCTTAAATAAGCATTATATTTTTAAGTATGGCATCTTCAGTTATTTTCCTTAAAATGACATTTTTTGTTAGTTAAATTCCGCCTAGCAAAATTATGTCAGCTGTAGATTCTGGAATAGGTATTTATTTTATTTCAGGTTTTTCTTTCTTTAAATCTGCTTTATACCTTTTACATTCTAAATCCTCATATCGAGTTTGTTCTTCTTTTACAAGTTCCAAATCATTAAATTCCCTAATTTCTTTATTCTTTTATTTAATCTATTCATTTAATTTTTATATCTTTTTATTTTTTAAAAATATCTTTTTTTTGTATATAAATTCTTATAAAATGTCTTCGCTTACCTTAGAATTATAATTAATTTATTTAAATTTTTTACTTACAATTATATTTATATATAAACAAATTTCTAGCGAAAGTTTTAATTTATTTCTTTTAATTAGATACTAGAAAAAATTAAAAATACTAAAAATTCAAGTTTTTTATATTAAACTCGAAAAAAGTAAATAATTAAAAATATAACCAAAAGTAAAATATTAAATATTATAAATATAAAAAAGATAAAAATTATATTAATACCTAAAAAATAATATACATTAATTAATATATTTTTACCAAATACTCAGTTTAGTAAGTAAACGCTATATAAAAAGGTAAAATTTTCAACTCAGAAAGCAAAGTATAAAACATAGCCATCGGAATTTCTTTCAAAACGCTAAATAAACACTTGAAAAAAAAGCATAAATAATTATACACTATATATCCAATAGCTTTATAATACTCATCCATAACTTTATAATGTTTTATTAATTTTTATCTTTCATAAAAACTTTACACATCTATTTTTGGCATTGATAGAAAATATGCCCAAACTACCAATTAAATCAAAGGTGACATAACAACGGACAATATACAAGCATAAAGAATTTTATCATATTAAAAATTATTTTGAGAAATATAAATTAAGTCTAAAATTTCATCAAATATACCAAAAGCAATTGTGACGCATAATTAAAATATTTTAAAGAAAATATACGATTTTTAAATCGCATTTTATTTCCACAACTTTTTTTCCAATTATTTTAATTAAATTTCTTTCTAAGGATTTTCTTTTATTTAACACACTGATTCATCATCACCCACACTATTATTATCACTATAATTGTAATTTTTACTCTCATTCAAATTCAAAGAATTTTCCTTTAAAAAAATAAATTATTTATAAAGTAAATTAATATATTTTTTTTTTTTAATTTACCTACTAATTTAAACTTTTTTAATTCTAATTATAAACAAATCTTGTATTTCTTCTATTCTTTCCATAATTATATTTAGCACTATGACTCTATATTAAATGCTGAATTCTTTCAAATGAAACGTTACTTTAATGTCTCAAAAATTTATTAATACTTCCATTTATACTTATATTATTGTTCTAACTTACTGAACGCTAATAATTATTTGTATCTTTTTAAACTAAATTTTAATTACTATTCTATGTGCTGTGAAAAACATTTACATTATTATTTAATATATTTTTATTGTTTTATACTCCCAAATTTTTGTTCATCAAATTACTCTAAGTATTATTAATAATGCTATTATTGTTGTTTATATTTTAAAAATCCAAAACACAAGAATCTTAAAATAATATAGATGACGACAATGTGCTGCTAATTTATTAAGTTTCTGACATTTCGCTCATATTTTAACCCTAAAAATTAAAAATCAAAAATATGAAAACGTAATTTTATATTTTTCATTAATTAATTTTATTCTAAAAAAAAAAAAAATCAGTAAAAAAAAAATATATTAAAAATTTCTTGAGACTTTGCTTAATTTCATTTTTAAAATTTTTTTATAAATATATTAAAACTATATTATTAATCAATTTAATTTTATAATGATAAAAGAAATTTAAAAGCTAATTCGAAATTCGGTATTAAAACGAGTAAGCTTATAAATAATTTTATTATTTATTTATTAATGTATATTATTATTTATTTTTTAATTTTTTTACATCAAATTATCTTGAAGTTTTAGGCTTAGGAATCATATAAGACTCAAATGGTTCCATACCTCCTAAAAGCTAAAATTTATTAATAACCACTCTTTTCTACCTATAGTCTATTTATACCATATTATCAATTTCTTTTTACATATTATTAATTTTAAAATTTAAAAAAATATAAACTAATTTCTCTTTCAGACATCTATTTATATATAATCGAAAATATTATTTATTTTCAATAACGTTTTTTTTACTCTTATTATTAAATTAAATTTCACATATTTATTTATATTCTTATACTAATTTATTTTTGTTTATATATAAGTCTAGTCTAATCAATATATTTTTATCTTTTCTAATTCTATCATTAATTTTTATTTCTAAACAATATTCTCGCATTACTTTTTGTATATTTATTTATTTTTTGTTTTTATTTTATTTTGTTTTGATAATACAAAATTTACATCCAATACTTATCACAAATTTAGTTTTAAATAAATAAAAAATTAAATATAATTAATTCAAACATTAATTTTAAGAAAACTAAATTAGTATATAAATATACCTCTAAATACCATGTAACTATAAATTTCTTATAAAAATGTATTAGAATGTTACAATAGTAAATTTATAAAATAAGAACTTTTAATTTTTTATATTTTATTAACTGCTTTAATTAATACTTTTATAAAAAAAATAATATATCAAATAAGTATACGTGCTAAAAAGTAAAATAGTTACTAAATATATAAAAATCCTAATTGGTTTATTTAAAATAATAAAAATTTTTAAATTATCTAAATTTCATAAAATATAAATAACATATAAAATTTTAGTGATTTACCTTATTTATAATTTAAGTCTAACCAAATAAATTCCATTATTTTTTATATTAATATGAGATTAGTTTACGTATAATACTTATTCATAAATTTAAATTCAAACAGAAAAAATATTATTACTTATTAAATAAATAATATATAATAAAATAATAAATAATTTAACAAAAATATTAAAAGAAATAAAAAATCACAACTATAAATTAAAAAGAATAGATTCAATTATTTAATCCACTTTTTAATTGTCTTCATTTTAAAAACGTTAATGTTAAAAGCTGAATCAATAATTAACACATAGTTTTTATAATGAGACAATGTATACTTTTAATTATTTATCAAAATAATAAAGTAATAAATCTATTCTTTTTAAAAACCCAATTTAAAATTCTCTTTTCCTAGAAATATATAAAAATTAATTAATATTAAATTACATTTTAAATTAAATAAGTTATCAATTTCAAATTATGAACAAAATAATTAAAAATCATTATAATATAAAAGCAGTTTTAGTGTAATTTTTAATCATATTATAAAAAATGAATAATATAATAATTAATTAAATTTTCTCATAAAGACCAAATAAAGAAGGTAAATTATTTTCATTATCTTTTTTTAAATAAAGAAAATTATTTATAAACAATATTTTTTATTACAGAACCATATTTTTATATACAATCAAATCTAAATCCTAGTATAAGTTTAAATCGATATATTATATTTATTTTTCTATCAAGTAAATAATGTGTAAAATAAAAATAAATAATAAAATTAAAAATCATATTTAATTCTTATTATATAAGTAACCAAAAAAGCATTTTAATTTAAAAATAAAAATTTTCTACTATCTTAAAAACTATAAAATATCACAATTACTATGTTTCTCATATAAAATAAACTTGATAATTATAGTAAATAATAAATTAATAGTTTTAATATTTTTTTATTTATTTCATATAATATAATGTAATATAATATAAAATAAATATATATATAATATTATTATTTTTTTCATCCTAAAGGGTTATTAGGAGGGTATCCTCCTTATTAATTAGGGTATTATCCATATTATCCATGTTATTAAGGAGGTTAATTATATTACATAGGGTAATTTTATTGCTATTGCTATGGTTAGTTGAAATTTTATTAGGGATATTATTAATATTATTATTAAGTAGGTGGCTATTAATAATATTATTATTAAGGAGGTGGTTATTAATAATATTGTTATTAAGGAGGCTAGTTATACATTTATTATTAAGGAGGTTAATTATACATTTACTATTAGGGGGGTTATTAATAAAACTGTTATTATGGTTGTTGTTGAGGATACTACTAAAATCCTTATTACCCAATTTTATTTCCTTTTACTTTTTATCCACCATCAGGGAAATATTGCATATCTATTAATATCTGACCTCCATGTTTTCCCTTATAAGTTAGATTAATCCATTCTATAATAATAATAAATAAATAAAATATATTTTTATATTCTTTGTATTCAATTATTAAAAAATTATATTTATTTATTTTTATTTTTTATATATACCTTGTGAATGGCATGATTTTTCTAACTTGTTCAAAGGGAAAGAGCCTTAAGCAATCATATCATCAGGTCCAAAGTCTTTATCCCAAATTTCAACTAATTTTTTAATATTAAATAAATATATATGAATTAAAAAATATACTACATTTAATAATTTTAGATTATATTAGCATATTTATTAAAATCTTTTTCTTACTTTCCATAATATAATCCCCTTTATTTATTCTCATACTTCCTGTTTCTCCCCAAGTAGGTCTTTTTCCTCCTCCATGGTGAGGTTTTGTTTTAAATAAAGACGATCCGATTTTCAATTTTACATAGGGATCCTAAAAATAATAAAATATTAAAATATATAAAATATGTTGAGATAGAAAATAATTACAAAGATTATTTATAAATTATTTTTTGACAATTGGTTTAAACTTTAAAATTTAAATTTATTTATTAAATATAAAATATAATAATTCAAAAACTACGAAAATTTCAAAAACTTCGAAAAAATTCAATTAGTTATTTAATAAGTTTATTTACCATTTTTCCTCCAAATTCAGTATCTCTCACTAAATTAGCACTTAAAGGTTTGACTTACAAATTACCTTGCATTTTATATTTTTTTTTTATTTTTTTTTAATGTTATTTGGATACTATTAAATTTCTTTTTTTTATTTTAATTATATTTTTATTGAATAATATAAACGTAATCATATAATTTATATACTATAAATCCACGAAAATATTTATAAATATAAAAGATAACATAAATTTAAAGAATAAAGATAAAATGCCCTAATATTAGTTTCTGATAATTTTTGTTGTGAAATTCAAAAATTTAGGGAAAAAAGGAATCTAAATTAATTAATAAATGTAAAAATATATATTTTACCATATTTTTATAAATTAATTTTAATATTCATAAATAATTAAATTTAGTGCATACTTTAGTTCAAAAAATATGTAATAATATATTAAATATTGTATTTTTATTAACTTAGAATTTAATTTATAATTATGCAAGATTTTTAAAATTTCTTTGACAGATATTATTTTTCCTATTTTATTTAATTAACTAAATAAAATATCTAATTTCGTTTAATGTGTATTACATTTAAATAAATAAATAAATAAAATCTAAATAAAAATATTAAATAAAAAATAAAAAATAAATAAAAATGGATCTCCCCCCAAACGCAGTCTTAAATAAAAAATATCAAATTCAAGAATTAATAGGACTAGGAAGTTTCGGCGTCATTTATAAAGCAATAAACATAGAAACAAAAGAATTATTAGCCATAAAAGTAATAGAACAAATATTAGAAGACGAAAATGAAGCAGCCTTTAATTATTTCAAATTTGAAGTAAAAATAACAAAAAAAATAAAATCAGAAAATGTCGTCAAATTTTTAGACTATTTCGAAGATCTTTAATACTGTTATTTGTGCCTAGAATTCTGCTAAGATGGAGATCTTAAAACCTATATATAAAAACAAAAAAATAAACATTTATCCGAAAAAGAAGCTATTTTCTATTTTAAACAACTGCTAGTTGGCTTTAAACCAATACACGAACTCAGAATTTTACATAGAGATATAAAACCTGAAAATATTTTAAAAAATAAAAACTAAATAAAAATAGCAGATTTTGGACTTTCTAAATAACTAGAAGATTATAAAGAATATACCTAAACTCGTCTCGGTATTTTTTTTTTTTCTCTCAATTAATATTACAATTCTATTAATTTTTTATAATAATTATTATTCTATTAATTTTTATAAAAATAAAAATTCTATTAATTTTTTATAATAATTGTAATTCTATTAATTTGTTATAATAATTATAAATCTATTAATTTGTTATAATAATTATAAATCTATTAATTTTTTATTAATTTTTAATAATTTATATTTACTTGATTAAGAATATTTATCTATTTATTTATAATTCATTATCTACTTAATTTTATTGATTTTAATAGGTACCCCAGATATTATGGCTCCAGAAATAATTGAAGGAAATTAATATAGTATTTAAGTTGATGTGTATAGTTTAGGTGTAGTAATGTATTATTTTCTTTTCGGAAGCTATCCATTTTAAATGAATAATGCAAGATTAAAAACCTCTGAATAATATTTAAAAAAAAAGGCAGATTTAGTCTAAAGCCAAGAAATTGACTTTAATTATAATGGTATAAGTATCAGCGAAGAATTATAAAATCTCGTTAAAGATATGTTAAAATTTGACCCAAAAGAAAGAATTACCATGGAATAAATTTGGTAACACCCACTCTTTTAGGAATAAAATTAAGGTTTAAAAAGAAAAATATCCGTGTCTAATATATTTACAAACCAAAAAATAGACAATCAATAAATAGCTGAATTTTATAAAAGTAGTAAAATAAAAGATAAATAAGATTTTTACATTTCTGTAGATGAAACTCCAATTTTTTAATAAATTACAGTCAATACTTCTTAAAATAAAAAATTAAATTAAACAGAACAGTTACTTATAGAAAAAGATAATTTATAAGATATAATTTAAACTAATAACCAATAAGAAGTAAAAAATAAGGAGATTTCTAAAGAAGAGTCATTTGTAGAAAATTATCAGCCTTTTGATATTAAAAATAATACAAAAAATTAAAGTTAGTCATATAAAAATTAAGATCTTAAGTAATATATAAATTTTTATATAAATATTTATATAGTTTTGATAAAATATTATAATATTTTTAATTTTAATTCTTATTTCTAGACATTATTTTAAGAAGTTAAAAAACTTGAAAATATGCCATAAATTAAGTCAAAAATTCCAACCCAGATTTAATAGAATCAAACCATTAGCCTTTTGCTATGAATCTTTATATATATATGTTGTAATTATAATATTCTTATATATTTTATAAAAATTTTTAATGAATTGAATTATTCATATTGAAATTTCATTTTGATATATTAATTTTTTATAAATATTCCCCATATGTTATTATTACTATATTTTCTAATTTTTTATATTTTTATTTTTGTTATCAAAATTTTATTAATCATCCTATTTCTCATTAAAATTTAAATCTTATCCTATATATTTATTATTATCATTATTAAAATTATTTTAATCAAAATTTTTATTTCTTTCTCCCTATTAACTAGCCAAAAATATTCTTTTATTTTTTTCATTTAAAATTTTATTATTACTTTTATCTGTAATATCAATATAAGAGAACTAATCACATTAGCTTAAACTAGATTTTTAACTAAAATTTTATTATTATTAATTATCATATAAATTAAAATTCTAACTGCTATGCAAATAATTATGTTAAGTATCAGTATAAATACTATTATTTTCATAAAAAGTATTTTTATTTTTACAATTATTTGCAATTTAACTTTATTAATTTCCTAATTTCGCACTCTAAATTCTCATTTTCTTCTTATTCTCTTTTTCTTAAATTCGATGTTTATATTAATTAAATTATTGTATTGCTGCATATGTATCTTTTTTTAAATTAAATTTTTAGCTATTATTACTAATATCATTAATTTCCTATACTTTTTAGAAATGTTCTCTCTAAATTTGTTCCATTTTTTTAACAACTAATTTTCTTTAGCTATTTTTTTCCAAAAAATACTTGTTTCCATCATAAACTTGACTAGATTAAGATCGAATATTTTTGTAAACTGCCAATTTTTTTTAATCTAATTAACTTTTTACTTTTAAAAATTTCTCTTTCAAATTTACTATTTTTGGTTTTTAATATATCTATTAATTTTATTCATCACTTTAATTTTAAAATTTATTTTTCTAACTAATATAACTCCCCTCTTTCAATTTTAGTGTTTCTTAACTATCTCCTAATTTTTAAACCAATTTACTGAATTTTATCTTTTTATTACTATTTTTATTATTTTTTCCATTTAATTTTAACTTTAAATCTTAACTTTAATTTTAATTTTAATTTTATTCATATATCTAATTTATATTTTTCATAGATTCAAAGCTACTTTATTTTGAATAATTCTACGAATTTTGTTATTAAGCCAATAAATTTTGCACTTAATTTTCTTAATCTACATTTGAAATAAAATTCTAGGTATTTGTCTACTATTACTATATAAATAATTAATTTTAATAATTTTATTAAATTTCTTATTATTCAATAATTTATTAACCACTTTAAACACTATAATTTCTATTTCTATAATCTCCACTATTTTAAATATTATTATTATGACAATTATTATAAAACGAACTACCTGAATTATTCATAGAAGAATTTAAATTTTCCTTTTTATACCCATTCAATTTCATTTTCTTTTACTATTTATTTATTTTTATTAATTTAATTTAATATAATTATAATTATAATTAAAATTATAAATAAAATTGTTAATAATTTTTTTACTAAATTGGGGTCCTTAATGTTTATACTTTTAACTATAATATTATATTATTCGCTCAAATTTTCCATTTATTATTCCTAATTTAAATCTTCAATTTCACTTCTATGTAAAACTGAATCTGTCATCAAATTCTAACTCCTCTAATTTTTTTTTTCTTTATTATTTTATTAATTTTCATTAACAAAAAATATGTCTTTTTAAATATCTTCATTTATTTCACCGAAATTTTACGAATTATTTTGAATTTTTAATTATTAATATGCTTGCTATTTTTGCTATAATTGTAATTTTTAATTTTATTATTAAAAAATCAATTATTATTATTTTTATCGCTATTTTAACTCTTCGTTTCTGCTTCTAAAGCTGCTTATAACAATCCCATTTTAGGAAAAATTTTATAAACTATTATTTTAAACAGAAATATTGCCATCATTTTATTCCTATAGCGTGCTAAAATTTAAACCTAAATTCTTTTACTTTAAATCAAAAAAATTATCATTATTGTTTTCAATCTATAAACTTTGACTTCTTTAATCATTTCGTAATTAATTTTATATCTTTTTATTTGTTTTCTTATTATTTTTATTAATTTACTTCTTATAACTATCATCATTTTTCATAACTTAATAAAAATTCTATTAACTCAACTATTATATTTTTTCCCTACTATATAAAATTTATTAATTTTATTAAAAATTCTATTCTTTTTTTCTCTAATTGATTGTATTAAACTAATTTAAACTCAAATTCATTATCTAATTTTAATCTAACTAAAAATTCTAACTTTTTGGTTAATAAGAACTATTAGGCCTTTCCATTTTCTACTATTAACTGTTTAGTTTTTTACTTTAAGCTATTAAAATTAATGAATTTTCACTATTTTATTCTTACTAACTTAGTTTTCGAGATTTAAACAAATTTTTTTACTTCAAAAAATTATGCTAACTTGTACTACTTGTACTTCTAAAACTGTTTATCTTTTTTTTATTATAAAACTGCTAAAATTATAAAATTTCTTATTCCTCCATTTATTTCTAAAAATTATCGCTTCTTTCTTTTTTGTTATAATTTTTAAATTTCACCATATTTAATTTTGAATTCAAAATTTTGTTCTTGTTTATCTCTCTTTTTTCTAATGTCTATCTTAAAACCTAATCATTATATAATTAAATCTATTTCTGTTGTTCTTAAACATTTTTATACCTTAATTTTATTTTCATATCATGCATTTGTTTAGTAGCTAAAATTAAAATCCCTCTAGCTAATAATTTTAAATATAGTTACAAAATTATTTATTTTTTATATAAATTTATAAAAAATAAAATTTTATTTACAATTCTTGTTTTTTAAATCTTTATGGCATATATCGTTATGCATATCCTAAGTCAAAATTACTTTATCTTAATTTTCTAAACCTTGATTTTTATTAAAATACATTTGCTATTAACACTATTTTTGCATTTTCTATTTTTTTCTCCCTTTTTACCGTATACCTAATTCAAAAATTACATTAAAAAAACTGTATAAAAATTATTTTATAAAAAATTTACCTTCCAAAATTGTTTAATAATTATTTTCATCCTACTATTCTCCTAATTTAAAAAATATATTATTATATTTTAATATCTAAATTATTAATATACCAAACAATTTACCTATAAAATAAAATTTTTCTTATTTTAATTATATATTTAACATTTTTATTTAAATTTAAATTACCTTGCTAGTTTTCTTCTTATATACTCTAATTATCATAATTTTCATCTTCTTAAAATTAATTTATATCTAATACTTATTATTTTTAATTCATATTTGCTTTTTCATCTTCATTATAATCTAATTTGTTATTTTTTTCTAACGAATCCTTATAAAATTTATTTATTATTTTTCTTTTATTTATTTATATCAAAATAATTGAAATTATAAATTTATTTTTTGAAATAACACATTTATTTGGTATTTCATATAAACTTACATTAACTATTTCCATTAGCTCGGTAAAAGAATCCCTTTTTTCATTTCTTTATATTTTCTCTATATTTTTAGCTTCTAAAATAAAATCTACATTTTAATTTTATAAATTTATCATATTCTAAATTAAAACCCTAAAATTAAAATTAAATTAAAAATAACTGTTTATTATTAATATTAAATTTAAATTAACTAAGTTCTAATCTATCTCTTTATTTAGAAATTAATATGAATAAATTTAAAAAATTATAATTTACAATCTATTTATTTTAAATGGTAGCAATTTATATTAAATATTTCTTATTTTATTGAGAAATATTATTTTTTTTATTTCTTAATTATTTATTTTCTAATAATCAAAATATTAACTTATCAGTTTAAATAAAAAAATATTAGAAAATTTATTATCAATCAATAAAAACTTTTATTATATGTATCAAACGTCATAGATTTAATATACACTTATATATAATTATAATGAATTAAATAATATAAAGCAGTATGAACCAAAATATGATAATTTTTTATAAATTTTCAAAATAATAATATTATAAATTTATATCGAATTAACAAATTAACTACTCTATTCATTATGTTTTATGGAATTATTAGTTATTATAAAAAAAAATTTTATAAGTATTTATCTAATAAAATTTTTAACGCTAAACAAACAAATAATAATCTAAATTATTTAAAACTCAATTTTTATTATTTTCTTAATTATTATTCTAACTAACTTTTCTAACTGATTAATATTTATCAATGAGCTTTTGAAATTCATTAGCAGGAACTTCTTTATTTTCTTCTATTTAATTTTATTCTTCCTAATTTGTACCTTATTTTTCATTTTTTTCGTCTTTTTTTTATTAATCTATTTGTTTTTATTTAATATTTGCAGCGTACATACTTGTCCCTATAAATAATCCAAAAGAAATTAGGAAATTTAAAACTAATTTTGTTTCTTTTTTTTCCTTTTGTTCTTCATTTAGTTCATTTTATTTGCCTAAATTTATGCCTTCGTATTTTTATTCATCTTAATCTCTATTTTTTTTATCATTATCTCTTGAAAAATAGTATTTGTTTCTTTCATTGAAAATTGTATTTCTTTTTAATTAAGTATTTAAACTCTATTATTTTGTAACAGATTTTAAAGTTTTTGTTATTTTTAACATTTTTAAAATTTATTTTTTTCTTAATTTTATATTTGTAATTTTTAATAATTTTACTAGGACTTATATTAAATAATAAAATAATTTTATAAAAATTAAAATCTGTATCTACTATTAAACTATAAACAAATTAATCAAATTACATATTATCACATTCATTTACCTAAAATTTTGAAAAAAAAAAATTAATAAATTTTAAATCGATCTTAATCACTAACCTAATTATAGATAAATATTCTAAAACAAAAAAATTTAAAAAAAACCAAATCAAAAAATACCCTCAAAAAAATAAAATAATAATAATAAAAATTAAAAATGGAACAACAACTAAAACAAAACCTTATAACAAAAAAAGAATTCGACAACTTCACCGAACAACAAAAACAAGAATTCCTCCAAAAATGTCTCAACAGACTCCATTTCTACTTCAATAAAAACAATTTCAAATCCGTAGAATTAATCACCGTCCCCGAAATCTACTACTCAAAATCCCTAGAATGGAGAAAAAATATCCTCAAAGCTCCTAAAGAAAATTACCTCTGTAAAACTTTGCTAATGGTTAACAAACACCATAAATCGCAAAGGGATTCTTCCATTTATAACCCCAAATATATCTTCGTAGTCGTCTAATATGCTGCCAAACTAAATATGGTCAAATTACACTAATTTGGAAGGTAAATTAATTAATAAATAATTAAATAAATATTTATATATATTTATATAATATATAAATAAATACATACTTTATAAATAAACAAAAAAAAATATATTCTCTAATTTATTAAACTACAGAAATTTTATCTATTTATTTCTTCTACTTTAATTCTTAATTTTAAGTTTTTTTAATTTAATTTTATTTTGATTAAATTTTTATTTATATTTTATTTTAATTTACCTTTTAAAAGATATATTCAAAATTAAAATGCACCTACTGAAAAAGAATAAATAGGTTCTAAAGGATTCCATTACAGATTGGTCCCAGAATCATTATAAGAAGAATTAACTGGTTACATTTTTAATGGGGTAACTCCATTCGATTTATTGACTGAAGAGTAATCATTATAATATTTTTTTAATTAAAACTTTTAAAAAAATCTCCTAAAATTTTTATCCTATAATTCATAAATTATATCAATTTTAATATTATATCTTTCCAATTTATTTTAGAAAAATCCCTATATTTTTACCCTAAGAACTAGTCCCTTTGGAATTCTTTTACTTAGGTGGAGGTCACCCTGATGTAAAATTAAGAGTCTCAATTGATGAATTTATATCCAAACATGAATAACCAGTAATTAAAATATATTTATTTAATTTTAAATATATTTATTAAATATTAAATTTGCAATTAATTTAAATTTGTAATTTTAATTTTAATATTAATAAATAAGGTATTTGTTGGAAGTTTCTAAGATGAGAGACCTCCTTCTGAATGGCAAAATTTAGTAGATAACGAAGGAGAAAACTAATAAGGCGAAGAAGGAGAAGAAGAAGAAGAAAATAGCAAATGAGAATAAAAACCACTATAAAAACTTATTTTATTTTAATTTTATATGTTATATAAAAAAATAACAATATTTAAAACTATTATATCATTAATTTATTAAGTTAATAAATAAAAAAATAAAAATAATAAACTATATTTTATAACTTTTAAGTAAAAATATCTATACATTAATTTATTAAGTAATAACATTAAATATAAAAAAAAAAAATCAGATAACAAAGAGCAAATAAATAAAAATTGCCACTATTAAAAGTACAGAGGATATTTCAAAAATCAAAAACTTTCTTTCATATTTTTTCTTACACTCATTGCAAATAGAATTGAATCTACTTTCATTTATTAATAATTTACTTTCTCTTTAATAAATATACGAATTTATCTATTCATTTTTATTAAAATCTTTATATTAATCTTATCCCTATTTCTAAACTAGTTAATCTTATAATTAATTTTTGATATTTAAATTATTATTATTATAAATAAAATTTTCATCTAAATCTGTATTTTCTTCATGACTATTATTTTTATTTAAAACCAAAATTTCTCCTTTTCTCACTAACTCATAACTATTTTTTGAATTTCCAAAATGTTCGTCGCAAAATCTTTTTCCACAAGAAATTTTAAACCCATAAAAATTTTAACCTATATAACAACTATTTTCGCTCTTTTTTTCACATCTACAACATTTATTTATAAAACTTGGCAATTATTATTAATCCTTTTTATTTTATAACTATTTTTATTAATTAGAAATTAAACTTTAATCTTATTGTTAAAAAATTTACTTTTATTATTCCTGATTCTAAAAGTTATTTTCATTTCTATTTGCATTATTATTTATATTATCAATTTTATTATTATCTTCGTTATAAAAATTATTGCCAGAATTTTCTAAATTTTTATTTGAATAACTAGAAGAAGATTTAGAAAATTATAAATTATTATTGTTATTTTTATTATTAAAACTAAAATTTCTTTCCAAATTTTTAGTACTACTTTCATTTGAAACTTCAGATATTTCAGTAATGATACTTTTCAGTTTTCCATTTTAAAAATTATTAAAATTATTATTGTTCTTATTCATTTTATTAAAGTCTGAACTTTGCTTCAATTATTTCCAGCTTAAAATCTTATTTTCATTTATCTAATTTTTATTCATATAATAGCTGTCTTATATAAATTTCCCTTCTTAATTTTAGTCTTACATAAATTATTAATTTTCATTGTTCTAATTTTATTAAATTAATTACTATTAACTTTATTAATACTTTTCATCTTAAATTTTATCACCATAATCTTCTATTTAAGGATAATTATACTGCTAGTTTTCATCTGATTAAAATAAAGGGTCATTTTCATTAAAATCCTCATTAATTTTTTTTAACTAGTTACTATTGTTTTTTTTTCGATTAGAGGGATATTTATTCTAAAAAGTATGGTGTTAAATTTAATTACCACAATTAAAACAAAAATTATTTTTAACTTCATTTTTTTCACCACAATTATTGCAAAGCTTTTAACTATTTGAAGTGAAACTTGAATTAAATTTTGTTTACATTTTGTTTATTTTTATTTTATTTTTATTATTTTATTTCTTATTAAATGATAATTATTCTTTCAGAATTAAAATAGAATTCATTAAAAAGAATAATATTATATATTTAATAATCCATACTACTTATTAAGCACGCAAAAAATACTATAAATAAAACCAAGTAACTTAAAAAACCTAAATCCTAAATTTATTAATAATTTTTTATTAAACCTTATAATTTAAATTCAAAAAATAAATAATTATTTTTCTAGTGATAAACAAAATATTTAGAACAAAGAAAAAAGAAAAAACAATTACTTCAATTTATAAAACTTTAAATTTTTTAAAAAAAATTCTTAAAAAATGTCATAAATAACAAATAATTCTCCAAATAAAATCCCAAAAACCTCTAAAAAAGAAAGTGATAAATCAGATCAAAACTACCCATTTTCTGCAAATTTCTAAGATTTAGCTTCCTAAAGTAAAAACGACCCAGAAAAATAAATTTCTATCTAAGAAATAGAAAGAGAACAAGAAACCCAAAATATAATAACTTTTATTTCCTAAATAATAGTCACAGTTACCCTTATAGTAAGACTTTTTCAACTTATAAATATAATTAAGTTTGATGGAAATCTAGACCTAGTTTTCCAAATCATACTTATAATAATTAATATATATGGAAATTTCGCTATTTATTAACAAAATACAATACATACTTTTTATTTTTGCGCGTTGTTTATGATTGGAATAGGACTTTCAGTTATCCTCTTTTTTGCACAATTTCAAGAAAGTACAATATATGAGGTGAGAAAAATTCTTCTCACGAAATAAATTAACAATATTTATAACTAAAAAATTGAAGTCAATCTAGAAATAGTTTAAAACGCTTAAAATCTTATATATGCATACGGTAAAATATTTTTTTATATAATAAAAAATTATAAAAATTAAAATTTAATCAAATAATTAATTATTTTTTAATATTTACAATTGAAAACTAAGGCATTTTCTACTTATTACTTAATATTATTTCTCTTTGTTTCTATGTTCTTTCCTTAAAAGCCTTTTATATTTGGGAAAAATAAAGATAATCCCAAAAATAGTTAAAAAAATAAGATTCTAATACTAGCATTCAAAGATAGTTAGAAAATTTAAATGTTGATTCTATCAATTATAACAACATTATATAGTGATATTATGAATTTTAATTTGTATGAAAAAAAATATTAAAAAAATTTTTTACTAGAATTATACTTAATTTACTAGTATTTATGTCCACAAATAATTCTTACATGTATTGTTTATTAAATTATAATTTTAATTATAGAATAACTAAATTAATTGAGCCAAAATTTTATAACACAGCCATAGAATAAATTTATAAAATTCATTAAATTTCCAAAAACTCAAAAAAAATAAAAACAAACAAAAAATTTTAAATATTACAAATTAATAAAAAAAGTTATAAATTTTTCAACACATATATAAAATTTAAATAATTAATACATAATAAAATATGGACTTAAAAAAAACAATTCATTAACTAATCTAAAACCCAAAAAAAAAAGAAAATTTGCTACATCTTTCAAAATCATTAGTAAAAATTAAACTATTAGAATTAAATCAAGACAATATTATAATAATAAGTCAAGAAATTTAAGATTCGATCTTAGAAATTAAAATAATTTTGGAAAATATAGAAAAATATTTTTATGAGCAAAAAATTAATCGATAAACTAGTTATTCTGATGAAAATTAAACGGAAAAAAATGAAAATTTCCATGAAAAAACTGATAAATAACAAAATTAAATATAGTTGTAATACTTAGAAAACGAAAGCACACTTTTATTCTTGTATTTGTATTACCTTGTCAAAATAAACAAAAATTTTTAAAATTCTAACTCTTCTCAAATCAATGAATAGCTGTTAGATATTCCTTAATAATTAAATGAAATTAATATATTAGAAATATTATTTGAATTTTAAACTACCATCTCATTATCACTAGAACATTGTAATCAATAAAAAATATATTATTAATTTAATATATAATTAACCCCTGTATAATTGAAATTTTTATATGCATTTAATTTTTTTAAAAAAAAATTTATACTCAAATAATTAAAAATATATATTTACATTCATATTTTTATATTTAAATTGTACAAATAGGCATAAAATAAACCAGAAAATTATATGAAATTGAATTTAACGCTTGTTAGGAATATTTATTAAACTATTACAATTTCGAAAATTAGCTACAAAAAACTGGTTTTTTAGAAAATTTCTTACTACCAATTATACAATCGCTAAACTTAGAAGAAAATTTCAGATAACAAATTTTTAAACACTAAAAAACAAAATTATAGTACACTTTACTTTTTATAACTGACATAATGACCTCGAAAAATAAATCTTAAATACAAGAAAATACAAAACTAAAAATAATACAAGATTTGACAATAATTTCATAAATTAATACCCAAAAATAAAAATTAGAAATTTCACAATTTTTAACCTAAAAATAATAATAAAAACTAATCGATCCAGCTAGAATAAATGTTTATAAGGAAGAAATAATTGATTTTGTTTAATATATCAAATAATAAATACAAATGGTCTTTTTGGCATCTTACCCTAATTTTTCTGTAGAAAATAAGTAGAAATTGTAGCAAAATATGGAATCTAATTACCTTAAAAATGCAAATTTTAATCCAAAAAATTAACAATTATAGGAAAATGAAACTAATACATAAAAAAAATTGTCATAACTAGAATAATCTATTATATTAATAACAGAATAAATGAGTTTTTAACCTTACCAAATAATTTGGTACTTATAAATTAAATTAAAAGACCAAAAAATTGAAGATTTAAACTTATTTGAAGACCAAATTCTAAACTCCCCAAATTTTTGGTCAGATATTAAATTCTGCTTATAAGAATATATATAGTCAAAACCAGAAATTACCAACTAAGCAATTCAAATACTTAAAATAATTACTTCATTTTTAGCTTACTAAAGTAAAATATATAATATTTTTCGTAAAAAATAATTTTTTTTTTTCACAAAATACTTTTAAAATATTTATTATATTATATAATATTTTTTTTATATTTTTTTTTAATTAAGATTAATAAGAACATGGTGATTTAATATAATAATACAAAATTTTTTTCGACCTTTACAAAGCATTAGACGAAAGAACAATACACATGGTTGATAAGCCTTGGGAAAATATAAAAATTTATTTAAATAATAATTATTTCTAAAAAAATAATTAAATTTAGTAATAATAAAAATCAAATTTTTTAAACTACATGAATCAATAATGGCCTTTGGTAATTTTACTCAAAAAAGTTTCATTAAGTGTAACAAAAAGAATAAATTAATATTGTTACACTTATTTTTTCAACTAGAAAATGAACTATTAAGATTTTATCGATTTCATTTTAGATAAAGACTAGTTACCTTTCCAAATTTTCTATAAAAATAATATTTCAAAAATTGAATATGAACAAGAATAGTGTCCAAATATGTTACAACTCACCAATTTCCTTAAAAATATTTTTAAATACATTAATAATGAGAAAAATTAAATCATTTATTAAAATTAAATTTTAACACCCTAAAAATTTCTTAAAATTATATTCGCTAATTTCTTATAAGGTCTTAAACAAAAAAGAACCTCAATTCAAGCTATTTTATAACTTTTCGATTTACCTGAAATTTAAACTATTTAATTCATAGAAGCTAAAGAACTTTCAATCATAAATGGTATTTAAATATCAAATTTTTTTATTTTTATAAATACTAAAATAATTTTATTTGTTTAACCTTATTTTATTAAATTTTATAAGAAATGCTTTAGGAAAATTTAGATTTAATCCCAACAAAATACAGAATAACTCCTATAAGAAGCTCAATATAGCTGCTTCATAATAATCTTTGTTTACAGAATTTGCCTTAAATAGAACTAATTATTTCAGTTTTCACAAAAATAAATGCTGAATATCTAAATTATGGTTAATTTTAAGATTACCAATAAAAAAATATTTAATTATTCAAATAAATTATAAAAAATTAATAAAAAGAAGCTCAAAATATATAATTTACAAATTTTAACTAGCAAACAATTCTTTTTAAAGAAAAAATCTTTTTAATCTTCAATAAACTCTTTAACAGCTCAATAAATTTCTAAAAACAATTACAAGAATACTTACTAAATTAAATTCGTTATATATCTAATGGTAAATAAATAAATATTTATATATATAAATATTATTTTTTAAAATTTTTTTTCACATTTTATAGGTAAATATAACGAATCTATAGAATTCTTGATCTTTATAGACATTTTAAAATCAGCTTAAACTTATAAACCATTAAACGAATACTTATAGTCAGATTAATTTTAAGAAAATTAATTTTTACATTTTTATAAAACTTAATTAAATGATCAATAATTATTCTAAGATTTCTTTACAAATAACATAAAAAATATATATTCAAATTCCTATAACAATACAGAAAATAACGTGAAAATCTTTAAAATTTTGTAAACAATATTAAAAATAAACTAAAGTTAAAAAGAGTGTATATAATATGGTAAAATTATTATATATGATTTTAAAATAAAAATTTTTAATTAGATTTATTAATTTAATTTATATAATAGACCAAGATGATACTTTAACCTCAAATTTTTTAAGTACTTAATTGTCCGAAAATTTTTCTGAAATTTATGAATATTTGCTAATTTTACTATCAAAATTTGAATATGAAGAAAGTATTGATCAGTAAAAAATATTATAATCCATTTTTTATACAATTTTCATGTCGATTCTTTCAGCTAAATAAGATAATTATCAATTCCAAAATAATTTAGAAAAATTGATAAAACTCAAAATCAGCCTTACTAATAATATTTTATATTCTCTTCAAAATTAAGAAAAATTAATAAACTAAAAAGATCTAAATAAAATAACGTTTTAATTTTCCCTTCTAAACAAAATTTTGAATATAAATTTAGAAATAATAACTAAAAAAATAATCGAAATTTAAAACCAAGAAAATCCCCAATTTTTCGAAGATTTCCATTCATTATTACAAATTAGTTGCCAAAACCTATAATAATATAAAAAAATTAATAATCTTTTTGTCTAAATAAATATTTTTATGCCATATGCACTCTATTTCCTTTAAAACAACTTAGAAATCTAAAAATCCTAATAGTCAAAAGAAAAACAATAAAATTTATACGAACTTTTCGAAAATTACTATGAAAGATCTCCTGATTTAATCAATAATATGAGTTATAATTTCCAGCTAAATCTACTACAACTCAACTAATAAATTTATCCAATTCTTTAAAAATAATTTTTTTCAAAAAATAACACTAATCAAAAACAAATAAATAAAATGCATTTGTAAATATTCGAAGAAGCAATTAATATTATCGCTATTTCTTAAAAATTCGAACTTGTTGATAACTTTTTTGATTGGATTTTTAATGTAAAGTCTATTATTTAAGATGAAAATATACATAGTTCTCTTATTCAAGATAATATTTATGATTAACTAGTTGTTAAATCTATTCAAAAAGGAGAGTAATACTGGTTTATTTAAAGAAAAGTTATAAATTCCCTTTTTGAACTTTTAAATCATTTTCCTACTTATATAAAATATTTCCAAGATTCTATATAATAAATCTTAAGAATTACAGTAAATTTTAATTTAAGATAACTACCTTCATATCGAAAATAAAATAAATAAAATTTAATAAAATAATTATAAAAAGTGCATTTTATACTTTTTTACATAATAGTTTTTTAGAAGAATAAGTATATATTTTTTTTTAAGTAGTTACAATAAACTTAAAATATTTTAATGAAAGAAATAAATAAAATGATAAGTATTACTTATAGATTTGTAGATCTTATTAAAATCTATATTTTTATATTTTACCAATTTATTTTTATTAGTGTTTTCCACTTTTAAATCAAAAAATAAGTTTTTAAAATAATATATTTCATTAAATTTATAATTATTCTAAATAGAAAATAAACTAATCATCAAAAACAGTTAAATACTAAAATATAGATCTAAATTTATTTTAAATTTTACAGATAATATTTTTTTATAAAATTTCCAGAATAATTTAAATATTTTATATTTAATCCAAAATACTAAATAAATTTTAATATTCTTTGAAATTAAATAAGTAAGCAAAAAGTAATTATCAATATTTACGCATTTTTATTCTTTATTATTATAATTATTTAAATAATTTTAGTATTTATATCAGATATTGGGTAGTAAATATGTGTTTATTTTTAAGTTAAAATTTAACATTTTTTTTTTTAATTTATGTTTTAATAATTTAATGTTTTATATAAAGGAAAGTAGAAGTTATGCGAATAGTTTGGCATTTTACCAATATGAGTATAGAATTGAATGTATAAATTCTTTTAAATAAAGATAAAAACCACAAACAGACTATTTCGGAAATTATCCTAAGTTTATGCTTTTATCATTTTTTGATAAATAAATTTAAAATATTAAATTAGAAGCAAATTAAGAAAATCTTACTAATTAAAAAAAATAATACATTTCAGAATTAATTTAATAAATTTTTAACTTATCTTTGCTACTATTTGAATTTTCCAAAAATAAAAAACTAAAAATTGATGGTAATTTTGAACACTCAGAAATATTCGATCTTTATTTAAATAATTGGCATTCTTTATGTGTTTTAAATCAAATTATAGATAAAAATTTATAGTAAAATTGCAAAAAACACGAAATTGATGTAGATTTTTAATAATATTTGGATAAAATTTTTGATAATTTAGAAATAATATTCGAGATTAATGCTGGAATTTTCATAAGATAATACCAATAAATTTATTTAATTAGAGTGATTTAATAATTTCCATAATACCACTAGCATTTATTAAAAATAATTTCTAATAAAAACATTAAAATCAATACATCAATTCCAACTCTTTTTGTTGCTGGATTTATAATGTCTGTAACTGATAATCAAGAAATGTCATAAGAATTTTTTAAACAACTATTTGCTTATTAAATGTCTCCTGTAGCTTTCCTTAGGATTATTTCTCAGTATTTTATTTACAAATACCTAGAAAAATGTAAACAATTATTTTAGTTAATCTTTAATATATATAAATATTCAAATAAATGGTTAATTTTTTAATAAATATGTTTATATACATATATATATAAATACGACAACAATTTAATTATATTTATTAAATTTAAGTTCCTTATCTATTGGAAAATTTTGCTATCAGTAATGTTTACGATCATTTAAAAGATAACAAAGAGTACAAAAAAATGATTAAAAAATTCAGTATAATTGTCCATGATTATGAATAGATTTTATAAAATTTTTCGATTGAAGATCTTTTATCCACAGATTTTGATAATTTTGGTCGTGTAGTAAATGGAAGTGTAATTAATGACTTAAAAAATGCTGCCGATGAACTTTTTAATTAATTCTATATAGAAAACCCTAGACCGATAAAAAATTCAGACAAGTGGTTAAATTAAGCAAATTCTATCTAATCAGAACACGAAATGCAAATCACTAAAAAATAAGAAAAAAATACCGAAATTACAAATTTTTAACTAAAATATGCCGAACTAGATAACAAATTAACTGAGGCTAAAAGAGTAAACATTAAATAAAATCTATTTTATTTATATATATATATTTTTTTTTTTATATATAAATTAAATAATGATAAAAATTTAATAAAGGAAATAGAAAAAGAAAATAGACCTAAAGAAATTATTATAATTGCTTCACTTTTAGATAGAATTCCAAATTTTGGTCACTTAACCAGAACTTGCGAAATTTTTAAAGCTGGTGGTCTTGTTCTACCTAACAGAAATATTCTAGAAGACCCAGAATTCAAAAAAATTTCAGTAACTGGAGAAAAATGGCTCCCAATTTACGAGGTTAAACCTCAAGATTTACTTGGCTACTTATTATTATAAAAAAAAAAAGGATATCATGTAAATTTTTATATAATGAATTTATAAAGTATTTAATTTTAATTCTTTTTTTAATATTTTAATCTTTTAATTTTTAATATAATTTTTTTAAGTTAATTGGACTGGAATAAGCCAGTAAATCTTACCAATTATAAGAATACTAATTCCCTGATAAAGTAACTAATTTATTCATAACATTTTTTAATTTATATTTAATTTTTATAAAAAAAATTGCTATTTATATTTTAATTTTTTAATAAAAGTGTTTACTTCTTCTTGGAAATGAAGCAAAAGGTATGCCCAATGAATACTTTAATGTAAAATACACATAATAGCTTATTATTTTATTTAATAATTAATTTATTTATATACTCATTAATTTTATCAGATTTTGGACAGTATAATAGAAATTCCATAATTTGGAAAATTAGGATCATTAAATGTACATGTTAGCGGAATTTTGAGTCTTTGGGAGTATACTAAATAAAAAATTGTTGAAAAAAAATAAATTAAATGAGTGTTATAAATTTAAAAAAATATTACACATAATAATTAATTTAACAAAAATAAAATTTATATAATTTTCAATTATCCACCAATTTTTTCATATTAACTAACAACAACTAATATTAATAAATTATTTCTAATATTTATATTATAAAATAATTAGAGCCAAAATTTTCAAGTTATATATAACTTTTTAAAATAGACTATTCTAACTAATAAAATATTTTCTAATAATTTGATATTTTAAAAATTATCAATAAATTTAAAAATCTTTTCATCTTAATAGTCATAACCAATTTAATTTTTAATATAATTCACTCTACTAATAACCTTCAATTAGCAAATAAAATCAAATAAAAAACCATTATAATTCTTCACCAAAATCTCTAAAACTTCAATAATAATAAAAAAAAAAAAAAAAATCTAATACAGCTAAAACATTTCAAAAAAATAAAATAATTAAATAAAAATAAAATAAAAAAAACAAGAAAAAAATAAATAAAAAAAATGTTCAAAAAATTATTACTTACTCTTTTATTAGTTTTTTCAGTAGTCAAAGGGGATTTCAAAACCTATGGTGAATATACCCTTTGTATGGCCGACACTTCAATAGGCTCATTTTTGTGGAAAATCTAAGTTGAATGTGATGAACCTTGTTTAGGAGCTTTCATGGCATTTATGTTCAAATTTGATCTAAATAAAAGTTCAGTATGCAAAAAAGCACACTCTTTGGCAAACCAAGATATAATTAGTGTTTGGGTATTATAAAATATAAAAAATATAAATTTAAAATAAATCACTAAATATAAAAAAATAAATTCTTAAAAAATTATTATAAATTTATAATATTTGTTAAAATTTTTCTGAACTACCTAAAAAATATAATTTAACATATTATTTTTAATTTTATAATGTATATATATTATATCCTTAATTTGCTTTTATAATTTTATATTAATATTAGATCATTAATTAATTTTTGTTTAAATATTAGGATGTTATGCCTGGAGCTGAAATTTACGAATGTGAATAAGTCATGTAAAAATAATAAATTTTTTTTTTTTCAATAATTTTGAAATTTATTTATTAAAAATTTCAATTGGTTTTAATAAATATAAAATTAATTTTTTAGCGGATTACCCGATAATGATTAAGCCAGAGCTTTAATCGAAGCCGAAAATGCCTGTATTGGAATAGAATGATTTTAATTTATAAACGTTATTATTCATCACTATATACAACTTTCTAAATTTATAGTTATTTCTAATATAATATTTAGAATTTAATAAAAAAATTAAAATCTTTATAATTTATTAGAAAAAAATAAAAACTCAAAAAAACCAAGGTTTATTAATATTTTAAATGATTTTATATAAATATTTTGAATATTGGAATAAAAATTAAAAATAAATCAATTTTTAATTATACATTTTATATTAAACTATTTCAACATTCTCTTTTTACCTTTTTCAAAAAGTAAATTCATTTGAATCATTATTATAGTAAAAATCAAAAATGCATAAAAATATATAATTTTACAAAAAAAATCATAAATATAAATAAAAACTTCTATAACCGCCTAAAAATAAATAATTTAAATTATAAAAATTTATAACTAAATATAAAAAAAAAATGTAATCAGAAAATGACGAAGAAGAGTTATTGAACGATTTCTAAGAATATTCATAATAATCGTAATAATCTCAAATATCTTCTTAATAATAGTAATAATATTCATAATAAGAATATTAAATGGAAAATTCAGTTAACGATTAAAATCCAGAAAACTCTTTATTTTGCTTTTTTATTATAGGAACTCTTTTTCCCGCAATTTGGGGTATTTTTTTTGTTTTTTTTACCTGGCAAAATTTTTTATATGCTGAGCCTAAATTTCCTATATAATGTACTTACTTAAGTGATTGGGGTATGCTCATGGCTGCTTTTTTATTTATTATTTCTCTATTTTACCTTTTCACAACAGTAAAAAATTGTTTAAAAAATAATTTAAACCTTATTTGTATAAATTTTGAAGAATTAATTTATGAAAATAAATTTTAAAATTAAATCAAAAATAATTTTTTATTTCAAAGGTTTTAAGTTACAGTAAATTTAAATCGTAAATTTATATAAATCTAGATACTAATGTAAATACTTCATACAAATTTGAAAAGCTATTAAACTTTGAATACAATTATTGGCGGTATATTGTTTTTTTTGGATTTATGATTTTATTTTCATGTTTTGGTTTTCTATAATAATATTTTGGAAGTAAAGGACTTTAAACTTGCGGGAATATATATAAATTGGTAATTTTACCAATTTTTATTAATTAATATTTTAATATATAATATATTTCTAATTTTATTTAATAGGGAGAACTTTTTTACTATATTTTTTGTGGTTTTTTCTCTCTTATATCAATTTTTTGTTTTATAATATGTGCATCAGATAAAAAACCTAAAAATAATGATGTAAATAATCTACCTTAATAAAATAATTTTCCAAGATATGCTCACCCATATATTAATAGTGATATGCTTTGAAAAATAAATAAATTACATGTAAATACTATAAAAAAATTATTATATAAAAAATATTTAATTAATATTTGATAAATTTTTTTAAATAAATATATTTATTTAAAATTAAATATAAAAATATAAAATATAACAATATCTATAGTATAATTATTATATAGTATAATATATTGCTATTAAAATACTTTATTAAATATAATACATTATATTTAGTCTTATTCTTGGAATTTGTTAGAATCAAAATTACTAAATTACTAATTTTTTTATGTTTAATTAATTTAATTAAATATTTCCAAAAAAAAAAAAAATTAGAGAATTAAAAATAGTTTATATATAAAAAAAAAATGTTATTAAACACACAAAAAAATAAGAAGATAAACTAAAAAAAATATACACATCAGAAATATATTAACGAAGAAGAAGAGTTCCCGTAAAAATTCTCTTATAAAATAAAAAAATTATATCATATAATATAAAAAAATTTTAAA
Source organism: Pseudocohnilembus persalinus (assembly GCA_001447515.1). Lineage (NCBI taxonomy): Eukaryota > Ciliophora > Oligohymenophorea > Philasterida > Pseudocohnilembidae > Pseudocohnilembus > Pseudocohnilembus persalinus. The sequence continues at coordinate 639,585 of LDAU01000109.1, forward strand.
CAAGATTATTGAAAGTGATACACAAATAATATTTTACACCAAAACCAGATAAAGAAAGTAAAGTAACAAATAAAAATTATATTAATATTAAATTTAATTATATTTAATAACTTTTGATAATCATAAATTATCTTAATTTTTAAAAAAAATTAGAACTCAATTTGTATATTAAAAGAATTTACTAAACACTGTCATTTATTTGCTATTTTTACTGGAAATGGCTAATTTGGTAAAAATGTAAAAAATAATATAAAAATAAACATAAATATATTAATAAAGATAATTTAATATAATTTATTAAAAATTTAATTAATAAGAATTCTAAAATTATAATAGTATAAAAAAAATAAGTAATAAAATTTATGATATATAAATTTAAAATAAATTTTTGAATAAAATATTATCGTTTAAATATCTAAATAATAAATAAACTTAGGCTTCTATGGAACTCTAAAAATATTTCACTAATTTTTTCAGAAAAGAGGGCAGAAGATTATTAAGGGTTTAATCCAAAAAAGAGTAAAAATAGTTTATTAAAGAGGCTTTTGAAGAAGTCAATTTCAAATTCTCATAAAGTGTAAAATTAAATATTAATTATAATTTAAAAAAATAAATTATTACTACTATATTTAGTAGTAATTATCTATATCATAAAATAATGATAATCATAAAACAAATATGAATATTTTTTCTAGCTTATATATATATTTATAAACTAATATAGTTATATAAACTTTAATTAAAAAAATTATATAAGTAACTTTCATATGATTAAAGTGGAAGTACTGCTCTTTTAATTTTAATTTAAAATAACTATTTAATTTCTGGGCAACTCGGAGATTCAAAGTAAAAAAAAATATTATTTAAAAATATTAACTTATCAAAATAATTAAGTAAGTAATTAAATTAATCAGTATTTTTTTAAAATTAATTAAGGGCAGTATTATTTAGAGAAACTAAACATAAGAAAGATAAAAGTGAAAGAATTACAATTGAGCTAACAGAGGAAAATATACCAACAAGAGAAATTGAAAAAAACAGAATTCTATCGAAAGGGGGAGTTATTTTAAGAGATGCTTGTAAAAAAGATGAATTTAAATTGTAAAAATTTTAAAAAAATTATTAAAAAAATTATTTAGGATTATAATTGTTTTCATAAATTTATAAAAATTTTTAATACTTTTAGAAATAAATTTGATTTTAGAATATGGAATCCAAAAGACAATTGTGCTACTCCAGGTAAAAATAACTAGCTATATAATAAAACTAAATTTCATTAAAAACTAATATAAAAACAAAAGGTATCCCATTCACAAGATGCTTTGGACATCATGAATGTAAAATATATTTATTAATACAAAAATAATTGGCAAAATATAAATGAATACTGTAAAAATAATTATAATTAAAATACTTTTAGCCAAAAAAATCGGTATCATAGCCAAACCAGTTATAGAATATATATAGATTTAATCACATTAAGACAAATTCATTTTCATTGGAACTAGTCAAATATTTTAAATCATGAACTCTTCTGAAATATGTGGCTTTATTGATAACTTTATTAAAGATAATAAGTATATATTATAAAATAAGTTGTTTAATTTAAAATACATATCTTATACCATTTTAATCTTAAATTTAATATAGTCGCCCAAACAAAAATATTATAGGAGAAGAATTAATGGAATTAATAATAAAAAAATATAAATTACTTAATCAAAATTATAATAAATAGTTAGATCTTGAAGAAATTAATTTTATACTGATTTTTTTACAATACCATAATAGCGTCATCTTAAACATTGAAGAGGACGAATTAGATGAAAAAACATTCAATATTAAAAATATAGATCATTCTAAAAGATATCCATCAATATAAATTCAAAAATTTTAAAAAAATATTCCATCATTTTTTAAAGATTTCTCTACAAACATAAAAAAACTAAAGGGTAAATTTATATATATATAAAAATTAAAATTAATTTTTATTTATGATTAAAATTTTTAAAAATTATTTTAATATAGGTTCTCCAAACTAAGCAATGTTTGCAGCTATAATTTGTTTTGGAACAGGTTTAACAACTATTTCTCTCTTAGCTCAAACTATGGCAAGGGCTGAACAAGTACAAATTAAATTTAACTATTTATTTTATTCTAATTACTATTATTTAAAAACAAAATAAATAATATTAAAAACTTAAATAATAAATTTTATTTTATTTAAGTTAAATGAAGACATTAAATAATTTGTTCTAGTCATTCCTAATCTAGTAAATAAATTAAAATTGCTAAATGTTTATAAAAAAAAAAAAAAAATTAACTTATAACTTATTTTAGACTGGTTGTTTTCTAAGATTTTATGTAGGTAGAGGTATAGCAATAGAGGGAGGAAGAAAATCGGCTTTAGTTTGTGCTGTAAATTTTTTTTTATTTTTTTTTATTAAGGTGGCTAAACACAAGTACCCAAATGTTAACTAAACGTTAACTCTAAAATTTATAATAATATAAACTATATTTTATAATGAAAATAAATTAAAAATATACTTATAAAAAACTTTGTGTATATTTAATTAAAATACTATAAACCTCTATTTAATAGCAAAATTTAAAAATATTTAGGATATGATACAACAATAAAATATTTATATAAACTTGGCCAACATTTATAGTTAATCAATATAAAAAATTAAATTATAATAAAATATGAAATTTAAAAGTACTAATTAGAAAGGTATAATTATGTATTAAAATGAACCTTGTATTTATATTTTAATATATATAAGTTTAGAAATTATTACACCAATTACATAGTTTTTATGATAAAATAATAAATGATGTAAATTTATCCTATACATAAAAATATACTAATCACATTTAATTAATTATTAACAATTTTTTTATGCATATAGCCACCTTAAATTTTATTACTTTAGGTTTAATATATACAAAATTAATAAATTAAAAATAAATTTTTAAATTAGCTACTAACTTTTATTGGTGTACTTATAATGTTTATAGCTCTGATAAGCAAAGATATATCAACTTTATAATCATCAGATGAATAATTTGCTTGTAAATTTTTACCAATTAAAATATATTTATTTTTATAAATTATTATATAAAATCTTCCATTTTATGATCTATCTAATATGCGAAATAATAATTTTTTAAAATATATAAAATGTTTCTAGACGAAAAAAAGAAGTATTAGACGAAAAAATTAATAATTTAATATATTTTAGTAAATTAAAAAATAATTTTGTGTCAAATTTTTTTCTATACACTTTTTGATAATTACCCCCAATATTGGGAATGAAATTACTAAAAATAAACTATCAAATTAGAATCAGTGTAATATTACTCATTAAAGCTATATCTGATTACCAATTATTAGATTAAAAAAACGAAAAATTGTATAAACTTATTATATCTGTAAATATTAAAAATTTTTAAGTAATTATATGATTAATTAAATATTAATAAATAACAAGCATTTAGATATAATATAAATATATAATTAACAAAGTTGAATTAATATTATTAAAAATATTATATTTTTAATAATTGGATTTTCGCACGCTAGATAGACCATATAAATATACTAATTTTTTAATAATTAAAAAAATTAAACTAATTAAGTTCTTGTTATTGGTTCGTTCCTATCAGGTTCAGCAATTGCTAATTTTTAACTTATAGTAGAAATGGTAATGTGGTACCCTTTAGAAATAGCGGGCACAGTTTAAGGAATTTTCGCCGGAGTTGGAAATTTATTTTTGGGTGCATTCGGTTTAATACTTATAAATTGTTTGTAAAATGGACTTAGTTTAATAGGAGGATATATCATTGTCTTAGTTTTATTAGTAATTACACTACCTCTTACCTATATATACCTATAAAAAACTCCTTTAACATAATTAATTGATCAAAAAATGGAAGAAAATAAGGCCACTATTATTGCTGAATTTTGTGGACAATAAAATTTCCCATCAAAATTTCATGCTCTAAAATCGTAAAAATTTTTAATTTTTTTTTTATATATAATTATATATATATATCAATACCTAAAGTAATAAAAATTTTTAAATTTGTATTCAAATGAAATTTATATATTGACTTAATAAATAATTTATAAAGAATGAGAGACATACCTACAATAATAATTTGTTTAAATTATTTTTTTTGTTTTGGGGGATTTTTGTCAATAAGTAGTTACTTAAAAGGATACATAATGGCATACCATAAAACAACAGTTTACGAAGCTCTTTTTTAAAATTTTACTTTTTCTTGTATAACCTCACTTACCAGAGTTTTTACCGGATATTTAACTGATAAAATAACAGGATTTTTGAGCACTTAAATATCTTTAATTATCATAATAATTTCTTCTCTTATTTTGTCGTTTTCACAAAGTAATTCTCCACATTCTTTTATGCATATAGGAGGACTTTTGTTTTTAGCTATTGGAATTGGATTTATGATGGCAGGTAACTATAAATGGATTGTGGAAATTAGATATAATCATATTTTAGCTATTGGGATGCTAGCTGGATTCTTTGGAGCATTAGGGGGTCCAATATTATAGTAACTAAATAATATAATTTTTTTTTATTTTTAAATTAAATTTTATGCAATTTCTTATGAAAAATAAAATAGGCTAACACTATTTGATGAATCGCTTGCAAAGGGTGGACAATATTTAGTAAATTAAATATCTATAAAATTATATTTCTGTATTATAATATATTTTAAATTTTTTGAAGCCACTTGCTTTCCTATTCTTTACAACATTAGGAATAGTTATTCTAATAATAAATTAAGTATTACATATAGATCAAATCAAAAAATAAAAAGCTAGTATGTATAAATGAACAAAGTGAAAATTAAAAAAATAGACAAATCAAATAATTTATTAAGTTTAAAAATTTATGAAATATTTTAATAAAAATATGACTTTACATATAAAAAATAAAAAATATTGAACTTATTAATATATATATAATATCATTTATTCATTATATAACTTTTAAATTGTTAAATCTAATTTTATACATTTGTATAAATCAATTAAATAAATTTCCTATTGACAAATAATATATATATCTTATTTACATAATTGTAAATATTTCTATTTTCATAAACACTAAAAAATTATTTAAATATGAAAAATAAATTAATTTGATTATTATTATCTGGCTAACTTTAAAATTAGTTATAAAAAATAATTTTTTTAATAAAATTTTTATACTATTTGATAATAAATTTGTAAATTTATAATTTTATAACTTATTATATTAATCGATATAATTTATTCATAATTAAATATATATGTATGTAATTATTCAATTGTGTTTTTATTTATTTATACTAAATATATTTTTTTTAATGCATAATATAATTGATTATTTGATAATTGCGAGATTTAGCATTCAGTAAGTATTATAAATACTAATGAAAGTATAAATAAATGTTTAATTTAAAGACAAATAAGGCTGCTAATAAATCTAATTTTATAAGTATCAATGTTTATATTTACTATTATTCTGAATTTTTAGAATTTAAGAGTAATTAATTAATGGTTTACATTTAAATTTAATGATTTAATTAAATAATTCTCAATTAAATATAAAAAAAATATAAAAAAAAATAAAAAATGTTACTAAAAACATATAAAAACAAAAAACTAAAACAAAAAAATTATATTTAATAGAAATATATTAATGAAGAAGAAGAATTTCCGTAAAAATAGCATATTTTAAATTAAATAAAATGTACATAATAATTATCGAATATTATTTCTATAAAAATAGTTTATTGAAAGTCATTCATAAATAATATTTAGACTATAAAATAAGCAAAGAAAGTAAAGTAAAAATATATATTAAATAAATATTTAGTAATAGAAATTAAATAACTATACTTTAATTATTTTAAACTAAAAATTTAGAACTCAATTTGCATATTAAAAGAATTTACAAAGCATTGCCATTTATTTGCAATTTTCACAGGAAGTGGATAATTTGGTAAAAGTGTAAAAAAAAAGCCAATAAATAAATATAAAAAATTAATAATAAAATTATTTAGAATAAAATTCTAAAATTTTTTCAATGATATATAAAATAAAAAAAAAGTAAATAGAATAAAATTGTTAAAAAAGAGCAAAAATAACTATAACTTTGTTATAAAAAAGTATCCAGAATGAAAATGTTGATAATAATTTAACGAAATTATAATTATACTAATTTTATTTTTTAATTTTAGTATAAGATGCAAAAAGTATTTTTTTTATAAAATAATCGACTTTTTTTTATACTAAAAATTCGCGCTATTTGAAATAAAATCAAATTAAAAAAGTAAGATAAACAAAATAGCTAGTTATAATTTTAATTATCGAAATAAAAGAAATATTTAATAAAAGTTTCCAATTTTTTATATTTATATAATTAAAATACATAAATTTTATAATTTATTTTTCATTTTTTTATATTATGGGCTAAATATTATGACTATTTAAAACATAATTTAGGCTTCTATGGAACTCTAAAAATATTTCACTAATTTTTTCAGAAAAGAGGGTAGAAGATTATTAAAAGTTTAATCAAAAAAAGAGTAAAAATAATTCCTCAAAGAGGCTTTTGAAGAGGTCAATTTCAAATTCTCATAAAATGTAAAATCAAACATATTTTTTTTAATTAAATTAATTAGAATAATTACCAATTATTATTATTATTCATGCATACCTGTATAATTTAGTTAATCTTAAAACAAAAAATTAATAAGATTTATAAATTAACATTAGTATACAAATTTTAATTTTTACAAATTATATAAGTAACTTTTATATGAATAAAGTGGAAGTACCGCTCTTTTAATTTTAATTCAAAATAATTATTTAATTTCAGGATAAGTAGGTGATTCGAAGTAAAAAAAAATTCTTAGAATTTAAGTTTCATTTAAAATTTTTAATTTAATTATTAATTAATCAAAATTAAAGGGCGGTATTATTTAGAGAAACTAAACATAAGAAAGATAAAAATGAAAAAATTACAATCGAGCTGACAGAGTAAAATATACCAACAAGAGAAATTGAAAAAAACAGAATTCTATAAAAAGGAGGAGTAATTTTAAGAGATGATTGTAAAACAGATGAATTTAAATTGTAAAAATGTGTAAAAATAAATTATTTGCGGTTATAATTATGTTATTTATTAAAATTTTAGAAATAGATTTGATTTTAAAATATGGAATCCAAAAGACAATTGTGCTACTCCTGGTAAAATTAAATTTTAAAATAAAATAACTATAATAATAAAAATTATTAAATAAACAAAAGGTATTCCTTTCACAAGATGTTTTGGATATCATGAATGTAAAATATAGTTATTAATATTATTAAAATAATTGGCAAAATATATATGAATTTTATTAAAACAATTATAATTAAAATGCTTTTAGCAAAAAAAATTGGTATCATAGCCAAACCAGTGATAGAATATATATAGATTTAATCACATTAAGACAAATTCATTTTCATTGGAACTAGTCAAATATTTTAAATCATGAACTCTTCTGAAATATGTGGCTTTATTGATAACTTTATTAAAGATAATAAGTATATATTATAAAATAATTATTTAAATTAACTTTTATAACTCATACCAATTTTATTTAGTCAACCGGACAAAAATATTATAGGAGAAGAATTAATGGACTTGATAATAAAAAAATATAAATTACTTAATCAAAATTATAATTAGCAGTTTGATCTTGAAGAAATTAATTTTTTACTGATTTTTTTACAATATCATGATGGTGTCATCTTAAACATTGAAGAGGATGAATTAGATGAAAAGACATATAATATAAAAAACATAGATCATTCTAAAAGATATCCATCAATATAAATTCAAAAATTTAAAAAAAATATTCCATCATTTTTTAAAGATTTTTCTACAAACATAAAAAAACTAAAGGGTAAACTTATATTTAATTAAACAAATTAAAGTTAACATTTATTTTTTTCTTTTTAACGTAAAAATTATAAATAAATTAAATCATAAATTTTATGATAGGTTCTCCAAACTAAGCAATGTTTGCAGCTATAATTTGTTTTGGTATAGGATTAACAACAGTCACATTGCTAGGTCAAACTATGGCAAGGGCAGAATTAGTAATAAAATTAAATTTAACAAATAAAAACTTAGAGATATTTTATTAGAATTATATAAAAATTAAATAAAATAAATTACAATTTTTTTTAAATATATATAACTTTTAGCTTAATAATGATGTTAAAAAATTTATTCTGGTCATTCCAAATATTGTAAATAAATTAAATAACAAAATTAGTTTAATAAATATGAGCAAAACTATAAATAATTTTATATCAATAAATAGACTGGTTGTTTTTTAAGGTTTTATGTAGGTAGAAGTATAGCAATATAAGGGGGTAGAAAATCAGCTTTAATTTGTACTGTAAAATATAAAAAAATAAAAATAAATCAACCTTAAATAAAATATAGGAATTAATTTTATTTTTAAAATTTTAAATTAAATTTCAAAAACTCACTAGTAATAATATATATAAATATAATTACTATTATAAAGTGCTATCATATATATGAATATAAATACAAAAAAAACTATAATAATTCTTTGATATTAAATTAACCATGCCTTAAAATTTTTATATAAAATTTTAAACTAAAAGTTGCTCAGTTTTATTGGTGTTATATTTATGTTCATTGCCCTTTTAAGTAAAGATATTGCAACATTGAAACCATCTGATGAATAATTTGCACGTAAAAAATATTATTACTTATTTATTATATCATCTAAAAATACCTTATTGATAATTAATTCATTAAAATTCATTTCTTATTTTTTTTATGAATTAGTAATTTTTATTTATATTTTATCAAAATTAATTTATATTAAAAAATTTCTAGTTCTTGTTATTGGTTCGTTTCTATCAGGTTCAGCTATAGCTAATTTTTAACTGATAGTAGAAATGGTAATGTGGTACCCTTTAGAAATAGCGGGCACAGTTTAAGGAATTTTCGCTGGAATAGGTAATTTATTTTTGGGTGCATTTGGTTTAATACTTATAAATTGTTTGTAAAATGGACTTAGTTTAATAGGAGGATATATCATTGTCTTGGTTTTATTTGTAATTACACTACCTCTTACCTATATATATTTATAAAAAACTCCTTTAACATAATTAATCGATCAGAAAATGGAAGAAAATAAGGCCACTATTATAGCAGAATTTTGTGGACAATAAAATTTCCCATCAAAATTTCATATAATAAAATCGTAATAAATAAATTTATTATTATTTATAATATATTGCTAATTTATTTTAAAATCCATATTTATCTACCTTTATAATTTTTAAAAAGAAAAATTATAAAATAAATTTTTCAATTTTAAAAATACAAAGCTTTAATTAATTTTATTATTTTAAACTTTCAAAATTTATTTAAAAATCAATAAATTTTATAAAAATTAATCAAGAATAAAAGACATACCTACAATAATAATTTGTTTAAATTATTTTTTTTGTTTTGGGGGATTTTTGTCAATAAGTAATTACTTAAAAGGATATATAATGGCTTACCATAAAACAACAGTTTATGAAGCTCTTTTTTAAAATTTTACTTTTTCTTGTATAACTTCATTTACCAGAGTTTTCACAGGATATTTAACTGATAAAATAACAGGATTTTTGAGCACTTAAATATCTTTAATTATCATAATAATTTCTTCTCTTATTTTGTCGTTTTCACAAAGTAATTCTCCACATTCTTTTATGCATATAGGAGGACTTTTGTTTTTAGCTATTGGAATTGGATTTATGATGGCAGGTAACTATAAATGGATTGTGGAAATTAGATATAATCATATTTTAGCTATTGGGATGCTAGCTGGATTCTTTGGAGCATTAGGGGGTCCAATATTATAGTAATTATTATTTATACAAAGATTAAAATTTTTATAATTTATATAAATTTTAAAAATATTTGATATAAATATATTTAATAAACACGATTTTACCTCATTCTTCTAGCTTAATTATAAAAATTAAATTAGACTTTCTCTTTTTGATGAATCCATTGCAAAAGGTGGGAAATATTTGGTAAAATAAATATAAAAAAAAATAAATTTAATTTAATAAAGTTTAATTAGTGATTACTACTATATATATTATTTTTAATTATGTTATTAGCCTCTTGCTTTCCTATTTTTTACAACTTTAGGAGTAGTTGTTTTAATAATAAATCAAATACTGAGTAAAGCAATATTCAATAAATAAAAAACAAGTAAATATAAATGAATTGAAATTTATAAGTAATGTGTTTTACATTTCGTAATTTAATATGTTTTATAATGTAAAATATATAAAATAAAATTAAAATTTAACATTTATATAAATATTTATAACCCATATACTTTTATACTATAAATTTTTAAATAATTTTTAATTTAAAATAAATTGTATTATAATAATAATCATACTCTTGTAAATTTAACTATCATGTTATCATTATTTATACCAACAAATGGGTACCATTAACTATTTTTGAAAAAATTAAATTTCTTTTCATATAAATCAGACTTAAAAATACTCATTTTCATACTAACAATGCTATAATTATTATTAAAATTACTATTATTTATATTATTAATACCCTAAATAATGTTATTATATAAACTCTTATTCTTTTACAATAATTCCAATTTATTATTGCTAAAATCTATTTTCATTGTATAACTTCCGTTTCTAAACTTAACCAAATTGTTATCACATTCCTAGTTTTTTTATTTTTCTTAATTTTTCTAATTATTTTAATATTAATACTATTAAATAAACTAAAATTCTCCCATTTCAAATCCACCTATAAATCCAGTAAAATTAACTTGAAAATCTTCACATATCCATTATGACTACAAATCTTCCAAATTTAATTAAAAATTATTTTTAGCTGCAAATTCTTCGTGTACAATCCCAAAAATCAAACAATTACTCTAATTATTATTTTCATTCATATTATTGCTAAATTTTATTTTTTATTCGTCAACTAAAACTTCAATTTTTATTTCTTATTCCTAACTTTCTTCTCTTATCTAACTATTAAACAAAGCGAGCTAAAATTTTTTATAAAAAATAAAAATAAATCAATAAAAATATTAAATATATTAATATTTTAAAATTAGATTTTTATATCTTATATTTGAAATTTATTTACATGCATTTTTTTCTCAGAAAAAACTCCTTCATTTCCCTAATTATTCTACGCATTTTAATTTTAATTTTAGGCTAAAATTTACTCTCCAATTTCTGCCCCCTTCAATTTAATAGTGTCTCCATAGGGATAAAACACTGATCCTGTATTAAATTTAAAAACATCGATAAAATTCATATCATTAACAATAAGTATCTAATTACTTTTTAACTCACTTATAAATTTTTAACTACTTAATTTATTTCCCTATTTCTAATTAAATACAAATCCGTTTCTTAACAATAATGCTTAGTTATTTTACTTTAAAATATCATTAAATTCCTCTTTTAAACAACCCAACTACTTTCTGTTCATATAAGAACCTGAAAAATCTATGTATAATTTTTTACAACCTATATCATTTATCTTCAAAATTTCTATCACATGTTCTTTAATTTTCTCATTTATTTAACTAAAACAAATACTAATTTCATCATAAAAATTAATGTCATACAATAAAACCTGCTAAAGAGCCTATATTTTATTTATATCATTTTTAATTTTTATTTAAAGCTTATTTTAATTTAAAATACTTTCTTTATTCATAAATTTCTGTTAAAATAATTATTAAAATTTTATAAACCCGAAATGACCCAATTTTTTACTTTAAGTAAGTAATTTCCTGTACACCAAATAAAAACTTATGTTTTTTTATTTTTAATCTCTTTTTTTCAATATTTATTACACATATCCCCTTTAAACACAGTTCAAAGGCTTAAATAAAAAACAATTTTTATTAATTTAATTCACTTAATTGGCAATTTCGTAAAATTTTATGGCCCAAATCACATTCTTTTAATTTTAAACCAAATTTTAACTATTTTAACTGCTGTCTATTCCCTCTTTATCGCAAAACCGAGTTAAATCTATTTCTAAAAAACTCAAATTAGGCATTTTTTAAGAGAGTAATGTTTTATAAAATCTTAAAAGTTGTTCCTGCTAAAAATTCTCGGAAATACCCAATTTTAAACTGCAAATACTTTTAAAGGTACTTTCAGAAATTATTTCATAAATTTTTTTAAAATCTGACTCTTTACTGAAAAAATCCAAATTAATGCAGCTTAAATCCAAGTAAAAATCGTGCAGCATCAAATTCTTCTTAAAGTTCTCATGCGCTCTAAGTGGATAAAATTAAAAATCCTACATTCTTATCTATTTATTATTCATTTTCAGTGTGTCAAACATTTTAAAACAGTACAAATTCGAATTATTATCAAAAATACTCTAACTAAGATCAATATAAATATTTTCCAATTAATCGAATTTCTAAAACAACAACTCCTATAAATAAATCTCAATTTTCTCAGCAAACAAAGCTTGTTGCACCAAATTAACATAAAGAAGTCGAATTTTGCCATTTAGCTAACCTTTACTTCTAATCAAGCTCCTTAAAAAATTTATCAAAGTTCCAAAGCTGTTAATTCCTAAAATCTCAGGAAAAACAACCAATTACTAATTAGTTTGCTCTTCTTCTCCCATCGGAAAAACGTACAAATTTTCTTCATCAAAATTCTTCATTCGATTTCTAATATTAGACAAAATCAAGTTCCTAGTTCTTTTTCCGCACTCACTATCCAAAATAACTTTAAAAAAAATTATTTCGTCCAACTCAACCTCCACCAAAAACTTATCGATAATTTTAAGTAAAATTATGTCGCTTTCCCTTTAATTGCTCTAATAATTTTCAAAATAAAACTCTACCACGTTCATCAAACTCATAATTTCGTAGCTAATTCCCTAATTTTCTATCAAATATTTGCTAAAATAAGACTGTTATTCCAAAATTATATCAGCATCTTCCAAATTAACCTCAAACTACACTCTCTAAACCTTCACGTTTTAAGCCTTAATTCGAAAATCTATATATTTCAAAGTTTCTTAGTTATTTCCCTTAATTTGGTTTTGTAACAAAGTTTCGATATTCAAAAATTCCCTTGCCCTGTGAATCGTGTCCTTCAAGTCCACCAAAATAGTTATCGGATTCGTAAATTTATTCTTTAAAATCATTAATAATTTATGCACTATTTTGTACAATTTCTTAGGCTCATTGTAAATTTTTACCACAATTTCCAAATATTCTCCGAATTTCATACTTTCTAAGTCTAAACTTTCAAAAAAAATCCAGTTCTCAATCACCAAAGCTCCCATATTATACTTGCTTAAAATGTTATTTTTTGCCTTAAAAATCTGCTCGTAAATGTCAAAAGGAACTAGGTGAAAATTAGAGTAATCCAACTTTTTAAACCGTTTTTCCAGTAAATTCTTGTAAAAATGCCGCTTAATTTTACTGTAATACTTTATTATCTTTTCATTTATTTACTGATTTTCCAAATAAACCAATTAAGAAATATCAAGCACTATAAACTCCAAATTACCGTTTGGTAAAATCTTAAAAAAATTATCGAAAAACACCATTTTATTTAAATCAAGTACCTAAAAAAGTTTTTTAAAATAAATTTAAGTTTTTCATTTGTAAGAAATTAAAATTGATTATATTACCAAACTACTTAAATCCGGGTTTTTCTGAAAATCAAAGTCTTAAAAACTTATTTTCAAATAGTTTAGGTATTAAAGTTGGGAAAATTTATTTTAATGTTCTTTTGGATTTCTTAAAATCTCACTAATAAATTCAATTTCCTCAACGGAAGAAACAAATAATTTCTCTTATTTTTAACTTTAACTTTCTTCAAAAAATGAAGATCCTCGTTCTTTACTGTCTTTGTTTCCCATTACGAAAAAAAAATCACTCTTTTTTATTTTTATTTTATTATTAATAGTTTAATAAATAATATTTTAGAATTTCTATTATTTCAGTGTTCTAAAATATACTGTAATAAATCAATAACCACTTATTTTTATTGCTATAATAAAAATCAAAACAATCTTTATTTTTAATTAATTAAAATAAATTCTTTTAAAATAAATATATATTATTATATAAAATTAAATTAGAACTTGTTGAACTTGATTTAAAAACACATTTAAATTATGCTTTTAACATATATTTTAAAATAATTTTATATATATATTTTTTATATACATTTTTACAATTTATATATATATTTTTATAAATAACGAGCTAAGATATTAATTTTTTTCATATTTATTTTTAATTCCTTTTATTCTTTATTTTTCTCACCTATATTAGGATTTAGGAGTACTCATAATAGAAGAAGAAACTGGAGTTTAAAATCTAGATTTACTCTTTATTTTTTCTAATTATTTCAGCACATTCTGAGCCTACCCAGATCTTTTAGAACTGCTCAAACTGTTGCCCAAGCTACTTTTAACGGAATTACACCCAGGTGTCATACTCTTCATAATAGTGGCAATTTATTATTTTTTTTCATTCTAATTTTAAATCTTCTTATTCTTAACCAAACTAA